>CM057343.1:669112738-669837066 GCA_030015575.1 Agapanthus africanus | reverse complement strand
AGCTGCCTTAAATTTTAAAAATGAGTATCAGAAGAGTCCTTCAAATAGATTATAAACAAAAAGTCGAGCATTAAATTTATTACCTACTCCAATGATTACCTTCTTTGACATGCCAGCATCTGCGGCATTAGAAAAACATTAAATATGAAGGTTAGTATATAATTTGAAAGATTAAAGATATTCAATAAAGCTAGAACCACATAAAAAGAAGCATGACACTAGAAAAATCGTAATCCTGAAATTTAAAAAAAAATGCTGATCACTACTATAGGTTACGATTGTTTGTGTATTGCTTAGTACTTCAAAGCTAATACTGAAAGAGCCAGAGACAGCAAGAGATCAACTCGTGGTCTAAACGAGTCTAATTTTAATGTTTAGGTATCTAAGTGTACGCAGAACGATTGAAACAATTCCACGTCTCACTGGGTTATGACATTGGATAGAGAGACTGGAAAGAAGGATGACGTCCAAGTTTGTAAAAGGAACAGCTATCAGAAACAACAATACTCTGAACTCCAAACTTCACTAACCGAACACCTAGGCACTTCATTTATAAAAGAGAGAACAATAATGGTAGCATCTTTGTATCTAACCACCAACACAGCTTGTAGAGCTTTGAGAAAGGGAACACACAGGAATTTGTAAGGAATGATAGGAACAACAAAAAGGAGATGCCAACTATCTTGGTAGGCTAATTATCTTACCTTGCCTCGACAACAAATAACAAAACCAAAAAGGGGGAAAATACAACAAGCTAACTAATTCTTATATATAGGAAACGGAAAGGTACATCTACTTGTAAATGTTGTGATATCTAATATATGATAGCCCATGCATGGAGATCAGATCACAGTTGCACTCTGAAACTTAAGAAATTTTAAGACGGCATTAAACCATGAGAAAGGGTGAGTAGATAAAATCTATGCTTTTTGGATTTTTCGCTTAACCGACCAACCTTGATAGCAAAACGATTGTAAATATCCTCACACAGAAAACTAAAAGGAGATGTCAACAGCAATGGATACAATAGTTCTACAAGTCAAGGTCAAAGTCTTCTCTATTGGACATTAGCTCCAAGTATAGTCACATGTAGCTTTCCTTGTAGAAAAAAACTAGAATCGCCATAATGTTGACAGGAAAGCTTCTCCTTAGTTGTACATGAGTTCATACTCACACTACTTGCTTCATTGTTCTAATATTAGATAGCATAAGTGTTGTTCATTGAAATCACTATTAATGAAGCAAAACTGAATATACCTTTTAAGTTCACAGCACACTCTTGGCAAAATACCATTATTGTGTCTTCGCAATACAAACTAGGTCCTTATCCAATCTCAGCTGAACAGTTCTTGCTCAATATACAGGTGAGAAAAAAGAAATAAACAAAACAATTATCACAACTAACATTCTTCCTTATAATAGTGATTATTCTGGGTCTACCTAGTATCCCAAGTTATCAGATTTGTTGATCAATTGCATGGCATAAGGATTGTCCATTGACAAAAATTTATGCAGCACTGGTAAGAAAAGTTTTGGTATTAAATTCTATAGATCGGCTACATGCTTTTTTTCTTACATTTAAGGGCTCTATAAAGGGTTATCCTACATCCAATTCATATTTGCCAACTCTTAACAGATCATTCAAATTTACAGAAATTCGATTTGATTGAACCAAAGCAGACTTCTAAAGATGTCTAACAAATCACAACACAATACACAATCACCTTAAACGTCTTATTTTTGCGTCATGAGATACAAGGAAGGGATTGTGTGCAAATAAGCTAATAAAACAGATGCATCACAGTTAAGTGCGAATCAAGCAAACCTAATTTGATCAGCCCTACAGCAAAACCTTAAAAGACTTGCTCACCTGGAACTGGAACCGGAACTGGATCTGTAAGGCAACTTCTATAATGGGCATGGTCAGGACAAATACACATGAAATCATCTTTATTAATATTATAGCCGCATTGCCCATTGCTATTTGTGCAGTCTGTACAACCAGCTGCAGTCCAATCCAAAACAAACCCTTTTCTCAAAAACCTCAAGTAATCTATAACATCATCCTCCCCCAAAAAGTTGGCTACCGGCATAATCGCACTGTGGCATGAACCCGGCGATCTCAAATCATGACCCCAGTGAACAAATGTGGCATTAGGGGTAGAACAAGGGATCTGATAGTAATTAAGGGGAGGCCCAGAGCAATTGAACAAGAAAACAAGGCCCCTATTCAATGGACTAACATTGAATGGGGTAGAACTTAAAGAGACATTCCATTGAACAACCGGGCAACTGTTGCTAAGAAAACCTTCATTGAGAACTAGAACAGATTGGTTTTCATAGGAGATGTCTCTAACTTGGTAGTCCCCGTATGGGATTTTGAGATACGGTGTTTCATTTCTGCAACTAAGCCTAAAAGATGGGAACCCACAGTAGGGTTTTGCCGCCCCTCAACCCAAAATGGGTTGGTGATGTTGGTGACATTTCCACAGCTTTTGGGGAAACAATCCATTGGTGGGTGCTCTTCAGGACTCAAGGGGGGGCCATCAGAAAAAGATAGAGATATGAGAGAGGAGAAGAAAATAGAAAAGAAGAAGGATTTGTTCATTTCAAGAGAGAAATGAGAGGATTAGAAGAGGAAAGAGGAAGAGATTTGCAATATGAATATTGTTATTATCGAATTTTGGATTGTTGGCAGTCGAAGACTTTGTTTTTAAAATAAAATCCAAGTCATTGAGTTAGAAGGTTCAAAGACATTAGATAGAGATAGTCAAAAAAACCACAAACATAGTTTGAAACTTGAGGAGAAATTAGCATGTGGGGATAGGAGTTGCAAGGGTATAATGGGAAGCAGGAAGAAAATTTAAGACTGCATTTTCATTCAAGTGGACCAAATTGAGAGGTTCTGAAAGGGCCATGGGTTTTCAATGAGCATGATAGTGATCCATGATATTAGGCTAATTTTTGCTTGTTGGTAGTTCTTTATTGATGAAGCTAGTCAAGCTCAGTGCATCATATAGATGGAAAGGACTTTTTTGACCAGACGATCTAAGCCGAAGCCGACGTAACTCCGATATGAGTAGATACGGATCATAAATGTGTCTATCTTGTCTGATCGTCACTCAAACACTCTGATATGAGTAGATACAGATCATAAATGTGTCTATCTTGTCTGATCATCACTCAAGCATATAGAGATATCCGCTTTAAACAGTCTAACTTGGTTTTTATCCGTTTATTAAGATAAACGGAGCAAGCGATAACATACAATTTTCAAATTGTAATAGAATAGATTTAATCTGTTATAAGTATGAATAATGTAGAAATAATGGGGAAAAAGCCAATTTGTAAAGCCCAAAGGCTAATATGCAAATATGTAAGGGTATTTAAACCCAACAAGATGATGAAATGAGGAGCTTTTCCTTTTCTCTAAAAAATACTAGGGTTTTGAGCCTCCTCTCTCCCCTCAAGGTGCATCTTCTTCTTAAATTAAATTTAGAGAAAATCTTCTCTTTTCCAAAAATAAATAGATTTTAGATCACAAACATATTGAAAATTGGGTGAGTCTTCTATCGAATCCTAAAAAGGAGAGACTTTTGCCTCCATCATTTTTCCTCCTCAATATCCAAAAAAGAAAGAGGAAGAAGGAAAACTCATCTTCAAAAACCTCATTGTAGAAAGACCTAAAACTTAGAAAAGGGAAAAAAGACCCCTTTTCATTATTCAAGATTAAAATCCAAAATTTTGAATGTTCAAGAGAGCATTTTGGACCAACGAAAAATGATTTGGGTGCGACCCCCAAAATTTGGGCGTCTAATTCAGAAGCGCCAGCTCCACGAAAGCGCTAAGCGCCAATCTTTTGCATAACCGCAACCCGTGCAATCCACGGGCGCGAGCGCCAAACGTCAATCCTCTGCGCAAAAACAACCTGTACAATCCACGGACGCAAGCACCAAGCTTTTGCGCTTACGCAACCCGTCAATTGGAGGTTCCCCCATGTCAAAGCGATGGGTAATTAACGGCAGTTTTGTCCGCAGCTGTCGAGATTATAATCTCTACAATAAACCTCTGTCTATCATGAGGAAGAGGGAATCTGTACACTCTCGAAGCACGTGCGCATCCATTTCAACAGGATGACGAGAAACACTCTACAGATTCTGGCACACCCGGTGGGACCTATCTCTCCTATTATCTCTCGGGTCAAAGCTATCAAGCGAACGCAACCAAGACACATACAATGTTGTCTGTACGAAACCATGCTTCTTCATTCAGACCAACAACTCTCAGCAATAATCAACAATGATGTCATTTCGAATGCTTGTTAGTCGAAGTAACGGATGACGACCAGGATTCACTCGCTATTCTTTGCTTCTATCTTGTGTTCGGATGCCAACAAAGAACTGCTTCACATACCTACTCCATAAGTACAAATCCGAAATGATGTTAAACTAAAGTTTCTCAAGTTTTCAAGTTATGTCCGAAATGACTTTAAACTAATGTATATTAAATTTCCGGAAAAACAAGCTCAGCTTCCGACGCGACCACCGTCGCATACACAATCAAGGTTACTGCCAAAGTGAATCTCCAGTCAAGCCAACAACAGACGAAACCTCCGATTCAGTTTGAGTCCATCACATTTGTTCCGGTCTCCGTCAACACTTCTACCACGGAAGCTCCAATGAACCAAATCAACAGACCGACCCTAAAAAATGTCATGATCGCAAAGGTATCCGAGCTAAAGCACAATCAGTGTTTGAGCGGCTTTCTATCTCTCCATCTGGGGGCAAGGTCGTCAACTCGTAGGGGGAAACAAGATATCTTAGGCCAGCCCAGGCAAAGCTCATAATGACCGTAAATGCAAGTGCCTTCTCTAGACTGTCTATCGGTCAGCCCAAAACGGCCGCCAAGGAAGAAAATGCCTACCAAACCCTTAAACCCGAAGAGTTGAAGCAGAAACAACTTAGATATAGAGCTAATAAGAGGGCTAAGATTCCTACTAAATTGGAGTTCTTCGGGTTCCAAGAACATGGCCACCTCGCGATAAAAGCCAAATCTGCCATAAAATTCAACAATTCTTTCGAACCCCTAGGATCGGCGCAGAAGTATGCTATGACCGCGCGGATCAAGAAGATGGCGATTCAAAGAGTTCTGCAAAGAGGCGTGTCTAAACCCCAAAATAAAAAACATGTCACGGTCTCATCAAGGGTATACCAAGCTCTACTCGTCGTGCAAAATCAAAACAAAGAACTCAAACAGAAGGTACCAGTTGTATCCAAAACACCGGTCGGACCGATTGCTCTTGGTGCTTGTCTTTCCTTGAAAGGAGCGGACTACAACAATGGTCCAGAAACTCAATAAATATCGCTGCCAATGATATGGCAATAGACAGATACACAATCCACACGGACTATATGGTGGGACACACGCTTGTCCAAAAGAAAAAGATACTAAGGCTTCTTCAAGGGAAGCCTAAGGTCTGACAGAAGGATCAAATGAAGCCCGTAATCTCGGTCATCAATTCGGCTCGATCAAACTCAAAATCCAAGAAACTCAAATAACTCTACAAAAATGCGCCAACAAGGCCAAATAAAGAATAAGCGTAATAACGACCCCTAAGTTGTTAAACTAGGAATAGTTGACCCCTAAGTCGTTAAATCCGAAAAAAATAAAATAAAAAACTAATAAATAAATAAAGGGTCGGTCCACAAATAAAAACGGCACGAATGAAAACCTCAAAAGGTTTCGTGAGTAAAACCAGTAGGACTATCCGTGAGCTTGTGAAAACCCGCAAAGGCGTAAACTCGTCTTAAAAAAACTCTTTAAACGTCTAAGTCGTTAAACTGAAAATAATTGACACCTAAGTCGTTAAACTGTGAAATAAAAGAAAAGAAAAGAATATAAATAAATAAAGGGTCAATCCATAAGCGATAGGGACACGAATGAAAGCCTAAAAAGGTTTCGTGAGTAAAAATAGAAGGACTACCTGCGGGCCAATCCATAAGCGATAGGGACACGAATGAAAGCCTAAAAAGGTTTCGTGAGTAAAAATAGAAGGACTACCTGCGGGCTTGTGAAAACCTGCACGGACGTAAACTCATAAAAAAACCTTCAAAAGCGAATGATCGGTTGCTCCTGGTACCATATTTCAGTGTAGCGATGCAAATGCCAATCAAAATCAAAACTAAAATTTAATATCCAAATTCCCTAATGGCGAATGATAAGTCGTTCCTGGTATCATTCCAGTGTTAGCGATGCAAACGCCCATAAAATTTTAAATCCCCAAAATTCCAAACTATCAATCCAAATTCTATTCAAAATTTTCAAATTCCAATCAAAACGCAATCCAAATTCTAATTCCAAAATCCAATCCTCAACTTCAAATCCAACAATGCAAATCCAAATAAAGTCCAAATTTCAACCCCCAAAATCCGGACCTTTAAGTCCTAATTCAATTCCCAACAATAATAATCCCTAAGTCGTTAAACTGAGAATGGATGACCCCAAAGTCTTTAAACTGGGAATAGATGACGCCTAAATCGTTAAACTGGGAATAAATAAGATCATCCAAAGACAAATGATGATTCGCCCTTGAAACCATGCTTCAATGTTAGCGATATTGATGTCAATCAAAAATTCAAATTCCAAATCCCACAATAACAAATGATGGTTCGCTTATGAAACCATGCTTCAGCGTCAGCGATACTGATGTCAACCAAAATCCAAAATCCTCCAAAGCTCCACATCCAAAGCCTCCAAAGGCAAATGATGAGTCGCTCCTAATATCATACTCCAGTGTAGCGATGCCGATGCCAAATTCCAAACTCAAATTCAAATCTTAAGTCAAATTCAAAAGCCCCCTCGAAAAAGGTATAAATCAAACGGATCAAATTAAAGTCCCACTCGGCAATACTTCCAAGCTCAATAAGTCCTGCCGAACAGTGTAGAAACCAAAGAAATCAAATCGACCAAGTCAATCAACTACCTTCCGCGTCGGAATCATGCTCCGCCTTAAAAGGTATGTCCCGCATCGGAATCATGCTCCGCCTCGGAAGTCTGCCCTGTGTCGGAATAATGCTCCGCCTTGGAAAATCAAGCCCCGCGTCGGAATCATGCTCCGCCTCGGAAAGTCTGCTCCAGTGTCAAAATCATGCTCCGCCTCAGAAGTCTGCCCCGCGTTGGAATCATACTCCGTCTTGGAAAATCAAGCCCAGCGTCGGAATCATGTTGTGCCTCGGAAAGTCTGCCTTGCATCGGAATCAAGCTCCATCTCAGAACCAAACCCTGTCGGAATCAAGCTCCGTCTCAGAACCAAACCCTGTCGGAATCAAGTTCCGCCTACTATGTCGGAATCATACTCCGTATTGGAACCAACCTCTGCATCGGAATCAAGCTCCGTCTCAAAACCAACCCCTGCACCGGAATCAAGATTCGTCTCAGGATCAAACCAACCACCTGTCTCCCGCGTTGGAATCATGCTCCACCTCGGGACACCGACCTCTACCTCTACGTCGCTAAAAGAAATTCAAATCAATCTCTCCACGAAAGAAAATCCATCAATTTCATGCACACGACGCATGCATGTGGTGTGCATTTATTGATGGGGGTATTTTGTTAGGGTCAAAAATTACATCTCAGGGCCGAAATAAAAAAGTCAAAGTTGAGGCGCAAAAAGTGGGCCCGTGCCCAAGCCCGAATCAAGTCAAGTAGGCCCAAGCCCGAACAAAAGGCTAACCAGGTGGGCCTAAGCCCAGACCAGCCCAAGCTCAAGCATGGAGGCTGATCCATCTCAAGAAAAAAAATTAAATTGTAATAGAATATATTTAATATGTAATAAGTATGAATAATGTAGAAATAATGAGCAAAAAACCAATTTTATAAAGCTTAAGGGCCGATATGCAAATACGTAAGGGTATTTAAATCCAACAAGATGATAAAATGAGCTTTTCCTTCTCTCTAAAAAATACTAGGGTTTGGAGTCTTCTCTCTCTTCTCAAGGTTTTTCTTCTTCTTCAATTAAATCAAAAGAAAACGTCCTCTTTTCTAAAAAATAATAGATTTTATATCACAAACACATTGAAAAGAGAGCGAGTCTTCCATCAAATCCTAAAAAGATGAGATTTTTGTCTCCTTTCTTTTTTCTCGTCAAGATCTAAAAAAGAAAGAGGAAGGAGAATCTATCTCCAAAAACCTCATTGTGACAAGATTTAAGTTTAGAAAAGAGGGGAAACCCCTGTTCATTATTCAAAATTCAAATTCGAAGTTTTGAAAATTCAAGAGAACATTTTGGACCAACTAGAAGAAGATTGAGGGTGACCCCATCAAAGAGAAAACCTTTGAATTTCACCCTAGGGGAAACTCTCAGGGTGTGGCGCCCACAACAGGGGCGCCAACTCCACAAAAGCGCCAAGAGCCAATCCTTTGCAAAGCGCAACCTGTGCAATCTGCCGGCGCGAGTGCCAATCCTCCGCACAAGCGCAACCCGATGTCAATTCTCTGCGCAAGCGCAACTCTTGCACATCACGGACGCAAGCACCAAGTGTTTGTGTTAGCGCAACCCTTGCAATCCACGGACGCAAGCACTTGCGCAAGGGCACATGCGACACACATGGCACTGGCGTCAATCCATAGGCGCAAGGGCACGTGTGACACACGTGGCGCTTGCGCCAATCTTTTGCTCAAGCGCGACCCGTGCAATCCACGGGCGCAAGCACCCTCAAAACTGTTTTCAAAACACAACGCACAGATTATAAATATGAGTTCGTATGATAAGCATGACCCGTCAGTCAGAGGTTTCCCACATCAAAACGAGAGGCAATTAACGGCATTTTTGTCCGCGGCCGCCGGAGATTAGAATCCCTCTAATAAATAAACCCCTGCCTATCATGGGACATGAGGGAATCTGTACATGTCCGAAGCACGTGTGCATCCATCTCAACAGAATGACGAAAAATACTCTACATCAATATATACTTTCTTTAATTATTGTACCAGAGTTGGAATATTTAATTGTGCAACATGTTTCATGGTGCATCTACCTTATTATACGAGAGGTTCCTTTCTGAACCAATTGATATCACTGTGATTTAAAGATGATAGAAAAAAGAGGAAGACTTGGGTATTGCATCTGTGTCATTAATTGTCAAGAAAAGGATTTCCATGATGGTTCATCTTGAGAAATTAGTGAATCCCACTTTAGAGGTGTTAGGTGAGGTGGTGGCCACAGATTTCACCATTTGAGAGAATGATGACTTCTAGAAATATTAGGGTAAGATAGTGATTTGGTTTTAATAAAAAGATAATGTATGGCTATAAGAATTAAGAAGGCTAATTTGGGTTAAATCTCAAATAGGAAGATTAAAGAATTCAGAATCAAAGGAAAAAGAAAGTAGAAATTGATTTTTATTCAGGGTAACATTACGAAGGCAAAATGCCTGAAAAACAAGGATAGCCCCAAGGGCCGTCCTTTTTTAAAATTGTTTTTTGTGCAGCAGCTGCATGTAATTTGGTTCGACAGAGCCATATGGCTTAATTTAGAGATATCCCAAAAAAGATAAATTAAAAATCAAACACATCTCATCTAAAAATTGTAGTTACGAGGGAATAAAATATTTTTCTATTAGGATGAGCAACATTTTCACCAAATCAGAAAGCGCATTCACCTACTTTCATAAGTAAAAAGGGTTTGTAATATGATACTAGAGAATAAACTTCTCAACATGCAGATAACTCTAATTATTCTTGCTCGAAGCAATTCTAGAGATCTAATTGAAATAACTCCATGTGAAATTTAAATGTTTAAAAGACTAACAAAATCAATATCTAATCTAGAAAAGCATTGGGGAAAGAAAACAAAGCATATTTCATGTTAATTTCTAATGTCATGTGTACATTACGTATTTTAAATCCGCAAAAATCCAAATCAGAGAAATCCAAAACACAAAAATCCAACCAAATTTGCTGTAGCCATGACTAAAATGGATCAAAGGGTGCCTATTTTGTCTTGAAAACTTAACATACTAAGTCTTGGTCTTTAAGCATTTGCATTCCCACCATATTTCTGATGTATATGATACATGATGAGCCAAAAGTAACCAGGAGATTAACTGAGCATAGCTTATCCATTTGACTATCTTTAAATAGTAACTTAATATGCTAAAGCATTGATGTTAAAATCATACGATTCATGATATGAATCGTACGATTCAGAGCCTTTTCGATACATATCGTATAGATATATTGCTTTACTCATCGAATCGTACGATTTACGATTCGAATCGTATGATTCGATACGATTCACGATATGATTCGATTCAGTTTAACGGGTTGAATATAAGCTTAATGGGTCGGGTCCGAATTATTTGGATTTAAAGATTCAAACATATAACCAATTTCTCTCACAAATGACCCTAATTGTTCAAGCTGCTCCCAAATTCCTCGCTCGAATCCTCGCCTCGCCTCCTCGCTCGATCGACTCAGATTTGCTGGCCTCGCATCCTCGCTTCGACTCCTTACCTCTTTGTGTTTGTGGTTTATATTTTAGACTATATAATATTATTTTTCTTAATTATCTTATTTATTATAACTGTTCACGTGACTTTTGCTGATTAATACGTATTGTGCATGCACATATGTAAATATTTATGGTGTTAGTTGTGCGACTGCGAGTATACTAAACAATATATTTTTTCAATATATTGTTCTTAATTGCTCATTTAATCATATAGTTATGAAATAAATAGCTATATGTTTAATTGCTTGGTTTTGACCCAAGTTACTATAGTATCTTACGATATACGTATGATACGATAGAAAAACGATATACGATTCGAACCAAGATTTGACAACTTTGTGCTAAAGTGCTAGATAATGTTGTCGGGTTTGACGAGATGACACTTCAAGAGGTTTTATTCCCGTTGGTCCGTAATGACCACTAGGATTGCTTCAATGCTTTGCATCAAGAATAATCTGGGCTTAGTAATGAAGCTGCTACCAAATCATAAAGTTATTAATAAGTATATAGACCATTTGATGTTATAACATGCTAATCTTCTAAGAATAACTGGGAAATGAGTATCAAATTATACCAATCCATCTTATTACCCACAGAATTA
Source organism: Agapanthus africanus (assembly GCA_030015575.1). Lineage (NCBI taxonomy): Eukaryota > Viridiplantae > Streptophyta > Magnoliopsida > Asparagales > Amaryllidaceae > Agapanthus > Agapanthus africanus. The sequence continues at coordinate 669,825,955 of CM057343.1, read as the reverse complement.
CAACCTAAAACCTTAATGAAACTCATCCCAAAAGATGCAACGCAATCTTTATTAAACCACTACCGCCTACCTCATTAGATTGGACAATCAAAATCTAATTTCAACCAATTCTAAGTAGCCATTTTCTTTCTCAGATGCCTACCAGCGGAAAGAACCCAATGGTCACAGCTAATTCTTCTACAAATCAATGGCCTAACTTGGATAAAATTCAAACAGAGAACTTACTGACGCAAACCCCATTAATGCTGCTCGTGCCATAGGAACAATAGCAGTTGTTGGAAACATAAACATTTTTTTTACAGCTAGCTAGCTCATCGAGAAGAGGAAGAAGGTGTGGGATGTAGAGACAACATAAAAAAAATAAAAAAAAAAAAAGGAAAAGGGGTTGGGTTAATGGTCAATGGAAGCTAGTGGGAAGGTGAGGTAGAATTTGAACAGAAAGTGTGCAAGGTATTTGAATGGTTCAGCCTAAAGCGGTTGGTATGAAACCAAGTTACTTTGAAAAAACAGGTGCCCTGTTTTCTCCATCTGTTTATCAAAAGAAAGAAGACCAAAGAGATCGCTATTACAAGTCACATCTACACTTAACTTTTAGCACAAGCCTGGAAGGGGAATTGTTGATATTTCAATATCTCCCTCCCTCATGGTGGATTATTTCGAACCATACAAGGTTTCTCCTTGTCGTTGATCATCAAAGAATCATAACCGGTTATTGGCTGAAGCTGGGAATGTGCGGTCACGGATCGTGCGCACTGATACCACTTGTTTAGCGGTAGGCATCAATGCGTTAAGAATCAACAAACAACTTAATTTCAACTGTAGGACTAATTCAGAGGCCGTAAAAGTTAAAACACAACTGAATAATAATTATCTTGGAATCAGACCTCTTGATAAAAGAGATTCCTATCTAAGCTTGGATCTGAAACTTACTTTAACCCCCAACTTTTGATTGGGTCTGATCCCCAACTTACATTTTTTTGTAATTCCCTCCGATTCACTCTTTGGATTATTTTCCTACTGGGCCAATTAAAAATGCTGATATAACCCCTAACCAAATGCATACAACACACACAAGCACCCAACACAATCCACACGGACTATATGGTGGGACACACGTTTGTCCAAAAGAAAACGATACTAAGGCGTCTTCAAGGGAAGCCCAAGGTCGGACGGAAGGATCAAATGTAGCCCGTAATCTCGGTCATCAATTCGGCTTGATCAAACTCAAAATCCAAGAAACTCAAATAATTCTACAAAAATGCACCAACAAGGCCAAATAAAGAATAAGCGCAATAACGACCCCTAAGTCGTTAAACTGGGAATAGTTGACCTCTAAGTCGTTAAACCGAGAAATAAAAGAAAAGAAAAAGAAAAAACTAATAAATAAATAAAGGGTCAGTCCACAAATAAAAAGGGCACGAATAAAACCTCAAAAGGTTTCGTGAGTAAAACCAGCAGGACTATCCGCGAGCTTGTGAAAACCCGCAAATGCGTAAACTCGTCTTAAAAAAACCCTTTTGACGTCTAAGTCGTTAAACTGGAAATAATTGACCCCTAAGTTGTTAAACTGTGAAATAAAAGAAAAGAAAAGAATATAAATAAATAAAGGGTCAATCCATAAGCGATAGGGACACGAATGAAAGCCTAAAAAGATTTCGTGACTAAAAATAGGACTACCTGCATGCTTGTGAAAACCCGCAAGGACGTAAACTCGTAAAAACCCCTTCAAAAGCGAATGATGGGTTGCTCCTGATACCATATTTCAGTGTAGTGATGCAAATGCCAATCAAAATCAAAACTAAAATCCAATATCCAAATTCCCTAGTGGCGAATGATAAATCGTTCCTGGTATCATTCCAGTGTTAACGATGCAAACACCCACAAAATTCCAAATCCCTAAATTTCCAAACTATCAATCCAAATTCTATTCAAAATTTTCAAATTCCAATCAAAACGCAATCCAAATTCTAATTCCAAAATCCAATCCTCAACTTCAAATCCAACTCAATGCAAATCCTGGTTAAAATCCAGACAAAGTCCAAATTTCAACCACCAAATCCAGACCTTTTAAGTCCTAATTCAATTCCCAACAATAATGATCCCTAAGTCATTAAACAGGGAAAGGATGACCCTAAAGTCTTTAAACTGGAAATAAATGACCCCTGAATCGTTAAACTGGGAATAAATAAGATCATCCAAAGACAAATGATGATTCGCCCTTGAAACCATGCTTCAGTGTTAGCGATATTGATGTCAATCAAAAATTCAAATTCCAAATCCCACAATAACAAATGATGGTTCACTTCTGAAACCATGCTTCAGCGTCAGCGATACCGATGCCAACCAAAATCCAAAATCCTCCAAAACTCCACATCCAAAGCCTCCAAAGGCAAATGATGAGTCGCTCCTAATATCATACTCCAGTGTAGCGATGCCGATGCCAAATTCCAAACTCAAATTCAAATCTTAACTCAAATTCAAAAGCCCCTTCGAAAAAGGTAGAAATCAAACAGATCAAATTAAAGTCCCACTCGGCAATACTTCCAGGCTCAAAAAGTCCTGCCGAACAGTGCAGAAACCAAACAAATCAAATCAACCAAGTCAACCAACTGCCTTCCGCGTCGGAATCATGCTCCGCCTTGAAAGGTATGTCCCGCATCGAAATCATGCTCCGCCCGAAATCATGCTCCGCCTCGGAAGTCTGCCTCGTGTCGGAATCATGCTCCGCCTCGGAAAGTCTGCTCTAGCGTCAAAATCATGCTCCGCCTCAGAAGTCTGCCCCGCGTTGGAATCATACTCCGTCTTGGAAAATCAAGCCCAGTGTCGGAATCATGCTGCGCCTCGGAAAGTCTGCCTTGTGTCGGAATCAAGCTCCATCTCAGAACCAAACCCATATTAGAATCAAGCTCCGCCTACCATGTCGGAAACAAGCTCCATCTCAGAACCAAACCACTGTCGGAATCAAGTTCCGCCTATTGTGTCAGAATCATACTCCGTAACGGAACCAACCTCTGCATCGGAATCAAGCCCCGTCTCAAAAACAACCCTTGCGCCGGAATCAAGATTCGTCTGAGGATCAAACCAACCACCTGTCTCCCGCGTTGGAATCATGCTCCACCTCGAGACACCGACCTCTACCTCTATGTCGCTAAAATAAATTCAAATCAATCTCTCCACGAAAAAATCCATCAATTTCATGCACACGACGCATGCATGTGGTGTGCATTTATTGATGGGGATATTTTGTTGGGGTCAAAAATTACATCTCAGGGCCGAAATAAAAAAGTCAAATTTAAGGCCCAAAAAGTAGGCCTGTGCCCTAGCCCGAATCAAGTCAAGTAGGCCCAAGCCCGAACACAAGTCCAACCAGGTGGGCCCAAGCTCAAGCATGGAAGCTGATCCATCTCGAGAACAGAATTGAATTGCAACAGAATATATTTAATATGTAATAAGTATGAATAATGTAGAAATAATGAGCAAAAAACCAATTTTATAAAGCCTAAGGGCTGATATGCAAATACGTAAGGGTATTTAAATCCAACAAGATGATAAAATAAGCTTTTCCTTCTCTCTCAAAAATACTAGGGTTTTGATCCTTCTCTCTTCTCAAGGTTTTTCTTCTTCTTCAATTAAATCTGAAGAAAACGTTCTCTTTTCCAAAAATAAATAGATTTTATATCACAAACACATTGAAAAGAGAGCGAGTCTTCCATCAAATCCCAAAAAGATGAGATTTTTGTTTCCTTTCTTTTTTCTCGTCAAGATCCAAAAAAGAAAGAGGAAGGAGAATCTATCTCCAAAAACCTCATTGTGACAAGATTAAATTTTAGAAAAGAGGTGGGGAAACTCCTTTTCATTATTCAAAATTCAAATATGAAGTTTTGAAAATTCAAGAGAACATTTTGGACCAACTAGAAGAAGATTGAGGGTGACCCCATCAAAGAGAAAACCTTTGGATTTCTCCCAAGGGGAAACTCTCAGGGTGCAGCGCCCAAAATTTGGACGCCCACATCAGGAGCGCTGGCTCCACAAAGGCGCCAAGAGCCAATCCTTTGCAAAGCGCAACATGTGCAATCTGCCGGCGCGAGCGCCAAGCGTCAATCCTCTGCATAAGTGTAGCCCGATGTCAATTCTCTGCGCAAGCGCAACTCGTGCACACCAAGGGCGCAAGCACCAAGTGTTTGCGTTAGCGCAACCCTTGCAATCCACGGGCGCAAGCACTTGCGCAAGGGCACATGCAACACACGTGGCACTAGCGTCAATCCATAGGCGCAAGGGCACGTGTGACACACGTGGCGCTTGCGCCAATCTCTTGCACAAGCGCGACCCGTGCAATCCACGGGCGCAAGCGCCAAGCGTCGAGCACCCTCAAAACTGTTTTCAAAACACAACACACAGATTATAATTATGAGTTCGCATGATAAGCATGACCCGTCAGTCAGAGGTTCCCCACGTCAAAACGAGGCAATTAACGGCCTTTTTGTCTGCGGCTGCCGGAGATTAGAATCCCACCAATAAATAAACCCCTTGTCTATCATGGGACATGGGGAATCTGTACATGTCCGAAGCACGTACGCATCCATCTCAACAGGATGACGAAAAACACTCTACATCTATATCTACTTTCTTTAATTATTGTGCCAGAGTTGGAATATTTAATTGTGCAACATGTTTCATGGTGCATCTACCTTATTAGGGCTTGTTTGGTTGCAAGATTATGAAATTTGGATTCCAAAATAGTACGGTTGAAATTTCTAGATTTGGTAATTTGTTGTTTGGTTGGTTTTGGATTCCTAGTATTGGATTTGTACATTCTTGTAACCTTTGTTTGGTTGGTGAAAATAAAATGGGATTTGGATTTAAGAATTTTAGAGAGAGATAGATAGAGAGAGGATTATTAAATAAATAAAGTACACGGGTCCCATCTAAAAGTACAATGAATAGTGTCAAATCCTTAAAAATTTTAGGATTCAAGAATCCTTGTTTTGTGGTGGGTCCTCCATAAAAAACAAAAGAATCCTAGAAATCCAAATCTATCAACCAAACACAAAATTATGGAATCCTAGGATTCCACAATCCAAATCCATACTAATCCTGCAACCAAACAGGCTCTTATAAGAGAGGTTCCTTTCTGAACCAATTGATATCACAGTGATTTAAAGATTATAGACAAAAGAGTTGGACTTGGTTATTGCATCTGTGTCAATTGTCAAGAAAAGGATTTCCATGATGACTCATCTTGAGAAATTAGTGAATCCCGCTATGGAGGTGTTAGGCGAGGTGGTGGCCACAGATTTGACCATTTGAGAGAATGGTGACTTGTAGAAATATTAGGGTAAGATAGTGCTTTAGTTTTAATAAAAAGTTAATGTATGGCTATAAGAATTAAGAAGGCTAATTTGGGTTAAATCTCAAATTGGAAGATTAAAGAATTCAGAATCAAAGGAAAAAGAAAGTAGAAATTGATTTTTATTCTTGGTAACGTTAAGAACGCAAAATGCCTGAAAAACAAGGATAGCCCCAAGGGCCGTTCTTTTTTAAAATTGTTTTTTGTGCAGCAGATGCATGTAACTTGGTTCGGCAGAGCCATATGGCTTAATTTAGAGATATCCCAAAAATGATAAATTAAAAATCAAACACATCTCATCTAAAAACTGTAGTTACGAGGGAATAAAATATTTTTCTATTAGGATGAGCAACATTTTCATCAAATCAGAAAGCGCGTTCACCTACTTTCATAAGGAAAAAGGGTTTGTAATATGATACTAGAGAATAAACTTCTCAACATGCAGATAACTCTAATTATTCTTGCTCGAAGCAATTCTAGAGATCTAATCGAAATAACTCCATGTGAAATTCAAATGTTTAAAAGACTAACAAAATCAATATCTAATCTAGAAAAGAATCGGGGAAAGAAAACAAAGCATATTCCATGTTAATTTCTAATGTCATGTGTACATTACGTATTTTAAATCCGCAAAAATCCAAATCAGAGAAATCCAAAACACAAAAATCCAACCAAATTTGCTGTAACCATGACTAAAATGGATCAAAGGGTTCCTATTTTGTCTTGAAAACTTAACATACTAAGTCTTGGTCTTTAAGCATTTGCATTCCCACCATATTTCTGATGTATATGATACATGATGAGCCAAAAGTAACCAGGAGATTAGCTGAGCATAGCTTATCCATTTGACTATCTTTAAATAGTAACTTAATATGCTAAAGCATTGATGTTAAAATCGTACGATTCATGCTCTGAATCGTACGATTCAGAGCCTTTTCGATACATATCGTATAGATATATTGCTTTACTCATCGAATCGTACGATTTACGATTCGAATCGTATGATTCGATACGATTCACGATATGATTCGATTCAGTTTAACGGGTTGAATATAAGCTTAACGGATCGGGTCCGAATTATTTGGGTTTAAAGATTCAAACATATAACTAATTTCTCTCATAAAAGACCCTAATTTTCCAAACCGCTCCTAAATTCCTCGCCTCCTCGCTCGAATTCGACTCAGATTTTCTGGCCTCGCCTTCTCGCTTCAACTCCTTACCTCCTTATGCTTTATGGTTTGTGAAATTGGATAGAAAATGTTGCTATTACAAAACTTATGTTAATCTTTATGTTTGTGGTTTATATTTTAGACTATATAGTATTATTTTGCTTAATCAGAGAACTTACTGACGGCGGCTACGCAAACCCCATTAAGCTAAAGTTTTCTATTCAAGATGGCGTCCTCAAATTCGGTTCCAGATTATATGTATCCAATAGTCTAGATCTAAAGAAGCAGATCATGGAGGAAGCTCGCTGCACTAGTATTCTATACACGCGGGCAGCACAAAGATATACCGCGACCTTCGTGACACGTTTTGGTAGAATAATATGAAAAGAGAGATTGTTGACTTTGTATCTCAGTGCTTGACGTGCCAACAAGAGAAGGCGGAGTATCAAAGGTATGCTGGTCTACTTCAACCACTCCCCATTCTAGAGTGGAAGTGGTCAAATATTGCTATAGATTTTATAGTTGGTTTGCTGAGGTCTCGAAAAGGGAATAATGCTATATGGGTTATTGTTGATCGATTGACCAAGTCAGCTCACTTCCTTCCTTATAAGAGGACTCACTCGATAGAAAAAATGGCCTCCTTATATATAGAAGAAATTTTCAGGTTGCATGGCATTCTAGAAAAGATCCTATTTGATAGAGATCGTCGTTTCGTGTCCAGGTTTTAGGAGAGTTTGCATAAGATTTTGGGCACCGGATTAGAATTTACCTCATCTTATCACTCTAAAACAGACGGACAATCCGAGAGGACTAATTGGATTCTTGAAGATATTCTTCGAGCTTGTGTTCTTGATCTCAAAGGCGGATGAGAAAAGCATTTACTGCCAGCGGAATTCGCTTATAATAACAGTTATCAGGCTAGTATCGTCATGGCTCCATTTGAAGTGTTGTACGGTAGAAATGCAGATCTCCAATTTGCTGGAAGCAGATAGGAGAAAGAAATTTACTTCGTCCTGAGATTGTACAGCAAACTACTGATAAGATTATATTGATTCGAAAGAGACTTTTGGCAGCACAAAGCAGGCAGAAGAGTTATGCAGCTAAAAAGAGAAGGAAATTAGAATTCCAAGTTGGAGACTTCGTGTTTCTGAAAGTCTCCATGGAAAAGAATGATGAAATTTGGCAGGAAAGGAATGATGAGTTTTAGTAAGAAAGGAAAATTAAACCCGAGCTATTTTGGTCCCTTCGAAATTTTGGGACGAGGTAGAGTCGTAGCTTACATGGTGGCTTTACCTCCTGAGTTGTCGGTTGTGCACAATTTGTTTCATATATCCATGCTACGCAAATATGTCCCAGATCTGTTCCATGTACTAGGGTATGAGCCGCTCAACCTCAGAGATGACCTGTCCTATGTAGAGCATCCGGTGCGGGTTGTTGATGAGAAAGAGCAAGTACTGCGCAGGAGGGCAATTTCTTTCGTTAAAGTTTGATGGAAGAATCATTCTATTGATGAGGCTACTTGGGAAAGAAAAGAGGAGATGCTGGAGAAGTACCTCTATCTTTTTGAGAATTAAGGTATGTCTAGTTTTGAGGATGAAACTTTTTATTAGTTGGGTAGATTGTAATAGCCAAAATAGTTAACAACAATTATAATAGTAATTGCTGGAAGAGTCAAATTTATTTTTATGTAAATAAATAAAAATCAGAACGTCAATACATAATTGCTTCAAATTTTCAAAAATTCGAAATAATCAATAATTGGCATGAAACCATTATCAAGATGAGTAATTCCAGCAGTTGCTGAATTTTTAAGATTTTGGGGAAGGTATTATATCTATTTTATACCTATAATCTAAGTTCTCCTCAATCAACACACAACACAACAAAAAAAATAAGAAAAGAAAGAAAAGAAAAAAAACCCTAAAAGATCGAGACAGAGATTGGGACATAGAAAAGAAAGCGAGAAGCGGAGGGAAGGAAGCGTACCTTTTAGCCGCAGATCCATAATCGTCGATCGATTTCGGTTAAAGGTAAGAACTAAAAAACCTCATCTTTCTCATATTTAAATAATAAGATTTAGATAGAGAGAGAGAGATTGAGGGCTTCTGGCGAGTTGTCAAAACTTATCTTTGGCGAACATCAACATCGAAGGGGAAAAATAGAAATTAGGGTTTGGGGATGTGATTGATTAAGGATGAGAGTCGACGCGGTGGTGTCATCGGCAGCCATCGAAGTCGACGTCGATTTAACGGTTAGGGTTAGAGCTCGGGATTTGTATTTTTAAAAAAAACAAAGAAAAGAAAAGAAAACGAGATGAAGAAGGAGATGACGTGCGGGGGAAGACAGAGAGATGCGGTGGGATTGAGAGAGGAAAAATCTTTTTAGTTTAGAGTTTGGATCCGGGTTGGGTTCAATTCAAATCATCCGTGCCCGATCCATTAAGACTCTAAAATCTATGATAAATCCTTTGGATTGCGGGTTTGGATTCGAATCCTACCCGAACCAGATTTGCATCCATAACCTATAATTTAAAGAAAAATTTCAGATCAGACCCTGTATTGTTTCAATATTATTTTAACCCTTTTAGTTTGTAATTTCCCTTTGATATGCTTCTCTGGAATTTTTACTAAGCCCCTGCACCTATAAATTATTATCTTTATCCCCTACCGCACCATAACTGTTAACCGGTGAAGTACTTTTAGCCTGGAATTTTACGTTTAGGTCCATAAACATCACTAAATTAATTGTAGACCCCTGAAACGATATTAAATGGTTAGAAAAATATAGGAGAATTATTTATAATATTGTTTAGGCGTAAAAGACCCATATAAATGTATTTTATTAGCATTGAAAGTCTACATAGCATAACTAATTTGTTAAAACATGACAATTTATTAATTCCAGCATTACATGTTAATTTAGATAATCCGGTTGGAGCTTAGAAGGGACGTCGGATCTATCAAATCGACTTTGACTTTCGGTGACCGTAAGTTTGTGATACAAATTTGATAATTTATTGTTTATTGGCGTCCACTTTATATGAAATGTGAGCTTTTGCTTAGTTGATGATACGTTGTTTATTCCGAGTATGCAGGTAAGGTTATTTTTATTTTGGTATCATGAAGGCATGTTTTTCATATAGAAATTGATATGCATACGACTTGGGGTTTTGACTATATATTTATGCATCGGGCATGCGCATATGATTATATATATATTTATACCTTGAGGATATGATTGATTACTTAAAATAACATATACCTTTATTATTGAAAATAAAGGGGTCGTATGCATTTCATAGGTGAATACCGGTATGAATAGGAAAAACAAGTAGGTTACATTCAGGCTGGTAGTGTAGTCCTTGTGGGATTATAACGCACGCCGTAAGGCAACCTCACCGCGGATCATATCATACGGTTCTCCCTACCACGTGATATTTATAGTGGCGTTTTTTTTATGTCAACTGAGATAGAGATGTTGACCGTATTTAGTCGTAACCTGCTAATTTTTTGTGCATGAAAAGCATATATTCACAAATTGCATAATTTTAGACATTTGATGATTATTGATATTTGTTATTTTACTGGTATTTAACTTTGTTATATAAGTTGTTAGATATGTATCATTTTTCTTACTAAGCCTCGTTTCTTACCCACTTTTTATTGCGTTTGTTAATCAAAATGCAGGAAATCAGATTGGATGAGCAACTTGATAGAAAGTTCAATTTTTTTCGTAGTGGCCTGCAGCAATAATTACCTTGTATAGGAATGCGTTCTCGCAAGACGAACAATTAGTTTTTTCTTTCTATTTAGCAATTTGGTTATTGGAACTTACCATGTTATTTTTTTAGAAAATAATTGTGCAAAATCTATGTTAGTTATTTCAACCTTGTTGTTTCAAGGTATATTGTTTTTTTTTATATTATCAAGTTAGGCCTTGCGGTCTCATTGTCGAGATTGCGGCATGCCATGTAATTATGATTGTTTTTTTTATAAATGTGGATTTGGGATGTGACGGAAAGTTTAGGGAACTCGAGAGGCAATTTTTATATCAGGCTATTTTGTGAAATAAACTTCACATTAGCTCATTCACTGTGGAGTTTGTGCCTGTTCACATTGGCTTGTTAATTTAACTGTTTATGGACACATCTTTCATTTGAAATAAAGGTTTTCACCCAAATCATGATTTTATCGGACACGAGACGAAGCGTATTTTAAAATGTATTCCTCAAAGGAGCAAATGATTTACCATTAATTTCCTGTTCTCACCTCATTCTACTAGTTTCTCGTGGAAACCAGTGGTATAGAAGTTTGCTAGTTCGCAGCGAATATGCTGCTATGCCAAAATTCATGATGACTGATGTTCGAATGTAGAAATACTTGCTGACGGCTCCTGGATTGTGGCAATCTTAAGGACATCCCGTACCCGTTTTGGTCACAATATCCAAAATGATCTTAAGTCATGATCGATGAGCATCATGCAGCAACCCTATCGTGGGTTCCCAGCTTTCAAACTCACCTGCAGAAGGATACCCCATTCCTGGAAATCAAAGGTATGGAGTACCAAGTTGGAGAAATCTCTTATGAAAACAAATCTATTTTGCTATCCGATCGGGATTTGGATAACTGCGGCTGCTCCACATTTCCTCTTGACATCTCGTTGAGCTATCCATTTAATATTAGTTCAGTGAATAGGATGTTTGTTTTCTTTTTTGGCTGCTCTGAGCCTCCCCCTAACTCATATCAGATCCATTGTGTTAGTATTAATAACACTTTTGTTCATCAGGATGATGTTGTCATGTGGTTGTGGGACCCACCATGCGATGTTAAGTTCATGCCGGTATTCGACTCTTCGGGCAAGTATGATGCCAGAGATTATTTGAAGGTTTTGAGAAACGGGTTTTTCGTGGATCGGACCGCGGTTAGTTGTACAGAGTGCAGAGGGAGCCACGGGCAGTGTGGGTATAATTCTTTGAGCGATGATTTCATGTGTATCTGTCTTGATGGATACCATTCGAGAAGTTGCGCCATCGCTGATTATGCTGGTAATTTATTTCTCTTGCTATGAAAAATCTTACCGAAAACTAAAGCATTTTCTCCCATGATTTTGCAGGCACTCTTTCTGATAAGGTTAAGTGGATACCCTCCCTGTCCAACCTTTTAGTTTAAGCCTGTTAGTTTTTCATAGAATGTTCCTTTATATAGATTTAAATTTAGAGGTTCCTTTATATAGATTTAATCTTAGTAATTTTCTGGAGTGGCGGAACATGACACATGGCAGCACAATATTCATTGATATATGTGCATGCTTATTTTGCAAATACAAACATTAACTATACTAGAATTTGTGCACGTGCGTTGCACGTGTTAATTTAAAAATTAATTATTCTTTTGGGCGGCGAGAGAGAGATGGAGGGTTCTAATAATTAAAAAATTAATTATTTTTTTGAAAGACAAGAGAGATGTGGAGGGTTCTAGTATTTTTTGGGAGGGGAGAGAGAGATGTAAAGGGTTCTACCTATAAACACATAATTTTTTTTTGGTAGAAGAGAGAGAGAGAGAGAGAGAGAGAGAGAGATGGTGTGGATGGCCTAAGAATTGAGGATTTTTCTCATTTTTTCTTCTTTTCATTTGAATTTAATATTTCATTAGTGAGAATGAAAATTTATTAATAATAAGGGTTTATATGTCAATTTTCATTTAAAGGAGGATTTATGTGTAAATTTATAAATAATGAGGGCGTATTTGTAAATTTTCATTTAAATGTATTATTATTTTTATCTTTTTCTTAGGTGAGACGGAGGCCTTGGGAGGTTGGGTTTCTCTCTCTCTTTTTTCTTTAAATTTTGGAAAAAGGAGATAGATGAACTTTTAATTTTTTGTTTTGTCTTTTTCTTTGAAGTTAATGATGTGGAGGCTTGAGGAGTGAGGATTTTTCTCATTTTTTTCAAGAAAAAAAGAGAGGGGTGGACATCTAACCAAAGCGTTTTTGCATTATATATAGAGATTAGAATAAAAGAGGCAAAAAGATGTAGATCGATGAATTAAGACTTGCCATGTGTCCGGCCAATAATAGTAAATTCCTACAGTGCCAATGTATACCCCGATTCTTCTTATGTCTAACAAATTGCATCAATAAATTATGGAGAAAACACAATAATTCTCTAGGCTTCCACTATTAGTTAAGATTGAGATCAAATTTCAATGAATGTGCTAGAACCTAAGAAAAGAACACCTCCTATATTATTTAGTGAAAGAAAATGATCGAAAATATTTTGCTACCTTGAGATATCTTTTAATTTTTATTTAAATTCACCTATACCACCATCAATGTTTCTGAATATTTATGAACCAGAAATAGAATTTACCAATCACATTCTAATCATTTTGCTGGTTCAGCTTTTGGATTGGGCTTCCTTTTGGCATGCATGCTATTGGATCCGGATCCTCTGCTATGGTTTTTTCCTGCTGTTGAAAAATCAAGAGCAGAGGATCCTAATCCCATGTTATTTGCTCTGTATTTTTACAGGCATAGAAAGGCTTACATCTATGCCATCTCTTGAACCAAGGAAAAAAGAAACAATCAGAAAATCGAAGCATTTCTCGAAGAATACAGATCTTTAGCCCCAATAAGATATTCGTATTCAAATGTAAAGAAAATAACCAAGTCTTTTCAAGAAAAACTCGGGCAGGGTGGTTATGGCACTGTATTCAAAGGCAGTCTCAGCAATGGTCATCTTGTTGCGGTGAAGGTCTTGAAAGACTCCAAAGCCGACGGAGAAGAATTTATCAATGAACTCGCTAGCATCGGCATGACATCTCATGTTAACATTGTTGGTCTTATAGGCTTTTGCTTCGAGGGGTCCAAACGAGCACTTATTTATGACTACATGTGCAATGGGTCGCTAGAGAATTACTCCATTCTGAGAAACCAAAAACAACTCTTGATTGGAAAAAGTTGTGTGAGATAGCTATCGGAATCTGCATCGTGGGTGCAACACATGCATAGTGCATTTTGACATCAAGCCTCACAACATTTATTGGATCGAGACTTTTGTCCCAAGATTTCTGATTTTGGACTCGCCAAATTGTGCCTGAAAGAATAGAGTATGATTTCCATTGCAGGTGTGGTTCCTAACCATCGGGTATATTGCACCTGAAGTTTTCTCAAGAAATTTTGGAGTTGTGTCAAGTCCGATGTTTACAGCTACGGAATGATGGTGCTAGAAATTGCTGAGGAAGAATCCAAGTGCCGGTACTGATGTTGATACTGAGAGTGAAATATATTTTCCACATTGCATATACAAACATCTAAATCGAAATGGCAATTTGTTATCTTATGGCTTGACACCTGAAAGTGAAGAACTAGTAATAAACATGGTGCTGGTTGGCTTGTGGTGCATACAAACAATGCCTCAAAATCGACCTTCGATTAGTAGAGTTATAGAGATGATGGATGGAAATGTCGATGATTGCAAATTCCACTAGAACCACATCTATCTGCTTCTCGGTTTGGGATTTCGCTGCTTCCTCAGTTCAGGATACTTCCTCACTTCAAGATATTTATTGGTTTGATTAATAATTTTCTTGGTAATTCATAGCACTTGTTATAATGCACTTGTATGATTTATCTCAAGTGGTTCAGACTATCTGAAAGTGTCGGAAAATCAAAGAGATATTTGTATGAGACTATTTTGTGAAATAAACTTCACATTAAGATCATTCACATCAGAGTATATGTCTGTGTATATGTCTGTTTACATTAGCTCATTGCATCAACTGTTTTTACCTAGATTATAATTTTATCAGCCACAAGATGAACATATTTTAAAATTTATTCCCCAAAGGAATAAATGATTTATCATTGAATCCCCGTCCTCACCTCATCGTGTCATTAAAAGCTTTAGATAGAACTTTTGACCCATGTGTGAGACCTGGGATCGAGCCCGTGGTGTCCCATTTATGAGGGGTGGCTAATTTATTCCGCCTATTATAAATTATTTTTTTTTGACAGTCTTGAGCAGAAAAATTATATTGAGTGTTTATTTATTTGCATTATGCATGCGCGTGTTCGTTCGAATCACGTCTAGTCTTCTCTCTTGGCTTTTATTTATTAAGGAAATCATAGATGCAGCTTTTGATCTCTATGAATACAGCATGATGTATTTACCTTCCATCTACAGTTTTCTGATTCAAGAGCAAGTAATAAAACAAGACAAAAACTGGAAACAGATACTGCTTCAATAAATATCATCTCAATATTAGGTATCAAGAAAGGGAAATATTCATTTGAGGCACACATACATAAGTCTCAATTTCTCATTGTGCCAGAAAATGGATAAAACATACGGGCCACAGGTAAATTTCAACAGAAAAATTCGCGTGACTCCTTAACATTAGGAGAAGCCTAACAAAATTTCTACATTGTATATGACAAGAGTATATCAGTAAAACATCACAAGATGAGTAACACCATCACTACACAACAACTGATATATAATAAGAGTGTTATGAATGGACCAGAGAGTTGCAATTAATGATGTAAGTATCCAGAATTGAGGAAGTACCGATAATCGATCCCAGCGGAGAAGAAGATAGATATGGCTTTGGTGGAATTCGCAGGTCGTTGACATTGCCTTCCATCATCTCTATGACTCTGCTCATCGAAGGTCTATTTTCAGGCATTGTTTGAATGCACCATAATCCAACCAGCACCATTTTCCTCACAGTTTCTTCGCTTTCCGCAGTCGCACCACAGGATAATAGATCACTGTTTTGATCCAATTGCGCATATATCCAATGAGGAAAATATATCTCGCTGCTATTTTCAACACCTTCATTTGGATTCTTTCTTCCTCCAGCAATTTCTAGCACCATCATTCCATAACTATAAACATCGGACTTGCTTGAAACAACTCCAAAATTTCTTGAGAAGACTTCTGGAGCAATATAACCGATGGTTCCTCTAGCACCTGCAATGGAAATTACACTCTCCTTTTTTAGGCACAATTTTGCAAGTCCAAAATCAGAAATCTTGGGGCAAAAATCTTGATCCAATAAAATATTGTGAGGCTTGATGTCAAAATGCACCATGCGCGTGTTGCATCCACGATGCAGATACTCTAGCCCTCGAGCAATGCCAATTGTTATCTGGTACAGGTTATCCCAGTCAAGAGTTGTTTTAGGTTTTCCTGAGTTGAGCAATTTATCAAGTGACCCGTTGCACATGAAGTCATAGATGAGCGCTCTTTTGGATCCCTCGGCGCAAAAGCCTAAAAGACTAACAACATTAACATGAGAAGTCCTACCGGTGCTCGCAACTTCGTTGATAAATTCTTCTCCATCACCTTTGGAGTCTTTTAAGATCTTCACTGCTACCACATGACCATCGCTAAGTGTGCCCTTAAATACTGTGCCAAACCCCCCTTGCCCCAGTTTTTCCTGAAAATCTTTGGTTATTTTCTTGACCTTTGAATAAGAGTATCTTTTTGGGGCAATAGATCCATATTCTTCTAGGAATGCTTCAATTCTCAGATTGTTGTTTAAATTTCTCTTCGAAAAGACGACTGAGCTGGAATGGAACTGTCGCTTCCTGCGATTGCGAAAGAAAAGAGCAAGGCAACCTCCGAGGACGATCAAGGCTCCTCCAACGCTAGCAACTGCCAGATGCGAAAAATTTGTAATTTGATAAATAGTACATGAACCCAGATTTGAAAAGAAAGATTTTTGTTGGTGTGGAATATTAATGGTCTTAGTAAGAAGGACGGTGTAATGCAGTCTTAAGTAACTAGATTAAAACCAGATATTCTATATATAAAATAGCTGCCGTAAATTTTAAAAATGAGTATCAGAAGAGTCCTTCAAATAGATTTAAACAAAAAGTCGAGTATTACATTTATTACCTACTCCAATGATACCTACTCCAGTGATTGCCTTCCTTGAAAAATTCTTTTTTGTCACGCCAGCATCTGCGGAATTAGAAAGACATTAAATATGAAGGTTAGTATATAATTTGAAAGATTACAGCTATTCAATAAAGCTAGAACCACATAAAAAGAAGCATGACACTAGAAAAATCGTAATCCTGAAATTTAAAAAAATGCTGATCACTACTATAGGTTACAATTGTTTGTGTATTGCTCAGTACTTCGAAGCTAATACTGAAAGAGCCGGAGACAGCAAGAGATCAACTCGTTGTCTAAACGAGTCTAATTTTAATGTTTAGGTATCTAAGTGTACGCAGAACGATTGAAACAATTCCACATCTCACTGGGTTATGACATTGGATAGAGAGACTGGAAAGAAGGACGACGTCCAAGTTTGTAAAAGGAACAGCTATCAGAAATAACAATACTCCGAACTCCAAACTTCACTAACCAAACACCTAGGCACTTCATTTATAAAAGAGAGAACACTAATGGTAGCATCTTTGTATCTAACCACCAGCACAGGTTGTAGGGCTTTGAGAAACGGAACACACAGGAATTTGCAAGGAATGATAGGAACAGCAAAAAGGAGATGCCAACTATCTTGATAGGCTAATTATCTTACCTTGCCTCGACAACAAATAACAAAACCAAAAAGGGGGGAAATACAACAAGCTAACTAATTCTTATAAATGGAAAGGTACATCTACTTGTAAATGTTCTGGTATCTAATATATGATACGCCCATGCATGGAGATCAGATCACAGTTGCACTTTGAAACTTGAGAAATTTTAAAGATAGCATTAAACAATGAGAAAGGGTAAGTAGATAAAATCTGTGCTTTTTGGATTTTTTGCTTAATCGACCAACCTAGATAGCAAAACGATTGTAAATATCCTCACAAAGAAAACTAAAAGGAGATGGCAACAGCAATGGATACAATAGTTCTACAAGTCAAGGTCAAAGTCTTTTCTATTGGACATTAGCTCCAAGTATATTCACATGTAGCTTTCCTTGTAGGAAAAAACTAGAATCGCCTTAATGTTGACATGAAAGCTTCTCCTTACTTGTACATGAGTTCATACTCACACTACTTGCTTCATTGTTCTAATATTAGATAGCATAAGTGTTGTTCATTGAAATCACTATCAATGAAGCAAAACTGAATACGCCTTTTAAGTCCACAGCACACTATTAGCAAAATACCATTATTGTGCCTTGCCTTCGCAATACAAACTAGGTCCTTATTCAATCTCAGCCGGACAGTTCTTGCTCAATATACGGGTGAGAAAAAAGAAATAAACAAAACAATTATCACAACTAACATTCTTCCTTATAATAGTGATTTTTCTGGGTCTACCTAGTATCCCCAAGTTTGCAGATTTGTCGATCAATTGCGTGGCGTAAGGACTGTCCATTGACAAAATTTTATGCAGCACCAGTAAGAACAATCTTCGAATTAAATTCTTTACATCGGCTACATGCTTTCTTTTCTTACATTCAACTCTACTAAGGGCTCTATTAAGGGTTATCCTACATCCAATTCATATTTGCCAACTCTTTATAGATTCATTCAAATTTACACAAATTCGATTTGACTGAACCAAAGCAGGCTTCTAAATATGTCTAACAAATGACAACACAATACACAATCACCTTAAATGTCTTATTTTTGCGTCATGAGATACAAGCGAGGGATTGTATGCAAACAAGCTAATAAAACAGATGCATCGCAGTTAAGTACGAATAAAGCAAACCTAATTTGATCAGCCCTACAGCAAAACCTTAGAAGACTTGCTCACCTGGAACCGGAACCGCAAGGCAACTTCTATAATGGGCATGGTCAGGACAAATACACATGAAAATATCTTTATTAATATTATAGCCGCATTGCCCATGGCTATTTGTGCAGTCTGTACAACTAGCTGCAGTCCAATCCAAAACAAACCCTTTTCTCAAAAACCTCAAGTAATCTATAACATCATCGTCCCCCAAAAAGTCGGCTACCGGCATAATCGCACTGTGGCATGAACCCGGCGATCTCAAATCATCACCCCAGTGAACAAATGTGGCATTAGGGGTAGAACAAGGGATCTGATAGTAATTAAGGGGAGGCCCAGAGCAATTGAACAAGAAAACGAGGTCCCTATTCAATGGACTAACATTGAATGGGGTAGAACTCAAAGAGACATTCGATAGAACAACCGGGCAACTGTTGCTAAGAAAACCTTCATTGAGAAGTAGAACAGATTGGTTTTCATAGGAGATGTCTCTAACTTGGTAGTCCCCATATGGGATTTTGAGATATGGGGTTTCATTTCTGCAACTAAGCTTGAAAGCTGGGAACCCACAATAGGGTTGTTGCAGCCCCTCAACCCAAAATGGGTAGGTGATGTTGGTGACATTTCCACGGCTTTTGGGGAAACAATCCATTGGTGGGTGCTCTTCAGGACTCAAGGGGGAGCCATCAGAAAAAGGTAGAACCAGCAGAGAGAAGGAAATGAAAGAGAAGTGGACCATCTTCATCTCAACTCAAGGAACAAGGATGAGAAAAATTGAGAGCAAGACAATTTAAGGAATTCACTTCTATTGTTAAAGTTGAGTTTGACGAGGTACTCCAAACGACTTCTAAGTCATGATATTGTGACTGTGGGTCCAGAGACAGAGACGGCCAAAAATATTATAAATGTCCACTGAAAGTTCAACGTTGCGATGACTACCAAAGGGAAAACGGTAAACTCAATGACGAAAAGATTACTAGCATCACTCATGGTACAATTGAAATGGCGTGAATTATATATAGTTTTGGCTGGAATGGGAGAGGCAAGCAGTCCTGCAATGTCAAATTCAACAATGAAAATGCTAAGGCATCCAACATCAGGTTTGAAATGTTTCATATTTTGTATCCGCTTACAACAGACCTTTTCTTCAAAATAAAAAATTATTGAAAAAAAAAACAAAAATCAAGCAAATGGTCACGCATGCTTGCCTGGTACCAACAGTGCATGCACATACAGCATAACTACATATTAGTACAAAAGATTGAATAGAGGAGAAAATTTCAGGGCAAAAAGATCAGCAATGGAGGTTGAATTGCAGAACTACATGAGATAAACATGATAGATAAAATTACAGTGTCCCTCTTTGCCTATATTTCAACATTCAAACATCAATCACCATGAATTTTGGCATAGCAGCACAAGCTAGCTAATTCTTATATATAGGAAATGGAAAGGTACATCTACTTGTAAATATTCTGATATCTGATATATGATACACCCTTGCATGGAGATCAGATCCAGTTTCACTCTGAAACTAAAGAAATTTTAGGATAGTATTAAGCAATGAGAAAGGTAAGCAGATAAAATCTGAGCTTTTTTGGATTTTTTTTGCTTAATCAACCAACCTTGATATCTAAACAATTGTAAATTCTTAACACAGAAGGAGATGGCAACAGCAATGGATACCATAGTTCTACAGTTCAAAGTCAAAGTCGTCTCTATGGGACATTAGCTCCAAGTCTATTCACATGTAGCTTTCCTTATAGGAAAAAAAAACTTTGAATTGCTTTAATGTTGACAGGAGAGCTTCTCCTTACTTGTACATGAGTTCATACTCACACTACTTGCTTCGTTGTTCTAATATTAGATAGCGTAAGCGTTGTTCATTGAAATCACCACCAATCAAGCAAAACTGAATATACCTTTTAAGTTCATAGCACCCTATTAGCAAAATGCCGTTATTGTGCTTTCGTAATACAAACTAGGTCCTTATTCAATTTCAGCTGGACAGAAAGGGTGGGAAATCCATAGCTTTGAGACAGAAATTGGGATGAAGCGGAGACAAAATAAATTTAAATTTAAATAAAATTATAGAGAGGGGCTGGCGTGATGACCAACGCTTTCTATCACCTTCTCATTTTGGAATTCCATCCTATCCAATCGCATAGAAATCTCCGGCCTCCAACCAATTTTCAGACGGATATGTTGATTGGTACTTAAGATGGAAAATCAATTCAAAGATAACATCTCTACTGATTTTTAACACATGCATGACAATGTGATTCCAGAATGATGTGCAGGTATCTCATTATTAGAAACAATTTTTACAGCTCATTGAGAGGAGGAAGAAGGTGGGTGATGTGGAAACGAAAAGGAAAAGGGTTGGCTTAATGGTTAATGGAAGCTAGTGGGAAGATGAGGTGGAATTTGAACAGAAAGTGTGAAGGTATTTGAATGGTTCAACCTAAAGCTGTCGGTTTCTTATGAAACCAAATTACTTTGAAAAAAACTGGTACCAAAGAGATCACTGTCACAAGTCGTCTACACTTAACTTTTAACAAAAGTCTAGAATGGGAGCTGTTGATTGAGAGAGGCAACAAAGAGGAAAAATATAGAGGGCTCTAAATGAATCTTTGTGAAATTGGATTGGGATTCATATGGTTGTTTGGGAGTAGGCCGACTAACAGCAAATTCTTGTACAAATCAAATGGCCTAACCTGGATAAAATTCAAACAGATAGATCATCGTGAATCAGAGAACTTACTGACGCAAACCCCATTAATGCTGCTGGTGCCATGGGAACAATAGCAGTTGTTCGAATTAGGTCCAGTCCAGCAAATCCCCTTGGAAGCAGTACAGTTGCCGCACCACTCATCCCCAGGTTTCCACTTCAATCCAAACCCGCTCGTCAATGCCCCCATAAGATCATCTGCCCGATTTTTGTCCGTATAATTCCTCCTCCTTGTCATAAGATCGTCCACAAGACTTCCATTTATCGGCACGATCGCCAAATCACAAGATTGCCATATTTTCACCATCCCCGGCAACGGGTCGTTCGGCAAGACGTAAAACGATTGATGATCAGAGTCGCTTTCAGGGCACGTGATGTTGTAAAAGATATGGAGCGGCTCCAAGCTCGACGAGCAGTTGAAGAGAACGGTGAGGTTTGCGTCGTCGCTGCTGTATCCGAAGAGCGATTGGTCGATGCTCGTGTTTGCGAATGTTTGGTGACATGATTGATCGAGAAAGCCGGGATCGGTGACGTGAACGAGTTGGCTTTCGTAATCGATGGAGTTTACTCGGTACCTCTTGCCGTCGATTGTAGCAACCAGTGATTTGTTGTCAGAGGAGCACTCGACTTCGAAATCGGGATGGCCGCAGTATGAGGGGCTTGTCGGTGAAAGAAAAGGATAAGATATATTGAAACCTTGATCGCCGCATTTGTATTCTGACGAAGCGCAGCGTGAAGGATCTGCGGGGGCGTCATAGTTATACCCAAAAACCAACGATCCAATGAGAGGACTGAAGAAGATCAAGAAGAGAGGATGCCGGCAGTACATTACTATTGAATTCTGCTGGCTGGTTGGAAGTTGCAATTAATTGAGAGAAGGAAGAGCAATCATAGAGCAAAAAAGAAAAAAAAATTCCAAAGGAGAAAGTGAGGTTGAAAGTTCTACGAGGATACGTGGGTGATCAGCATGCAGACACAGTTGGGACTTTATTTCTTTTTTCTAAAATTCGAAAACTGCAAAATATTTCGTTGTTTTTCCTCCCAATTTCTTTTTCAGTCTTCAAATAGCTAGCCAATAGAAACATTTTCAGCAAATAATCATGCATCAAAAAAGAAAAATAGAGCATTAGAAGATCAGGTCGTGAGGTTCAGCAGAAAAATCTACCCACATCCCACGCAGGCTGCCACTGTATCATTTTCAGCACTAATTAAGGTCCCCGGTAGCGCGAGAAACTAGAAATCTATCCCTCGTTTAAATCACTCATTCAACAAACAATGGAGAAGCCAGATCCAGGCGATGAGAAGGTGCCCTTGATAGCAAAGAGAGAATAAATTTCCAAGGAGAAAGTGAGGTGAAAGTTCTACAAGGATACGTGGGTGATCAGCATGCAGACACAGTTGGGACTTTATTTCTTTTTTCTAAAATTCGAAAACTGCAAAATATTCGTTGTTTTTCCTCCCAATTTCTTTTTCAGTCTTCAAATAGCTAGCCAATAGAAATATTTTCAGCGATTAATCATGCATCAAAAAAGAAAAATAGAGCATTAGAAGATCAGGCCGTGAGGTTCAGCTGAAAAATACATCCCAGAGTGCACTAATTACGGCACGTGATAAAACCAACCATACTACCGGTGGATAGGAATCATCCTTCCACAGTCACATTACGGCCTATCTATAGGATATCAAGAATAGTAAAACTACTAAATCTATTTAGTACATGTCCATTTGCTAAAAAAAAAGAGTCAAGAAAATGTATAAGCGGAAACGAATTAATATCAATAAACAACATCTGATAAATACGTCCCATTACGGGCTCATATCAAGAAATAAAATCTGCGGAAAAATAACTAAACTAAACATCACTAGACTCAATTCCTCACTGCTTGGCTTGACGGCTAAAATACTCTTGTTCAGTCTGCGATAGAGATAGAGGAAATGGGCCATGCAAAACCCAGACGTCAGTGCATCATAATATCAACTAATAGTAATAACCAGAATATAACAAGATATGTAAACATATATATAAATCACAACATAAATATAAACAGTGAGGTACGTGTGTGTCTGTGATGTGTAATCTAAAACTGTCTTTTAGGTTATTTATTCTAAAAGTTTTTGAAATCAATTAATGTAATCCTCTTCATAACCCATCAGCCTATCCCCCATTCATTCCCCATGGGACCACGGTAACAGGATTATTACGTAACTCCCGGATAAACGGCAAACAGGATATCCGTAACGCCCGGAAAAACGACAAACATGATATTTCGTAACGCCCGAAAAGATGGAAAACAAGATATTTCGTAACGTCCGGAAAGACGACAAACATGTAATAATAGCCTTTTGAGTTACGCTTTGAATGCATTCTTAATTTCCCCTTTACTCCCAGATTTGTGTTCAAGTCAGATATTGTCAAGATAGATCTAATACCAACACAGGATCAAGCAGGTATATGTTTTCGTCTATGCAGACAATAACTAACGTTCGTTAGGATAACAAGTCAGGATTGTTGGCATCAATAACAAAATCTAAGTAATAAGTCTGCTAGTGGGTCGTGAACATGTCATGTAATATATATTAACCCAAAATAGATACCAATATAAAACTGTAATCTATATCGAAACACGACTAATACCAGGATGCATATGTATCTATCTCTAATAACCATTATACGTTCATTACTATATATGATGCAATATAGATAACATATTGAACTAATATAGTAGTATGATAACGTTGTGACGTTCCGGTATGCAACTAGATAAGCTATTATCAGTACGGATACAGACGGATACTATAAAACTGTAAATCGGCTAATATAGTAGTATGATAATGTTGTGACGTTCCGGCATGCAACTAAATATGCAATTGTCAATACGAATACGAACGGATATCGAAAAACGATAAAACTATAACATGGGATGCATAATTAAATTACATGTATTATTTTTATTCATATGGATATACATATAATGACATAGCATGCAGCAAGATAAACTTACCTGATCAGATCTCACGTCGGGATACGTACGTCGCGTTCGACGTCGGGTAAACGTCGCGATACGAACCACGTGCGTACAAGACTAAACTTGGCTACCCAAAGACGTGACCACGCTAGATGACGACGACGACTGGGTCGTCTGAATCTGTCACGCCCCGCTTCCCAAAATACGGAATACGAGGAGTAGACAAGGCCAACTATGCTCCTACGGTCAAGGAAATGTCCTGCCGTAGTCACACTTCGGCTTCTAGTTTTTCATGGTAAACAGTAAATGATGCGCAGGTAATGAGAAATGCAGTAACTGAAAGAAACAATAATATAAACTGACCTGATGGGAAACAAACGAATGTAACTCGGAATGGCAAGTCAAGAAGTCTGTGATGCACGTCTAGTTCTGGTCCAGGCTAAATCTTCTCCTCACACTGAGCATGCATACTCAGGTCGTCAGAGCGACACAATAGCAATATAATATATATAAAATCAAGTGACAGTTCTAACAGTGGTAATAGATACGTGAAACAGTAAATCAATGACAGCATGAATATGAATGTGCAGAAATCAATGCAGCGGAACAGTAAAAGCAGTAGAACGATATGTCACGTATGTCCACACAGTAAATAAGATATCTCAATGCCAGTATCCCTATTAGTCTCTAAGTCTCACTGTACAGGTCACTAAGCCTATCGTCAGTCCAAGTGTGAGAGTCAACCACTCGCGAGTGTCCTCCACCCAAGGGTAGAACCCAAGGGCAAGGGACCACGGGCCCAACATGTAACATGTATATCACGGTGAATATCACGTACCCTGTAAATCTCTATATATCTCCCTAAATATATAAGACGGCATGGGACTCCCGAGATTCTATTGAACTCACACTTAAACTACCCCACATCCCATGGTCTACATCAAACGCTAACCATAACCCTAAATACTAATCGATCCGTGACAAGTCTGCGCGAGAACTGGAGGCAGGACCTCCATCAAGCACGTCCCGACTAATATCTAAGATAAATGGCAGTGTCTGGTGCCTTATCTGTGACACCCGTGCAAGCGCTTCCATAAGTGTCACATACCACTTATAGTCACACGTACACGCATCCCACAGACGTCGACAATGCAATAGAATAATAGGGTTACTGATTGTGCACAAGTACGTATCACTTTCACTTATCACTTATACACGAACACTAACCTACTTGCCACAATCATCACTAATACCTAACACTGGGTAAATGCACGATGTCACTAGGTTATCACTGCAACGATATGGGTATGATATGATACGTAAACAGTATATGAAGCATGATTAAGGTGTCACAAAAATAGCATTCTATCATTTGCACGATTTATCATGAAACGTACGTGTATAGTTTACCGAAACAATAAACAGGTAATAATTAGTATGTTCAGTTATCTATCCATCTAATTTGGTTTCATGCCAATCGGGTTCCAGGATCACTAATTATAGCCATTTCATTTTAAACGTTCACGGCTGGAAATCCGGTTTCAGAATCAGAAATCCGTTTCGCAACGCATTTTAATCCTAGTTGGGATCAGATTTTAGCGACGCTATAGTTGGATGAAATCTAGGGTTTTCATTAAGGTTTTCAACGCAATAGACGGATCTTCGATCGCGTCTGTACGTCAGGAGATATACACTATTCAATACCAATATGTCAGTTCTGATTCTGCTGGGACTATTATGCGTCCCGATCTATTAAATTACAGATTAAATATCAAACGGTAACGAAACAGAATGAAACCAATTGTTTTGTCTAACTAACTGATTCACCTACAATAAACAGCAGAGTTCCGCAACCTAAGAGTCATGGAAATCTTGTGGCACCCAATACGGAACAGCAACCAACAATTGGAGTCGCTCTGGACTGCAGTCCAGAGTCGCACTCCGATCCAATTATCGTCACAGTTTAAGTTTAGGAATATCTGGAAACTAGCATAGGGTTAAATTTCGTCGAGTCGTCTTCGATTTGAGCCCTCGAACACACCATTCCAGTATGTATATAATTTATGGCGATCTTATTAGTTTTCAGGTACAAGAAAATTCCAGTTTTACGGTTAGACTTGAGGGTAGTTGTTTTAATCTTTAACGGTCATAATTTCCAGCGAAACTTGCACAAAGTATTCATCACAGCAAGGGCCAAAGTAATTAATCTAGTTCCGTCATTTTATAAAAGTATTTTCTTTGGGAACACGCGTCGAACAGGTATGGCACATAATTGATCTAAACTTGCAACTTTATGATATATGTAATTAAAGATTGTAACTTTGGTAAATAGCATGTAAGCAAGTAAAATACTTGCCTGGGAACGCCTCGGGGTCACACGGTAGCAGCGGCGTCACGAACGCGTGATGTACGCCGTGAAACGGATTTGCGCGAGCTTGGATCGAGATGCGGATTTTGCGTCGGAGTTGTCCGGAGTCGTTGCACGGTTACTGGAGGTTGAGGAGTGCTCAGTGGTCCTCTGCGAGTGCGCTGGGTTTTTGGGGTTTTGCTATTTTTGAAGAGAGTGAGAGAGAGAGAAAAGTGTGAAAGAGAGAGAGAGAACAGTGAGAGAGGTCAGAGAGAGAGAGAGAGAGACATAGAGAGAGGGGAAAGGCAGAGAGAGGAAAATGAAAGGGAGGCACAGAGAGAGAGAGAGAGGTGTAGAGGGAGAATGGTGTCAACGATGCTGATGATGACGACGTAGGGTGTCGACGAGACGGTCCCGGTGAGAGGAGGCTCGCCGGCAGGTTGGCAGTTGGGGGTCGAGATGGGTACAGTGAACTCAGTGTGTGTGCAGGGGCTCTGTGGGGTGCCGGCGGCGATGGGTGCGAGGGTGGTCAGTTGCTGGTGAGCGAGGGAGGAGAATGGCGGGGAGATGAGGGCAGCGACGGTGGTGGAAGGAGGTCGAGACGGCGCCGACGGGTTTTGGTGAGGAGGAAGGAGGTGGGTTCCAGAAGGAAGATGACGATGTAGGGGAAGAGATGATGGCGGTCGGAGCTCCGGCGAGAGGAGCGGGTGAGGGAACTGAAGGGTGGAAGGGGTGCTCGGTCGACGACGAAGGCTGAGTTCGGTCGCGGGACGATTTGCAGTGGGTCTCGTGAGGGTTGCGAGAGTGAGGGTTGAGGGAAGGCGATGGGAGTGAGGGAGAGAGGAAGTGAGACGAGGCGCGCGTCGTGGGGGTAACGGTGCACGAGCAGGGGCGTAGGCGTGGGCGTGAACTGCGGCGGAGGAGGCGGATCGCGAATGAATGGGTGAGCGGGAAAGGAGGGGAGTTAGCCGTTAGAGGGAAGATGGGTCGAAGCGGGTCGGGTCGGGGAGCGTTGCGGGCATGGGCTGAAGTAGAACGGGCCGGGCCAAGTAAAGGATTTTCTTTAATAAAAGAAATGAGGAGGTGGGCTCGGGTTGCATAAAGCTGAGGAATGAAGGAAAAATGGTGGAAAGAAAAAGAGGGCCGGGGTTTGGGTTAGGGATTGGGCTCTTTAAGTTAGTAAGGGAAATTAGTTTAATTAGAAGGGAAATAGGGATTGGGGTTTAAAGAAGTGGTTTTAATAAATAAATAATTTTCTAAATAAAGCACATAAAATTGTAAATAAAATAAATGGAATTCTAAAGTAACAAAATACGGACTTTGGTATAAAAGGGGCCGGGTGTTACATCATACCACCCTTACAAAAATTTCGTCCTCGAAATTTAAAATAAACGATAAATAATACAACATAGGCGAAAGCTATTATATTGCAACTAACACATAAAGTTTTATTTGAAATAGGCGGATGAAGAAATTTGAAGGTTTATATATGTGAGAACATCATACAAAATACAGGTTTAAATAAGTATAAGACAAGAACAACTACAAAGACAACCTATGAGAATAGCAATAACAACAATAATGAACAATGATATTCAAGTCATACTCGAAAAATCGAAACTCAATTATATGCACATGTAAGTATATCAAAAGTAGTACGTCAGAAATAAATAGTATAAAGCACAAACATTAATAACAGTAACCATAGGCACAATACTCGAAAATAAAGTAACAACAAATAAATAGCGAAAATTAGTCGGTAGGTTAAAACATTTTAGAATAATGTATCGATCGAATAACTTAGAAACTCACATAGTGAAAATAAGAAGTATGGAACAAAATATGCGCGGTGTAAGATTGCGCTACTGAAAATAAAGATAATAGTAGTGTGCTTTGAAATACATAAAGCTAAGTAGTCAATAATACGCACTCTTCGACACATACAAGATAATGAAACCAAATTTCCGAATAATAAAGTCCTTAAATATATATATAGGGTAATAGGAAAACACATAAAATGTATAAGGCTAGCTAGGGTAAGGATTACAAGAAAATATGGATCATTCAATGGTTGGAGTATGGCGGCTTTAGGCTGAAGATCAAGAAAATTGGGATCGGGTCAGCACAGAAAATAAGGGTGAGCAATAGAGGACTACTAGGAGAAAATATGGGGAGGACGACGGTTGGTATATCCTATGAATCAAAGATTTGAAGGGTTAACGAACTCGGAAATTTCACAAGATATGTTCTCCTCCCAGAAGGATCTCAGAGGGGCACAGACGAAGGGTGGAAGGTGAACCTCAAAAATCGGGTGTGGTACTTGTTAATCTGAGCGAGGGTCGAATCGGTACGAGATGTAGGTGTGGACAGTAAGGGTCTCAGGAGGGAAAACGGCAAGGGAAAATAGAAACATTGAGTGAACCAGTAAATAAAAGATTTGCGAACTCAGAAGATTTATTTCATTTCAAAAGATTTTAAACAGAGCATCATCAAAACGAAATGTGGCCCTAAACTATACACAGATTTTTTTTGGCCAAAGAAGACAACATCTAAAAGAAATCCCGTCAGTCGCGGTTGTGGAGATTCAGCAGGTTGCGGTAGGCTCGCGCGCTCAGGTGGGGACGTCCATTTCCATAGCGCCTCGCGGGGGCCGCCATTGGGAGTTCTTCCACAGCAGGCTCTTGTCCATCTGGTCCTTCTTCCTCGGCTGGATCCTCTTCATCAAGATCTGATTCCATGGGATTCTCTTCTATGGGATTTTCCTCCGCTGGATTTCCTTCTATCGGGTCTTCCTCGGGATCTTCCTCTATCGGGTTCTCTTCAGGATCTTCTTCCTCTTCGTCGGGACCGCCTAACATGTTAAACTATGGAACGGCTGCTCCTTCGTCCTCTGAATCATTGTTTTCGAAATTGATCTGGGGACCGTTGATCTCATCGTCAGAATTCATCGGCGTGTGGTCTAAGGAAATGCATGACTGTGCATCCTCATCTAGATGCGGCGCTGCTCCAGGATGGGCCATGGCCTGAAAAGAAAGAGTCATGATTAGACAGTGGAATACATCAAGAAAATAGCTTAGTGTACGAAGTATAGGAAAATGTGCGGTGGCAGGAACTGAAAGATCAGGATTAAAATGCTGTGATAATGAACAGTATAAATAAGGGGAAAGCAAGAGAATGATTCAAACATTACGATTCAAAGTTTTTATTTCATTCAACTAAAAGTTCGACGGATACAAGATTTCAAAAGAGGTATAAAGCACGACTGGTAGCGAAAGGCTTTACTCAGACTTATGGGATAGATTATATGGACACTTTAGCTCCGGTTGCAAAGATGAATTCGATCAGAGTGATCATCTCTTTCGCTGTAAAATGTTAAGAATGCCTTTTTGCATGGAGAGCTTCAGGAGGCAGTTTTTATTTCACCACCACCTGGTTTTTTAGGTCAGGGGGAGGAAGGGAAAGAAAAAGTAGAAGAAAGCCATTTATGGACTCAAGCAATCACCCCGAGTGTGGTTTGAGAGGTTCAGTGCTGCTATGTTATATATGTGCGGAAGATAGGACGCATTTGAGCGCCAGATCCGCCGCTTACTAAGCGCTGGTTCCCCCCACTGGTGTTCGTCGTTCTATGGGCGAAAACTTTACTGAAATCATGCCCCGAATCAATCGTTCCCTTAGTAGCAGGATCTACACTTCGAACTTCCTCGCCGGCCAAGCCTCTTTCAAGCTGTCCAAGCCGTTGACCTTCCTTTTGCAAATCTCCTTACCTTCCCCTCGCTCTGTCGATACCATTCCTTCCATTCCTTGCCTCAAGGATCTGATCTTCGGTTAATCCAATCCCTTCTTTCTTTTAACTAATACCCTGCCACTCGGTCAAGTTCGTTCCAGACGAACTCCGATCACGTACTTTCACTCGACCGGCACCCATATTCTCCCTTCGACCGAGCTTACCGTCCCCCAATCTGCCTAAACCAGTCGTTTTCGGAACACTAAGTCAATCTCGACTTTTGAATCGAAACCATAAAACTCAAGTGATCCTACGTCGGCCTGCAAATGAGCCCCTCAATCCTGTGCCCTTTGCCTGTTCCCGATAGTATGTCCAGCAAAGAAATAAATAGGCCCAGCTTACTCAAGTCCCGCCAGTTTCTATGCCTGGGGAAATAAGTCACCTTTTATAAGGTGTGGTTACCCATTAAGTAGCACGCGCCTTTCCTATGGTTAGGTTATTGAGATTCGTCCTTTTCTTTTCCCCTTCCATGTGATTCACCAGTATACGCTATCCAGTATTCCCATTTCCTGCTCTTCTTCTGATGCCAGTGATTGTAGCCGTCTTGTCAAGGGGGGCGGGTGTCTTGTCTTTCGCATGGTGAAAGGTGAAAGCTCCAGTGGTAAACGGTTCCTTCAGTCAAGTCAGATAAGAAAGTCAGGGGATGGACACGGAAAGAAATATTCATAAAAAGATAACAACATTATTACTGAAAGTAGATAACATGAAAAATTCTTCTTCGACTACTAATACGTTGCATTCTCGTCGCGTGAGTTGAATCCTGCGTTAGGTCCGCCTTATCGTCGAAGTTCGAACTACGCGATAATCATCACTTGTCAGAAGTGTGGAGAGTGGACGAGTCTTCTCCTTGTAGTTCCTTCCTTTCCGGGCAACCGCTGATGAGATGTTTGTTGGACCCGCATATCAGACATTTCCCTTGGGCGCGGCGACAATCCCTCTGAAGATGTCCTGGCCTTTTACAATACCCACAACATGGGGTCTTCTGCTGTTTCTGTCGCGGGGAAATAAATTGGCGCTTCATCTTCTTCTCTTTTCCCCGTCTAACAGGGATCCCTTTATGATTGGAGACTCCCGCTGGTGCCTGATTTATCTGTCTTCTCAGTCCTTCAGCCAACAAGTCGTTTGTTCGCTCCTGGGCTTCCTTTAGACCTTGCAGTGTACTCAGAATCTCAACGGTCTGATTTTGGGGAGTGGAGATAAAGGAAGAGTCGTTGAAAGACATGATCCTGAAACAATGATTTTGAGAATGATGTAAGTCACAAAACAACTAATCAAAATATGATATGGATAGGACAAAGATTCAAGAATATCAGAGGTGCTGAATTTATTATAAGTGGAGAATCAACCGTACGACTCCAAGTCACTTAAACAGAGTATGGTAGTGCAATCGTGATGTAGTTCACAATTACAACCACGAAACTTTGCCAAGTTACCTGAAACCCTAGTGAATGGATAGCAGAACGCTCAATGCGAATATGAATCAAGAATATCAAGTTTACAATCTAGACAGAAGGATATCTTAGATTGTCAAGCTCTACACGGAAAACTGCAATCCCAAACGAAGCAAAACCTGGCTCTGATACCAACTAAACCATGTCAAGCCCCGCTTCCCAAAATACGGAATACGAGGGGTAGACAAGGCCAGCCATGCTCCTACGGTCAAGGAAATGTCCTGCCGTAGTCACACTTCGGCTTCTAGTTTTTCATGGTAAACAGTAAATGATGCGCAGGTAATGAGAAATGCAGTAACTGAAAGAAACAATAATATAAACTGACCTGATGGGAAACAAACGAATGTAACTCGGAATGGCAAGTCAAGAAGTCTGTGATGCACGTCTAGTTCTGGTCCAGGCTAAATCTTCTCCTCACACTGAGCATGCATACTCAGGTCGTCAGAGCGACACAATAGCAATATAATATATATAAAATCAAGTGACAGTTCTAACAGTGGTAATAGATACGTGAAACAGTAAATCAATGACAACATGAATATGAATGTGCAGAAATCAATGCAGCGGAACAGTAAAAGCAGTAGAACGATATGTCACGTATGTCCACACAATAAATAAGATATCTCAATGCCAGTATCCCTATTAGTCTCCAAGTCTCACTGTACAGGTCACTAAGCCTATCGTCAGTCCAAGTGTGAGAGTCAACCACTCGCGAGTGTCCTCCACCCAAGGGTAGAACCCAAGGGCAAGGGACCACGGGCCCAACATGTAACATGTATATCACGGTGAATATCACGTACCCTGTAAATCTCCATATATCTCCCTAAATATATAAGCCGGCATGGGACTCCCGAGATTCTGTTGAACTCACACTTAAACTACCCCACACCCCGTGGTCTACATCAAACGGTAACCATAACCCTAAATACTAATCGATCCGTGACAAGTCTGCGCGAGAACTGGAGGCAGGACCTCCATCAAGCATGTCCCGACTAATACCTAAGATAAATGGCAGTGTCTGGTGCCTTATCTGTGACACCCGTGCAAGCGCTTCCATAAGTGTCCCATACCACTTATAGTCACACGTACACGCATCCCACAGACGTCGACAATGCAATAGAATAATAGGGTTACTGATTGTGCACAAGTACGTATCACTTTCACTTATCACTTATATACGAACACTAACGTACTTGCCACAATCATCACTAATACCTAACACTGGGTAAATGCACGATGTCACTAGGTTATCACTGCAACGATATGGGTATGATATGATACGTAAACAGTATATGAAGCATGATTAAGGTGTCACAAAAATAGCATTCTATCACTTGCACGATTTATCATGAAACGTACGTGTATAGTTTAGCGAAACAATAAACAGGTAATAATTAGTATGTTCAATTATCTATCCATCTAATTTGGTTTCATGCCAATCGGGTTCCAGGATCACTAATTATAGCCATTTCATTTTAAACGTTCACGGCTGAAAATCCGGTTTCAGAATCAGAAATCCGTTTCGTAACGCATTTTAATCCCAGTTGGGATCAGATTTTAGCGACGCTACAGTTGGATGAAATCTAGAGTTTTCAGTAAGGTTTTCAACGCAACATACGGATCTTCGATCGCTTTTGTACGTCAGGAGGTATACACTATTCAATACCAATATGTCAGTTCTGATTCTGCTGGGACTATTATGCGTCCCGATCTATTAAATTACAGATTAAATATCAAACGGTAACGAAACAGAATGAAACCAATTGTGTTGTCTAGCTAACAGATTCACCTAAAATAAAAAGCAGAGTTCCACAACCTAAGAGTCATGGAAATCTTGTGGCACCCAATACGGAACAGCAACCAACAATTGGAGTCGCTCTGGACTGCAGTCCAGAGTCGCACTCCGATCCAATTATCGTCACAGTTTAAGTTTAGGAATATCTGGAAACTAGCATAGGGTTAAAGTTAGTCGAGTCGGCTTCGATTTGAGCCCTCGAACACACCATTCCAGTATGTATATAATTTATGGCGATCTCATTAGTTTTCAGGTACAAGAAAATTCCAGTTTTACGGTTAGACTTGAGGGTAGTTGTTTTAATCTTTAACGGTCATAATTTCCAGCGAAACTTGCACAAAGTATTCATCACAGCAAGGGCCAAAGTAATTAATCCAGTTCCGTTATTTTAGAAAAGTATTTTCTTTAGGAACACGCGTCGAACAGGTATGGCACATAATTGATTTAAACTTGCAACTTTATGATATATGTAATTAAAGATCGTAACTTAGGTAAATAGCATGTAAGCAAGTAAAATACTTGCCTGGGAACGCCTCGGGGTCGCACGGTAGCAGCGGCGTCACGAACGCGTGATGTACGCCGTGAAACGGATTTTCGCGAGCTTGGATCGAGATGCGGATTTTGCGTCGGAGTTGTCCGGAGTCGTTGCACGGTTACTGGAGGTTGAGGAGTGCTCAGTGGTCCTCTGCGAGTGCGCTGGTTTTTTGGGGTTTTGCTATTTTTGAAGAGAGTGAGGGAGAGAGAAAAGTGTGAAAGAGAGAGAGAGAACAGTGAGAGAGGTCAGAGAGAGAGAGAGAGAGACGGAGAGAGAGGGGAAAGGCAGAGAGAGGAAAATGAAAGGGAGGCACAGAGAGAGAGAGAGGTGTAGAGAGAGAATGGTGGCAACGATGCTGATGATGACGACGTAGGGTGTCGACGAGACGGTCCCGGTGAGAGGAGGCTCGCCGGCAGGTTGGCAGTTGGGGGTCGAGATGGGTACAGTGAACTCAGTGTGTGTGCAGGGGCTCTATGGGGTGCCGGCGGCGATGGGTGCGAGGGTGGTCGGTTGCTGGTGAGCGAGGGAGGAGAATGGCGGGGAGATGAGGGCAGCGACGGTGGTGGAAGGAGGTCGAGACGGCGCCGGCGGGTTTTGGTGAGGAGGAAGGAGGTGGGTTCCAGAAGGAAGATGACGATGTAGGGGAAGAGATGATGGCGGTCGGAGCTCCGGCGAGAGGAGCGGGTGAGGGAACTGAAGGGTGGAAGGGGTGCTCGGTCGACGACGAAGGCTGAGTTCGGTCGCGGGACGATTTGCAGTGGGTCTCGTGAGGGTTGTGAGAGTGAGGGTTGAGGGAAGGCGATGGGAGTAAGGGAGAAAGGAAGTGAGACGAGGCGCGCGTCGTGGGGGTAACAGCGCACGAGCAGGGGCGTGGGCGTGGGCGTGAACTGCGGCGGAGGAGGCGGATCGCGAATGAATGGGTGAGCGGGAAAGGAGGGGAGTTAGCCGTTAGAGGGAAGATGGGTCGAAGCGGGTCGGGTCGGGGAGCGTTGCGGGCGTGGGCTGAAGTAGAACGGGCCGGGCCAAGTAAAGGATTTCCTTTAATAAAAGAAATGAGGAGGTGGGCTCGGGTTGCATAAGGCTGAGGAATGAAGGAAAAATGGTGGAAAGAAAAAGAGGGCCGGGGTTTGGGTTAGGGATTGGGCTCTTTAAGTTAGTAAGGGAAATTAGTTTAATTAGAAGGGAAATAGGGATTGGGGTTTAAAGAAGTGGTTTTAATAAATAAATAATTTTCTAAATAAAGCACATAAAATTGAAAATAAAATAAATGGAATTCTAAAGTAACAAAATACAGACTTTGGTATAAAAGGGGCCGGGTGTTACAGAATCGTCGGCGACGTACGCGGCTCCGGCGACGTCAAAAACAGAAAAGAAAAGAGAAAGAAAGAAGAAGAGAAGAAGAAGAAGAAGGCTGTAGTGTTTGGCTCTGGACAGAGGTCAGAGCAGGTGACGGCAAGGTCTCTGGCCATGAGGGGTGCCGGCGTCGGGATGTGCAGGGATCTCGTCGAGTTTGGGTGCAGGGTGTTCTCGGGTGCAGGAATTGCGGTTCTTGGGTTGTGGTGTTGGGTTCTTGGGGATGGAGAGGAGGTGTAGGTGAGGGTGAGATATGAGGTTGCGGCGAGGTCTGGGGTTGCGAGATGATCGGGGGTGAGGTCAAGGGTGCAGTGGGTTTCTTGGGTGGGGTGTCATCGGGGTTGTGAGCTCGAAAGTTGTGGGAAGGGAGAGGAGAAGAAGGTGAGGTCGAGAAGATGATGACGAGGGCGAGAAGACGAGGGGGTCGACGGTGGTGGCGATGGAAAGGATGAGGCTAGGGTTAGGGCGTGGGCTTCTCACGGCAGAGGAGGGAGAAAAGAAAAAGGTAAGGAAGAGAGAGAGAGAGAACTGTGAATATATTAGGTTTAATATTATATATATATATATATATATATATATATATATATATAAAGAGAGAGAGAGACAGAGGAATATCTTTTTACTTAAACAAATATATATTCATGTGTGCGCGCGCGCTGAAGTTTAGATTAGGTTTAAAAAAATATTATAATATATAGTCTAGAATTTATAGCTAATATCAAATATACTCTGAAAAATACTCGGATCCTGTCTAAAAATCTAGTTTGAAAATACGGATAATATATGTATCAACCAAAAGCATAATGCGATGTCCGGTTAAAGAAAATGTATACCCCCAAGAACGGATACACGTAAATGCACATAGCGATCCAAACGAGTCCGTTACAACAAACATGAAATGAACACGATATACGGATGCAATCATAGGGTATGGGGGTATGATACAGGCCATGTTAGATATTTAAAAAAAATTATCAGGTTATAATCTGTATTATTTAAAATATATGCCGATGAAACAAATCATATAAGTGTAATATCAAATCTAAATGTGCACGGATCCTTAGTACTAGTAAGGATATGTCGTAATCAAGAATCAAGAAGGGTTTCAAGCATGCGGGTCGGGTCGGATACTAACCACAGATACCAAATGCACTATCCGCACTCAAAACAAATAATAATTAAGAAATAACCATAAGATTAAGAAATACTCACAAAGAATATGGTATAAATGAACTAGGGTTTTACATTATACCCAACTACAAAAGAATTTCATTCTCAATATTCCCGGAACAAGAAAAGATAAGAAAACATGAATTTAAGAAAAGAGGCGTGGAAAACTTCTGTCGAATCTCGTTTTCTCGTTCCCAAGTTGATTTTCCGTGCGAACGATTCCCCCATGAAACAAGTACTAAAGGGATGACCTTGTTCTTGAGAACCTTTTCTCTTCGATCTACAATTGCCATCGGTCGTTCTTCATATATCAAGTCCTCCCTTACTGTCAGTTCCGAGTGATCTAGGACATATGTCTTATCTCGAACATACTTGTGGAGTTGAGATACATGAAACATGTTATGAACACTCGCCAAGGATGGTGGTAAAGCCAATCGATAAGCCACTTCTCCAACGCGTTCGATAATATCGAAAGGCCCTACGAATCGAAGATTAAGCTTGCCTCGACTACCAAATTGAATCACTCCTCTGGTCGGTGATATCTTCAGGAATACAAGATCACCAACTGTGAACTCCAGAGGTCTTCGCCCTGTATCGGTCCAACTTTTCTGTCTATCTTCTGCCGCCTTCATATGGTTTCGGATCACATTAACTTTCTCTACGGTTTGTATAATAAGATCCGGTTCCAATAATCTTCTTTCTCCAATATCGTCCCAACAGACGGGCGAGCGACACTTACAGCCATATAATGCTTCAAATGGAGCCATCTGTATAGTCGTCTGAAAACTGTTATTATACGAAAATTCCATCCAGTACAAATGATCCTCTTATGAACCCTTAAAGTCTAACATGCACGCTCTCAACATATCTTCAAGAGTTTGGATCGTTTTTTCTGACTGGCCATCTGTCTGGGGATGATAGCCTGTGTTGAACTTCAAGCGAGTTCCCAAACTTAGAACACAACCCAAGCCTTTCCCAGATGCGTCGCTGTGAATAACCAACTCTCCGGAACTGTCAAGCACCGTCAGAATAGGTGCAGTGGTCAATCTTTGCTTCAACGCTTCAAAAGCCGACGCACACTTCTCGGTCCATACGAACGGTATCTCCTTTCGTGTTAGCTTGGTCAATGGTTCAACTATACGAGCGAAATTCTCCACGAACCTTCTATAACATTCGGCAAGCCCAAGAAAATTTCGGATCTTTTCTACGTTCTTCGGAATCGGCCAATCATGAACTGCTGCAATTTTTTCAGGATCAACAGCAATTCCATCTTCGGACATGACATGACCCAAGAACTTCACTTCTTCAAGCCAAAACTCGCACTTGCTCATCTTAACATATAAGCTTTCTTGCCTCAATGTTTGCAGTGCGATCTTCAAGTGTTCTACATGCTCTTCTTGGCTCTTCGAATAGACCAGATGTCATCGATAAACACCACTACGAACTGGTCCAAATATAGTAAAAATATTTGGTTCATCAGTCCATAAATATCGTCGGTGCGTTCGTGACTCCGAATGGTATCATTAAGTACTCGTAATGCACATATCCAGTTCGGAACGCTGTCCTGCAAATATCTTCTGATTTTACTCGAACTTGATGATATCCGGATCGTAAATCCAGCTTCGAGAATACCCTCGCACCACTAAGTTGATCGAATAATTCACCGATGCGAGGGATTGGGAACTTATTTGTAATAGTCATCCGGTTTAATTCTCGATAGTCAATGCACATCTTCCGTGCGCCATCCTTCTTCTTGACTAGAAGAACTGGAGCTCCCCCAGGGTGAATTGCTGCTGCGAATCCAACCCTTCTCTAATAATTCGGTAACTTGTTTCTTTATCTCTTCTAGCTCCACCGGTTCCATTGGATAGTAAGCCTTTGAAATCGGTATTGTTCTAGGAATGAGATCAATCGCGAACTCCACATCTCATTTACACGGTAAGCTCGAGATGTCTTTGAACACATCCATAAAATCCCGAACTACTGCTGGCGCTTCCTCCGCAACTTGTTTACAACTTCACCTTTCGGTAAATGGTTTCCTTTATCATGAATTCGCAAGTTTATTCTGAGACTTGTGGGTTATCAGCCCACTACTCTTCCGCTGCGCTACTTTGAGGCAGGTCGGTCAAAACGTCTTCAATCAACCCTTTGATCGGCCTTGAAGCGGTCTGTACTAATCAAAAGATTCTCCTGTGTTTTTCCTTGTTCTTCGAAACACAAACGGATTGATCCCTACGGGACAAGAGGAAAGATACAACGCGGTTGTTGGATTCAAGCTTGTGATAAAATATAAACTAGTAAGTAATGAAATCGAGAGAAACAAGGTAATATAATGACCATAAGTCAACAAAACAAGTCAAAATAGGACTCCAAGTTACTTAAATAGAATACCGCATTATAACCATACCGCGGTATATAGTTACAACTACATAACTCCATTCAAGTCTCCCAAATCTTACTAATAGAATCGAGAGAATAAGATGAGAGAAACAATAAGGAATCAGGGGAATTCCAAGTTGAGATGCAAAGTTATTTCCATATCGTCAAAATAAAAGAATTAAGGGGAAAATAATATTCAAGAATTTGAATGACAAGACAATAATGTGGCAGGGCATACTCCTAATTCTGGGTTTTCTGGTTAGTGTATCGGATTCAATACCCAACTACAAAAAAACCTAACTCGATTAATCATAAATCTTATGGCTCTGATACCAAACAAAATCTGTCACGCTCCGCTTACCAAAGTGTGCTAATTACGTCACGTGACAGAGCCAACCATGCTATATGTGGATAAGAATCATCCCTCCACAGTCACATTAAGGCTGTCTATAAGATATTAAGAATAGTAAAACTACTAAATCTATCTTGTACATATCCATTTGCCAAAATAAAAGAGTCGGGAAAATGTATAAACGGAAATGAAGAACATCTGATAAATACGTCCTAATACGGGCTCACAACAAGAAATAAAAGCTGCGGAAAAATAACTAAACTAAACATCATTAGACTCGGTTCCTCACTGCTCGGCTTAACGGCTAAAATACTCTTGTTCAGCCTGTGATAGAGATAGAGAAACTGGGCCATGCAAAACCCAGACGCCGGTGCGTTATAATATCAACCAATAGTAATAATCAGGATGTAACAAGATATGTAAACATATATATAAATCACAACATAAATATAAACAGTGAGGTATGTGTGTGTATTTGATATGTAACCTAAAACTGGCTTCTAGGTTATCTATTCTAAAATTATTTGAAATCAATTAATGTAATCCTCTTCATAACCCATCAGTGTATACCCCGTTCATTCCCCACGGGACCACAGTAACAGGATTATTCCATAACGCCCATAAAAATGGCAAACAGGATATTCCGTAACGCCCGAAAAAACGACAAACTGGATATTCCGTAACGCCCGGAAAAATGGAAAACATGTAATAATAGCCTTTTTGTCACGCCCCGGTTCCTGGTTGTTGGGGTCAAAATTTACACCCCAGTTGACCAAGTCAAAGTCAAATTCAACCGCACGTAAGCGGGTCCAAGCCCAGATCAAGTGGGCCCATGCCCAAGTCGAGCCCCGTGGCCGGCCTCCCCGATGCCAAAATGAAATCATGTAATAAATAATTTTGATGCAATTTCTTTTTATGCATGAATGTAAGAAAATGGGCATGAAGCCAATTTTTTGTAAAGCCCATGGCTCATATGCAAAATAAATGAACACATGAGATATGGGATGGGCAAAATGCCATTTTGTAAGGCCTAAGGGGCTATATGTAAATTTGTAAGCTTATAAAGGTAAGATGATAATGAAATAAAGATGGCTTTTTTCATTCTCTCAAATTCTAGGGTTTTTTGTGCCTCCTCCTTCCTCAAGGTTCTAAACCTTCTTCCCTTTTCTGAATTAAATCAAGAGTTTTACTCTTCCTTTTCAAAAAATAAATAGTTTTTCACCACAAAACCCACAAAGGGGAGCTCGGATCTTCCATCAGATCTTAAAAAGGAGAGATTTTTTTAATCTCATCTCTCTTGTTCTCCAAGATCCGGCCAACAGAATAGGAGGAAGAAGACCCATCTCCAAAGATCCCATTTTGGGAAAGATTTAAGGCTCAGGAGAGAAGAAAGATGTCCCCTTGAGCATTTACAAAGATTTCTTGGAGTTTAACTCCACAAATCAAAGTTTATGGGAGTTTAGCTCAATAAAAATAAACAAACAATAATAATACATCTTTTTTTAAGGTGTTTAACTCCAAAAGTCAATTGGAGTACAACTCCCAGTATGGAGGGCTGAGTCCCCCCTTTATTTTCTGCCGGTGCCTTGTCCCCAGTGCCCGCGTGCCAGGCACGTGAGGCGTCGGCGCCATGCGCCCAGCGCCCGCGTGCCATGCACGTGAGGCGCCGGCGCCTTCTCCCACGCGTCCTTTAGATAGGAATCATCCCTCCCCGTAAACTCTGTGAGGCTCCCGATATATCCAAGCCCCCTCCAAAATACAACACACGTACACTGCACATTGAGTTCGTATGACCAGTTTAACCCGTCAATCGGAGGTTCCCTCGCTCTAGAGGCGAGGGGTAATTAACGGCAGCTTAGTCCGCGGCTGTCGGAGAATTGGATCCCCATAATCATTAAACCCTGACCTACCCTAGGCAGGGGAAATCTATAGTATGCCTAACAAGCGACGCGTACTCCCATCTCAATGGGGTGACGAAAAACACCCTACAGATTCTGACACGCCCGGTGGGATCTATCTCTCCTCCGATATTTCGGGTTAAATATTCATGCGAACTTAGTCAACATACATATCAATTGCCTGTACTAAAATCATGCTTCTTTGTGCAAGTTAACATTTTCCAATCGCAATCTTCAAACGCAACAAAATGTCTCCAAAGACAAACTCAGCTCTCGACAGAGCTCCCATCTTCTACATGATGAAGATGGACGCCAGGACGGTCCTTCTGGACAGTCTCGGGCGACAGTGGGAGGAGCCGCTGCTACAGTTCAGCTCTATTTTGTTCATGCCAGCTAACACCATCCCAGCTCCTTAAGCTCCAGTAACCGACAAACCGGCCTCGAAAGGTAACAGGCCAAATGTGGTGGTCTCGAGGGCGCCCCAACCCAGTGTCCGGACGACTCTCCATGGCCCCAGCTGGGGGCAAAGCCGTCAGAGCAAAAGAAGTTGCCAGACATCGCGGGCAAGCCTAGGCGATACCTTCAACTGACACGCGAGCGGATGTCTTCTCAAGACTCCCTATCACTCGGCTTATGGCGGCTTCCCGAAGAGCAGAAGTCTGCCAAGCGCTCAAAATAGAGAAGCTGAGGCAGAAGCGGCTCAGGTACAAAGACAAAAAAGGCTAGAGCTTTGGCCATGTTAAAATTTGCGAAGTTCCAAAGCTCAGACCGCTCCGCGAAACCAACTGCTAGTGATGAAAGGATGGCTGAATGTGTTATCCATATAGTCTACATGGTGGGCACGCGTCCCAGCGACAACTTTCACAGTAAGAGCAAGGATGGGGCCACCGCATCTCAAATCCAATCTGGTATGAATGTGGCCGCCACATTCTAAGACCAGCCTCCTCTGGAAGGTAATGAAGACCTTTCCAGTGAGGCTGATAAGCAGAAAGAGCCCTCGGTTCATGAGGAGTCGGGCTCGGAGAGCGAAGATGAGCCAACTTTCCATCCTAGGACCGCAGAGCAGCAACTTCTCCAAGAGCTCTGAAAACAACTCAGAAGTAAAGACAAGGAGATGGCCAAACTTTACTCAAAAATTGACGACTTGACAAACGTCGTCTTACAGCATATGGCCCAACTTGCCTCTCAGCCGTCCAATCAAGCGCAGGGCTCTGCTCATGAACCGGGAAACGGTGTTCCAAGGCAGCCGACGCCCGTTCCTTCAAATACAAAGGTGGGCGAACAACATGAAAGTCGGTCGCATCCTATCTCGGCAAATGTCTTGGCTACCGATGACAGCAGCCCGCTAACTCAAGATCAAATCATGGATTTGGTTACCAATAAAGTCAAAACCTTGGTAGCTAAAACCGAAGCACAAAAATATATCAGCAGTAGTGGGAGACCATATCCCGCTCAGTCTGATCCGGTAGAGTTTCCTAGCGGCTATGTCATCCCTAAATTCGGAAGATTCGATGGGACGGAAAATGCGAATCAGCACATCGCCCACTTTAAAACCTCATGCAGGAATACTTAGGGCAATGACGCGCTTCTCCTCCGCCAGTTCCTTAATAGCTTGACCGATGTTGCTTTCAACTGGTACGCGTGCATACTGGATGGCTCTGTTACTACTTTCGTCCAAATAGAATCTTTGTTTCGACAAAGGTTCATGAGTGTCTGCGATAAGATCACCATTGCCGACCTCGTAAGGACCAAGCTAAAGAACAATGAAAGCAGCATGGATTTTATAACCTGATGGCGCAATCTTTCCGTCAAATATGAACCGCCGATAGAGCAGGACCAATCTGTCAGTCTCCTCGTCGGAAATCTCAACAATTGGATGGCCCCATTTCTATGCACCGCGGGGCTCAAAACATTCCAAGAGCCGACCAGGAAAGTTCAGATGTTGGAGCGCTCAAAGCAGGAGTTCTCCTCTGATTCCCAAAATAACAATAGGTCTTGGAGAAACCGAAAGGACGAAAATCGTAAAGGCGGAAATACCGACGATGCTGAATCTTCTAACACTTCGGCTAATCGAAATAAGCAAGGGATGAGCGGGCTAATGCCAACCGGTCTCGGAAGCCAGTGTTCGGAGAGGGAGAAGAACCTCCACTGAAAGAGAAGCTGGATAAGGTCTATTCATTCAGAAGGGACAAAGTCCGTAAAATATTCAAGGATACCCTAAGAAACGGTCTACAATTGCCGGAATCAAAAAGACCGCAGGAAGCGAATATGATCGACGACCCCAAATATTGCCCCTATCACAGAGTGATAAGTCATGATATTGAGAACTGTTTCATCTTCAAAGATTGGGTCGAAAAATAATATAAGACAGGAGAGATAGAACTGTCTAAAGGCGTGTTGGAAAACAGTCAAGCTACGACCGCCAACTTCATACAAAATAAATGACCACTACGCCGTTAAACTGGGAACAGTCGACCTCTAAGTCGTTAAACTGGGGATGTAAAAATGTGTAAATAAAACAAAAATAAAAAAACAAAATGCCGAAATGATGGGGCAACCGTGGATAAATAGTCGAAATGATAGGGCAATCGTGACCTTCACGATAAGAAAAACTAAAATGATAGAGCAATCGGGGTAAAAAAAACGGCGAATGATGAGTCGCTCATGGTACCATATTCCAGTGCAGCGATGCAGACGCCGCCCAAAATCCAAATTCCTAAATGGCGAATGATGAGTCGCTCCGGTACCATATTCCAGTGCAGCGATGCAGACACCAACCAAAACTCAAATCTCCGAATACCCCAATGGCGAATAATGAGTCGCTTCTGGTACCATATTCCAGTGCAGCGATGCAGACGTCGTCCAGAACTCAAATCCCCAACGGCGAATGATGAGTCGCTTCTGGTACCATATTCCAGTGCAGCGGTGCAGACGCCAACCAAACTCTGAATGTCCCAACGACGAATGATGAGGTGCTCCTGGTACCATATTCCAGTGCAGCGATGCAGACGCCAACTAAAATCCAAATTCTCAAACGGCGAATGTGTTGGAGATAGTGCCCTCAGAGTCAATTATTGGATCACAGGCACGTGATTACAATGATTGAGGGAGGACCTATTCCGGTAGGAAAATCTTACTCGAGATGATAGTATGCTATCTGGTTTATCTTTATCATCGTGTACTGCTTTAGGTGACCTGACAGGTCACTATTGCACGTTGATAGAGCCCCTAGGATTCTTGCTTGACCACCAGCAGTATGAGGGCGATCATATACGTAGGAGCTGGTAGTCTATAAGCACATCCTTAAATGGTCCCTAGTCGTGGGAGTTTCGAGATAGGGCATCGATACTCCAGAGTAGACTAGTGTATACAGTCGAGACCCCGACGAGGGGCGGTGGCCGGTCTCACAAGCCACTGGTGTCAGTTGGTTCACCTAAGATGTATACAGGTGCTCATTGGGTTATGAGTACACCGGACAGGACTCGCCGGGAACATGCTAGTTGGTCTTATACCTGACGTCAGATAGCAGTTCCCTGGTGACATGTGTACAGGTTAGTTCATCGACCTGAGGATCGTCATTTGTCTCGTGTGAGTTCCCACTGTACTTTGATTACTACCCTACCACGCTCAAAGG
This sequence comes from Agapanthus africanus, assembly GCA_030015575.1. NCBI lineage: Eukaryota > Viridiplantae > Streptophyta > Magnoliopsida > Asparagales > Amaryllidaceae > Agapanthus > Agapanthus africanus. The sequence continues at coordinate 669,781,337 of CM057343.1, read as the reverse complement.
AGACGTGCAAACAGGTTTTAGTTGGGTACAGTCCTGAGCCACATGGAGGCAGTGAGCGTATCTTCAGGGGTTCGTCTCTCCCGGTATTGGGGGTGAGGTCGCGCTGTGTCTAGGAGAGCCATTACACAAAGCCCTCGGCCGAGACAGGAGATTTACTGGTAGGTATTCCAGTAGTATCTCAGGGTGTTCTGGGCTACACTCCGACATGACTTGTACCGCTTTTGGGGGTCTGACTTTTACCAACCCTCTAGGCCCGCCATGCGATGCTCATAGACGAACGGACCGGACTGTACGGATATTGTCACTGACAGGCTCAGTAGGGTTGTCAGGCTGAGTTCGCTCACAGACGTCCCTTTTAGTCAATACCTGGTAGCCCGTTACGTATTGGCTTATACCTCTGACGTGCTTGTGGTTAAATCCACAACCAAGGTGTTGATGAGTCTTTAGAGTCCCCCACATTCAGTTACTCAGCTTTCGGGCGAAAAGCTGTAGAGGCCGTATGGAGATATGGCAAGGTCCGATCAGATACGTGCGGTATTGCACGGATCAGGATAGGATGGTTTGTACTAGAGGCCGTATGGATATATGGCAGGGTTCGATCAGATACGTGTGGTATTGTACGGATCTGGATCGAACGGATATTACTAGCCGGCTTTGGTTTAAGCCGGATCCTAGTATAGTACAGTGTAGATTTTGTCTCATTGCATTTGTATTTCGGTCGGAATGCAAATACGGGTGTGTATACACAGTATCGGGGTTTTCCTGTAATTTATTACGGGACCAGTTTTCTGGAGTTGCCAGTTTGCTTTCCGTTTCGGCCATATTTCTTTGTATCTTTCAATGGCCGAAGTTTGGTGGAGGAGGGCTTATTTGCAATTGTGCAAATAAGCATTTGTGGAGGGTGGTCTTTGCTTTTTGTTGCATCATGATGGTGCACCATCCATTGACCTTGACTTCTTGACTTCTTCATGATGGCTTGACTTTTTGAAGTCATCATGCTTGATGATGGGTTATGATATGGTTGTTGAGTGTTGGATTTTGTTGAGAATAATTTCTTTTGATGATCACCTTTCTCTCTCTCTTTCTTGTGATTGATCCACTCTCCCCTCTCATTCTCTTTATGATAATTTGGCCGGCCATTCCATGTAGGGGGGCTGTCCAAATTTGTAGAGGGCATTTTTCCTCTCTTTTGGCTTGAAAAGATATAGCTTCATCCAAAAAGATTCATACCTCATTTTCCTCCACTAAAATGGCAACCTCCTACAACCCCAAATGAGACACAAGGTTCTACACTACACATTCTACAGCAAATCTTGGGCACGTCGACTAGCCAGCTTCGTGCCCGAGTTGCCTCGGCATTGAGGTGGGAGCCCGTAAAAGATGCAGACGATGTGGTGCCCTTCCGGCAAGGAGGCGACGACCGGAGTTTCCGCAGGAGATCGGGACGACGACGAGAAGACCGGAGGACTCGGATCAGTCGGTATATCTCTCTTCCCCATCTTGTAGTTAGCTAGGACTAGTTAATGGTTCGATCCGAGTTTTAGTGCGCGGTGGTGCCAGTTCATGAAAAATTTAAGTTTATCACCGCTTCCGCATTTGGCCGTCGGATTGACGGTCGGGGCGCCGCCGTGCACTTACAGTGGTATCAGAGCCTCGCCATTAACATAGTCTAGCTTTGTCTAATGTGGTTTACATTTCGATCGAACAATTTTCCAAAAACCGTATTTTTCTTTGCAACAGTTTCCTGTCGAAATTTTTTTGTCTCGAAAAATTTTTCAGGTTGTCTCAGAACACTGTGCAAGAAATTATAAGACATCTGGGAAATTTTGGTAGAGTGATACTGTAGAAACCCCGCGGAACCGCGGCCAAACCCCCCTTGGCGCCGCGGTTCCGCCGCAGTTCAGTGAGTTCACTGGGCCAATTTTTCGCAGTGATCTTTTTACAGGAAAATAAGGCTTTTGGAACATTATTTTTGGGCCCAGAATTTCTTGATGTGCTACAGTAGTACTTGGGGGCCCACTTGATAAAATTTGATCGATCGGATATTTTAAACACATTATTTCACAGTATTTACATTATATCTGCGACCGTGAATGTCACTTGATCGGTAAATCCTGTCTAACTGCTATAGCCCGGTTAGACGGATTTGCGAACGTGACTTTCACGTTGATGTTTTGTGTTTTGCTGTGATGTTGCGGATCGGTCGTGGGGGATAGCCTGGATGCAATGCTAGTACAGTTTTGTTGTATTATGTACATTTGATATTGCGGGGCGAGCGTCCGACATGTAGACTGCCGTCACTGCCTATTTGTATTATTATTTTGGGGCACGGCCAGGTTGCGGTCGATGTACCCGTTGTATGTATATTTTACTTTCTGTACTAGGATTACCCCACGGAGGGGTGCTCGGATAGCCGGATTCTAGAGGGCAACAAACCCGCATCTCATGGCATTGAGACGGAGGGGGCTTCACTCTAGGATTGGCGGACTATTCGCCGCACTCGTAGGGGGTACAGGTTGACCCAGGAGGGGTGCCCAAGTTACCGGATTCCGTGAAGTGCTGGGTGGTCCATTCACGTTGCTGAAGGGGGCTGCCTCGCTTCAGGTTTTGGCGGGTAACTTGCCGCGCCCGTAGGGGTCTAGGTTTTCATTGCACAGGCTATCCACACGACCAGGGGAACGTCGGGTTTCAGTAGTGGCTCTGTGAAACCCGGGGATCCCAGATATCTGTATTGTTCTGTGATGCTGTACATTTTCTGTGATGTTGCATTTTTATCACGCCTTGAGCGAATATAATATATTGGTATATATATTAGTAGATGTTGTATATGTTTTGCATCCGCGCTAGTCCAGTCCCCGCTCTGTCGTTAGTTAGCTAACCTAACGGGTAATGACGGGACCCAGTGGCGAATGCGGATGGCATATACGTACATCAGTATATTTTCGTTCTTTTTGGTGTGATCAATTGATGGGACTGCGTTGATTCGGATCAATGCAAGTTAAAAACAAACCTAATCTGATGTTGTTGGAACACTTTTCAAAAAGCTGTTATTGCAAGGACGTTCTCTTTTGTTTTGCACCGTGGTATTCAGTTGGAATATCCTGCTCCTCAGTCGACGAGGCAAGGGCCGAGATCCCTTCACCGGGAGTGACCCCTTGGACAAAAAGTTTGCGTCATGGCAATAACTTCACTATAGCCGATTACTTTTGCTTTGCACCGAGGTATTTAGTTTGAATATCCTGCACCTCATTCTACGGGGAAAGAGCCGAGATCCCTTCACCGGGAGTGACCTCTTTAGCAACGGTTTTCGTCACTATATTTTTAAAAGCCATCCGTTCCTTCAACGATATCAAGTTCTTTACGTTAAAGGTTTTCGCCAGAAACCATTCGTAGCCCTCCGTCGTTTCATATGGGTGGTCAATAGTATTCAAGCTGTGTTTGTTGGCCAAAGTCAAGGCACAGTGTTTGGTAGCTATTGGGGTATTCATATGCAGCATAGATAGATGCGTTGGTTTGGGGTAGTCGTACAGCCTTGTTGGCCAAAGTCAAGGGCTTGTGCGGGTGGGCTCAAATTAACCTGGAGAATGACGGGTAGAACTTGACATGTGACTTATGATTTGTTGGCCAAAGTCAAGGTCATAAGAGCATGGGGCAGAAATCACATCGGGAGTTTCAAAAGAACTGAAACTTGCCAGATATGCGCATACCTTCTGGAGTGTGATGACGTGAGCGGATTCCGTCACGTTATCATGCGATGATAGTTGGATCCCGATTCCCACTGATGAGTTGGTTTACTCCTCGGGTGATCCCGACTAATTCTTCTTTCAGGTTTGGAGGAGAATTTGACGGTACAGTGGGAGGTTTCCAGATTAGATAAAGTGATAACCATTCTGATCTAGGTTAGAGTGCACGCTGAGTGTTTCTTTTCTCTCTCTCTTCGGCAGCGACCATTGACCCGACCCTAAGACTATGACTCAGTGACTAAGTTGACCGAACCTTCTTAACACTGGCTTTTGGATTGTCAGAGTTGCAAACCTCATTGCCACTCCTACTTTTACCCTTTTCTCCAGGACACCCCGTATTACTACGAACGTCCACTTCCATTGGACAAAACCATCATATGGTTAGATACGAACTCGAAGGAATTCGAGGATGGTTTCTGGTTCTGGAGAAAACGGATAGGACTATTCAGTTGTCTTTTCCTTTTACCTTCTCTCAGGTTGCGAGTACTCCTTAGTTTAGGAGTAGTACACCTATTACGCAAATTGGATAGTCTTCTTCCAAACCTTAGGCTGGTGCCGAACAGTAGGGAATGAAGAAAACCAATTAGCCTAACGATGGTGTGCAGAAGGTATTAAGTTAAGACAAAGCAAGGGATTAGTAAGAGGGCAAAGTAAATTGCGACTGCTATTCACGACCAAACCAAGTATTCCTTCGCCAATCCTAAATCACCTTTGTATTTCTCCAGGACACTCCATATCACTACGAAGATCCACAGTTTATTTGGATACTCCATCGTATGGTTATATACGAACTCGAAAGGAACTTGTTCCACTTCGGGGATGGATTCTGGTTCAGGAGAAATAGGAATAAGGTTTATTCGGTTGTCTTTTATCATCACCTTCTCTCACATTGCGAGTGCTCCTAGGATTAGGACAGTACACCCATTATGCTTATTGGATAGTCTTCTTCCAAACTATAGGCTGGTGCCGAACGGTAGGGAAGGAAGAAAACCATTTGGCCTAAAGGGTGTGCAGAAGGTAATGACTAAAGACATAAGAAGGGATTTGGAGAGGTGGCAAAGAATTATACGGTTACAGTCGTGAATCTGGAAGAGGCATTACTAGGAATACCAGGATACCCCATCGAAACATTTCATTGTTTCAGTTTCACTGTGTAATGTTAAAAGAAAACTGATTTCCCGATTAGATACTTGCTCCAGGGTATGTATTTACCAGGTATGATTCTCACATCTGTATGGTTTTACAGATGATGAGTGGGAGTAAGTTGTTGGGAATTGGGTGACTATCCTCATTATATCGGGATTCGTTGTAATCGGTGATATTTGAGGAAATCACCTGGGCTGTTTGCCGGTCGGCAAATATTTGGCTTTGAATATCCGCTGTTATGCACCAATTTCAAATTGATATATCTGTACGTCTATTTTTATAGAGTGAGATATACCTTTTTGATATTATGTCTATGACATTTACCTATATCAGTGGATGGTTAGGTAAGGAGCATTAATCAGCGGTGTAATTCTTCTTAACCATAAGTACAGTTTTCAACCTACGACACACAGTGAATGAGTTATCAGACTCAAGGGACTTATACAGAGTATTGTATGTTGTCCAGGGTCCATCAGGACAGAGGGGTTGGTCCTCGTACTATATTCGGTTTACTTATGACTTCTCTAGTTTTTAGACAGGTGTTTCGTGGAAACACAGGGTCCGAATTTTGAAAAGTTATAGGTATTTGAATAGAGTAGAGAACCAGATGTTGCAAGTATCGGGATTCTTCAAAGTGATCGAAGATGTAGATACTTGTGTATGGTATTCAGTTGATAGTAGTGATTAAGAGATCTTGCTTCTCTTTTAGGTTACTCATAATTGGAAGCATTCCTAAGTTGAGTAACGCTGATCGTCCTTCTTCCATTTAGTTGACATGCACTGGAGACAGTTGCATGATTTGGATCTGGTTCAATTAAATCAGTGCCTCTGTTTCTATATTGGATATAGAACAGTTCATATCTTAACGATGTTAAGGTACGGGGAGTTGTCCGGTTTATGCTTAAAACCAGACTCTGGATAATTCAAGGCACGTTTCTGTAATGGCTGTTTGTGGGTTGACCCAGGCTATGACGAGGGTTGACTTTCTACCATCTGGATGAACAATAGCGATATTGTTCTAGACTCGCCACAGTTTTATTAAAAATGGATTTTTTTCAGAAAAACAGTAGTGGGAGTATGGTAGAACTGGAAGTGATTCCAGAACCACAAACGATTACTGAAGATTTGATAAGGAACCTAAAGATTCAATCTGGATTGATATTCCATTGGCCACTCCGCAGATAAGGTGGGTAACTTCAGGCACCCGAGAGATACTACGGTAACCTCAAGGACGGTGACAGGGAACTTGTTTACCCACACCTACCATTGCTGTTGTTCCAGGCTGCGAGACCCGGCAGGAGGATGAGTATAGCGTCGTTCTGAACTGGCTTTAGAAGTGTACGTTTATATGACTCTGCCAGAGGGTTGTCGTAGTCAGTGGGAGCAGCGGAAGCATTGGTGGACAGATAGCTTATGTCTATTTATAGACTAAAGCAGATATAGCGGAGATAGATCATCTATTTCTGACGTGACAGTCATAGGTTTGACTTCATCAGAATAGGGGATGGATCTGTTGAGAAGGTAGTAGGGTGTGATAACCTGGTATTTGGATGACATACACAGAGTAGGAAATGATATTCCTATACTACGATCGGTTATACTTTGGTCGTCACACAGTGGTTTCTCCACATGGGATTTGGACATTATGTCAGACATACTGGTTACTAGATCTATGGTTTTAGATCTAGATTTGGGTGTTTTCCCAATCAGGGTACTTTGACAGCATTCTAAGAGTGTTTAGAATGGACGACTCCCGGCACGGTAGTGTACCTGCAAGTGATGGAGTCACCCTCTCTAAAGGTGTCTTACAGACTAAAGGGGAGAGGGATGTGCATGATTGGCAGATCACTTGCTCAGGCAATTGAGTCAATCATGAGATGTCAAGTACCGCGCCAGATGTTGTTCTTGCAGAAGATGCAATAAGTTGACATTAATCCAATCCTGGAGAAACAGTCGGAAGCAGTTTTAGAACATAAGTGGATGTTTTAGGGATATGATAACGACAGCCTTATTCAGGAGACAGTTATCATTCCAGGCTTCCAAGGTGACCTGGACGACAAGAAGGTTGTCAGAGTTATAGTTTTTCCTTCTGACGAGGGGCAGTATTTTGGACAGGTGGTCCAAGGCAATACTGAGGGAGGCATGGCGCAGGATACTGATTAAGTTCAGTTGACAATACAGTCTAAGAAGTTTGGATTTGGAGTTCATTTATGAGCTAGGTCCCATCAGACATCCAGACACATTCTAAGACAGGTATTGCTCTTTTCGGGAGATGGCTTTCTCCGTGAACATGAGATATAGAGAGACATAGAAAGAAACATCAAAGCGGATCCACTCACTGAGGCTATTCCTCGAACGCAATAGTTTCGCAAGCGACCTTTGTGAGACTGACAAGTAAAGGAGTTGGGTGTTCGGTATCACACGGGCTGTGAGTATGCGACATCGCAATAATTAGCCTTGAGTGCAAGTGGGAGATTGTTGGAGATAGTGCCCTCAGAGTCAATTATTGGATCACAGGCACGTGATTACAATGATTGAGGGAGGACCTATTCCGGTAGGACAATCTTACTCGAGATGATAGTATGCTATCTGGTTTATCTTTATCATCGTGTACTGCTTTAGGTGACCTGACAGGTCACTATTGCACGTTGATAGAGCCCCTAGGATTCTTGCTTGACCACCAGCAGTATGAGGGCGATCATATACATGGGAGCTGGTAGTCTATAAGCACATCCTTAAATGGTCCCTAGTCGTGGGAGTTTCGAGATAGGGCATCGATACTCCAGAGTAGACTAGTGTATACAGTCGAGACCCCGACGAGGGGCGGTGGCCGGTCTCACAAGCCACTGGTGTCAGTTGGTTCACCTAAGATGTATACAGGTGCTCATTGGGTTATGAGTACACCAGACAGGACTCGCCGGGAACATGTTAGTTGGTCTTATACCTGACGTCAGATAGCAGTTCCCTGGTGACATGTGTACAGGTTAGTTCATCGACCTGAGGATCGTCATTTGTCTCGTGTGAGTTCCCACTGTACTTTGATTACTACCCTACCACGCTCAAAGGAGACGTGCAAACAGGTTTTAGTTGGGTACAGTCTCGAGCCACATGGAGGCAGTGAGCGTATCTTCAGGGGTTCGTCTCTCCCGGTATTGGGGGTGAGGTCGCGCTGTGTCTAGGAGAGCCATTACACAAAGCCCTCGGCCGAGGCAGGAGATTTACTGGTAGGTATTCCAGTAGTATCTCAGGGTGTTCTGGGCTACACTCCGACACGACTTGTACCGCTTTTGGGGGTCTGACTTTTACCAACCCTCTAGGCCCGCCATGCGATGCTCATAGACGAACGGACCGGACTGTACGGATATTGTCACTGACAGGCTCAGTAGGGTTGTCAGGCTGAGTTCGCTCACAGACGTCCCTTTTAGTCAATACCTGGTAGCCCGTTACGTATTGGCTTATACCTCTGACGTGCTTGTGGTTAAATCCACAACCAAGGTGTTGACGAGTCTTTAGAGTCCCCCACATTCAGTTACTTAGCTTTCGGGCGAAAAGCTGTAGAGGCCGTATGGAGATATGGCAAGGTCCGATCAGATACGTGCAGTATTGCACGGATCAGGATAGGACGGTTTGTACTAGAGGCCGTATGGATATATGGCAGGGTTCGATCAGATACGTGCGGTATTGCACGGATCTGGATCGAACGGATATTACTAGCCGGTTTTGGTTTAAGCCGGATCCTAGTATAGTACAGTGTAGATTTTGTCTCATTGCATTTGTATTTCGGTCGGAATGCAAATGCGGGTGTGTATACACAGTATCGGGGTTTTCCTGTAATTTATTACGGGACCAGTTTTCTGGAGTTGCCAGTTTGCTTTCCGTTTCGGCCATATTTCTTTGTATCTTTCAATGGCCGAAGTTTGGTGGAGGAGGGCTTATTTGCAATTGTGCAAATAAGCATTTGTGGAGGGTGGTCTTTGCTTTTTGTTGCATCATGATGGTGCACCATCCATTGACCTTGATTTCTTGACTTCTTCATGATGGCTTGACTTTTTGAAGTCATCATGCTTGATGATGGGTTATGATATGGTTGTTGAGTGTTGGATTTTGTTGAGAATAATTTCTTTTGATGATCACCTTTCTCTCTCTCTTTCTTGTGATTGATCCACTCTCCCCTCTCATTCTCTTTATGATAATTTGGCCGGCCATTCCATGTAGGGGGGCTGTCCAAATTTGTAGAGGGCATTTTTCCTCTCTTTTGGCTTGAAAAGATATAGCTTCATCCAAAAAGATTCATACCTCATTTTCCTCCACTAAAATGGCAACCTCCTACAACCCCAAATGAGACACAAGGTTCTACACTACACATTCTACAGCAAATCTTGGGCACGTCGACTAGCCAGCTTCATGCCCGAGTTGCCTCGGCATTGAGGTGGGAGCCCGTAAAAGATGCAGACGATGTGGTGCACTTCCGGCAAGGAGGCGACGACCGGAGTTTCCGCAGGAGATCGGGACGACGACGAGAAGACCGGAGGACTCGGATCAGTCGGTATATCTCTCTTCCCCATCTTGTAGTTAGCTAGGACTAGTTAATGGTTCGATCCGGGTTTTAGTGCGCGGTGGTGCCAGTTCATGAAAAATTTAAGTTTATCACCGCTTCCGCATTTGGCCGTCGGATTGACGGTCGGGGCGCCGCCGTGCACTTACAGAATGATGAGTCGCTCCTTGTACCATATTCCAATGCAGCGATGCAGACGCCAACCAAAATCTAATTTCCCAAAATTCTTCCAGCCCTATGGTTGGTCTTCGAATTGACTACCGTATACAATCCACAGGCTTAAATAATTCTCATCATATCCATACCCCACCACAATCAACAGTCACGCGGCCGGTCTCCGCCCTTGAAATTATGCTCCATTGGGAAGACCCATTCATGTGTCCTCACGATACATGAGGAGAACAAAACTTGCGAGATCCTTACGACTCGTAAGAAAACGCCTTCGTGGGATCCTTACGATTCACAAAGGAAAAACACACTTGGGGGTCCTCATGACTCCTAAGGAAAAAATGCACCTACGGGATCCTTACGACTCGTAGGGAGAAAATGCTTTTATGGGACCCTTACGGCCCATAAAATTGAAAAGTCTTAGGTGATAGGGATCTAAACCTGTCTCCTAAGCCATCGCTTCCCAATAGGCAAAGGCAAATGATGATTCGCTCCTGATAACATATTCCAGTGTTGTTTGCCCCTACGGATAACAACATCCGTAGGGGCAGATTTAGTTTGGCCCTACGAATTACTCCGTAGGGCCAAACGGTTGCCCCTACGGTCCTTCCATATTTATTTAAAAATTATTAAATCTTAAAGTGTTGTTTGCCCCTATGGAGCCGCAAACCAAGCACCTACGGGCATATCCGTAGGGGCATCTAAATAGAGATTTAAATGATCGATCCCTACGCTGATTATTTCTTATTCCCTCATCACTTGCGCGCGAACCCAAATCCCCAAACCCTCGTTCCCGTCGATCGCCGTTCTCATCGTCGCCGTTCTCGTCGTCGCCAGCGCCGGCCGAATCGTCGTCGCCAGCGCCGGCCGAATCGTCGTCGCCACCGCCTGCTTCTTCCTCATCTCCGTTCGTCGTCGCCATCGCCTGCTTCTTCAACCTACGGCCGATTCGTCGTCGCCAGCGATTCGTCGTCGCCACCGCCTGCATAGGTTAGGAAATCTTCAATTAAACAAAATTTTGATTGTTTTAGGTCTATGGTTCATGGTTTGGGTAGGCATCGGTTGGGGTTAGCGTTAGGGTTAGGGGTGGGGCTGGGGGGCTGCTGTTGCGGTTGGGGTTGGGGTTCGGCAGGGGGTAGCGGTTAGGGTTGGGGTTGGGGTTGGGGTTGTGTGTCCCCGAGCACTTCTTGATTGGGGCTGGGGCTGCGGCTACGGGCTGGGGCTGGGGCTAGGGCTGGGGCTGGGTATATCATCCAACAAAGAGCGGCATGACGACTTAAGAAACCTCGGAGCTTTTCCAGGTAAAATTGTTAGATTGAAGAAGGGGTTCAAGGTACGCTAAAACTTCATAAGTACTACTACAGAAGTTGTCGAGGAAGATCTTGGAAGTCAACAACAATTTGAGTATTATCACTGTTTTCCAAAAAACATAAAATGTACTCTTGAATATTCTAAAATGTTCTAGAATATGTAAGAATTCTTTAGAACGTTCTAATTACTTTTAAAGAATGTTAATGAAAAGTATCTAGAAGAAGGTTCTAGCTCATGGCCATGGATAGAAGCTTCTTTCTTTGAGTGATTAGAAGCTCTAAAAAAGATTTACTTCCATACAATTCTAATGAGGTCAATAAAGGTTCAAGTTGTAAGTAATCTAACAAACTTCAAAATAACTAAGTTGTTGGAGATAAGAAATTCAAACAAACACTACATGTACGTTGGAGAGAAATGGTGCTCCAATAACAAAAAATTGATGTATCCAAGAATTATCAACAACTACATCATTCTTGTTACAAATCTGTCTTAATAACATTCCTATTTCCTTTTGTATACTTCACTCATCTCTATTAACCACCAATTCTTCAATCAATACTTTTACTTACTAATGTTATTATATCATTAGAATATGAGAACTAGATATATCCTATAAGTGGTATCATAACAATCCTATAAATTCTAACAAGATACTATGAATAAATACGAAGCTTTATTGAGAATGCACAATCCAATGTAAATATTATAGTTAATTTATTTAAACTCCATAAAAAAAAGACACATTTCTGATTTGAAGAAAAGGAAGGGCAAGATAGGGATTTAGTTATGGATTTTACTTGGGCGTCTCCTCTTTTAATACATATGTATCTTTACAAGAATATCGTGTCACATATTCAGTTTTAGCATCTGTACGCAACTGCTTTGATTATCATCATGTTATTAACATCTTTAACTTCTATCATTTTTCTAATATGTTTCATAGTTAATATAATAATCCTTTGTCTATATTTGTTGACAGTGGCCTTTCTTTTGGATGAACATGTTTTTTGATGCATGTTTCAGTCATGTGAATTCATATGTTGCGTATAATGCTTTATGATATCAGTATCCTATATTTGTAGTTTTAATTGTTGATTGTTATAGATGAATGCCATTGCAATAATAGTTTTTGGTAGATGAATGCCATTGCAATGTAGGATGATCAGTTCTATTAATCTTGATCTCAATGGTTTAAAATCATATTACACATACAACACGAATGCACAACAAACACATCATTAGAGAATGATTCAAGATGTTCAAGTTAAAACCAATATATGATACTCGATGATAATATGAAACCTTCATATTCTCATCGACACTCATATATGAAACTAAAAGCGCCACTTAGTCCCCGTCTATCGGTTAACATACGTGCGATGCTCGTCGTGACATAGAACTATACGAAGGTTGTTAAATATCGGACAGTATAGCTCGATACTAACAACCGTCGTATAGTCTACGCGACGAGAAAATTCAATCTTATGGTAACCCATAGATTTGTCCCGTGTGGACAAGTTAAGAATGTATAAAGCAAACGCCTTCATTCACTTGTGTTTTCATCCGTTTCGAAATATTTCGTCGGTACCTTTCCGCTGGTTCTCCGTGTACAAAGATAGATTAGATGTTCATTTCAACGTTGTTTCACAGCTTTGAAATGATTATCTATTCTATTACAGTGTACTCGGAGAACAACGGGGAGATGCTGCCGAAATTTACTCGAAACGGTTGAAAGCACAAGTGATGGGTGTTCACTCTATACATTCTTAATGGGATAGAAGCCTACCCCCGACAGCCGGAACACACACATACAACAAGAATACACAACAAACGCATAATTAGAGAGCGATTCGAGATGTTCGGGTTAAAACTACTATATGATAATATGAAACCTTCATATTCTCATCGATACTCATATATGAAACTAAAAGCGCCACTTAGTCCCCGTCTATCGGTTAACATACGTGCAATGCTCGTCGTGACATAGAACTATACGAAGGTTGTTAAATATCGGATAGTATAGCTCGATACTAACAACCGTCGTATAGTCTACGCGACGAGAAAATTCAATCGTATGGTAACCCATAGATTTGTCCCGTGTGGACAAGTTAAGAATGTATAAAGCAAACGCCTTCATTCACTTGTGTTTTCATCCGTTTCGAGATATTTCGTCGGTACCTTTCCGCTGGTTCTTCGTGTACAAAGATAGATTAGATGTTCATTTCAACGTTGTTTCACAGCTTTGAAATGATTATCTATTCTATTACAGTATACTCGGAGAACAGCGGGGAGGTGCTGCCGAAATTTACTCGAAACGGTTGAAAGCACAAGTGATGGATGTTCGCTCTATACATTCTTAATGGGATAGAAGCCTACCCCTGACATCCGGAACACACACATACAACAAGAATACACAACAAACGCATAATTAGAGAGCGATTCGAGATGTTCGGGTTAAAACCCTATATGATAATATGAAACCTTCATATTCTCATCGATACTCATATATGAAACTAAAAGCGCCACTTAGTCCCGGTCTATCGGTTAACATACGTGCGATGCTCGTCGTGACATAGAACTATACGAAGGTTGTTAAATATCGGACAGTATAGCTCGATACTAACAACCGTCATATAGTCTACGTGACGAGAAAATTCAATCGTATGGTAACCCATAGATTTGTCCCGTGTGGACAAGTTAAGAATGTATAAAGCAAACGCCTTCATTCACTTGTGTTTTCATCCGTTTCGAGATATTTCGTCGGTACCTTTCCGCTGGTTCTCCGTGTACAAAGATAGATTAGATGTTCATTTCAACGTTGTTTCACAGCTTTGAAATGATTATCTATTCTATTACAGTGTACTCGGAGAACAGCGGGAAAGGCTGCCGAAATTTACTCGAAACGGTTGAAAACACAAGTGATGGGTGTTCGCTCTATACATTCTTAATGGGATAGAAGCCTACCCCCGACAGCCGGAATACATACATACAACAAGAATACACAACAAACGCATAATTAGAGAGCGATTCGAGATGTTCGGGTTAAAACCACTATATGATAATATGAAACCTTCATATTCTCATCGATACTCATATATGAAACTAAAACCGGCACTTAGTCCCCGTCTATCGGTTAACATACGTGCGATAATTTATTCTTTTCAACGACAAACGCACACACAAAGCATATACACGGATTTTCTCCTTTGTCTGTAACTATCCCGTTCTTATATTTCTCAATATAGTCAGCATAACCTACAATTTATATGTTATACAGTCTAACATGGGCCATGAGTACGTCAGAGTTAAGGACTGAATGTATGTGGATTGGAAACAACGTATGCAATCTAAGTTTATCGCAGGAGTTGCTGCTTTCCTTGAATTTGCACGCGCACATAATAAGATCATAATAGAGAAGATTCTCTGTCCGTGCGATAGATGTGGCAATAAGTACTGGCAGAAGGTAGAATTGGCAGAGCTTCATATTGTAAAACATGGGTTTACTAGACTTTATACAACTTGGAAATATCACGGGGAAGGAGAAGAATGCAGTATTGCGGCAGAAGAAATAGAACACGATAATGCGGCAGGAGAAGAAGAAGAATTCGGTAATGCGGCAGAAGGAGAAGGTAGTAATTTATTTCCATCAGAAGAAATGGAGGATATGGTAGAGGCTGCCCTAGGTGAATCTATTCGTACCGAAGATGACATTCCTTCCGGTCAAGGACCGCGTGCGGATAAATATGAAAATTTCATGAATGATGCTAGGAAACCAATTTATGAGAATATGAAGTATTCCACCCTCTCATGGTTCGTCCAACTTTTCCAGATTAAGTGTCTAAATGGATGGAGCAACAAGTCATTCACAATGCTTCTTTCGTTCTTGAAAGATTCTATGCCTCCGGGAAATAATGTGCCCGACAGCTGGTACGAAACCTAGAAGATGATGTCTGATTTGGGTCTAAAGTGCGAGAAGATTCAAGCATGTTCTAAAAATTGCGTGTTGTACCAGAAAGAGAATTCAGATTTGAAAGAGTGTCCAACATGCGGAGAGGCCAGGTATAAGCCGAAAGATTCTGATAAGAAAGCCTGATATACCTGTGAAGATAGCACGATACTTTCCCATAACACAGAAGCTACAGAGGCTATTCAGGTGCAAGAAAACAGCCGAGGCAATGATTTGGCATCACCGTGCTCCTCCAAGTGAAGATGGAAAAATGAGCCATCCAAGAGATTCACCGGCATGGAAGGATTTCGATAGGAGGCACGCAATATTCAGTAGCGATCCTCGCAATGTCCGGCTCGGACTGGCTACTGATGGCTTCTGCCCATTCAACTATATGGCTGGAGGTCACAGCATATGGCCCGTTGTAATAATAATTTATAATCTGTAGCCTTGGTTGGCTATGGACCAATCATACTTTATGATGCCTCTTCTTATCGACGGACCAAACTCACCGGGGAACAATATCGACGTCTATCTCCGACCTCTGATCGAGGAGTTGAAATCTTTGTTCATTGATGGTGTAAAGACATATGATGCAAACACAAATACAACCTTCATACTGCGTGCGGCTTTAATATGGACAATTAATGACTTTCCTGCGTATGGAATGCTATCAGGTTGGTCCGTACATGGTCACAAAGCATGTCCTCATTGCCATGAACACACAACATCGAAATTCTTGAATTTTAGCAGGAAGGTTTGTTATTGCGGCCATCGACATTTCCTGCCTCCAGACCACCCCTATAGGTTAGACACAGTTTACTTTGATGGTCATCAGGAGCTTCTTGGACCTCCATCCCCATTGTCCGGAGAGGACGTGACTGCTAAATGGGATGGTTACAATAACGTGACCTTCGGGATGGATCCGACGAAACAGGTCAAACCACCATATTGGAACAAGTTAAGCATTTTCTTTGAGCTTCCGTACTGGTCTACAAATTCAGTGCGTCATTGTTTGGACATCATGCATATAGAAAAGGGAGTATCAGAGCACATACTTAACTTGCTTCTTTGTAAAGACGGGAAATCTAAGGACAACATGAATGCTCGGATGGATCTACAAGAGTGGGGAATAAGAAGTGAATTGCACCCTAGACCGGTAGCGGGTAAACCGGGCAAGTTTGTACTTCCCAATGCCGCTTATCATATGTCACAACCGGAGAAGAAAAGATTCCTGCAGGTGTTGCATGATTTGAAAGTCCCCACAGGTTTCTCAGGATCATTCAGCAAAAAAATAAAAATTGTGAAGGGCAAGATCGATGGGCTGAAAAGTCATGATCACCATGTTATCTTGGAGCACCTTCTTCCTTTAGCCCTCGGGACTTCTCTCCCCGACTCAGTTGGTCTAGTAATCAACGACCTATGTTGTTTTTTCAGGGAGTTGTGTGCTAAAACACTGGAGGTTGTGACGCTGGATAAACTAGAAAATTCTATTGCGTTGATATTTTGCAAGTTTGAGCGTATTTTCCCATCGTCATTATTCGATATCATAATACACTTGACGGTTCATCTTGCAACTGAGGCGAAATTAGCCGGACCGGTACAATATTGATGGATGTATCCCGTCGAGAGGTACGTGTAATTTTTCGTTTCGCGCAATTTAAAAATTTATTGTTGTCCTGTATGCCCGTATTTATTTATTCAACATATTTTCATTAGGTACCTCTACACTCTTAAGAAGTATATACGCAATAAAAATCGACCAGAGGGTTCTATCATGCAAGGTTATCTTCTTGATGAAGAAACCACATTTTGTTCCCGCTATCTGGACGAGAACATTGAGACAAGGCTTAACCGACCACGAAGAATTCAAGACGGACCATATGGTAAAGCCGAGTATAAGAGGGTAGACACTATATTTATCAACAAGATATACCGATTTATCTTGCTTAATTACGCATGTCTTGAATAAATTAGAGAGTAAGTTTTTTTTGGATTAATTGTTATATCTGTGTTTGTATGTGTATGAAATGATATAATATTAATGTCACCATTATTTTTCGAAAACAGAATTCATTTTAACGAGGTACGTGAGGGGCATCCTGATTGGAATGAAGAACAATTGGAAAAATATTATCAGGATAATTTTTGTGATTGGATCACAGATCATGTAAGTTATTCGAATAACATTTTTTTGCTAGCAGTTTTAATCTAAACTTGTATCGTTATGTATTTGTCGTAAAATTTGTTTTGTTAGATCCACGATCCGAACTTGTCTGCATCATTTAAGAGTGATTCAAGATATTTAGCTCAATTTCCTAGTACGGAGGTTGCATATTACAAAGGATTTGGTGTCCTTGGATACAAATTCGAAGTTAAGGAATTAGAAACATCTAGAACCACTCAGAATAGTGGGATTGCGACGGTAGGATTGGACAGTATGATTTATTATGGGTACTTAAATTGTATACTCGGTATCCACTATCCCGGACGATCAGAACCCTTTTATATATTCCAGTGTACTTGGTACGATACGCGAACCGATACGGACATGTGGAGAAGAAATCTTGGGACTTGGAAAGATGAATATGGATTGACCAGTGTGAACACTTTGATTTTACTGTCAGGAAGATCCATTTATCTTTCCGAACCAAGCGTTCCAAGTATACTACTCACAGTGTTTGAAGCATCCGGGGTGGAGTGTTGTATGCCGATGGAAACCCAGAGATGTCTACGATGTCCCAGAATACGAGGACAGCGATGAGGACGAAGAAGAGAGAAGGCTTAAAGTGCTCCGACCGTCTGTTTCGAAGGACGGGTTGTCTTCGACCGATCATGAAGTTACGTGGGTTAGAAATGACATCGACGATAAAATCCAAGTAGATATGTATAATGCGCCCACGAAACGAAAAAGGTTATCAGTAATGTTATATTATTACTTCACATTTTACGCTCTATACATATATAGTCAATACTTTTAATGATTGTCTAATGCGTCCACGAACTGTTTATCTAGATTTGATGACGATGTCGGGAGCAGCGAGGGGCGGCAGGAGCTCCAGCCGCGGCAGAGGTAGAGGCAGAGGCAGAGCGGTTCTGCCGCCCGGAGAGCTTCATAGGGAGCTTCAGAGGGCCGGTCTTGCACCCAGATCGGAGACCCCTTCGGATGCCTCCTTCTGTGTGGATTTTGCCACACCTCCAGGTATACTGCACGCATATCCATTTTGAATGTAATATTACAGATATTCATGCCTGTTTATGTCAAAATTACTTATATTGTCAATGTTTGATTGTCTAGTTGTTAGTGATGCGTCCATATCTGGGACAGAGGCCACTCCCGCTCCTCCAGGTATGTTTATATATCATATAGTGTATGTATATTGATTTAGAATGCTATATCATAAATACACACACATTTCTTTTGCTCTTACTTAGCAATTTTTATTATTGTCTAGCTGTAGGTGGTGACACCACCGCACCTGCGGGTATGTTTATATATCCTATAGTACATGAATATTGATTTAGAACGTTATATTATTGATCTACACATTCTTTTTGAAATTACTTATATAATCTATTTTTAATTGTCTAATTATAGGTGGTGCGTCCACATCTTCCGCAGGGGCCACTTCTGCCGCTTCCATACCATCCGCATCGTCTGCAGGTTAGTATGAATAAATATAAAATATTTTTTCATTTTACATATGCTCTATAGAATAAATATGAACTTCATGGAAATTTAGCGTCAATGTTTATTTTCTAGTTGCAGGGGATGCGTCCGCATCCGGGACCCCGGTTGTTCCTCACCGGAGGAACTATCGTTCCGCTCGTGCTGCTGCCCGAGCCCAGGCTCGTGCGATAGTCACCGGAGGTATATATCACACTTCAATTTTCGCTTAAGCTTGATTTCTTAATACAACTTTGTCTTAATATTGATTGTCTTGATATTTCGTGCAGACGCAGGGCCTCCCCATCCCCAGAGGGGGACTCGAGGCCCGAATCAGTCCCATAGGCTGAGGCCTGACAGAGCTAGGGGGGAGGCACCATTCCCCCTCCTTTTTACCCTTGACTATCGCTATACCGGTCCTCATGCCGAGAGGTTCGGCCGGTATATGGGGGATGAGAGCCGGCTCGTGAAGAACTATCCACTTCACGTTGAGTGGGGCGAGCAGCACCGGCGCTCATTCGCCCTCTTCTTTGATCAGGCTCGGGTACGTATTAACGGTCTATTTTCATTTGATTTATCCAATATATTTATTACTAACACTCGCAATCTAATAACAATGTTTTTTTTGTATTTTCAGTCGGATTACGATTTTCAGCCTGTACCCGACCCTGATCACCCTGGGAGGGTGCTCGACCTTCATGCTCTGTACAATGGCCTGATAAAGAACATGCAGACCAAGGTCCGATACAACAGGAATGAGCTGAAGGCCGACTGCTACTCCCTGTGGATGGCGACCCCCGAGGCAGAGAGAGCGGCCCTCCTATCTACTCCAGCGTTTGCGAGAGTCGACGTAGAGACATGGCCTCTATTGTGCGATTATTTCGACTCCAAACGCAAACAGGTATGTATTTTAAATGTAATTCATTGTTTATGATATAATTTATTTCTTTGTGTTCCTTAATTAGAAAACTAAATGTTAATGCGTTGTGCAGAAACATGCCGCTCAGAATACAGAGAATAGGAAGTCGGCGAAGAGGGGTCGCCCCACTTATACAGGTGGCTCGAGGAATATTACTCGAGCCATAGAGTTATCGGTAAATTATAATAGACCGACCTTTCTGAAATTCTGTAATATTAAGAGTTATTTTCTAATATTTCTAATATTAAGAGTTATTTTCTAATATTGCAGACAGCTCGGATCGTGGCGCAAGGTGGTACACCGAGCGTGCTGTCCGCATATCTTGCCATCCACGGCACCTCGACAGATCCCGCCACGGGCGAGCTTCGATATCCCGACGTCGCTACCCAGGAGTATTGCGTAAGTGTTAAATATTTATTCTACCCATATTTGAAATTTTAGTTTTGGAAGCTTCAAGTTTAAATTTTATACTTATACTTTACTGCTTAATGTGGGTGTAGGAGCGGGTGGTTGAGCAGGCCGAGGCCTCGGGGATCGATTTTACCGGACAGAACGATCCGAGGCTGCTGACCCCAGTTCTGGACGCCGCACACGGAGGGCACCACGGAGGTTGGGAGAGAGGCCGGGGACTGGGCCCTAGCAGGGCCCATATGAGGTTGGACTCCACCCCGGCGGTTACTTCCTCCGTCTCCAGTGAGCGACGTGTCCAGCAGGAACTGGAGAGCTTGAGGGCCACCGTTGAGGAGTTGAAGGAGATGCCGGTATGTATACTATTTTATAGTAAAATATCATGTCATATTATACATATCAACATATCCATGATTAGTACGTAGCTTGAGCTTATTTGGTTTTAGATTTAGGTTTGATTAATCATACATACATATGTAATTAAAATAAACAACGGTTATCCAAACTAGATATCCAAATGGGATTTCGAAATAACTTGATAACGATACGAATTCGAGTAATACATAGTTCTTACACGCTTCTTACACACGTTTGGTCCAGACACGACAGGGGCAGAGGTATGCATCTCCTTCGGCTGCGGCTCCGCAAGCCACTACATCGGCTGAGGTTCCGCAAACAGCTCCTATAGCTCCACCGCCCGCTCAGACTCCCGCAGCCGCGGCTCCGCAAGCGACTCCCTTGACGGTGGCGGCGCAGACCACATCGCCAGCTCCACAGGACGCTCAGACTCCCGCTCGCGCCGAATTGCAAGGTTTATTGACCGAGGAGCAGGCGCGCGTTATTCTATCGTTATTCAGAGGTGGAGCTGGACCGAGCTAGGGTAGCTTTTTGGTTCTTATTTTTTGAAACATGTATTTATTTATATCATACATATTGTACTACATTTTGAAACGATATTGATATTGATATTGGCTTATATTTATATCATATTCAGTATTTGGGTTTCTTTTGTATATTATATGCGTGAGGTGTGATTATGAATACTGCGATATATGTTGTGTGATGATTAATTTTATATTTTATTGATATATATATTATTGTGCACAGGGCGAGAAAAAATAAGGCGGCCCTTTTTAAAAAAAACAGATAATGTGTACCTACGGATTAATCCGTAGGTACACATGTTGCCCCTACGGATTAAACCGTAGGGGCAAAATATCAGCAGTAACTGATATTTCCCCCCTGATCTCAGTGTCAGGGGGGTTGGGCTTGCCCCTACGGATATATCCGTAGGGGCAAACAAAGACCCCTACGGATATTTCCGTAGGGGTAAAATATCAGGATTCCTGATATTTTGCCCCTACGTATATGTACCTATGAATGTATCCGTAGGGGATACTTATTGGCCCTACGGATAAATCCGTAGGTACAGTTAATATGATTAAAATAACCGTAAATAAAATAACTTTTTTCCCCTATGCCCTAATCCGTAGGTGCAAATGTACCTACACAGAACTCCGTAGGGACAAGTTTTCAACCGTAGGGGCAAGTTCAGGGCTTCAACTTGCACCTACGGCGTTTGCACCTACAGGTGAATTTTTTGCCCCTACGGATATCTCCGTAGGGGCAGTGGGTTGCCCCTACGGGTAAATCCGTAGGGGCAACCCTTATTTCTAGTAGTGGATTGGTGGCATCAATAACAAAATCCAAGTAATAAGTCTGGTAGTGGGTCATGAACATGTCATGTAATATATATTAACCCAAAATAGATACCAATATAAAACAGTAATCAATATTGAAACACGACTAATACCAGGATGCATATGTATCTATCTCTAATAACCATTATACGTCCATTACTATATATGATGCAATATAGATAACATATTGAACTAATATAGTAGTATGCTAACGTTGTGACGTTCCGGTATGCAACTAGATAAGCTATTATCAGTACGGATACAGACGGATACTATAAAACTGTAAATCGGCTAATATAGTAGTATGATAATGTTGTGACATTCCGGCATGCAACTAAATATGCAATTGTCAATACGGATACGAACGGATATCAAAAAACGATAAAACTATAACATGGGATGCATAATTAAAATACATGTATTATTTTTATTCATATGGATATACATATAATGACATAGCATGCAGCAAGATAAACTTACCTGATCAGATCCCACGTCGGGATACGTACGTCGCGTTCGACGTCGCGATACGAACCACGTGCATACAAGACTAAACTTGGCCACCCAAAGACGTGACCACGCTAGATGACGAAGACAACTAGGTCGTCTGAATCGTTGGCGACGTACGCGGCTCAGGCGACGTCAAAAACAGAAAAGAAAAGAGAAAGAAAGAAGAAGAGAAGAAGAAGAAGAAGAAGGCTGTAGTGTTTGGCTCTGGACAGAGGTCAGAGCAGGTGACGACAAGGTCTCTGGCCATGAGGGGTGCCGGCGTCGGGATGTGCAGGGATCTCGTCGAGTTTGGGTGCAGGGTGTTCTCGGGTGCAGGAATTGCGGTTCTTGGGTTGTAGTGTTGGGTTCTTGGGGATGGAGAGGAGGTGTAGGTGAGGGTGAGATATGAGGTTGCGGCGAGGTCTGGGGTTGCGAGATGATCCGGGGTGAGGTCAAGGGTGCAGTGGGTTCTTGGGTGGGGTGTCATCGGGGTTGTGAGCTCGAGAGTTGTGGGAAGGGAGAGTAGAAGAAGGTGAGGTCGAGAAGATGATGACGAGGGCGAGAAGAGGAGGGGGTCGAAGGTGGTGGCGATGGAAAGGATGAGGCTAGGGTTAGGGCGTGGGCTTCTCACGGCAGAGGAGGGAGAAAAGAAAAAAGGTAAGGAAAAGAGAGAGAGAGAACTGTGAATATATTAGGTTTAATATATTATATATAAATATATATATATAAAAAGAGAGAGACAGAGGAATATCTTTTTACTTAAACAAATATATATATTCATGTGTGCGCGCGCGCTGAAGTTTAGATTAGGTTTAAAAAAATATTATAATATATAGTCTCGAATTTATAGCTAATATCAAATATACTCTGAAAAATACTCGGATCCTGTCTAAAAATCTAGTTTGAAAATACGGATAATATATGTAGCAACCAAAAGCATAATGCGATGTCCGGTTAAAGAAAATGTATACCCCCAAGAACGGATACACGTAAATGAACATAGCGATCCAAACGAGTCCGTTACAACAAACAGGAAATGAACACGATATACGGATGCAATCATAGGGTATGGGGGTATGATACAGGCCATGTTAGATATTTAAAAAAAATTATCAGGTTATAATCTGTATTATTTAAAATATATGCTGATGAAACAAATCATATAAGTGTAATATCAAATCTAAATGTGCACGGATCCTTAGTACTAGTAAGGATATGTCGTAATCAAGAATCAAGATGGGTTTCAAACATGCGGGTCGGGTCGGATACTAACCACAGATACCAAATGCACTATCCGCACTCAAAACAAATAATAATTAAGAAATAACCATAAGATTAAGAAATACTCACAAAGAATATGGTATAAATGAACTAGGGTTTTACATTATACCCAACTACAAAAGAATTTCATTCTCAATATTCCCGGAACAAGAAAAGATAAGAAAACATGAATTTAAGAAAAGAGGCGTGGAAAACTTCTGTCGAATCTCGTTTTCTCGTTCCCAAGTTGATTTTCCGTGCGAACGATTCCCCCATGAAACAAGTACTAAAGGGATGACCTTGTTCTTAAGAACTTTTTCTCTTCGATCTACAATTGCCATCGGTCGTTCTTCATAAATCAAGTCCTCCCTTACTGTCAGTTCCGAGTGATCTAGGACATATGTCTTATCTCGAACATACTTGTGGAATTGAGATACATGAAACATGTTATGAACACTCGCCAAGGATGGTGGTAAAGCCAATCGATAAGCTACTTCTCCAACGCGTTCGATAATATCGAAAGGCCCTACGAATCGAAGACTAAGCTTGCCTCGACTACTAAATTGAATCACTCCTCTGGTCGGTGATATCTTCAGGAATACAAGATCACCAACTGTGAACTCCAGAGGTCTTCGCCCTGTATCGGTCCAACTTTTCTGTCTATCTTCTGCCGCCTTCATATGGTTTCGGATCACATTAACTTTCTCCACGGTTTGTATAATAAGATCCGGTTCCAATAATCTTCTTTCTCCAATATCGTCCCAACAGACGGGCGAGCGACACTTACAGCCATATAATACTTCAAATGGAGCCATCTGTATAGTCGTCTGAAAACTGTTATTATACGAAAATTCCATCCAGTACAAATGATCCTCTTATGAACCCTTAAAGTCTAACATGCACGCTCTCAACATATCTTTAAGAGTTTGGATCGTTTTTTCTGACTGGCCATCTGTCTGGGGATGATAGCCTGTGTTGAACTTCAAGCGAGTTCCCAAACTTAGAACACATCCCAAGCCTTTCCCAGATGCGTCGCTGTGAATAACCAACTCTCCGGAACTGTCAAGCACCGTCAGAATAGGTGCAGTGGTCAATCTTTGCTTCAACGCTTCAAAAGCCGACGCACACTTCTCGGTCCATACGAACGGTATCTCCTTTCATGTTAGCTTGGTCAATGGTTCAACTGTTCGAGAGAAATTCTCCACGAACCTTCTATAATATTCGGCAAGCCCAAGAAAATTTCGGATCTTTTCTACGTTCTTCGGAATCGGCCAATCATGAACTGCTGCAATTTTTTCAGGATCAACAGCAATTCCATCTTCGGACATGACATGACCCAAGAACTTCACTTCTTCAAGCCAAAACTCGCACTTGCTTATCTTAACATATAAGCTTTCTTGCCTCAACGTTTGCAGTGCGATCTTCAAGTGTTCTACATGCTCTTCTTGGCTCTTCGAATAGATCAGATGTCATCGATAAACACCACTACGAACTGGTCCAAATATAGTAAAAATATTTGGTTCATCAGTCCATAAATATCGTCGGTGCGTTCGTGACTCCGAATGGTATCATTAAGTACTCGTAATGCACATATCCAGTTCGGAACGCTGTCCTGCAAATATCTTCTGATTTTACTCGAACTTGATGATATCTGGATCGTAAATCCAGCTTCGAGAATACCCTCGCACCACTAAGTTGATCGAATAATTCACCGATGCGAGGGATTGGGAACTTATTTGTAATAGTCATCCGGTTTAATTCTCGATAGTCAATGCACATCTTCCGTGCGCTATCCTTCTTCTTGACTAGAAGAACTGGAGCTCCCCCAGGGTGAATTGCTGCTGCGAATCCAACCCTTCTCTAATAATTCGGTAACTTGTTTCTTTATCGCTTCTAGCTCCACCGGTTCCATTGGATAGTAAGCCTTTGAAATCGGTATTGTTCTAGGAATAAGATCAATCGCGAACTCCACATCTCATTTACACGGTAAACTCGAGATGTCTTTGAACACATCCATGAAATCCCGAACTACTGCTGGCGCTTCCTCCGCAACTTGTTTACAACTTCACCTTTCGGTAAATGGTTTCCTTTATCATGAATTTGCAAGTTTATTCTGAGACTTGTGGGTTATCAGCCCACTACTCTTCCGCTGCGCTACTTTGAGGCAGGTCGGTCAAAACGTCTTCAATCAACCCTCTGATCGGCCTTGAAGCGGCCTGTACTAATCAAAAGATTCTCCTGTGTTTTTCCTTGTTCTTCGAAACACAAACGGATTGATCCCTACGGGACAAGAGGAAAGATACAACGCGGTTGTTGGATTCAAGCTTGTGATAAAATATAAACTAGTAAGTAATGAAATCGAGAGAAACAAGGTAATATAATGACCATAAGTCAACAAAACGAGTCAAAATAGGACTCCAAGTTACTTAAATAGAATACCGCATTATAACCATACCGCGGTATATAGTTACAACTACATAACTCCATTCAAGTCTCCCAAATCTTACTAATAGAATCGAGAGAATAAGATGAGAGAAACAATAAGGAATCAGGGGAATTCCAAGTTGAGATGCAAAGTTATTTCCATATCGTCAAGATAAAAGAATTAAGGGGAAAATAATATTCAAGAATTTGAATGACAAGACAATAATGTGGCAGGGCATACTCCTAATTCTGGGTTTTCTGGTTAGTGTATCGGGTTCAATACCCAACTACAAAAAAACCTAACTCGATTAATCATAAATCTTATGGCTCTGATACCAAACAAAATCTGTCACGCTCCGCTTCCCAAAGTGTGCTAATTACGGCACGTGACAGAGCCAACCATGCTACATGTGGATAAGAATCATCCCTCCACAGTCACATTAAGGCTGTCTATAAGATATTAAGAATAGTAAAACTACTAAATCTATCTTGTACATATCCATTTGCCAAAATAAAAGAGTCGGGAAAATGTATAAGCGGAAATGAAAAAATCTGATAAATACGTCCTAATACGGGCTCACAACAAGAAATAAAAGCTGCGGAAAAATAACTAAACTAAACATCATTAGACTCAGTTCCTCACTGCTCGGCTTAACGGCTAAAATACTCTTGTTCAGCCTGTGATAGAGATAGAGAAACTGGGCCATGCAAAACCCAGACGCCGGTGCGTTATAATATCAACCAATAGTAATAATCAGGATGTAACAAGATATGTAAACATATATATAAATCACAACATAAATATAAACAGTGAGGTATGTGTGTGTATTTGATGTGTAACCTAAAACTGGCTTCTAGGTTATCTATTCTAAAATTATTTGAAATCAATTAATGTAATCCTCTTCATAACCCATCAGTGTATACCTCGTTCATTCCCCACGGGACCACAGTAACAGGATTATTCCATAACCCCCATAAAAATGGCAAACAGGATATTCCGTAACGCCCGGAAAAACGACAAACTGGATATTCCGTAACGCCCGGAAAAATGGAAAACATGTAATAATAGCCTTTTTGTCACGCCCCGCTTCCCGGTTGTTGGGGTCAAAATTTACACCCCAGTTGACCAAGTCAAAGTCAAATTCAACCGTACGTAAGCGGGTCCAAGCTCAGATCAAGTGGGCCCATGCCTAAGTCGAGCCCCGTGGCCGGCCTCCCCGATGCCAAAATGAAATCATGTAATAAATAATTTTGATGTAATTTCTTTTTATGCATGAATGTAAGAAAATGGGCATGAAGCCAAATTTTTGTAAAGCCTATGGGTCATATGCAAAATAAATGAACACATGAGATATGGGATGGGCAAAATGCCATTTTGTAAGGTCTAAGGGGCTATATGTAAATTTGTAAGCTTATAAAGGTAACATGATAATGAAATAAAGAGGGCTTTTTTCATTCTCTCAAATTCTAGGGTTTTCTGTGCCCCTCCTTCCTCAAGGTTCTAAACCTTCTTCCCTTTTCTGAATTAAATCAAGAGTTTTACTTTTCCTTTTCAAAAAATAAATAGTTTTTCACCACAAAACCCACAAAGGGGAGCTCGGATCTTCCATCAGATCTTAAAAAGGAGAGGTTTTTTTTAATCTCACCCCTCTTGTTCTCGAAGATCCGGCCAACAGAATAGGAGGAAGAAGACCCATCTCCAACGATCCCATTTTGGGAATGATTCAAGGCTCAAGAGAGAAGAAAGGTGTCCCCTTGAGCATTTACAAAGATTTCTTGGAGTTTAACTCCACAAATCAAAGTTTATGGGAGTTTTGCTCCATAAAAATAAACAAACAATAATAATACATCTTTTTTTAAGGTGTTTAACTCCAAAAGTCAATTGGAGTACAACTCCCAGTATGGAGGGCTGAGTCCCCCCTTTATTTTCCGCTGGTGCCTTATCCCCAGCGCCCGCGTGCCAGGCACGTGAGGCGTCGGCGCCATGCACCCAGTGCCCACGTGCCTGGCACGTGAGGCGCCGGCACCTTGCGCCCAGCGCCGGCGTGCCATGCACGTGAGGCGCCGGCGCCTTGTCCCACGCGTCCTTTGGATAGGAATCATCGCTCCCCGTAAACTCTGTGAGGCTCCCGATATATCCAAGCCCCCTCCAAAATACAACAAACGTACACTGCATATTGAGTTCGTATGACCAGTTTAACCCGTCAATCGGAGGTTCCCTCGCTCTAGAGGCGAGGGGTAATTAACGGCAGCTTAGTCCGCGGCTGTCGGAGAATTGGATCCCCATAATCATTAAACCCTGACCTACCCTAGGCAGTGGAAATCTATAGTATGCCTAACAAGCGACGCATACTCCCATTTCAATGGGGTGACGAAAAACACTCTACAGATTCTGACACGCCCGGTGGGATCTATCTCTCCTCCGATATTTCGGGTTAAATATTCATGCGAACTTAGTCAACATACATATCAATTGCCTGTACTAAAATCATGCTTCTTTATGCAGGTTAACATTTTCCAATCGCAATCTTCAGACGCAACAAAATGTCTCCAAAGACAAACTCAGCTCTCGACACAGCTCCCATCTTCTACATGATGAAGATGGACGCCAGGACGGTCCTTCTGGACAGTCTCGGGCGACAGTGGGAGGAGCCGCTGCTACAGTTCAGCTCTATTTTGTTCATGCCAGCTAACACCATCCCAGCTCCTTAAGCTCCAGTAACCGACAAACCGGCCTCGAAAGGTAACAGGCCAAATGTGGTGGTCTCGAGGGCGCCCCAACCCAGTGTCCGGATGACTCTCCATGGCCCCAGCTGGGGGCAAAGCCGTCAGAGCAAAAGAAGTTGCCAGACGTCGCGGGAAAGCCCAGGCGATACCTTCAACTGACATGCGAGCGGATGTCTTCTCAAGACTCCCTATCACTCGGCCTATGGCGGCTTCCCGAAGAGCAGAAGTCTGCCAAGCGCTCAAAACAGAGAAGCTGAGGCAGAAGCGGCTCAGGCCCAAAGCCAAAAAAAGGCTAGAGCTTTGGCCATGTTAAAATTTGCGAAGTTCCAAAGCTCAGACCGCTCTGCGAAACCAACTGCCAGTGATGAAAGGATGGCTGAATGTGTTATCCATACAGTCTACATGGTGGGCACGCGTCCCAGCGACAACTTTCACAGTAAGAGCAAGGATGGGGCCACCGCATCTCAAATCCAATCTGGTATGAATGTGGCCGCCACATTCTAAGACCAGCCTCCTCTGGAAGGTAATGAAGACCTTTCCAGTGAGGCTGATAAGCAGAAAGAGACCTCGGTTCATGAGGAGTCGGGCTCGGAGAGCGAAGATGAGCCAACTTTCCATCCTAGGACCGCAGAGCAGCAACTTCTCCAAGAGCTCTGAAAACAACTCAGAAGTAAAGACAAGGAGATGGCCAAACTTTACTCAAAAATTGACGACTTGACAAACGTCGTCTTACAGCACACGGACTAACTTGCCTCTCAGCCGTCCAATCAAGCGCAGGGCTCTACTCATGAACCGGGAAACGGTGTTCCAAGGCAGCCGACGCCCGTTCCTTCAAATCCAAAGGTGGGCGAACAACATGAAAGTCGGTCGCATCCTATCTCGGCAAATGTCTTGGCTACCGATGACAGCAGCCCGCTAACTCAAGATCAAATCATGGATTTGGTTGCCAATAAAGTCAAAACCTTGGTAGCCAAAACCGAAGCGCAAAAAGATATCAGCAGTAGTGGGAGACCATATCCCGCTTAGTATGATCTGGTAGAGTTTCCTTGCGGCTATGTCATCCCTAAATTCGGAAGATTCGACGGGACGGAAAATGCGAATCAGCACATCGCCCACTTTAAAGCCTCATGCAGGAATACTTAGGGCAATGACGCGCTTCTCCTCCGCCAGTTCCTTAATAGCTTGACCGATGTTGTTTTCAACTGGTACGCATGCATACCGGATGGCTCCGTTACTACTTTCGTCCAAATAGAATCTTTGTTTCGACAAAGGTTCATGAGTGTCTGCGATAAGATCACCATTGCCGACCTCGTAAGGACCAAGCTAAAGAACAACGAAAGCAGCATGGATTTTATAACCTGATGGCGCAATCTCTCCGTCAAATGTGAACTGCCGATAGAGCAGGACCAATCTGTCAGTCTCCTCGTTGGAAATCTCAATAATTGGATGGCCCCGTTTCTATGCACCGCGGGTCTCAAAACATTCCAAGAGCCGACCAGGAAAGTCCAGATGTTGGAGCGCTCAAAGCAGGAGTTCTCCTCTGATTCCCAAAATAACAATAGGTCCTGGAGAAACCGAAAGGACGAAAATCGTAAAGGCGGAAATACCGACGATGCTGAATCTTCTAACACTTCGGCTAATCGAAATAAGCAAGGGATGAGCGGGCCTAATGCCAACCAGTCTCGGAAGCCAGTGTTCGGAGAGGGAGAAGAATCTCCACTGAAAGAGAGGCTGGATAAGGTTCATTCCTTCAGAAGGGACAAAGTCTGTAAAATATTCAAGGATACCCTAAGAAACGGTCTACAATTGCCGGAATCAAAAAGACCGCAGGAAGCGAATATGACCGACGACCCTAAATATTGCCCCTATCACAGAGTGATAAATGATGAGGCGCTCCTGGTACCATATTCCAGTGCAGCGATGCAGACGCCAACTAAAATCCAAATTTTCAAACGGCGAATGATGAGTCGCTCCTGGTACCATATTCCAATGCAGCGATGCAGACGCCAATCAAAATCTAATTTCCCAAAATTCTTCCAACCCTATGGTTGGTCTTCGAATTGACTACCGTATACAATCCACGGGCTTAAATAATTCTCATCATACCCATACCCCACCACAATCAACAGTCACGCGACCGGTCTCCGCCCTTGAAATTATGCTCCATTGGGAAGACCCATTCATGTGTCCTCACGATGCATGAGGAGAACAAAACTTGCGAGATCCTTACGACTCGTAAGAAAACGCCATCGTGGGATCCTTACGAATCACAAAGGAAAAACACACTTGGGGGTCCTCATGACTCCTAAGGAGAAAATGCACCTACGGGATCCTTACGACTCGTAGGGAGAAAATGCTTTTATGGGACCCTTACGGCCCATAAAATTGAAAAGTCTTAGGTGATAGGGATCTAAATCTGTCTCCTAAGCCATCGCTTCCCAATAGGCAAAGGCAAATGATGATTCGCTCCTGATAACATATTCCAGTGTAGCGGTGTTGATGCCGACCCAAAACACCAATTCCCAAGTCCTCTCGGGGCAAATGATGAGTTACTCCTGGCATTATTCCAGTGCAGCAATGCAGATGCCGACCCAAAAACCAATTCCCAAATCCTCCAGGGGCAAATGATGAGTTGCTCCTGGCATTATTTCAGTGCAGCAATGCTGATGCCAAACCAAAACCAAAATCCCCAAATCCTCTCAGGGCAAATGATGATTCGCTCCTGGTACCATATTCCAGTGTAGCGATGCTGATGTCAACCCAAATCAAACAACCAACCAGCTCTACATCGGAATCATGCTTCGTCTCAGAGTGTACCCCGTGCCGAAATCATGCTTCGCCTCGGTGTATCTTCCTTCCCAGTCGGAATTATGCGTCGACTCGGAATCAACCAGCGACTTCCCCGTCGGAACTATGCTTCGACTCGGAATCAAGCTCTGCGTTGGAATCATACTTCATCTCAGAGTATGCCCCGTGTCGGAATTATTCTTCTCCTCGGAGTATCCGCGTTCCCAGTCGGAATTATGCTTTGCCTGGGAATCAACCTTTGTATCGAAATTATACTTCGGTCAGAATGTCTGTCTTGCACCGGAATTATGCTTCATCCCAGGATACACCTGTCCCATTTCAGAATTATGCTCCGGTCCCCGAAAATATGCTCCGCTCATCGGAATTATGCTCCGATCCCCGGAATTAAGCTCCGCTCGTCGGAATGATACTTCGCTCTTCGGAATTATGCTCTGACCCCCGGAATTATGCTCCAATCATCGGAATTATACTCCGAACCCTTAGAATCATGCTCCGATCCTGAAATTATGCTCCGATCCCCAGAATTATCCTCCGCTTGTCGGAATGATGCTTCGCTCTTCGGAATTATGCTCCGATCCCCGGAATTATGCTGCGCTCGTCGGAATGATGCTTCGCTCTTCGGAATTATGCTCCGACCCCCGGAATTATGCTCCAATCGTCGGAATTATACTCCGACCCCTTGGAATCATGCTCCGATCCTGAAATTACGCTTCGATCCCCGGAATTATACTCCGCTCGTCAGAATGATACTTTGCTCTTCGGAATTATGCTCCGACCCCCGGAATTATGCTCCAATCGTCGGAATTATACTCCGACCTCTAGGAATCATGCTCCGATCCTGAAATTATGCTCTCCGGAATGATACTCCGACCCTGGAATTATACTCCGCAAATCGGAATGATGCTCCGACCTCCGGAGTCACGCCCCCGGAATGATGTTCTACCTCGAGGTCCAACTTCAAGATCCATCAATTTCATGCACACAACTCATATACGCGGTGTGCATTCATTGATGGGGGGCACTTTGTTGGGGTCAAAATTTACACCCCAGTTGACCAAGTCAAAGTCAAAGTCAACCCTACGTAAGCGGGTCAAAGCCTAGATCAAGTGGGCCCATGCTCAAGTCGAGCCCTGTGGCCGGCCTCCCCCATGTCAAAATGAAATCATGTAATAAATAATTTTGATGTAATTTCTTTTTATGCATGAATGTAAGAAAATGGGCATGAACCCTAATTTTTGTAAAGCCCATGGCTCATGTGCAAAATAAATAAACATATGAGACACGGGGTGGACAAAATGCCATTATGTAAGGCCCAAGGGGCTATATGTAAATTTGTAAGCTTATAAAGGCAACATGATAATGAAATAAAGAAGACTTTTTTTCATTCTATCAAATTCTAGGATTTTATGTGCCTTCTTCTCCTTCCTCAAGGTTCTAAATCTTCTTCTCTTTTCTGAATTAAATCAAGAGTTTTACTCTTCTTTTTTCAAAAATAAATAGTTTTTCACCACAAAACCCATAAAGGGGAGCTCGGATTTTCCATCAGATCTTAAAAAGGGGAGATTTTTTTTTAATCTCACCCTTCTTGTTCTCCAAGATCCAGCCAACAGAAGAGGAGGAAGGAGACCCATCTCCAAAGATCCAATTTTGGAAAAGATCCAAGGCTCAGGGGAGAAGAAAGGGGTCCCGTTGAGCATTTACAAAGATTTCTTGGAGTTTAACTCCACAAATCAAAGTTTCTGGGAGTTTAACTGCATAAAAATAAATAAACCATAATAATACATTTATTTTTTAAGGAGTTTAACTCCAAAAGTCAATTGGAGTACAACTCCCAGTATGGGGGGCTGAGCCTCCCTTTTTATTTTCCGCTGGCGCCTTGTCCCCAGCGCCCGCGTGTCAGGCACGTGAGGTGCCCGGCGTCCAGCGCCCAGCGCCCGCGTGCCATGCACATGAGGTGCTGGCGCCTTCTCCCATGTGTCCTTTGGATGCCTTTCCCTTTTATATATATATGTATACACACACACACACACACTCCACAAACACTGTCTTCCCTAAGGAAAAAAATTTCTAACAGGGCGCTGCTAGTCCCCTTGACCCCCAGCCCGCTATCCGGGTAGCGGGACCCCCGTAAACTCTGCGAGGCTCCCGATATATCCAAGCCCCTCCAAAATACAACCCACGTACAATGCACATTGAGTTCATATGACCAGTTTAACCCGTCAATCGGAGGTTCCCTCGCTCCAGAGGCGAGGGATAATTAAGGGCAGCTTAGTCCACAGCTGTCGGAGATTCGGATCCCCATAATCATTAAACCTCGGCCTACCCTAGGCAGGGAGAATCTATAGTACGCCTAACAAGCGACGTGTACTCCCATCTCAATGGGGTGACGAAAAACACCCTACACCGGTGTACGGGGAAGGAGACGTGGCGAGGCACACGACGTATTTACTCAGAAGTAAACACGCTAAGCGTAAATAAGCAATATAAATAAATAACACAAGAATTGACAAGAGATATAATAAAACAACAACTTTTTATTGATAAACATTCTTTACATACAACTGAAACGTAAATACAATGCTGGAAAGCAATGCCTAAATAATGGCATATGAACTGAAAAGAAAATGAGTACAAATAAGAACTAGAACTCTGGTTCCTCTGCAAACTGCTCCAAATCTTCCTGACTGCACTCGATCTTCTGAGAGTCGGGTCTTCCTAACAACATTTCAAAGAAAGAAGACATAGGAATATCGTCAGCGAACAATCGCTCGGTAAGTCGCAAAAGAGAGATAGATCAAGTAAAAAGAATAGATCTGGTAATTTATCTGTTTTTGTTATACTAACGTACTTGTTTGTAGTTTGGTATAGAATATATCAGTGTATACGAGAGGAGTCCAACTTGCTCCTGTTCCCCTTCGAACGGCGGCCAAGACATGGACGTCTTGCCTGAGGTTCGGGGCAGATGCTATTTGGTTTTATCCGTTCACCTCTCCGAAGATGCCAAGTTGATTTATGGCACCGTGTATCAGAGGTTTAGACGGATGCGGCCGATGTAGCAGACTTCTTCAGATTCCCCCTCGCTTGAGGGGTTTTAGATTGTGGAGACGCTCTTCCCTATAGGTGCAAGCCCCTGCAGTTAATTACACTACCGCATCGCGGTAACAACTTTCTCCTTCTCCAGAATTTCACTTCGTGTCGTGGGTGTTTGTTTTGTTTGTGGTTGCCCGTGGAATATATACGGAGACTAATTTATGTCGTCGCCCGTAGGACATGGATTAGTCCAAATTCGTATTTTCTTAGATTTGGGTTTGGTGTTTTGGTTTAAGGATACGTTAGCCATATTTGAGGCTAAGATCAACTTAAATGTTAGTTAAGGATTCGTTAGTCTAATTTGAGACTAAGATCAACTTAACGGGATCGTTTAGATCCGACAAAAGAGCATTTGGCTCTATTGTTTAGTTTAATGACATTGCGGTCGATTTCCAGTTTAGGGACGTGGTGGTCCATCATTCTCATTTGGGGACGAACATTAGTTTAAGGATATTTCGGTCCAACGTTCCCATTTTGGGACGAATATTAGTGTAAGGACGTTTCGGTCCACGAGTTTAAGGACCCTGCAGTCCGTATCAATATGTGGTTGTCGGGACCCGTCACCTCTCTGACGACGTTGAAGGATTACAACGACAAATATCAGAGGAGTTCAGAGATGTACCCTTGAACCGGGTGTAAATTGATTTAAAAGAGCAATCGTGCTCAGTCAATTTTAATTTGAGGACTTACGGCCAGAATTGGGCTAAGTCCAGTTGAGAATATTCAACATTTATTTGCATTTGGCCTGTTATGCGTTTACTAGGGCTCTGCCCCTGTTTAATAATGGATGGCATTTTTGCTTGGTCTATTAGACCTTTATTTGGGCTCTGCCCTTTTTAAATGATGCACAACATCCGACAGACCTTTGTTTGGGCTCTGCCTATTTTTAATAATGCATTGCATTTTTTATTAGGCCTGTTAGGCCTTTTTAGTTGGGCTCTGTCCCTTTTTTTAATAATGCAGTGCATTAATAATGCAGTGCATTAATTAGCCTGACAAAGCACCACGTGGCTTGTCAGGCGCTTTGCGCCAGCGCAAGGTGCAAACGCATGTGGAGGTGACACGTGTCGCGTTCTGGTGAGCACAAGCGCAGTGCGCTGGGACACGTGGCGCGCTTTGGTGACTTGCGCCAAATTTAAGAGAGCAGTGCTCTGTTTTTAAAGCGCAGGGCGTAGTTTGTTCTGGGGCTGACACGTGGCGCTCTCTGGTGGCTTGCGCCGACCCAAGAGCGCAACAGTGCAAATTTTTCAAGTGCAGGGCACTGTTCAATATTTTGATCCAATTTTGGATTAAAGAAAAGAATCTTTTAAGATTTCAGAACCAATGGTTCATCAAAAGGCAATGCCTTTATTATTATTATCTTTTTTTTTATTAAAGATCTTTGATCTTGTTCTTAGATCAATGATCTTTTTAGAAGAAACTCTTCTTTTTTCTCAAAGGTTTTTACCTTTTTTTATCTCTCTGAGTTTCTTCTCAAAGTTTTCTAGAGGAGTTCTGAATATTTCTCTGTGTTCCTTCTCCTTAGACTTAGAGTCTAGGGGCCTTTTTATAGTGCCATTTGATTTGTTAAATCAGTTAAAGAGATCTTTCTCTGAGTGATTTAGGGATTTTTCCCCACCGTTGGATCTTTGATCCAAGGGCTCCTGTTTTACAGGAGAGAATCTTATTGTTTTAATAAGATCAGAAAAATCTTTCTGGAATTTTAATTCTGTTTTTAGTGCTGGCACAGTTGGCGCAAGCACACCTGCGCTTGACACGTGTCGCGCAGCGCTAGCGCAACTGCGCTGCCACGTGTCGCGCAGCGCAGAGCGCAGTCCAGCTGAAGGGTTGCTTCCTTTAAAATTTGAATTTTAAACAGAGCTTTGCTCTGATTGGGTGCGCTGCGCTCCTTGCGCCCGGCGCAAGGAATCTGAAGCGTTGCTTCTTTAATTTTAACTTTAATTTCAAGGCAGAGCTTTGCTCTGATTGGGGGAAATAGAAGCGTTGCTTCATCTCCCACCTTGGAATTTGAACAGAGTTTATCTCTGAAAGGGAGATTTTCTCTTTTATTATTATTATTATTTCTGTATTTCTTTATTATTTTATTGTTATTATTTTATACGGAGCGGGTTTTGAGCCAAAATTTTGGTGGGAACAAATGCCCCCCACTACTTTGCCCACGTAAGTATGTACGTGGGTGAAGTAGTGCAAAGTTATGCATGGTCACCGAATTGAGGGCTTAGAAGACAAGTTTAGGGTCCTTGTAGCCTAAGACTTTTCAAGTTTATGAACCGTGAGGGTCTCATAAAGACTTTTCTCCCTACGGATCGAGAGGATCTCGTAGGTGTATTTTCTCCTTAGGAATCATGAAGATCCCTAAGTGTGTTTTCTCTTATAAGTCGTAAGGATCCTATAAGAGAATGTTTCCTCTCACGAGTCGAGAGGACTCGTAAGCGGTTGTTTCCCTCCTTGTCGAGATTCGACTCTGGAGAGTGAGACCCGTGGATAGTATGCAAGAGACCATTTTGAACCGACTTGCAGGGTCGCAGTGCTTAGGAAACAGGTTTTTTAATCCTTACTGCCTAAGGCTTTATCTTACGAGTCGAGACGAATCGAGAAGTTCTCGCAAAGACATCAATTTCCTCACGAGTCGAGACGAATCGAGCATTTCTCGCAAGAATATCCTAATATCACAGTTAACCTCTGCTCTTTACGACAGAGGTCCGTTAGGGTCTGTGGTACTTAGGGTTTTGGCCGTCGTACCGTCGAGTTGGCTGATATATTCCTCGATATGCAATCTTGCTGTTCGAGTAGCCTTGCGATTGTCGTGTCTCTGATCCCTTCGGGGGCTGGACAAGACGTCTTCAAGTAATCTTCCAGGTAGTATTACCGTCGAAAGAGCAAGCGTAGGGATATTCCATGTCACTTTTTACTTGAGGTTAGGCTCATTTTGGAGAGCCCCGATGAGTCATAACCACTCCGCGCTGGTGTGGGATGATCTCCGATAGTCTTTCAGGTTTTATATGACTTGCCGTCAAGACCCTGAAGCTAGGAATTTAGCCTTTGCTTTGTTTGCTGGCATTGCGTCCTCTATATCGAGACGAATGTCGCGGTTGTCTCTAGGTTGTTGGTGAACCGTCGAGGTTTGGAACTAGGGACTTTGCCGTGGCTCCGCTGTTTGATTATCGCGTCTGAATCCTGTTGGAGGAAGAACGCTGGGGTGACATCTCGTCTGCTGTATCGAGATGAA
Source organism: Agapanthus africanus (assembly GCA_030015575.1). NCBI lineage: Eukaryota > Viridiplantae > Streptophyta > Magnoliopsida > Asparagales > Amaryllidaceae > Agapanthus > Agapanthus africanus. Next base: position 669,743,747 of record CM057343.1, on the reverse strand, counting down.
CGTCGAGGTGGTGACCACTCTGTGCTGGTGTGGGATGATCTCCGATGGTCTTTCAGGTTTTATATGACTTGTCGTTAAGACCCTGAAGCTAGGAATTTGGCCTTTGCTTCGTTTGCTTTGTCCCGTCCGAGTCCTGTTGGAGGAAGAACGCTGTTGTGACATCTCGTCTGCTGTGTCGAGACGAACAACGAGGTGGTGACCACTCCGCACTGGTGCAAGATGATCTCCGATTGTCTTTCAGGCTTTATATGACTTGCCGTTAAGACCCTGAAGCTAGGGATTTGGCATTTGCTTCGTTTGTTGGCATTGCGTCCTCTATATCAAGACGAATGTCGCGGTTGTCTCTAGGTTGTTGGTGAACCATCGAGGTTTGGAACTAGGGACTTTGCCGTGGCTCCGCTGTTTGATTGTCACATCTGAATCCTGTTGGAGGAAGAACGCTGGGGTGACATCTCGTCTGCTGTGTCGAGACGAACGTCGAGGTGGTGACCACTCCGCACTGGTGCAAGATGATCTCCGATTGTCTTTCAGGCTTTATATAACTTGCCGTTAAGACCCTGAAGCTAGGGATTTGGCCTTTACTTCGTTTGCTGGCATTGCGTCCTCTATATCGAGGTGAATGTCGCGGTTGTCTCTAGGTTGCTGGTGAACCGTCGAGGTTTGGAACTAGGGATTTTGCCGTGGCTCCTTTTGGTGATGTTGCGTCTGCTGTGTCGAGACGAACGTCGAGGTGGTGACCACTTCGCACTGGTGCAAGATGATCTCCGATTGTCTTTCAGGCTTTATATGACTTGCCGTTAAGACCCTGAAGGTAGGAATTTGGCCTTCGCATCGTTTGCTTTGGTGTGTCCGAATCCTGTCTGAGGAAGAACGCTGTCGTGACATCTCGTCTGTTGTATTGAGACGAACGTCAAGGTGATGACCACTCCGCGCTGGTGTGGGATGATCTCCGATGGTCTTTCAGGTTTTATATGAGTTACCGTCAAGACCCTGAAGCTAGGAATTTTGGCCTCTGCTTTGTTTGCTTTGGCGCGTCCGAATCCTGCTGGGGGAAGAACGCTGGGGTGACATCACGTCTACTGTATCGAGTCGAACGTCAAGGTGGTCCCTAGGTTGCCTGTGAACCGTTAGGACCTGGAACTAGGGACTTTGTCGTGGCTCCGTTGTTTTAACCTTGGGTTGTTGATGTTGCATCTGCATTCTGCTGGACTGCGAAGGAACGCCGTTGTTGACATCTCGTCTGCCGTATCGAGATGAATGTTGAGGTGGAGCTGGGATTTTGCCGTCACTCCGCTTTATTTCGACCATGAGGTCTTTTGTCGGCGTTATATCCATATCCTGCTCGACTGCGAAGGAACGCCGTTGTTGACATCTCGTCTGCTGTATCGAGACGAATGCTGAGGTGGAGCTGGGATTTTGCCGTCACTCTGCTTTATTTCGACCATGAGGTCTTTTGTCGGCGTTATATCCATATCCTGCTGGACTGCGAAGGAATGCCGTTGTTGACATCGTGTCTGCTGTAACGAGACGAATGCTGAGGTGGAGTTGGGATCTTGCCGTCACTCCGCTTTGTTTCAACCATGAGATCTTTTGTCGGCGTTGTATCCATATCCTGCTGGACTGCGAAGGAACGCCGTTGTTGACATCTCGTCTGCTGTATCGAGACGAATGTTGAGGTGGAGCTGGGATTTTTCCGTCACTCCGCTTTATTTCGACCATGAGGTCTTTTGTCGGCGTTATATCCATATCCTGCTGGACTGCGAAGGAATGCCGTTGTTGACATCTCGTCTGCTGTATCGAGACGAATGTTGAGGTGGAGCTGGGATTTTGCCGTCACTCCGCTTTATTTCGACCATGGGGTCTTTTGTCGGCTTTATATCTATATCCTGGTGGTCTGCGAAGGAACGCCGTTGGTGATCTCTAAGTTGTCGACATCGACGTCGAGACCCTGAAGCTAGGGATCTTCCTTCGCTTCGTTTGTTGACATTATGTCTGCAATATTGTGACAAATGTCGAGATTGTCTCCAGGTTGTCTATGAACCGTCGAGATTTCGCTTCGCTTTCTGGTGGAGTTTGTTGGGAAGGTATGGTTCCCTCTTTGTTTGTACCCCTGGATTGTATACAGAGATCGATGTGATCTCACCTGTAGGGCAAAATGTTTCATTCTTTCATCATTCATTTTCATTTTTTTTATTCTTTCCGCGACGCTCTATCATTTTAGCTTTTTATATCGCGAAGGTCGCGATTGCCCAATCATTTCGGCTATTTTTCGCGGTGCCCAATCATTTCGGCTATTTATTTTATTTTCACTCGCTGCTTTTTATTGCGAGTTGCCCAATCATTTCGGCTATTTTGCATGCATACATTTTTACTTGCTGATTTTTATTGCAAGTTGCCTCATCATTTCGGCTATTTCGTATGCATGTATGGCTCGCTGATTTTTTTTATCGCGAGTGTGGAATTTGGAATCTGACGCCAATCTCAGCATCAGCATCGCTACAACTGGAATATTGCCAGGAGCGAATCATCATTTGCCATGAAAGGGCTTGGAATTTGATACCAGTTTAGGTATCAGCATTGCTACAACTGGGACATTGCCAGGAACGAATCAGCATTTGCCTCTGTCGATGTTGAACAAAGGTGGCTTAGCGAACAGGGTTAGGATCCCGTCGACTAAGGCTTTTGACTTCATGAGCCGTAAGGGTCTTACAAAGGTATTTCTCCCTACAAGTCGTGAGGATCTCGGAGATGTGTTTTCTCCTTAGGGATCGTGAGGATTCCTAAGTGTATGTTTCCCTGTAAGTCGTAAGGATCTTACAAAAGGGTTTTCTCCTTATAAGTCGAGAGGACTTACAAGGGTTGTTCACCGTATGGACATATCCTCAGTCACGGGTGGGACTTGGTTAGGGAAATGGTTATTCGCGCCCATGGATTGTATACAAGGATCAGTACTGAGCCGCTTGTAGGGCACTATAGAAGGTTGTGGGAGTTGCTTAAGCACAGTTTTAGGTCTCTGTAACTTAAGACTTTCAAATCTTATGAGCCGTGAGGGTCCCATAAGAGAATTCTCCTTACGAGTCGTGAGGATCTCGCAAGTGTAATTTCTCCTTAGGAATCGTGAGGATCCCTAAGTGTGTTGCTTCCCTTTGAGTCGTAAGGATCTCACGCGGGTGGTTTCTCCTTACAAGGTCGAGAGGACCCTGTAAGTGTCTTATAACGAGGTTGCGCCCATTCGGGTTTTCACAAACGCTCGCCGGTAGCCCTGCTGTTTTTACTCACGGAGCTCTTTCGGGTTTTCATCCGTGCCCATTTCGCTTATGGACATACCGTCTCTTTTTTTTAACGAGGTTGCGCCCTTTCGAGTTTTCACAAACACTCGCCGCTAGCCCTGCTGTTTTTACTCACGGAGCCCTTTCAGGTTTTCATCTATGCCCATTTTGCTTATGGACATACCGTTTTTTTTATCACATTAGCCTGAGGATGCCGCGGTAGTAGTTTAAAGACGTTTCGGTCGTCGACTAGTTTTAGGACGTAGTGGTCCGTCGTTAGTTTAAGGACGTTTCAGTCCGCCGTCGCCGTATTTGAGGAGAATATCTAGTTTACTGACTTTTCGGTCTATGGGGCTTTCCCTATGAATGAGCATGATGCCCCCGGCATATCCATCTTTTTCGGAGCATGTGGTTGTGGCGGGCTCACCTTCCAGTTTTCGGAGATGACGAACTTGCCCTGTTGGTATTGGTCTTCAACCCAGTTTTTGAAGACGTAGCAATCCTCGATCGAGTGAATTACCGTTTGGTGGTAAGGGCAATAATTGGGATCGTTGACATCGCCTGACTGCAACGGACGTTTTGGACTCGGCAAATTGATGAGTCTGTCGCGCACTGCCAGCTTGAACAGTCTCCTTGTTTTATCCTGAGGAAACGAGTAAGGACGTCCTAGCCTCTCCTCGAGGGATATGCGTGGACGCATATTATTTTGACGAACAACTGGTCTAGGGCCACTCAATTGTTGTTGAGTGTTGGCGAAGAAGGTCATTTTTCCCTTTCCTTTATCCTTTTTATTCGCTCCGTTGTTGGTGGATCCGAGATTCTCTCCAGATATCGTGCAATTGAGCGGCTGAATGTTCTCGCAATTCCTCAATCTTTCAGAGATGGACTCCTTGAAGAGAGGGCCAAGGGCTACTTTTTCATCGGAATCGCTCCCGAAGGTGAGAACTCGTGATCCCCCGGGCTCATCCTTATGACAATTGCCGGCAACTCTTTTATGCTCATCCGTCGTATTCTTCCGCTGTCTACGAGCTTCACGCTTTGTTCTGTTGACGTATTGCCTGTGGGCGACATACCCTTGCCACCAACACTTAAAGGAGTCGCAGTCTTCAGTGGGATGTGCGATCCTCCGATGATACAAGCAGTAGTTAGGATGCATCTCTACTCCACCGAGAGTGTTTGTTTCAGAGGGTGGCAGCTTCATTCCCATTGATATTGCCTTAGCAAACCTTTTCCTCGTCTTGAATTTGTTTTTATCCGCAGCGGATGTCTTTTGGTTTGACAGGAGTGCCTCGGCTCTTTCATCTAGTCGCCGGCGTTTGCCTTCTTCCAATATAGCCATCTCACACTCCTGATTGGCTTTACTTTTCAGACGAATCTCATTCAGGAAGGTATCGATCATCTCGTTTGACGGCCACAGAAGTTCTGGTTTAGAATCTGCCCTCGTTTTCTCGGCGCAAGGAGCTTCTTTATCGTCTATCAATGAGTGAGAGATCACGTGACAAGTTGTCCCCGGTGCGTCCGTCTTCTTTGGAGTGTGCGGCTGTGGTGGGTTTACCTTCCACTTTTCAGACAGCGTAAACTTGCCTTGTAGGTATTGGTCTTCAATCCAGTTTTTGAAGACATAGCAATCCTCAATCGAATGACCCAACACTTGGTGTTAGGGACAGTAATTGGGATCATTGACGTCATTTGGCTGCAACGGGCGTCTTGGATCTGGCAGATTGATGAGCCTGTTGCGCAGTGCCAGCTCGAATAGTCTTCTCGTTTTATTTTGAGGAAACGAGTAAGGACGTCCTAGCTTCTCCTGAAGGGATACGCGTGGACGCATATTGTTTTGACGGACAACCGGCTTCAAGTGGCTTGGCTGTTGTTGAGCATTGGCGACGACGATCGCTTTTCCTTTCCCCTTCTCATTTCGAGAGTCCGGTTTTGGAGGAGACGGTCCCTGGCCCATCTGGTCCATTTGGGCTAATTTGTCGATCAAGGTCTGGAAAGTGGTCGGCCTGAAGAACATCATGAATTGCGAGATGGTCGCTTGAGGGTTGAGGGTACCCACAAACATGCCTACCGCAGGTGCTTCTTCGATGCGTTGTTCGCACTTCGACCATAGGTTCCGCCATCGGATTGCATACTGAACCCATGTCTCGCCCGGCTTTATCCTGGCGTTGATCAGTGCTGTTATCGGGGTGCGTTCACTAGCACTCGCGAATCGCTGAGTAAACAGTAGCTCCATCTCCGCAAATGTTTTGACAGAGTCGTTAGGTAGCTCCGAATACCATTCAAAGGCTGTTTCTGCTAAGCTGCCGACGAATTGGCGAAGTAACAGTTTATCATCGCCTCCAGTGTTGCCGCAAAGAGCCCTGAATTGAGCGACATGCTGATGTGGATTCCCGTCCCTTTATATACATGGAACTTAGGGATCGTATATCCCGGCAGGTAACTGATTTGGTCATACCAGCTCGGGCATGGTCGTCCAGTTTTGACGACTTGGTTGGCCGCTTCACTCGCCTGATAAGCTTGTATTTGCTGAGCTATATAGTCATCCAATGCGGTCTTGGAAATGGTTTCCTCCTTGGCTGCTGACAGAGCCGGTGGAGGATTCGATGTCTCTTCTTTGTCATCTTCAAGGACAATCGGAGGATCTTCAGCAGGAGGATCTTGCTGGATCATCATCCCTACCATATCTTGGAAGAGGAGCGCTATTTGTTTTATGTTAACCTCTTGCTCTGAGGCTTCTTTGTCCTTCTTTTCGAGGACTCTGTGTAGGAAGTCAGCGTCAGTTTCTTTTTCGTGACGCTGTTCTGACGATGCCTCCGAGCTTTCTTTTGGCCCAGTATGTGCGGCCATAGCAGTCATCATCTCTTGAAACTTCTGTTGCTGCTCCTGAGCTTTGGTCACGGATCGGGTGAGCGGTCGGTGACCCATCGAAGCGCGGCTATCCTCTTTCCCGGATGCCATATAAACAGTATGCACCACTATGCCCCCAGACTTGGGGCGTTTGTGCTCAGCGCTTTTACGGTTCGCCATGTTCACAGGGGCTTCTTGCGGCCTCCTTTTCTTTTGAGTGATTGATGTTGAGGGACCCGTTGCAGTGGGCACCCAGCCAGCTATTGCTTTTTCTGGCTTGACGGAGCAATCCTTCTCCTGTCGAACCTTCATCATTTTCTGTCGGCGGAGATAGTTTTCATCAATCACCGACTCTTGGACCTGTCGCCAGACCTTGTAAATTTTAGAGGACAGCCGTTGAGGGGGCTGCTCTAGCTTCTTCTCTGGAGTATTCTCCACAAGTGAAGGAGTTCGCTTCAGCACCGCAGTAGGAGAGTTTCTGCGCACCGTGTTCAGCAATTCAAAGCTATTCCCGGTTAGAACAGCAGCATCGATCCCCACCGTTGGAGCTGGCAGAGTTATCCCATAGGGGGAGTTGCCCCCAGCCTTCTTCACTCGGCGCTAGTGGCGACGTCGAGCGTGTCTTGCGGATGGGATCACCTCCGTTGTTGGATAAGCTTCTTCGTGCCCCCTACTTTAAGGAGAAACTGTTATTGGTGCTAGCCTGTCGAAGATTGACACCCATTGAGAGGGGGTAGTCAGTCTTGTGAAGGCCGACTTTCGAACAGGGGAAACGGCCTTCATGACTTCACGTGGAGTAGGAGCCGAAACGGCCAGTCTTGTGAAGACCGACCCCTTAGCAGAAGAAGCCGCCTTGGGAACTTCAGGAGTAGGAATGGCTATCCGTTTTGGGATAACCCTTTCAGGAATTGTGGGCTTATTCACGGGCCCATCTGAGCTTCGGCCCAATCTGTTAAAAACTGAGGCATTGGACTTGGACGACCCGTTGAGAGGGGCCGTGGTAATAGCAAGCCGATCAAAGACCGACTTCTTTGGGGCTTCTTGCAGCGTCATTGGGGCATTGAAGCTCATCGGTGGGAGCATGGTCCCGAAGAATAGTCCAGCGGTGGCTTGAGTTACCTGCTCCACTGGCATCTTGAAAAGGGAGGCCGCTTGGGGCCCATAAGTCACTCCTCCAGCAAGGACGAAGCGAGAGTTGCAGTTGCATGTAGTGCAGTTTGAGGCCATTGATCTTCTGTTTTCTGCACGGAGCAAGACACCAAATCTTAGTACCTCGAATCCACAGGCAACCACAGCAAACCGCGATTCGTTCGCGAACACGACACACGAAGTGTGGAGTGGAAAGAGGAATAGGTCCCACCGGGCTTGCCAGAATCTGTACCCCTCCGAACGGCGGCCGAGACGACGTGGGGATGTTTGGCTTGAGATTCGGGGCAGATGCTATTTGGTTTTATCCGTCCACCTCTCCGAAGATGCCAAGTTGATTTATGGCACCGTGTATCGGAGGTTTAGACGGATGCGGCCGATGTAGCAGACTTTGTCAGATTCCCCCTCGCTTGAGGGGTTTTTGATTGTGGGGACGCTCTTCCCTGCAGGCGCAAGCCCCTGCAGTTAATTACACTACCGCATCGCGGTAACAACTTTCTCCTTCTCCAGAATTTCACTTCGTGTCGTGGGTGTTTGTTTTGTTTGTGGTTGCCCGTGGAATGTATACGGAGACTAATTTATGTCGTCGCCCGTAGGACGTGGATTAGTCCAAATCCGTATTTTCTTAGATTTGGGTTTGGGGTTTTGGTTTAAGGATACGTTAGCCATATTTGAGGCTAAGATCAACTTAAACGTTAGTTAAGGATTCGTTAGTCTAATTTGAGACTAAGATCAACTTAACGGGATCGTTTAGATCCGACAAAAGAGCATTTGGGTCTATTGTTTAGTTTAATGACATTGCGGTCGATTTCCAGTTTAGGGACGTGGTGGTCCATCATTCTCATTTGGGGACAAACATTAGTTTAAGGACATTTCGGTCCAACGTTCTCATTTTGGGACGAATATTAATTTAAGGACGTTTCAGTCCACGAGTTTAAGGACCCCACAGTCCGTATCAATATGTGGTTGTCGGGACCCGTCACCTCTCTGACGACGTTGAAGGATTACAACGAAAAATATCAGAGGAGTTCAGAGATGTACCCTTGAACCGGGTGTAAATTGATTTAAGAGAGCAGTCGTGCTCAGTCAATTTTAATTTGAGGACTTACGGCCAGAATTGGGCTAAATCCAGTTGAGAATATTCAACATTTATTTGTATTTGGCCTGTTAGGCCTTTACTAGGGCTCTGCCCCTGTTTAATAATGCATGGCATTTTTGCTTGGTCTATTAGACCTTTATTTGGGCTCTGCCCTTTTTAAATGATGCACAGCATCTGTTTTGGTCTGACAGACCTTTGTTTGGGCTCTGCCTATTTTTAATAATGCATTGCATTTTTTATTAGGCCTGTTAGGCCTTTTTAGTTGGGCTCTGTCCCTTTTTTTAATAATGCAGTGCATTAATTAGCCTGAAAAAGCACCACGTGGCTTGTCAGGCGCTTTGCGCCAGCGCAAGGTGCAAACGCATGTGGAGGTGACACGTGTCGCGTTCTGGTGAACGCAAGCGCGGTGCGCTGCGGACACGTGGCGCGCTTTGGTGACTTGCGCCAAATTTAAGAGAGCAGTGCTCTGTTTTTAAAGCGCAGGGCATAGTTTGTTTTGGGGCGGACATGTGGCGCTCTCTGGTGGCTTGCGCCGACCCAAGAGTGCAACAGTGCAAATTTTTCAAGTGCAGGGCACTGTTCAATATTTTGATCCAACTTTGGATTAAAGAAAAGAATCTTTTAAGATTTCAGAACCAATGGTTCATCAAAAGGCAATGCCTTTATTATTATTATCTTTTTTTTTATTGAAGATCTTTGATCTTGTTCTTAGATCAATGATCTTTTTAGAAGAAACTCTTCTTTTTTCTCAAAGGTTTTTACCTTTTTTTTTATCTATCTGAGTTTCTTCTCAAAGTTTTCTAGAGGAGTTCTGAATATTTCTCTGTGTTCCTCCTCCATAGACTTGGAGTCTTAGGGCCTCTTTATAGTGCCATTTGATTTGTTAAATCAGTTAAAGAGATCTTTCTCTGAGTGATTTAGGGATTTTTCCCCACCGTTGGATCTTTGATCCAAGGGCTCCTGTTTAACAGGAGAGAATCTTATTGTTTTAATAAGATCAGAAAGATCTTTCTGGAATTTTAATTCTGTTTGTAGTGCTGGCACAGTTGGCGCAAGCGCACCTGCGCTTGACACGTGTCGCGCAGCGCAGAGCGCAGTCCAGCTGAAACGTTGCTTCCTTTAAAATTTGAATTTTAAACAGAGCTTTGCTCTGATTTGGTGCGCTGCGCTCCTTGCGCTGGTGTGCCTGATTTTGACATGTGGCGCGTTGCGCCCAGCGCAAGGAATCTGAAGCGTTGCTTCTTTAATTTTAACTTTAATTTCAAGGCAGAGCTTTGCTCTGATTGGGGGAAACAGAAGCGTTGCTTCATCTCCCACCTTGGAATTTGAACAGAGCTTTGCTCTGAAAGGGAGATTTTTTCTTTTATTATTATTATTTCTTTATTTATTTTTTATTTTATTGTTATTATTTTATACAAAGCGGGTTTTGAGCCAAAATTTTGGCGGGAACAGCTCCGTAGACTAAGGTATATGGAGTACAATTCCCCGTTAATCCCATGGGGCAACAGCATGGATATTCAGGTTAGGTGTATTATATTGACCGTCTCATTCCACTTCTAATACATTCCGTACCAATCTACCCCGTTAAAAACCCCGTAATGCATATTGTATTGATTGTATTGATTGTATTGATTTGTAGTATAAGACTTGCCGAAACCATGGTATAAGTTGTTTATGTAAACGATTCGGATGTAAACGGATAGTCATATAGTCAAGTTCAAGATATAGCCATGATTCGGTCCAATCAAGTCATATTGCATGTTTGTATTGTTCGATATTCATATTCAGGTTCAAGTATATATTGGATTTATGTTGGATTGGAGTTATGATTGGATTGTGTTTTGATTGTATTCAGATTAGACTGAGACTCAGATTGAGTCAGACACTTAAACAGATTGGATTCCTAAATTAGGTTTTGGAGTTATCGGTAACTGCTGCACATGGACGGCAGGATTTGTGTCTTTTTCCAAGACAATTACCATTGATAGCCCAGCTTTAGTTTTCTACCTTAAATAGGCAAGCACCCAGTTTCTCTGGCTCTCTGAGGCTCAAGAGAATTGGTCCCGCTTAAATCTATATTTACTAGGGTCCTTATTGTAATTTAATATAACTTGAGGGGGTTTTATGAAAAATAGTTTCTTTCAAAATAAATTTCAAGTATTTATTTATATTTTTTAGAATTGTCATGGATGTGAATTTTATAGAATGAGATATATTAGTGAATATATACATATAATTGGAATAGTTCAAGATATTTTAGTGTAAAATGATTTGTATGGATTCTTGATGGTATTTTCATAAAACTTGTAATTCTTTTCTTTTGGTTTAGAAAATATGGAATTTATTATATATTTAAAATAGATGGTTTGATAAGATTTATATATAATAATTAAAAATAAAATTTATTTATTTAATAGAAAATCTCGTTTTTCTTAAAAATTGTATTAAAAATTCCATCGAGATCGTATGCTTCGTGAGGAGGTCTGCATCTTGCCCTACTAGTCTCGAGAATGTGCAATAACCCGCATCATCCCGATCGGGTTCCCCAAAATGGGTTGTAGAGACACAATTGCAAGGAATTTAAAATAACACAATTTAAAGAAATCTGGTTTTTAATAGTTTATTGTATTTTATTGTAAAAGGCGTATTTGCCACAAGATATTGTTTTCAAGCGAATCATGTTATGTCAAGATGTGTGTGTGTGAGAGATAGGTTATTCCCTCGTGAGGTTTTCTAAAGGTATGCTAAGCTAAAGTAAATAAAATACGTCATATGTAAAGTTTGTGCTATTTAAATGAAAAATGCAAATAGAAGTTACATAACATGGTATGTTAAGATGAAACTTGTTCTCAATATTTGTTTCATGATTACTAAGCAAGATATAATGATATGGATGATTGGTTATTAAGAAAAATATGATTTTAACAAGTTTAGAATCGGATGTCGGAATAACTCTAATTCTGACGAGTTTTGAAAAGAGAACTTTTTAAATTAGGAAGAGAAAGAAGAGAGGAGACTTATAAGATAAAATGAGAGATGAGAGGTGTAGGAATAGAGCGGTGGCTTCGTGGAGTCGCGGGGTTGCCGGAATCGTCACGAATCCTCGCCGGAACTTGATCTAATACTAATTCCACTTGTACTCTTCTTTGACTTGAAAATATTGAGAATTTTGACAAGAGATTTCAGAATGAGGAGTGCTAGGGTATGATTTTGTATTTATAGGATGGAATTAGGGTTTAGGAATTGAATAGAGGATTAAAAATGTATTAAAATAGGATTAAAGATGTGAATTAACATTCTCTGGATAAATGCAGAAAAATCAAACAGTACTGGGGTAGTGGGGGTAGGCCAAAAGACAAGTGTGCAGAGTTTGGAAGTATTTCCAACGGGGGGACCCGGCGGCTCCGGTCTGGAGAGCCATCTCGCCGGCCATTGTGAGGAAGTGGGGCTCTAAATCTTTGTAAAGTGTCCTACTCATTACATACAATATTTTACACATGTTTGTTTTCTCAAACTTTTCAATTTTACGTGCAGTATACGTGTAAACTTCTGGGCTTCCAAAAATTTTAAAAGAAAAATCAGTAAAAAATATATGTGGCTGATGGGATTCGAATACAAGGGCTACGTCACAGCAGTGTAGAGACTTTACCAGTGAGCTATAAGTTGTTTCTTGCTGTTCTTAAATAAAAAATACTTTTAAGTTGTGCTCAGGCTAAGCTACTCCTTTCTGTACTTTTAAAAGAAAAATTTTATTCAGAAAATTCAGGGTCGTTACACTTTTGAGTTATGCTTTGGATACATTCTTGATGTCCTTTTTACCCCCAGGTTTGTGTTCAAGTCAGGTATTTCCAAGATAGATCTAATGCCAACATAGGATCAAGCAGGTACAGATTTTCGTCTATGCAGAAAACAAGTAACGTCCGTCAGGACAATAAGTTAGGATTGTTGGTATTAGTAACAAAATCCAAGTAATAAATCTGGTAGTGGGTCGTGAACATGTCATGTAATATATATTAACCCAAAATACATACTAATGTAAAACTGTAATCAATATCTAAACATGACTAATGCCAGTATGCATATGTATCTATCTGTAATAATCATTATTTGTCCATTACCATGTATAATGCAATGTAGATAACATATTGAACTAATATAGTAGTATGATAACGTTGTGACGTTCCGGCATGCAACTAGATAAGTTATTATCAGTACGGATGCAGACGGATACTATAAAACTGTAAATCAGCTAATATAGTAGTATGATAACGTTGTGACGTTCCGGCATGTAACTAGATATGCAATTGTCAGTACGGATACGAACGAGTATCGAAAAACGGTAAAACTATAATATGGGATGCATAATTAAAATACATGTATTATTTTTATTCATATGGATATACATATAATGACATAGCATGTAGCAAGATAAACTTGCATGATCAGATCTCACGTCGGGGTACGTATGTCGCGATCGACGTCGAATAAACGTCGCGATGCGAACCACGTGCGTACAGGACTATACTTGGCTACCCAAAAACGTGACCACATTGGATGATGACGACAACTGAGTCGCCCGGATTTTCGACGACGTGCGCGTCTCCGACGACATCAAGAACAGAAAAGAAAAGAGAAAGAAAGAAGAAGAAGAAGAAGAAGGCTGTAGTGTTTTTCTCTGGACAGAGGTCAGAGGAGGTGACGACAAGGTCTTCGGCGATAAGGGGTACCGGCGTAGGGGTGTGCAAGGATCTCGTCGAGTTTGGATGCAGGGTGTTCTCGGATGCAGGGATTGCGGTTCTTGGGTTGTGGTGTTGGGTTCTTGGGGATGGAGAGGAGGTGTAGGTGAGGGTGAGACGATGAGGTTGCGGCGAGGTCTGGGGTTGCGAGATGATCGGCGGTGAGGTCAAGGGTACAGTGGGTTTCTTGGGTGGGGTGTTGTCGGGGTTATGAGCTCGAGAGTTGTAAGAAGGGAGAGGAGAAGGAGGTGAGGTCGAGGAGATGATGACGAGGGCGAGGAGACGAAGGGGTCGACAGTTGTGGCGATGGCAAGGGTGAGGCTAGGCTTAGGGCATGGATTTCTCACGGCAAAGGAGGGAGAAAAGAGAGAGGTGAGGAAGAGAGAGAGGGGGGGGGCCAATATATATATATATATATATATATATATATATATATAAAGCAAGAGAGACAAAGAGGAATATCTTTTTACTTAAACAAATATATATTAGTGTGTGTATATGCTGAAGTTCAGATAAGGTTTAAAAGAAAATATTATAATATATAATCTAGGATTTATATTTAATATTAAATATATTCCGAAAAATATTCGGGTCCTGTCTAAAAATCTAATTTGAAAATACGGATAATATATGTATCAACCAAAACCATAATGCGATTTCCGGTTAAAGAAAATGCATACCCCCAATAACGGATACACGTAAATGCATGTAGCGATTCAAACGAGTCCGTTACAACAAACAGGAAGTGAACACGATATACGGATACAACCATAGGGTATGGAGTATGATATAGACCATGCTAGATATTTAAAAAAAATATTATCAGGTTATAATCTGTATTATTTAAAATATATGCAGATGCAACAAATTATATAAGTTTAATATCAAATCTAAATGTGCACGGATCCTTAGTACTATTAAGAATATGTCGTAATCAAGAACCAAGACGGGTTTCAAGTATGCGGGTCGGGTCGGATACTAACCACAGATACCAAATGCATTATCCGCACCCAAAACAAATAATAATTAAGAAATAGCCACAAAATTAAGAAATACTCAAAAAGAATATGGTATAAATGAATTACGGTGTTACAAATAGAAAGAAATTGGACCTACGACTGCATCTTTGGGATGAGGTTGAGATGGCCTAACTCTCTGCCTCCCATAATGGAGAACCGTGATAGCTTAAAATTGAAAAGAGTAGCCTCAAGTGTTATTATTACCAGAAGACAAACATGAGAGCTTCTCAACATCCTTATGTATTTATCATGTCTTGTTGCGTACCATAAGGCTAAGAAGTAATAAATAAGGCTAACAAACCCAGTAGCAAGACATGAATAGGGTATAAAACTTTCCAAACAAATTAAATCACATCAAGAAGGCGTGATGAGCTATGAGCATTTTAAAATCATGAGGAAATAGATGAGGAATCGAAGCTTGAAAACTTGAAGAATTCAACAGTCATACGATTCAATTCTTTTACCACCATACAGTAGTTTCTCGCCATCCAGCTCAAGTATAATGCATTAAAAAAATTTGAAGCTTGTTGCAACCTTTTAGCATGGACAAGTGTAATGTTCATTCAAGGGATGTTTCCAAACTATTGTAAGAACATTAGTAATCCCGTGCGTGCACGTTTTATTAATAAAATGTGTAATATTTATATAAATCTGAATGAACTATGTAGCTTTATTCTATTTAGAGCCCAAAAAAAATTTCTTGAACCCATGGATAAATATAAAATGTGGGACTTTTAATTTAAAATTATTTTGAATGTTAATAAATGAAGAAAATAGTCATTTTAGTAACTTGGATGAAAAGTATTTTAGAAAATATTATAATATATTATTTACCGTATTTAAGTAAAAGAAGCAGTTTTAAGTATATGAAAGTAGAAGTTGAACATTGATAAGATTAAAATGACTTACAGAAAGTTCTTTTTTATTTTAAGTTTGAGTATAATGTAAATTGAATTTGGAATTCAAACTACTTTCTAGAAATTAGTTTTTTGTCTCAACTTTTAGAGAATATGGAGTGATTGAAATTTAAATTAATAAAACATTTAATTATTTTTTTTTTCTTCGATGATGTGAAGGCTCTAAGATTTGAGTTTTTTCTTTATTTTTCAAAAAATGAAAAAGATTGACTCTAACCAATGACATTTGCATTATACATTAGTATGGACTCTAACCAATGCAATTTGCATTATTATAGACTAGAATTTATGCATATGCGTTGTACGTGTTAGATTAAAAAAATTACAAAGGGGGGAGAGAAAGATGTGGAGGATTCTAGAATCTTATTTATTTATTTTTTTAAATAAAAAAGGAGGATGAGGTGGAAGGTAGGAATCTACCCAACCCTTATTTGCATTATATTATTATTATTATTATTATACACACACACACTTGATTAGAAGTCCACCCTTCTCATTTCTTCTAGAAAAATAGAAAAAATGAGAAAAATCTTATATATATAATGCAAATACCCTTGGTTAGATGTCACGACCCGCAATGCAGCACGTGACCGGTACTTAAATCACGTAACATCAAAAGGCGTAACATAAATCAAGTAAGCCGAAACCCAGAAAATCTAAACCCTTTTTGCGGAAAATAGTGGGGGTGCAGTTTTGAAATGAAGGTATAGTGCATCATGTTTTGTCTTTTCAAAATTCGGGCAGCACCTTCCATGTATATTTTGATCCAAAAACATATATATACATATCAATATATAGGCATCCCCTAGCGGGAGCTAGCTCTTCGCCAACTGGCGGAAACATAACCACGTAAGTAACAAATATACGACGCCCAACGGCGAAAAAACAACCCAGAAAGAACAAGTAAATGAAGCAAGACATCAAACTCAAGAAAAGCGATCATATAAACCTATCGCTAAAAGTCTCGCAACAACAAGTCTGACTAGGTCTATCAATATACAATATCAAGTTTCTGATTTGATAGAATTTATCTAGATACAACAGAGTAATAGTTAAGAGTGGGCACGATCAAACAAGTGTCCCACCTACCAAAGAAAACACCCGGAAGAAACTGTGTGCCAGCAATACCGCTACTGATCCCAAGCGGTCAAATCTGCAAGAACTGTGGCACAACGGGGGTGAGTTGCCAACTCGTGAGTAAAAACATCAGCAGGTAGAAAATCGAATAAAACAACGATTTCCTAGGTCACTATATCCTGAAAGTAATACTATGATATCTAGGGTGACCACAAATGCATATATGTCAACAATCGAGTCAAAGCAATGACATATATAAATAAACATCCGACATCATATGCCTGTATGCATACGGATATCATCCACGTGTCCATCAACGACACAACTCAATATCATGGAACATGAGTGTCCAACACCGACACTCGAAATATCATGAAAACATATGTATGTATGTATGTATGTATGAGGATATCAACCACGTGTGTCTATCAACGACATATCAAAATCATGGAACCTGAGTGTCTAACACCGACACTCGAAACATCATGAAAACCCGTGTCCAGCATCGACACGTAAATCCTTATACCTCAGGCACCGCATACTCAGATCGGTCCTCATATATATCTCATCTTAGGCGCCACATACTCAGATCGGTCCTCATATCCATATCACAACTCTGGTCGGTATCCTCCAGATATCCTCTGAGTTCTATATAATCACCAGTAGGTAGTGCTTCCCCTTCCAGGCTCACCGCCTAATAATACGAGTCTTCTTTCCCCGGGGTACCTCACCGGGTCCATCATGTACCCGCAGACGATGCCTATCGCTCCTCGAATCGGGTATACATCACTGCTCAGAACCGAGAAAACTCATGGTGGACACCTCGAAATATCATATCAAGAGAAACCGCATTTTTAAAACAATACACAATTTTCTTTGAAATTAAACTGCGGTTCTCAAATTCAGAGATCTCATAAAAACAGTATCTCAATGCATATAACCATAAAATACGATGTATACAATATAGAGTAGTAATATGAGCATATCGGGTATATCATGCAAGCATATAAGCATAAGGTACGATGTATGCAACATAGAGTAGTAATATGAGCATATCGGTTATATCATACAAGCATGTCAAGTGATAGTACTGAACAATGAATGTACTTTTACTTTTAAGATTTATATCATGATAGGACTGTTCTTCTGTGTAAATGGCACGATATTTCTACTGTATAACTGGCATGGCAATTAACGATAAAGAATGTGTGTGAGCCGGCAATTCTGTGTAAGTATAACATGCGCATCAACGGTAATGGTGCAGGTGTACTAGCAAATGATATCATATAACAT
This sequence comes from Agapanthus africanus, assembly GCA_030015575.1. Taxonomy (NCBI): domain Eukaryota; kingdom Viridiplantae; phylum Streptophyta; class Magnoliopsida; order Asparagales; family Amaryllidaceae; genus Agapanthus; species Agapanthus africanus. The sequence goes on along the minus strand of CM057343.1, from coordinate 669,726,344 downwards.
TAAATACTGAAAAGAGGTATATACATCACTAGGGTTAATATCCTACATAACATGAGCAATCAATGGGTATAATTATCTACATATGAACTATACGGTCACTTTTAAGGATACGAATCGTAGTTTGAAAGTGGGGGCTACGGTGCTTTAAGAAAATGACATCATTTGAAAATCCGTAACGTCCCTTGAAGTTTCCATTTGAAAGATGCATACGATTCGTCAGTTTTGGAAATAGGTATGGTTTAGGTGGTATCTTTATATCGGCGATCCCGCCTCATAACATCCGATATGACAATAATCCTCGATCATCATTCTCAAATCACAAACACGAATCAATCATCCGGCAAAACACATCGCGTACAAAAATCCATCGTACGGTGACATCAACAGAATAGGGAATTTATCATCCTATACAATACATCGCGTACGGTAATCCATCGTACGGTAACATCAAACAGAATAAGAAATCTATCGACCTATACAACAATAAGGGTACGGATCTAAAGTCTCGTACGGCACATCACTCATTATTCTCTCAAATGTAGATATATCATACACATATATCTCAAATCACGTTTGTATAAACGTCATATCTTATGAATTCCACGACACCTCTATCTCAATCTCGTGTCGTGTTTATCGATCTCGATCTCATATTATAATATCGTCAACTCATACTTGTTCTCTTTCAATCACATACCTATCATGACTCACTTCTCATTTCATATTCTCATATATCGATATATTCATTAGTGTCAACTTTTAGCATACCATTTCTTTACTAAATCCTATAACCATGTCCATAAACTCATAGCATATCATTCATTTGATTATAGGTTATAACACAATCTTCTATATCAATAGTTGCGGGGGTATTATACGCCATCCACCCGACTTCCCACATAGATATAAATCTACTCACCTTTAAACTCCTCGCTTAGTCGAAGTCGAAACGTTTCGTCGTCTCGGAAGTCCACGCGAAGTACCTATAATCAATACACATCGAAAAGCAAACAAAAATCAACATCCGAAAACCGATACGACACATGGATTGCCTATAGGTTAGAACCTATAGCCTACGCATGCAAAATCAACCAAACAACCCTCGTCGTTGATGTACAAACATCAAACGACGCAATCCAATCTCAAATACCAAAACCACAATTTCAATATCTTTAAAACATAAAGCAGCAACTAAGGAAATCACTCACAGATTTTAACTCAGGTCAATTGGGACTAAATAAGTAAGTACAGGGGATAGGTTATAGGGTAAGTGAGCTACAGGAAAAACCACATCACCAAAGGAGCTAGGGGATCCGGCGACATCATCAAGAAGTCCGATCTCGCCGGCCAAACAGGAGAGAAAAGGGTTCGTGTTTGGGTGGTGATCTTCTAGTGGTCTATCTAGGTCAATAGACTTGCTTGATTTTCTTGGAAATATTCCAGATAGTTCCAGATTCCCTATAGGCAGGTTTCACAAAACTGACACGGAACAATTCTAACTTCGTGTATCGGGTTCTAAACTCATTTCCAGGCCATGAAATCAATCTCTAAGGTCTTGTAAACACTCACTACATCTCAATTGGCCACTTAACAGCAACTTGTAATTTTCTAAAATTACAAACCTATTTAACTCAAATTCTAAACTAAAATACGTTATTTAAATATAAACACTAATTCTAAAGTAAAGGGATTACCACATTAGCAACTAAAAAAAGTTCTTGAGTTGCCCAAAGTCTTCAAAATCCAAACTTGGATGATTCAAAGGGTTTAGGATGGGTTTGTGCATGTTTTTAATGAAAGGGGCATGAGATTTTGGCAAGGAAATGAAGATGATGCATTGGAGGTAGCGGAGGTTGAAGAAGCATGGAGAAGATGAAGAAAACAATAGAGGAGGAAGGATTGGGGCAGCCAAGTATAACCCTCTCTCTCTCTTATAGCCATACTCTCTTCTTTACCCTCACTCTCTCACAAACAAATATCTCTTTTGGCATCTAAAACTATTATATTCACACTCAACTCTTCTTTCTTTGCTATTCTTTTCTTTTCATTTTCGTTTCATTTCTCATTTAAATCTCACAATTCACACACAACTCACAAAAACAAACACAACATGCACATGATATTGTGCACAAACCATGGAAAAATGTAAAAATACGGATTTGACCAAAATCCGATAAATATCATTAAAATAAATAAATTATTTTAATCTCCGATAAGTTTCCAAATATTGGTATATACTTATGCCATTTTACGAAAATCCCTATTCGCAAATCGAATAGTTTTCGCGAAATATATTATTTTAATATTAAATTTCCAAAAATAATATTTTTATATTTCTGAAATGTTACATTAGAGATCCACCCTTCTTTTTTTTAGAAAAAAAGAAAAAAACGAGAAAAATCCTTATCTCTCAAGCCCTTCACATTATCTCTCTCACCTCTCATGTCCCATACCTCATCCCTCCCTTTTTTTTAAAATAGATAAATAAATAAGACTCTAAAAGCCTCCACATTTCTCTCTTCCCTTCTCGAATTTTTTTAAACACGTGCAACGCACGTGCACAAATCTATATATAATGCAAATACACTTGGTTAGACATTCACCCTTCTTCTTTTTTTCTAGAAAAAACGAAAAAAATCTTCACCTCTCAGGCCCTCCACATCACCTCTCTCACCTCTCAAGCTCTCCACCTCATCCTCCCCTTTTTTAAAAATAAATAAATAAGATTTTAGAACCCTCCTCATTTCTCTCTTCCCTTTTCAAATTTTTTTAAACACGTGCACCTGCACGAATTCTAGTATATACTCTTTTATAATGCAAATAGGTTTGGTTAGAGATCCACCCTCCACTTTTTTTGAAAAAAGAAAGTAAAATGGTGAAAAATTCTCCATTCTTAGACCATCCACATCATCAAGGAAAGAGACAAAAATAGGAAAGAGACAAAAATACTAGAACCCTCCACGTCCCTCCCCCCTCCTAATTAATCTTTTAATTAACACATGCAACGCACGTGATAAATTCTAGTGTGTGTATATATAATGCAAACACCCTTGGTTGGTATATATATAATGCAAATACTTTTGGTTACAGATCCACCCTTCTCTTTTTTTCTAGAAAAAATCCTTAGCTCTCAAGCTCTCCACATCATCTCTCACCTCTCAAGCCTTCCAACTCATCCCTCCCCGTTTTTGAAAATAAATAAATAAATAAAGATTCTGGAACCCTCCACATTTCTCTCTCTTCCCTTCTCAAAATTTTTTAAACACGTGCAACGCATATGCATAAATTCATAAATAAATAAGATTTTAGAACCCTCCATTTTTCTAAATCTCTTTCCTTCTTAAATTCTTTTAAACAAGATGCAAGCAATTGCATAAATTCTAGTATAAATACTAAAATTTTGTGCACGTGCGTTGCACGTGTCAAATGTAATATTTTATATTTGTAAGAATGAGTATATGTGTAAATTTATAAATAATGAGGGTTTATGTGTAAATGTGCAAATTTAATCAATTTTTGTATAGGTGTAAATTTGTAAATATTGAGGGTTTATATGTAAATTTACATTGTAAGGCATTATTTTTTTTGTCCACTTCCTTGATGAGGTGGAGGCTTTAGGAGGATGAGGTGGAAGCCTTAGGAAAAAAGGATTTTTCTCCTTTTTGTTTTGAATTTTGGAGAAAAGAGAGGATGTCCACCTCATCATGGGGTATTTGCATTATAAAAAGACTAGAACTTGTGCACGTGCGTTGCACGTGTCCAATGTAATATTTCATATTGTGAGAATGAGTATATATGTAAATTTGTAAATAATGAGCGTTTATGTGTTAATGTACATTTCATATAAGTGAGTGAGTATATGTGTAAATTTGTAAATATTGAGGGTTTATATGTAAATTTACATTAAAAGGCATCATTTTTTGTCTTCTTCCTTGATGAGGTGGAGGCTCTAGGAGAAGAGTATGATGAGGTGGAGGGACTAGAAGAAGAGAATTTTTCTTATTTTTTTTTTGAATTTTAAAGAAAGGGGAGGTTGTCCACCCCATCAATTGGGTATTTGCATTATAAAGAAGAAGGAGAAGAAGATATGGGGATTGATAAAATACACAGTGGATCCACCTAAAACATTCAGGACTTCACTCTGGAAGGGACACGTGTCATGAAAATCCAATTTTCGCTCTGCAATTGACACGTGTCATGAAAAAGTCTTTCACAGAAATATCATAAGGTACTGAAAAAACACATTTTCGAAAAAATTCCACAAAACCACTTGCTATGACTGCTTTGGAAACGCCAGGAAAATAAAAAGAACTTGAAGAGAAAATCCCAAACTCTTTGTTTATATCGGGCAATTATCACTTATTATCGATATGCATGTGTCGGCTCACCAGAGAGAAAGAAATAAACACAAGGACCGCACAAAGTTGCTCAAAAAAACTCTTCTCTTTCTTTCTCATGTCCGGATACATTGCTCTCAGTATACAGAATAATCTTCTCACTCATGTCTCTCTCTTCTCAAAAAGAGAAAACAAATTTGACTGTATTTTTTCTTGTATATATTTCCCTTTAAAAAGACTACATAAAGTATTAAAAGACCATTTAAAAAAATTAATAATGGACGCATATAAATTTTGCAAGTATTCACAACCTTTTTGCTACAATAGTACTAATAATTAGCTCAGTAAAATGAGAATTTTATTACACCTAAATTATGATAAACAAGAATTTAAATTTCACATCACACCTGAAAAGTAATGCAATTTATTATTACATGTCTGTACTGTTGCATCAATATATGACTTTTGTACACCTGCTTTATAAAATAAATTTAATTTTAAATTTTTATATAACTTCTTCTTTTCACTTGCAAAGCGCATGCAAAACAATAGTTTATTTTAAGTATAACTATAAAATTGCATTCAGTCAAAATACAAGTATCATGGAATTGCAAATCATGAACAATTGATGTTAACCATCCCTCTGGTTTAAAATAAGCTCAATTTATATCAACGTTTTTTTAAAAAAACAATTTGATATTGATTTTACTTTCATCTTTTTCAGCAATATATGAAAGTCTCCGAGACTTGGAGAGGCCAATTAGAGTCATGAAAACCTTGTCCCTTGTCTAATTTGCTTCCACAAACAAAGACTTGACATTAATTAAAAGAACAGAAATGTCAAAGAATTTTATCAATTTTCTAATCTGATTATATCTTGATGGCAATGGTATTTATATCATTCTGGAGAGAATTCCTTGCAAACAAAATTGTTAAGGATGATTATTCTATAGTCTCGAGTCTTGTAATGAAATGGATTACTGACTTTTCTACTAGAATTTGCTAGTCCACTGGCAAATCTCTGCCATAGCATTATTTATTAACTCATAGCTTCAACCAAGAATGACCTCGTTTCCTTGTTGGAACCATGGATATCGACCAGTAAATCACCAGTTATGGATCTTTGATTTACTACACGTTTAAAAATAACCTGTATCTGAATCCGGCCTATTTAAACCCAATCGACAGGTTAACCGGTTTTATCCGGGCCGCATAAAAAAAGGTTCGATAATGTCATATTTCATTTGCTTAGATATGTTAGGAAATTTTAATATTACAAATATAATATGGATATTAAGGGTTATTAAAAACAGAAAATTAAAATATAATTATCATTTTTAAATTAAGATGGTTACCGAACACAAATTTTTTTTACCTTCAAATAACAAGACCATATACGAAACAATCGCAAGAAAATACCGTAAATTACTAGCTAATAAACTCATCGATGACCTAGCTATCCATATATCAGTTACCCACACATCCGCTAACCAAACAGTAATGCGTATAAAATTTAGCAGCCCCTCTAGTATAGTTCATCCGGCTTCCCCTCCTACTTCTAGGTATTCATCCCAGGCCTTTGCTTTTAAGCTGCGCCCCGTGGGCCCCAATTCTTCTATGTCTGTGCTTGGGCTCGGCATCGATCTTTGACGAAGTGTCTAGGTCAAGCATACCTGGTAATTTTACAAGCATACATTTTGTTCACCACCCGTAAGGATTTGTCCATAGGTTGTCCGACCCGTTCATTTGACACTACTGTCTACAGCATTTCAGACCACCCAATCTTGTATGTAAATTATTATATTACAATCAACTAAGCATCAATGACTTTATTATAGTACAATCAATTAATCATTAATGAACTTTCCTTCATTCTTTTTCCAAGACCTTCGCGAGAACGTCTGGATCGGAGAAGCATTCGGAACGGACGACGCCTTCTCCCATCACAATTAACCCCACGTTCTAATTAGAACTATTCCAGTCTCTCGTCTCTTTAATTATTTAATGACAACTTTCCTTCATTATTTTTCCGAGAAGTTAATGAGTCCCATCACAATTAACCCAATTCTAATTTTAGGGTTATTTAAAAATCTATTAATTATGTAATGACAACTTCATATAGTAACTATCTTGTGGGTTTATTTAATGAACAAAAGAATTTCATGAATCATCTCTTGAGATGTCAACACGTGCAAAGCATGTGCAAAAAACTAATAGGAGTGGTATCTCGGTTTAGGAGATTAATTCAATGGAGATATTTATTTCGTATATTTTAAAGCTGTATTATTTCATATCCATATTTTCAATGAAATGTTATTTGGCACTATCACACTGATTCAAAACTTATATCTCGAAAAACAAAATCCGGCTTCTCAACCATCTTCCATTTCTTCCATTAGTGATATATTCAGTTCTGATCTGATAAGATTAAATGATTCGAGAGAATAATACAAAACATTGAAATTTGACGAATTAATATAAGAACGATACTATTATCATGGATCAATATCAGAAAAGTCCAACCAAAAAGAAAAACAAAGTCTAAATATGACAACGTAAATACTTAACCAAACTAGTCATAATAATATTTAAATTTCCTATTGAGATAGTTACATAGATATATATAAATGAAATCCAATATGTTGTTTTCTCTTTACTTAACCAATAATTTTCTCCAATCAACAATTTGGAATAATCCGCCCATACCGTTTTCAAACCAAAACTAAATTAAACCCATCATTAACTACTTTGATTCTTTGAATATTTTCAATCTCCTCTCAAATCTGCCTCATCTCCAATTATGTTTTACAAAATGAACAACATGCGAAACCTAAAAGGGCTTGGAGTAGCTTATTGGTGGGGCTTGGACTAGTTCATGGGGGAGATCAAATCTGGAGTCTCCCATTTATGAAAGGATGGCTAATTTATCCGACCGACATCTTGTCTCTAAAAAAATGTAAAACCTGAATATTTTTCTTTTACCACTACTATTCTCAGCTTCTTTCTCACAGACTACTAACAACACTAAGTCTTGTGTTTGCTTTCCCACACTTACTCAAAACTAGGTCTCCTTCCCTTTCCGAGAGCTGAACATGCCCAGTTACTGTGGCCATCCAAAATTCGAACTAAACTGCCCCGAAAACAATTCCATTCTCACAATAGAAATCGACAAAATTTAATACCAAGTTCAAATGATTGATTACCATCAGCAAGTTCGCCATGTATCACATCCATATTTAGACGTCTTCTCCAGCATGACAATTAATTTCGAGCCCTTCAACTATACACCTAATGATATCAACCTCAACGTATATTTTTGACTATGACTTGCTGCAAAAATATACTTTAGCACGTGCGCTTCATAGATTTCTTGCTTCGGTTTAGAGCGAGAGATTTCAGTGCCATCGATTGAATCGTTGGAAAGTTGCAGCTTTGCAACCGTCTTCATAGTTCAGAATGTTGTGGAGAAAGTATTGAATGATCTGATTGATTTCATGGATGCATTACAAGAGGGGTTTGAGTTGAGTTGGAAAGCTGGCACTGGGTGGTGCAGCGATCGTAAAAGATCTGGTGGGTGTGTGTGGATTGAATCCAGACTCACCGAATAACACAAGTTGTTATTGCCCCGATGGCAACATTACACTTAGCACTAGTGATGTGATCAGAATCAATGCCCAAACAGGTACATATCCTGCTAACTAACCGCTATGAGTTCCATATTATTCGATTAGTGTTTTGGTAAAATGTTGATTATATGATGGTTCTGATTTCTTTTATTAGGCGGTTGTTTACAGGTTGTCTGTTTTCATTGATTGTGTATTGTTGAAAGTCCTAACTCGTGGGTATAGCTGATGGCATTAACAATTTCTCTATAGTAAACCCTGAGATCGCATTCAACTTCGAGATACAAATACAATAAAATTACTCGTTTGAGACACTACCAATCCCTGTGGTTGAAAATAAGCTCAACTTATAGGGATCATTTTCTATTTCGCTTTTGATTATATTGGAGGTTTAGAATTTATAGATACTTTCCAATACCAAATCAATCATCCACGAAAGCGTTCGGGAAAGCGTTCCCACTTGTTTAATTTACTTTTTCACTCTAGAAATCAACATTAATTAAGAAAGAATTAATGTATTGTGGATCACCGGTCATAAAACTTAATCAATATTTTAATTTCGAATCTATTTCGATCAGTGATGAAGACATGCGTGATCTTATAAAAAATTAGTGATGGATCCTCGAGCATAGAATTCTCTGCAATGGAATTGCTTAAGGAATTCACTATATTCTAGTCTTATTAGAAAAAAGATTACCGACTTGACTCGCCAGGAGCCTAGGACAATTTACAAGTCCAATCTCGAATTCGGCATTAGCAGTATATTAACCAATAACTACATCTTTTTGGGACACCATACCGCTAAGTATTATATAAAGATCATTTGGCATAAGACGACTTCAATATTTGCTTCAAGACATTAATCAGCCCCAATCAGGATTAGTCTCATTTTAATTAGAATTGTTCTGGTCTTCTCATCTCTTTAATTTGAATTATTGGGACTGTTCTTTCTATAGCCAGCAACCATCCTATTCTTTGACAATCAGAGTCAAAATCCTCGTTTATTTTCCAAACATTTCGATTCTGATCATATGCTTCAACATAAATCAGAGTTTTAGTAATGTACGTTGTGAAACAAGCACAAAATGAGAAAGCTCGACTACCAACTACTCCCTCTCCTTTCAATCCTCCCTCTGGTTGTTCTTTCTGCGACCTCGCAAAATAACAAGTATTCAGAATGCAAACTCAATTCATATCTCTGAGGAGATTTTCATTGCAACATCTCCCACCCTTTCCGTGTCCCCAGCATGCCTGATTACTATGGGCTTCCAAGCTACGACGTAAGTTGCAACAAGAACAAAGACAACAAAGACGCGATGCTCACATTCAACATGGGCAACATGGAATACAAGCTCGGCAACATATCTGCTATGATCACCAAGTCATCAATCTCATAAACCCCGATTTCTTGGGAGATTCCTGCCCTCACCACTTCACCAACACCACGCTCGACCTCTCTCGTTTCAATTACACTGACCATGACGTCAACCTCGTTATGTACTTCAACTGCACGATTGCTGCATCAGAAATTTCCTGTCCTAGGAGTAATCTTCTTGATCGTTGGTATTATAGCTTGCCGGACGATGATCCTAAGATAATTCATGAGCTGGTTAGGGACCGTGGTAGAGCGGCGGCGATTCCCATTTTGGTGCGCGATGCGGTTCAAATGGTGAGAGGTGGGTCTGAATTCTGGGACGCATTGCGAGATGGGTTCGATTTAAATTGGACGACGGTTGTGACAGGGTGGTGCAAAGGGTGTGAGGATACAGGTGGGATTTGCATGCGCGACATGAAGGATCAGGACAATCCGTCTTGCTTTTGCAATGACAACATGATCACCAATGGGACTTGTAGCTCCAATGGTATGTTCCCATATTTTCCTACTTGATTTTGCATATGATTTGTTCCAAATGGCTCTAGAATTGATTAGAACGCGTCTTTGCCATGAGATTAGTTGAAGTGAATGTGGTTTGCTTTATGCTTTATGTGAGCATTTTTGCACTCTACTCTATATTACGGTGACACAGGATGAATTAAGAGCCAGTTCGGACCATAGCTTTGAAACCTAACCATATTTTAGAGTGTGTACGGAGGTGCGGCGTGAAACCATGGTTTTGTAACTATAAGGTGTTTGGATTATCTAAATCATGCTTCTGTAACCATGAATTTTGGGGAAAATTTATTAAAAATTAAAAATTATTAAAAATTCTATCAAACCCTTTCAATTTATTTAAAAAATAACAACGCACATTTTCTTCCCCACCGCACGACCGCTATTTCAAACCGGCCTAAGTCAACTGAACGTTCATATTCTTGGGTTGAAACATGAACTTTAAAGTAATTAAAGTGCTAAATTTCCTATAGTACACTCTATTCTCTTATTGGGCCTTTTACATTCTGTACACAAGATGTTTAATATATTGGTAAATTGTTGATAAGACAGGAGGAGTCTTTAGTTTGATGGGACGAGGAATTGGGAATTGTGACGTCCCGTTTCCCAGTGTACGGAGATGGTTACGTGGCAGGCCGCAACATATTTACTAAGAAATAAATACGTTAAGCGTAATTAAGCAATATATGTAAAATGCATAAGAATAACAAGAGATATAAAATGAACATCATCTTTTATTAGCAGTCATCTTTACATACACTGTTTTGAAAAGGAAAATATAATGATATAAAGCAGTGCCTAAACAGTGGCATATGAACTGAAAGTAAGTACAAGAAGCTAGAAGTCTGAACTGATCCAAGTCTTCCTGACTGGGCTCGATCTTCTGAGAGTCCGGCCCTCCCGACGAACATTCCAAAGATAGAAAGAGACAGGAATGTCCTTAATGAACTAGCGCTCGGTAAGACCCAAAAGAAAGAATATAATAGGACAAGTAATATGAAAAGGAACTCGTAAGATATTAATGTATATGTCTGTTATACTAACGTAATTGTTTGCAACTTGGTACATAAGGTATTTGTGTATATGAGAAGAGTCCATCTTATCCCGTGGACTATAGTAACATGTAGGTATAAGGCCCCGTCAAAACCCACGGGACGACGGCGCGAGAGTTTATGTAGATGTCTTTTAGTGACTATCATTGTGCCACGTTAATGCATACCGTACCAATTTTCCCCGTTAACCCCGAGTAATGTATTGTATTGATTATAGTTACAAGGCTTGCCGAAACCATGGATAGAAGTTTGTTCAAGTAATCAGGTACAGGATGTAATCATGTAGTCATGTCAAGTATAGCTATGGCTCGGTCAAGTCAAGTCATGTATCTAGGTTTGATATTAAAGTTTGAATTCAGGTCTTCAAGTTCATGTTCAAGTATTCATGTTAGAGTTTGGATTCTTGTTTGAATTGGATTCTGATTTGAGTTGGATTCAGATTTGGATTTATACTCAGACTTGAGTCAGACACTTATAACTGATTTGGATCCTGAATTAGGTTCGGGAGTTATCGGCAACTGCTGCACATGGACGGCAGGATTTGTGTCTTTTTTCAGGACAATTACCATTGATAACACCGTTAATTTTTTCTACCTTAAATAGGCAAGCACTCACTTTCTCCGGCTCCGTGAGGCTCAAGAGAATTGTTCCCGCTTAAATCTATATTTACTAAAGTCCTTAACATGGTTTTATATAGCTCAAGGGGGTTTTATGAGAAATATTTTTAATACAATTTCAAAATAAATCTCCAGAAGTTATTTATATTATTTAGGATTTTCATGGATGTGAATTTTAAAGATTTGAGGTATTTTAGTGATAAATACATCCTCGAACTCTTAAACCACTTCTGGTTTTGATTCTTCCGCTTGTAATGTTGCAATCACAGCCTTCTTTGGTTTAGTTTTATACGTGCTAGGTTCCAGAGTACGGTCAGAAACTCTTGAAATAGAAGACTGGATGATCTGGTATTTCGAACACTACCCTCCTTTGACGACAGTCGATGGTAGCGAAGAGAGTTCCCAACCAGTCCATTCCCAAGGCTACATCGAAGTTCGGTATGTCCAGCACCTTGAAGTCCGCATAAAATTCTCTACCGCAGACGACCACTGGACACAGATCATATCCTATAGTTTCCTTTAGAACGACATTCCCTGAACTGACATTCCAGCTGGATACGAGCGGTTTAACTGGAATCGCATGAGTTCGGACGAACCGTTGCGACATAAAGCAATGTGATGCTCTACTATTGTTCATATCATAATATTACATTATTATATTCCCCATGCCTAGTCATTTTACAAATAAACAGGTGCTTTTGACCCATGTCTGCTACATAGTTGCAGGTTACAGGTTTTTGGAATAAAAACAGTGAAAAAGACAAAAGACGATGTAAAAGTGAGACTTCGACCAACAAACAGAGAATCTTGATAAAGCTTACACGAAGAACAGTTCACAAAGTAGAAGGCAGCACAAGATTCAAGACTTCGATACGAAGCAATGGCAAAAGTCTACTACAATGTTCACTGGAAAGATCTGGAAGAAACCTAGAAGCCTATCTGAGAAAAAGATTGAAGAAACTTGAAGTAAACATGCCCCAGAACAGCCCCAGAAAAGTGGAGCCCACAAGCCCACTATTTGGCAGCGGATCCGCGGCCATATAGCGCCCGTGTCGGTGCGAAATTCTGTGGCGGTGCGCGATAGTTGAATAGGTCTTTTCTTAGGGGGTATTTTTGTAAAAGCAGATGTGCGAGTCAATTGTAACCTAGGGTTTCTATGTCCTATAAATAGAAACCCAAATACCTCTTTTGAGGTATGCCTCTTTTCATCAATAAAATTTCAGATTTCCTTTGAAGTTTGGAGAGCATCAATTCGTAAGTAGGTTTAATTTCTACCTTAGTTTTAGTTTTAATTTCTGCCCTAGGTAATTTCTTTTCTTGCCCTAGTTTAATCTAGTTTAGAATTTTTATTAACTTGCCGTAGATCTTTCATCTTTTAAATCAAAACAAAATAAAAATTATGTCTTTCTTAGATCTCTCAATGAGCGAGTAGTTTCCTCGCTTGTTAGGGTTAGGAATAGGGAAGAGTTTGAGAGATGAAGATCTCTCATCTCTTTCTTTACCAATCTCTTATGAACAATTAGGACTCTATGCATACTTTCTTATTCCGCTCCCTAAGACACTCTACCCACGAGTTAACGGTGATACCGTAGTATAAAAGACCGGATCTGTAAGTTTTCCATGGAGGTTAGGGTAAAAATTAAGAAAGGAAGGACAAGGATCTAGAGGAAGAAACATCTTCCCAATCATCCTAATCCCCTTTATTAATAATTACCATAACCCTTAATATGATATCTAATTTAAGGTATTGAAAGAGGTGTAGATCTTTATTTACCAAACTTTACCTAAACCTAATCCTAGCAAGTTTCCTAATCCTAGTATAACACAACTTAGTTTTTAGATTTAATTAAAAGATCCAACACCCTTTGGAATTAGCTCGTAAGAATATTTAGGAGATTTACAACATCCCTGTGGACCGACCCGTATTCACCGGCTAGCTACCAAGCGACGCCGTTCTTGATTGCGGTAATATATTTTTGATCGATAAAATCTCTCTAAAATCAAATGGCGCCGTTATCGGGGATGGCGTAAAATTTCCTTTTTGTAATTTCGGGTTAATATAAAATATAAAAATTGAAAAATCAAAAAATATAAAAAATTTATCATTTTTTATTGTTTGAAGGGTTTCTTTTGTGAATCTTTGCAGAATTGACGGATCTGGAAAAATCCAGAGTGCGAAACAGAAAAGGGTACATCAGAATAGAGGGAGATTGGTACAACAGAACTGCAGCAAGAATTTCGAGACCTGAAGCCTCCAGATCACCGCTCTTCCGCGGCCGAATAGAGCCTCAAACCGTGGATCCGCGGCCTTGCTGTCTCTTCATCGCGCGAAAATTTCTCTGTTTGTTCCCTTCTCTCCTCCTCTGCAACCTAAAATATATCTTTTGCCAAATTTTCTACAGGATTCTTTGCGCTAAAAAATCTTCCCCCTTCCAATAATTGATTTTCTGCAGGATTCTTTGCGCCGCGCTTAAAAGAAAATTGATTGCAAGTGATTTACTGCTTTGCATATTTTAATCGGACTTTAAGGGGCTTTTGACCAATTCAGATTGGGTGGGGATTTCATCACCCTTCCCAAAACCCCAGAAATCACTTAAAGCATTTGCATTGACCATTCTTAATTAAAAAATATTAGACTCGGCCCTAAGGACGTCGCGCTCAATAGGACAGAGGACTAATTATAGGCATCGGCCGTTTTTCCTAACCTGACTTTGCGGTGTCTAGGCAAGTGTGTCTAAAGCAAGTGGTTACTTAATTAGGACCGCTACTTGTAGCGGGGAGCCTCCCACTTACCTGGTCTCAATTGGCGGTGAAGAGGCAGTTTGAGGTTCTATTTTTAGCCCTTTGGAACGGTTAGGAGCTGTCTAGCTGACCTAGGTGACCCTAGATGTCACGCCCCGCTTCCCAAAATACGGAATACGAGGGGTAGACAAGGCCAGCCATGCTCCTACGGTCAAGGAAATGTCCTGCCGTAGTCACACTTCGGCTTCTAGTTTTTCATGGTAAACAGTAAATAATGCGCAGGTAATGAGAAATGCAGTAACTGGAACAAAACAGTAAAATGAACTGACCTGATTGGGAAACAAAAGATATAACTCTGGATAGCTAAACAAGATGTCCGTGATGTGCGTCTAGTCCTGGTCCAGGCTAAATCTTCTCCTCACACTGAGCATGCATACTCAGGTCGTCAGAGCGACACAATAGCAATATAATATATATAAAATCATGTGACAATTCTAACAGTGATACTATATATATAACAGTAGATCAATGGCAGTATGGTTATGAACATGCAGTAATCAATGCAGCGGAACAGTAAAAGCAGTAGAACGATATGCCACGTATAGTCAACACGGTATATAAGGTATATCAATACCAGTATCCCTATCAGTCTCTAAGTCTCACTGTACAGGTCACTAAGCCTATCGTCAGTCCAAGTGTGAGAGTCAACCACTCGCGAGTGTCCTCCACCCAAGGGTAGAACCCAAGGGCAAGGGACCACGGGCCCAACATGTATATCACGGTAATAATCATATACCCTGTAAATCTCCATATATCTCCCTAAATATATAAGCCGGCATGGGACTCCCGAGATTCTGTTGAACTCACACTTAAACTACCCCACACCCCGTGGTCTACATCAAACGCTAACCATAACCCTAAATACTAATCGATCCGTAACAAGTCTGCGCGAGAACTGGAGGCAGGACCTCCATCAAGCACGTCCCGACTAATACCTAAGATAAATGGCAGTGTCTGGTGCCTTATCTGTGACACTCGTGCAAGAGCTTCCATAAGTGTCCCATACCACTTATAGTCACACGTACACGTATCCCACAGACGTCGACAATGCAATAGAATAATAAGGTTCACTGATTGTGTACAAGTACGTGTCACTTTCACTTAATCACTTATACACGAACACGAACGTACTTGCCACAATCATCACTAATACCTAACACTGGGTAATGCACGTTATCACTAGGTTATCAATGCAGTGACATGTGTATGATATGATGCGTAAACAGTATGTAAAGCATGATTAGGGTGTCATGAATCAATAGTCTACCACTTGCATAATTTATCATAAATCATACGGTTACAGTTTAGTGAAACGATGAACGGGGAATAAATAGTATGTTCAGTTATCTATCCAGCGAATTTGGTTTCATGCCAATTGGGTTCCAGGATCATTAGTTATAGCCATTTCATTTTAAGCGTTCACGGCTGGAAATCCGGTTTCAGAATCGGAAGTCCGTTTCGTAACGCATTTTAATCCCAGTTGGGATCAGATTTTAGCGACGCTACAGTAGAATGAAATCTAGGGTTTTCAGTAAGGTTTTCAACTCAGCACACGGATCTTTAATCGCGTCTGTACGTCAGGATATATACACTGTTCATTACTAGTATGTAAATTCTGATTCTGTTGGGACTGTTATACGTCCACATATATTAAATTACAGATTAAATAACAAACGATAACGAAACAGGATGAAACCACTTGTGTTGTCTAGCTAACGGATTCACCTTTAATAAACAGTGGAGTTCCGCAACCTACGGGTTAAGGAAACGGTGTGGTACCCATTACGGGACAGCACACAGTAAACAGGGTCGCTCTGGACTGCAGTCCAGAGTCGCACTCCAATCCAAATATTGTCACAGTTTAAGTATAGAAACAATTATAAACTTTAATAGAGTTATAGTTCGTCGAGTCGGCTTCGATTTGAGCCCTCGAACGCATCATTCCAGTATGTATATAATTTATGGTGATTTTTACAGTTTTCAGGTACAGGAAATTTCCAGTTTCACAGGTAAACTTGGGGGTAGTCGTTTTAGTCGGTAATCGTCGTATTATCCAGTGAAATTTATACAGGGTATTTATCACTACACGGACCAAGACGGAAAATCTAATTCCGTCAAAATAGACAAGTATTTTCTTTGGGAACATGCATCGAACAGTTACGTATTATAACTTTCAGGAAAAATTACTACGGAATCTATACTATATTAATTTGTAATAAAGATAACTTAGCATGTAGCAAGTAGAGAACTTGCCTGGAAATGTGTCGACAATAATATTGCAGTGGTATCAGCATGATCGCGCCACGAACGCAGCACCGGCTCAGTCCTTTGGAATCCGACAATTTCACTCGATCTAGCTGCTCTTCATGCCCTCCTTTTCTTCACTGCTTCACGATATTCCTTGATTTGATGTGAGGGAGGGTGAGACGCTGATAAAGGGAGAGAAATTTAGAGAGAGGGGAAGAGAGAATTAGAGAGGGAGAGATAATTAGAGAGAAAGAAAGTGGGTGAGATGAGAGAGGGGGAATAGAATGAATGAGAATTAAGTGGTGATTAATAGAATTTTAAAAGGGATTAATGGGGGAAATTAATTGGGATTAAAGAGGCATTAACTTGGTGATTTAATAGGAATTTATAGAGGAGATTTGGGTTTGGATTTGAAGGGATTTAAAAGAAATGAGGTGGGATAATTGTTATTTTAATGGGCTGGGGAGGAAAAATGGGCTCGGGCTAAGGGATAAGATAGTAGGGAAAAGAAAGGGGCCGGGCTGGGTTTAATATAAATTCCTATTAATTTGTTGTGGGCTGAGGAAAGAATGTGGGCCAAGGAGCATAGCCTGAAGGGAGTTGGAAGAGACGGGCTGGGCTGAAAAATAATTTATTTACTTGGAAAAGAGATTTGGCTGAGGGTTAGAATTAATTAAGGGTTTTAATTTAATGTTTTAGTTTGGGCCAGAGGAAAAATAGGTTTTGGGGTTTAATAAAATAAATTAAGTTATAAAAAGGAATGGGCTTGGGATTGGGTGAAATAAAAGAATAAGAGAATAGAAAAGGGGCTGGTTTGGAAATAAATAAGAATAGGGAAGTAAAAATAAAAGGATCTGTAAAAACATAGAATCGATAGGTAATGGGCTTGAGATAAAGTAGGTTTTGGGAAAGTTTCTTTAAAATAATTAAATACTTAAAAATAACAAAATTTATAGTTTAAAGAGAAATACGGATTTAGGCGTATATAAACGAACCGGGTATTACATCATACCACCCTTACAAAAATTTCGTCCTCGAAATTTAAAATAAACGATAAGTTATACAAACATTGGTGAAAGCTATTATATTGCAAACTAACACGTACAGATTTACTAGAAATCCATGGACGAAGAAATTTGAAGGTATAAATATGTAAGAACAACACACAAAAAGATAGGTCTAAATAGGTATAAGGCAGGAATAACTATAGGGGTAACTACATGTATACGAGAATAGCAATAACAACAATAATGAACAATGATATTCGAGGCGTACTCGATAAAATTGAAACTCAAATATGTGCACGTATAAGTATATCAAAGGTAGCACGGCAGAAATAATGAGTATAAGGCACAATCATTTATAATAGTAAACATAGGCACAACACCCGAAAATAAAGTAACGATAATAAAGTAGTGAAAGATTTGTCGGTAGGTTAAAACATTTTAGGATAATGTATCTATCGAATAGTTTAAAATAACTTAGAAAACTCATATAGTGAAGATAAGAAACATGTAACGAAAATATACGTGATGTAAGCTTGCGCTACTGAAAATAAGGATAACAGTAGTGCGCTTAAAATACATAAAAACTAAGTAGTCAATAACACGCACTCTTCGAAAAATACAAAAATAGTGAAAACCAAATTTCGAATACTAATGTCCCTAAACATATTTAGGGTAATAGGAAAAAGCACAAAAATGTATAGGGCTAGCTAGGGTAAGGATTTCAATAGAGTGTGGCTCATACAAAAAAAAGTCGGAGTGTGACGGCTTTAGACTGAAGGTTAAAGAGATCGAGATCGGGTCAGTACAGGAAGTAGAGGTGAGCAACAAAGGACTACAAGGAGAAAGTATGGGAGGATAACGGTCGGTACATCATATGAATCAAAAATTTGAAGGGTTAGCGAACTCGGAAATTTTACTAAATTTTTTTTTTCTCCCAGAAGGATCTCAAACGAGGCACAGACGGAGGATGAAGGGTGGACCTCTAAAAGATCGGGTGTGATACTTGTTAATCTCTGTGAGGGTTAAAACAATGTGAGGAGTAGGGGTGGACAGATCTCAGTAGGAAAATAAGTGTATAGGAGAAATAATCAAGCATCAAGTGAACTAAGAAGATCGAAAGATTAGTGAACTCAGCAATTTATTTCATTCCAGAAGATTTTAATCAAAGCATTCTCAAAGATGAAAGGTGGCCCTAAACTATACACAGTTTTATTTGTCCAGAGAAGACAACATCTAAAAGAAATCCCGTCAGTCGCGGTTGTGGAGATTCAGCAGGTTGCGATAGTCTCGCGCGCTCAGGTAGGGGCGTCCATTTCTATAGCGCCTCGCGGGGATCGCCAATGGGAGTTCTTCTTTTACAGGGTCTTGTTCTTCTGGTCCTTCTTCCTCGGATGGAGCTTTTTCATCGAGGTCTGATTCCATGTGATTTTCTTCTTCTGGGTTCTCTTCCATGGGATTTTCCTCTACTGGATTTTCTTCTATCGGGTCTTCCTCGGGATCTTCCTCTATCGGGTTCTCTTCAGGGTCTCCTTCCTGTTCGTCGGAATCGCCTATCATGTCAAACTCGGGGGCGGCTGCTCTTTCGTCCTCTGAATCACTGTTTCCGACAATGTCCTGGGGATCGTTGATCTCATCATCAGAACTCATCAGTGTGCGGTCTAAGGAAACGCATGACTGTGCATCCTCATCTAGATGCGGCGCTGCTCCAGGGTGGGCCATGGCCTGAAAAGAAAGAGTCATGATTAGACAGTGGAGTACATTAAGAAAATAGCTCAAGATACGAAGTATAGAGAGATATACGGTGACAGGAACTGAAAAATCAGGATAAAAGTGCTGTGATAATGAATAGTATGAATAAGGGAAAGGACAAGAGAATGATACATATATTACGATTCAAAGTTTCATTACATTCAACTAAAAGTTCGACGGATACAAGATTTCAAACGGAAAGAAATATTTATAAGAGGATGACAACTTTATTACAGAAAGTAGAAAACATGAAAATTCTTCTTTGACTACTAGAACGTTGCATTCTCGTCACGTGAGTTGAACCCTGTGCTGGGTCCGCCTTATCCTCGAGGTTCGAATTACGCAATAATCATCACTCGGCAGAAGTGTGGAGTGTGAACGAATTTCCTCCCTGTAGCTCTTTTCTTTTTGGGCAACTGTTGATAAGATGTCCGCTGGATCCGCAAATCAGACATTTCTCTTAGGCGCGGCGATAATCCCTCTGAAGATGTCCTGGCCTCTTACAGTATCCACAATATGGGGTCTTCTGTTGCTTCTGTCGCGGGGAAACAAAATGGCGCTTCATCTTCTTCTCTTTTCCTCGCCTAACAGGGATCCTTTTACGATTTGAGACTCTCGCTGGTGCCTGATTCACCTGCCTTCTAAGTCCTTCAGCTAACAAGTCGTTCGTTCGCTTCTGGGCTTCCTTTAAACATTGCAGTACGCTCAGGATCTCAACAGTCTGATTCTGGGGAATGGAGATAGAGGAAGAGTCGTTGGAAGACATGATCCTGAAACAATAATTTTTTTTGAGAATGATATAAGGCACAAGCTATAAGATTCAAATATAATAAGGATTGGACAAAGATTCAAGAATATCAGATGTGATGAAATTCATTACAATTGGAAATCAACTGTAGGATTCTAAGTCATTTAAACAGAGTACGGTAGTGCAATTGCAACCACGTAACCTTGCCAAGTCACCCGAAACCCTAGCGAATGGATAGCAGAACACTCAATGTGAATATGGATCAAGAATATCAATTTTACAATCTAGACCGAGAGATGTCTTAGATTGTCGAGCTATACACGGAAAACTGCAATCCCAATCGAAGAAAAACCTGGCTTTGATACCAACTAAACCATGTCACGCCCCGCTTCCCAAAATACGGAATACGAGGGGTAGACAAGGCCAGCCATGCTCCTACGGTCAAGGAAATGTCCTGCCGTAGTCACACTTCGGCTTCTAGTTTTTCATGGTAAACAGTAAATAATGCGCAGGTAATGAGAAATGCAGTAACTGGAACAAAACAGTAAAATGAACTGACCTGATTGGGAAACAAAAGATATAACTCTGGATAGCTAAACAAGATGTCCGTGATGTGCGTCTAGTCCTGGTCCAGGCTAAATCTTCTCCTCACACTGAGCATGCATACTCAGGTCGTCAGAGCGACACAATAGCAATATAATATATATAAAATCATGTGACAATTCTAACAGTGATACTATATATATAACAGTAGATCAATGGCAGTATGGTTATGAACATGCAGTAATCAATGCAGCGGAACAGTAAAAGCAGTAGAACGATATGCCACGTATAGTCAACACGGTATATAAGGTATATCAATACCAGTATCCCTATCAGTCTCTAAGTCTCACTGTACAGGTCACTAAGCCTATCGTCAGTCCAAGTGTGAGAGTCAACCACTCGCGAGTGTCCTCCACCCAAGGGTAGAACCCAAGGGCAAGGGACCACGGGCCCAACATGTATATCACGGTAATAATCATATACCCTGTAAATCTCCATATATCTCCCTAAATATATAAGCCGGCATGGGACTCCCGAGATTCTGTTGAACTCACACTTAAACTACCCCACACCCCGTGGTCTACATCAAACGCTAACCATAACCCTAAATACTAATCGATCCGTAACAAGTCTGCGCGAGAACTGGAGGCAGGACCTCCATCAAGCACGTCCCGACTAATACCTAAGATAAATGGCAGTGTCTGGTGCCTTATCTGTGACACTCGTGCAAGAGCTTCCATAAGTGTCCCATACCACTTATAGTCACACGTACACGTATCCCACAGACGTCGACAATGCAATAGAATAATAAGGTTCACTGATTGTGTACAAGTACGTGTCACTTTCACTTAATCACTTATACACGAACACGAACGTACTTGCCACAATCATCACTAATACCTAACACTGGGTAATGCACGTTATCACTAGGTTATCAATGCAGTGACATGTGTATGATATGATGCGTAAACAGTATGTAAAGCATGATTAGGGTGTCATGAATCAATAGTCTACCACTTGCATAATTTATCATAAATCATACGGTTACAGTTTAGTGAAACGATGAACGGGGAATAAATAGTATGTTCAGTTATCTATCCAGCGAATTTGGTTTCATGCCAATTGGGTTCCAGGATCATTAGTTATAGCCATTTCATTTTAAGCGTTCACGGCTGGAAATCCGGTTTCAGAATCGGAAGTCCGTTTCGTAACGCATTTTAATCCCAGTTGGGATCAGATTTTAGCGACGCTACAGTAGAATGAAATCTAGGGTTTTCAGTAAGGTTTTCAACTCAGCACACGGATCTTTAATCGCGTCTGTACGTCAGGATATATACACTGTTCATTACTAGTATGTAAATTCTGATTCTGTTGGGACTGTTATACGTCCACATATATTAAATTACAGATTAAATAACAAACGATAACGAAACAGGATGAAACCACTTGTGTTGTCTAGCTAACGGATTCACCTTTAATAAACAGTGGAGTTCCGCAACCTACGGGTTAAGGAAACGGTGTGGTACCCATTACGGGACAGCACACAGTAAACAGGGTCGCTCTGGACTGCAGTCCAGAGTCGCACTCCAATCCAAATATTGTCACAGTTTAAGTATAGAAACAATTATAAACTTTAATAGAGTTATAGTTCGTCGAGTCGGCTTCGATTTGAGCCCTCGAACGCATCATTCCAGTATGTATATAATTTATGGTGATTTTTACAGTTTTCAGGTACAGGAAATTTCCAGTTTCACAGGTAAACTTGGGGGTAGTCGTTTTAGTCGGTAATCGTCGTATTATCCAGTGAAATTTATACAGGGTATTTATCACTACACGGGCCAAGACGGAAAATCTAATTCCGTCAAAATAGACAAGTATTTTCTTTGGGAACATGCATCGAACAGTTACGTATTATAACTTTCAGGAAAAATTACTACGGAATCTATACTATATTAATTTGTAATAAAGATAACTTAGCATGTAGCAAGTAGAGAACTTGCCTGGAAATGTGTCGACAATAATACTGCAGTGGTATCAGCATGATCGCGCCACGAACGCAGCACCGGCTCAGTCCTTTGGAATCCGACAATTTCACTCGATCTAGCTGCTCTTCATGCCCTCCTTTTCTTCACTGCTTCACGATATTCCTTGATTTGATGTGAGGGAGGGTGAGACGCTGATAAAGGGAGAGAAATTTAGAGAGAGGGGAAGAGAGAATTAGAGAGGGAGAGATAATTAGAGAGAAAGAAAGTGGGTGAGATGAGAGAGGGGGAATAGAATGAATGAGAATTAAGTGGTGATTAATAGAATTTTAAAAGGGATTAATGGGGGAAATTAATTGGGATTAAAGAGGCATTAACTTGGTGATTTAATAGGAATTTATAGAGGAGATTTGGGTTTGGATTTGAAGGGATTTAAAAGAAATGAGGTGGGATAATTGTTATTTTAATGGGCTGGGGAGGAAAAATGGGCTCGGGCTAAGGGATAAGATAGTAGGGAAAAGAAAGGGGCCGGGCTGGGTTTAATATAAATTCCTATTAATTTGTTGTGGGCTGAGGAAAGAATGTGGGCCAAGGAGCATAGCCTGAAGGGAGTTGGAAGAGACGGGCTGGGCTGAAAAATAATTTATTTACTTGGAAAAGAGATTTGGCTGAGGGTTAGAATTAATTAAGGGTTTTAATTTAATGTTTTAGTTTGGGCCAGAGGAAAAATAGGTTTTGGGGTTTAATAAAATAAATTAAGTTATAAAAAGGAATGGGCTTGGGATTGGGTGAAATAAAAGAATAAGAGAATAGAAAAGGGGCTGGTTTGGAAATAAATAAGAATAGGGAAGTAAAAATAAAAGGATCTGTAAAAACATAGAATCGATAGGTAATGGGCTTGAGATAAAGTAGGTTTTGGGAAAGTTTCTTTAAAATAATTAAATACTTAAAAATAACAAAATTTATAGTTTAAAGAGAAATACGGATTTAGGCGTATATAAAAGAACCGGGTATTACACTAGATCTAAGCCTGATTGTGCATTTGTGATTGATTGCATTTGTGTCACAAGTCTCTTTTCAAAAAAAAATCTTTTTGCAAAAGCTCCACATAAAAAGAAAACGGAAAAATCTTTTCAAAAACTTGCAGCTTGTCGCTAAAGAAATCTTTGCACTCCACTTACACCACTTCTTCTCATTGACGTTTTCTTACCTCCACATTCTGTCTTTCACCTTTTTGACTACACTACCCCTTCAGTGTATGTCCGGTTGGACTAGGGACACTAGCGCCCGATTAGTCCGTGTTTCGTTGGTACCGACCGACGAACCTTTCGACTCCGAACTCGAAATCCTTTCCACTTCTTCACTTTCACCTGCAAATTCTTCTTCCGAAGGTATGTCGGGATACAATCCTAACAACACCTTACCGACGGGACTGATTCCACCATCGTTAGGTGCGAATAACCCGAATCACCCACCTGTTGAAGCGCCCCAACGAGTAGCGCTCCAGGATCTTTTCTACCCAATCCACACCGCCCTACCTACTTGTCTTTCACTCCCACCGGCAAATGGAAACAATTTTGAGATCAAACCCCACTTTATCAATATGCTACCCAAGTTTCACGGTTTGGAATCCGAAGATGCATATATCTTTATCAACAAATTCCAAAACGTTTGCGCCATGATGAAAACAACCCAATTATCCGACGATGCGATAAGGCTAAGGGTCATTCCTTTCACCTTATGTAACTTAGCTGAGAAGTGGCTATACAGCACAGCGTCGCACTCAATTAAGAATTGGGAAGAGTTTGTGAAAGCCTTTCTTAAAAAGTTCTATCCTCATATCAAAACTGCTAGAATCCGTAATGAGATTATACAATTTTCCCGGCTTCCTTCCGAACCATTTTGGTAGTGTTTTGAAAGATCCAAAGACCTACTCGTTCAATGCCCTCACCATGGGATCGAAAATTGGCAATTTTGCCAAACATTATACGAGGGATTGAACCAGGCAACGAAGCAGTTGCTAGAAACTATTTGTTAAGGTCACTTTCTATCCAAGTCTAGTGAGGAAGCGTGGCAGTTTCCTGAGGATCTTAGAAAACAAACAATTCAGTGGGAGAGCACCAAGACCACATCATCATCTTCTTCTATTGGTCAGTCTAGGGCAGGCATACATCACTTAGATATGTCGATTGCTATGAAGGCCGAGATGGCCGCTCTTACGAAAAAGCTAGAAGCGATTGAGACCAAAATCTCATCGCCTTCTCCTGCCCCTATTGTGCCTCCACGAACTGTTTGTGCTTGTTGTTCGGATCCATCACATCTCACAGAAGAGTGTCCTTACAATTCATCTACTCAAGGACATGATCAAGTCAATGCTGCCTTTCAGCAACGACAAAGAAATGATCCATACTCTTCAACATATAATCCGGGTTGGAAGAGTCACCCAAATTTCGCTTGGAACCAAAATCAACAATTCCAAGGAAACAACAATTTTCAAAGGCCTCCTCCTCCACAACAATAAGCACCTCCACAAACTCAATTTCAGCAACCTTTCCAACAACAACCTTAACCTAATCAAGTGAACAATTTTGTGCCCAATAATTCTTACCCGCCAAACAATTTTGTTCAACCTCATAATGACAAGGTTAACTCGCTCGAAAGAAGTCTAGATGCGTTCCTTAAGTAATCTACACAATCCGCAGCAAGGTTAGAAACTTCTATTCAATCTTTGGTGCAAAACAGTGCCTCACACGATCAAAGCATCAAATCTATTGAGGCACAAATTGCACAACTCAATGCTGCGTTGAGCGAGCGAGAAAAAGGAAAGCTTCCATCTCAACCACTGCCAAATCCCGGTCACGCACATGCTGCATATCAACAGCAAAATCATAATGTAAATGCTGTGACCACGTTGAGATCCGGAAAAGTGTTGCAAAATAATGTGGGTATTAACAATGACACCCCTGCCGGTGGTCCTTCTTCATCTTCTTCACCTTCTTCTTCTTCTTCGTTAGAGCCTATTCTCCATTCTTCACAAGGCTCTACTTCTTCTAGCTCGAACGGACCCACTTCTCACAACACGAACATATCTACATGGAGATCCATTCCAAATCCACAATCTGATCCGCAAAAATTGGACTCAACAACTTTTCAAAATGTTCCTTTTCCAAACCGGTTGAGATCCAATAAACCAACTCCATAAATGGAGAAGATTGTAGAGTTGTTCAAACAGGTTAGCATAAATATCCCTCTCTTGGATGCAATTCAACAAGTTCCTTCATATGCAAAAATCTTAAAGGACTTATACACCAAGAAGAGGAAGTCACAAGTACCAAAGAAAGTTTTCATGGCTAATGCTGTTAGCGATGCTCTTGTCCAATCTTTACCCCAAAAGCACAAGGACCCCGGTTGTCCTACTATTTCGATAACAATTGGGGACAAGAACATCAATAGAGCACTATTAGATCTTAGTGCTAGTGTCAATTTGCTACCTTATTCTGTGTACGAGCAATTAGGCGTTGGAGAGCTTAAGCCCACTCATTGTACTCTCCAAATGGCCGACCGATCAATCACCCATCCTAGAGGAGAGTTGGAGGATGTGTTAATTAGAGTAGGGGATTTCATTTTCCCCGTTGACTTTATTATTATGGATACACAACCTGTCGCTAACCCCCAAAGTCAAATTCCGGTGATACTTGGTCGATCATTGTAACACCCGAGCCCAATGCTACTAATTTCAGTTACTGTTTGAGCATAGTATGGTACTCATTTCATTTAGCCTGCTTGATTGTTTCTTACTGTAAATTTTTACCCGGCAAGGTCATTTTTGCATATAACAAATTTTGGAATCTAAAATAAAATTAAAAATATTCATCTTGGCCTACTTGACACCCTGCGCGCGTCTGGTCGTCGCGACGATCACCGGACCACCTGTGATCGCCTCTGTAAGTCTTCCTCTTCTCTCCTCCTCTCCTTCTTCCCTTCTTCTCCTTTTTCTGTTCTGTCCCGTTCTTGATTGGCCGTAGTTCCTTGCAGGCAAAGCACCGGAGCTCCGTCGACGTGGTCGGCAATCACCATCCCTCCACAGATCCTCGTGAGCCCCCTCGTCTCTATCCTTCTTCTCTTCCCTCTTCTTGATTCTCCGTTTGGTCGTTCATGAATTCTTGAAATTGTAGTTTCGCTGTTCGCCGGAATCCGGCCGTACCGGCGATGTGTCCCGACGATCCAGCGAGGTACCCCGACCCGCGTGGTTCCATTGTTCGTTGTTTGGGTTCAATCTGTGAACCGTGCGTCCGTCGCGAGTTTCCCCGCCGACGTTTATCGTTCCGTTTTTCCCGGTTCGCGACCCGTCGAGGCAAGTACCCCTTGCTACATACTATACAATATTTACATATGTATTTTGACACCCTAAGCCTGTAAATTTAACTTGGTACGATCATTTCTCATTTTTTTGGGTACAATATTGCATTATATCATTTTGCCGTTAAACTTGGAACCTACAGTTGCAAATTGAACCTAATAACCATATTTACCTGTTTAATCACATTTCTTAATGTTAACATAGCTTATGGCATTTATCCATGTAGTTCTGATCCTTTCGGACACTTGTATACATTTTGTAAGTCCATATTGCGACCCCCGGTGCTTACGGGGAGGCGGAAACGGTATAAAAAACAAATTTTTATCGCAAGAGGCAACATGGACTAAAACAATGTCGGGATCGTGTCTAAACTAAACTAGCAAATACGCTAAAGGGAGTTAGCTACTCGGATGAAGATGGTTATACCTAAACTTGAACTCCTTCTTCTTCAAACTTTGTAGAGGTTGATGGTTCTCTTTTGTCGCCTTTTTCTGTCGAAGATGGATCCACCTCGAGAGTTCAACCTTTGGGCTCTTCCTCGTGCTTTGAGTGAATTAGGGTTTCCGGCTTGCTAAACCTTGAACCTAGAATGAGTAGAGAGTGTCTAAGGGGTGCTTTTCTTTTTAAAGAGAAGGATTCTCAACACATGAGAAGGGTTCTCTCTAGCTAGAGGAAGAAGAAGATGAAGTGAGGAGAGAGAGTTGTTATGATAAAAATGAGCTCTTTTTTTTTGCAACCATAACATAAAGCAAAAGAATTATCAAATAATAATAATAATGAAAATGAAAAGGTTGATGGAAAGTTTTAGAATGACCATTATCATTTCAAACATTAAATGAATTTGCTAGAATCAAAGAGCATCTTTCTTTTGTAATGATGATGGTCAAAACTTCAACCATGGTCAACAAGTCAACCATGGTCAACAAGTCAACATAAAAACCAACCATGACACAATTTCATTTTATTATATATTATTAATTGATATAACATAAATCCATTAGGGTTTGGAAAAAGACGACTGTCAACTGTGCATACGCACCCGTTCCGAAACCCTAATGAAAGCCCTCTTCCTCTTCCTCAAATAACCGTGCATACACACCTGCATCCTTGTTCCGAGAAACATGAATACTGAGAGATAAAAGCAACCCCAAAAATATATACCAGTATCTGACTCAAACCAGAGCCAGCCGGTAATATCCGTCCGGACTCCAAACGTGCACAAGTGCGCGGATGAGAACGAACCCTGTCGCAAAACCATGCGAC
This sequence comes from Agapanthus africanus, assembly GCA_030015575.1. Lineage (NCBI taxonomy): Eukaryota > Viridiplantae > Streptophyta > Magnoliopsida > Asparagales > Amaryllidaceae > Agapanthus > Agapanthus africanus. Next base: position 669,698,123 of record CM057343.1, on the reverse strand, counting down.
CTCTACTCTGTTTTGCCCAGAGGCGAATACCCTCTGTGTGGGACTCTAAAGACTCGACACTACGCAGGCAGTGGGTTTAACCACAGACCGCAAGCGGCACTAGCTGTGCGTAACGGTCCCCAGGTAGATGTCGACAAGAAGGCTGACGAGGTGAAACCCCATCTGTACTCCTACTGAGTCTGAATGTGACAGTCTCCGTACAGTCCGGTCTGTTCGTCTAATACATCGCATGTCGGGCCTAGGGGGCGGTAAAACGTCAGTCCCCTAATAGCGGTACAAGTCGTGTCGGAGTGAAGCCCAAAACACCCTGAGATAACACTGGAAGCCTACCAGTATATCTCGCTTGCCCTGGCCAGGGACTACTCGTGTAATGGCTCTCCTAGACACAGCGCGATGTCAACCCCCAATACCGGGAGAGACGAATCCTGTCTAACCGGCACTGCCTCCAAGTGCTTCGGGACTGCACCCAACCACTACCTGTTTGCACGACTCCTTTGAGCCGTGGTAGGGTAGTGATCAAAGTGTAGTGGGAACACACTCGAGGCGAAGTGCCAGTGTCAAGTCAGCGGACTAAGCTGTACTCATGTCACCTGGGAACTGATAACTGACGATAGGTATAATACCAACCTTGCAGTTCCCGACGAGTCCTGTCCAGTGTACTCGTAACCCAACGAGCACCCGTATACTATCTCCAGTACGACGTACTGATGGCTGTGGGACAGACCATCTCCCACACTGGGATGAGAAGCGCATACGCTAGTCTACTCCGGAGTATCGATGCCCTGTCTCGATAGTCCTACGACTAGGGACCTGTATAAGGATGTGCTTATAGATTACCCAGCCCCCACTAGTGTGACTGCCATCACAACGCTGGTAATCAAGCAAAGATCCTAAGGGCTCCACTAATGCGTATAAGTGATATACTGAAATAAACACAAGTACACATTGAAGTAGAAACAAACCAAGTAGCATACTACTATATTGAGCAAGATTGTTTATACAAGGTGAATATCCCAAGCTTCCATCAAGTAATATACAAACTAGTATGATACAGTAATGGCCTCTAGGGCATATACACTAACAATCTCCCACTTGCACTAAGGCCATGAACTGGCGTACCGAAGACCTATCATCTCGATCAGCCGCTCGAACTGAGTCTGGGGTAAGGCCTTGGTGAATGGATCTGCAGTGTTCTCTTCTGAAGCAACCCTCCGAACCTCGATCTCCTTGCGATCCACGATCTCCCTGATCAGGTGATACCGCCTCAAGATGTGCCTGGATCTCTGATGGGACCTGGGTTCCTTTGCTAAAGCTATAGCCCCGTTGTTGTCGCAATACAGAGGTACTGGGTCAACAATGGACGGAACCACCTGAAGTTCTTTTAAGAACTTCCTTATCCAGACAGCTTCTTTTGCGGCATCAGATGCAGCGATGTATTCCGCTTCCATAGTCGAGTCTGCAACGGTTTCCTGTTTTGGAACTCTTCCAACACACCGCCCCTCCATTGAGGGTAAAGACAAAACCCGACATGGACTTGGAATCATCCTTGTCACTTTGGAAGCTGGAGTCAGCAAAGGCCTCAATCTGGAGGTCTTTTCCGCCATACACCAAGAACATCTCCTTAGTCCTTCTCAGGTACTTGAGAATGTTCTTTACTGCTATCCAATGTTTCTCCCCAGGGTTTGACTGATACCGGCTTACTACACTCAGTGCATAAGCTACATCCGGTCTGGTACACAACATCGCATACATTATAGAGCCTACCGCAGAAGCGTAGGGTATAATAGACATGCGATCCCTCTCCAAATCAGTCTTGGGAGACATCTCTTTAGATAGGGTGATCCCGTGACAAGCCGGTAGGTTACCGCGCTTGGAATCTTCCATACTGAATCTTTTCAGTACGGTGTCGATGTACCTGGACTGTGAAAGTCCTAATATCCTCTTGGATCTATCACGATGGATCCGGATCCCCAGGATGTAAGAGGCATCACCCAGGTCTTTCATGGAGAACCTGTGTGACAAGAAACCCTTGACAGATTGTAGCATAGGAATGTCATTTCCTATTAAGAGAATGTCATCCACGTATAAAACAAGGAATACTACAGTTCTCGCTACAAATCTACTATAGATGCATGGTTCATCTGGATTTTTGATAAAGTCAAATTCCTTGACCGTCTCATCAAAACAGATGTTCCAACTCCGCGATGCCTGCTTTAGTCCATAGATGGACTTAAGCAACTTGCACACCTTTCCGCTGCTCCCACTCTGAATGAAACCCTCTGGCTGATCCATATAGACACACTCCTCTAAACTTCCATTTAGAAAAGCGGTTTTTACGTCCATCTGCCAAATCTCATAATCGTGGAAGGCAGCAATGGCAAGAAGGATCCGAATGGATTTCAGCATAGCCACTGGAGAAAAGGTTTCGTCATAGTCCAAGCCAGGTCTTTGACGGAAACCCTTTGCTACAAGTCTAGCTTTATAGGTCTCAACCTGTCCATCTACACCAATCTTCCTTTTGAAGATCCACTTGCATCCTACGGGTTTTACCCCGTCTGGAGCAATGTCCAACGTCCATACTTTGTTGGTGTACATGGACTCCATTTCGGTCCGCATTGCATCCAGCCATTTTACCGAGTCAACGCTCTGAACGGCCTGCTGGAAGCTAGTTGGCTCATCATAGTCTATGATGCAATCCTCTCTATCCCCGTCTATGAGAAAACCGTAGTATCTCTCGGGCGGATGAGACTGCCTACTACTTCTGCGGAGCGGCGTAGGAATGTCCTGTTCATTTGAACCCTCTGGTTCTACTAAGCTTTCAGTAATAGCTCGTGGTTCTGGAATTTCTTCCAGTTCTACTGTGCTCCCACTTATCTGGTTTTCCAAAAACTCAGTTTCCAAGAAGTAGGCATGACGAGAAACAAGAACCTTTTGTTCCTCTTCACAGTAGAAGAAATATCCCTTAGAGTTCTTTGGATATCCCACGAACTTACACTGTACTGAGCGTGCCTCGAGCTTGTCCGCATGCTGCTTTTTAACAAAAGCTGGACATCCCCAAGTCTTGATGTGACTGAGATGGGGCCTCTTCCCACACCACATCTCATATGGTGTAGTAGGCACAGTCTTAGTAGGAACTCGGTTCAATAGGTACGCAGCTGATTCTAGTGCATACCCCCAGAATGATCGCGGTAACTCAGCGTTACTCATCATGGACCGTACCATATCCAATAGGGTCCGGTTCCGTCTCTCCGATACACCGTTATGTTGCGGAGTGTATGGAGGAGTAAGCTGAGAGAGAATCCCATTCTCTTTTAAGTAATTCAGGAACTCGGCACTTAAGTATTCTCCACCTCGATCCGATCTTAGAATCTTGATACTTTTACCGGTTTGTTTTTCTACTTCATTCTTAAATTCCTGGAATTTTTCAAAAGATTCTGACTTATGTTTCATTAAGAAGACATAACCGTATCTTGAAAAATCATCCGTAAAAGTAATGAAGTAAGAATAACCGCTTCGCGCATGTGTAGACATTGGACCGCACACGTCGCTGTGTACGAGTCCCAAGAGCTCGCTCGCTCTTACTCCGTGTCCAGTGAACGGAGTCTTTGTCATCTTTCCTTTGAGACAGGATTGACAAGTGGCATACGATTGATATTCGAACGGATCCAAATATCCTTCTGTATGTAACTTAGTCAACCTTCTCTCATTGATGTGACCTAGTCTACAATGCCATAAGAAAGTCTGATTGATATCTGGAGACTTTCTTTTGTGTGTATTCTGGACATTGAAAATCTGTGGTTGGTTTAATACGTATATACCATTGCTCAGTGTACCTGACCCAATCAGAACTTGATTAAGGTGAATGTTTACAACATTACTTACAAACGCAAATTCATAACCTTCTTTAGAAACCAAAGATACAGAAATGATATTACAAGTTGCGTTTGGTACAAAAAAGCAATTACGCAAAACCAAAACATGCCCATCTGACATTCCCAGGTGATAGTCCCCCACGGCTTTAGCATCCATGCTAGCTCCGTTCGCAACTCTGAGGGTCATGTCACCTTCCTTCAAAAACCTACGGTTTCTCAACGCCTGCAAAGAATTACAGATATGAGATCCTGATCCGGTATCCAATACCCAGGAAGTAGAGTTTATAGAAAGACAGTTTTCAATAACATACACACCTGAAGCTGAAGCCGCAACCTGCTTCAGTTCCTGTGTCCTGGCTTTCCAAGCCCTGCAATCTTTCTTCCAGTGTCCACTATTATGACAATAGAAGCACTCTTCCTTTCCAACAAGCTTCCCCGCAATCTTTGTCGCCTTTTCCTTTCCCTTCGAACCCACTTTACTAACACCTCCTCTTGGTTTGGCGGGGGCTTTCTTCCTCTTTCCCTTGGCTTTCGCCTTGGACCTAGAGGAAGAAGATCCTCCTACAAACAAAGCGGGTGTTTCCCTACCCTTCTGTAGGGTGCCATCTGCGCTCCTCAGCAGGTTGAGGAGTTCTGAAAGTTCAACTTCCTTTTCTTGCAAGTTGAAATTCAGTATGAACTGGGCGTAAGTGGATGGAAGGGACTGGAGAATTAAATCTGTATAGAGTTCACTATCCAACGTGGTCCCAAGTTCTGCGAGCTCCTCAGTGTAGCCAATCATCTTAAGCACGTGGTCCGCTACCGATGATCCGACGGCCAACTTTGTCGAAAACAACTTCTTCGACACTTCGTATCTTGCGATACGAGACTGCTCTCCATACAGTTCTTTTGTATGGAGAAATATGGACTCGAGGTCCATATTCTCATGCCTCCTCTGATGTTCGTTGTCCATAGAGGCAAGCACGAGGCACCTGGCCTTTGCGCAATCAATCTCCCAAGTCTTACGGATTTCCTTATCCGCGACGCTGGAGGTGGGACCTGGGACGGGGGGAGCTTTGGTGGTAAGAAGATACCCCAGCTTGTCGTAAGCGATTGCCAATTTGACATTCCTGAGCCAATCTTTGTAGTTTGGCCCTGTCAGTATGTTTTTATCTAGAAGTAACTTAAGTCCAGTCATTTCGATTTGGTCGCTGCAGGGGGAGAGAAGAAACACTTTAGCACGATGCTCTTGCAAGTTTAGAATGGTTTTTAATTTGTCTAAACAGGATGGCTCCCACTGTCTCTCGAATCCCTCCTCAAACCACAAAGGAAGAATTAGCCGGGATCAATCCCACCGTACAATACTTGCTTAACCGTTCAGCCAGGCCAGTGTCGGTACTTCGAGGGAGGTTTTCCAATGCTTTCGCGAAGTTCCTTAATTTAAGAACCTCTTTTCCCTGGGGGCGTAGCCCCGCTAACACCTTTCTAGGCACCTACTAGGTTTATAGCATTGATCGTTTAGTGAGAAATTTCCCGAGGAGTAGCATATACTCACAGTAGGATCGGGATCCAAATATCATCGCGTGACGAAAATGAAGGAATCCTACCATAATCATCACACTCCAAATGGTATGCAAATCTAGCAAGTTTCAGTACTTGTGAAACTCCCGATGTGGATTTTTGCCCCATGCTCTTATGATCTTGACTTTGGCCAACAAATCATAAGTCACATGTCAAGTTCTTCCCGTCGTTCTCCAGGTTAATTTGAATCCATCCGTACATACCCTTGACTTTGGCCAACAAGGCAGTACGACTGTTCCAAATCAACGCATCTATCTATGCTGCACATGAATATCCAATAGCTACTAATCACTATGCCTTGACTTTGGCCAACAAACACAGCTTGAATACTATTGACTATTTATGTGAAACGACGGAGGGCTACGAATGGTTTTGGTAAAACCGCGAACGTAGTGAACTTGATATAATCGATGGAACGAGATAGCTTTTAGAAAGAGTGGCTCAAGCTCCGCATTTAAAAGTTAGTTTTGAAAAGAACCGAGTGGTTTTTCGAAAGTGTTCCAACGACTTTAACTTGGTTTATTATCTTGCATTAGTTCTTTTAATGCGTGATATTCTTGCATTAGTTCTTTTAATGCGTCCCATCATTTAATCCTACCATTGCAGAAAACAACCAAAATATGACGTACGCTTATGCCATTCGCATTCGCCACGGGGTCCCGTCATCACTCGTTAGGTTACTTAACTAACGACAGAGCGGGGGCTGGGCTAGCGCGGCTGTAAAACATAAGCAACGCCTAAATAGAAAGCAATGATAGACATTACAGATCACAGATGAATATATTGGATATACTAGCAATCTGCAATCCTTTCGAGCCTGCAATGAAAAGCGGATTACACGGTCGCGGTGAATAGCAAATACCCCACCCAAGACCCCTACGGGTGCGGCAAACTACCCGCCAAGTACTCGGCAGTTTGCGCACCCCTCCATGGGTCTATCCTAGGAGCAAAAACAGTAAAAAGAATTATACAATGACGGCTACAACCCCGACCCGATTGTGCGGCCAAACAAATAATATTATTACATCAATTTACATTTACAATGAATGAAAGAAAAACAAAAGCTCATCTCACATCCACCCCGGCTATTCACCCGCGACAGTCCAACACATTCATATACACAATCCAATATCAAACACAGATCATGTATAACCCCGACTAATCGACCTATAGCGATTAGCCGACGTTCAATACATGCAAACATCACAGATATAACCATCATAGTCAAAGTGCAGTGAAGTTCGGAAAAATACGGAATTATAGGACCCCAAAAGTGAATTTCTGTTCTGGAAAATCTGGGCACATATAATATATCTTAAAAATCCCAAAACCAACACAGAAGAACACTGCACGAAAAACGATGCAGAGAAGACACCAAACGGCGGCGGTTCCGCGGCACATGCCTACCTCGTGCCGCGGAACCGCGGCGGTTTAAATGAATTAGGGCGTCGTATTTCATGGGTGTTCACACAAAACCCTGAGCCGAATTTACAAGTATAAAGTTTTTTATTTAGAGCAGAAAAAAATTCAACAGAAACTTAGGGTTTTGGTTTTTCCGGTTTTGCGATTTTTCGGTTTCGAACTTCGTTACACTTCACTACCAAGCTAGTTTAAGTTTAGTTAGGCTCTGATACCACTGTAAGTCCATATTGCGACCCCCGGTGCTTACGGGGAGGCGGAAACGGTATAAAAAACAAATTTTTATCGCAAGAGGCAACATGGACTAAAACAATGTCGGGATCGTGTCTAAACTAAACTAGCAAATACGCTAAAGGGAGTTAGCTACTCGGATGAAGATGGTTATACCTAAACTTGAACTCCTTCTTCTTCAAACTTTGTAGAGGTTGATGGTTCTCTTTTGTCGCCTTCTTCCGTCGAAGATGGATCCACCTCGAGAGTTCAACCTTTGGGCTCTTCCTCGTGCTTTGAGTGAACTAGGGTTTCCGGCTTGCTAAACCTTGAACCTAGAATGAGTAGAGAGTGTCTAAGGGGTGCTTTTCTTTTTAAAGAGAAGGATTCTCAACACATGAGAAGGGTTCTCTCTAGCTAGAGGAAGAAGAAGATGAAGTGAGGAGAGAGAGTTGTTATGATAAAAATGAGCTCTTTTTTTTTTGCAACCATAACATAAAGCAAAAGAATTATCAAATAATAATAATAATGAAAATGAAAAGGATGATGGAAAGTTTTAGAATGACCATTATCATTTCAAACATTAAATGAATTTGCTAGAATCAAAGAGCATCTTTCTTTTGTAATGATGATGGTCAAAACTTCAACCATGGTCAACAAGTCAACCATGGTCAACAAGTCAACATAAAAACCAACCATGACACAATTTCATTTTATTATATATTATTAATTGATATAACATAAATCCATTAGGGTTTGGAAAAAGACGACTGTCAACTGTGCATACGCACCCGTTCCGAAACCCTAATGAAAGCCCTCTTCCTCTTCCTCAAATAACCGTGCATACACACCTGCATCCTTGTTCCGAGGAACATGAATACTGAGAGATAAAAGCAACCCCAAAAACATATACCAGTATCTGACTCAAACCAGAGCCAGCCGGTAATATCCGTCCGGACTCCAAACGTGCACAAGTGCGCGGATGAGAACGAACCCTGTCGCAAAACCATGCGACCTCTACTCTGTTTTGCCCAGAGGCGAATACCCTCTGTGTGGGACTCTAAAGACTCGACACTACGCAGGCAGTGGGTTTAACCACAGACCGCAAGCGGCACTAGCTGTGCGTAACGGTCCCCAGGTAGATGTCGACAAGAAGGCTGACGAGGTGAAACCCCATCTGTACTCCTACTGAGTCTGAATGTGACAGTCTCCGTACAGTCCGGTCTGTTCGTCTAATACATCGCATGTCGGGCCTAGGGGGCGGTAAAACGTCAGTCCCCTAATAGCGGTACAAGTCGTGTCGGAGTGAAGCCCAAAACACCCTGAGATAACACTGGAAGCCTACCAGTATATCTCGCTTGCCCTGGCCAGGGACTACTCGTGTAATGGCTCTCCTAGACACAGCGCGATGTCAACCCCCAATACCGGGAGAGACGAATCCTGTCTAACCGGCACTGCCTCCAAGTGCTTCGGGACTGCACCCAACCACTACCTGTTTGCACGACTCCTTTGAGCCGTGGTAGGGTAGTGATCAAAGTGTAGTGGGAACACACTCGAGGCGAAGTGCCAGTGTCAAGTCAGCGGACTAAGCTGTACTCATGTCACCTGGGAACTGATAACTGACGATAGGTATAATACCAACCTTGCAGTTCCCGACGAGTCCTGTCCAGTGTACTCGTAACCCAACGAGCACCCGTATACTATCTCCAGTACGACGTACTGATGGCTGTGGGACAGACCATCTCCCATACTGGGATGAGAAGCGCATACGCTAGTCTACTCCGGAGTATCGATGCCCTGTCTCGATAGTCCTACGACTAGGGACCTGTATAAGGATGTGCTTATAGATTACCCAGCCCCCACTAGTGTGACTGCCATCACAACGCTGGTAATCAAGCAAAGATCCTAAGGGCTCCACTAATGCGTATAAGTGATATACTGAAATAAACACAAGTACACATTGAAGTAGAAACAAACCAAGTAGCATACTACTATATTGAGCAAGATTGTTTATACAAGGTGAATATCCCAAGCTTCCATCAAGTAATATACAAACTAGTATGATACAGTAATGGCCTCTAGGGCATATACACTAACACATTTAACCTGAAATAGCTTTACTGAACCGTTACATAAATCATTGCACCTCTAAGGGTTCTTAAACCTGTTAACATGACTAAACGGCTATACTTGTCTTACTGTACTCTTGGAATCATCTCTGTGACAAATTTGATAACTGTATTGCAAATTGAATGAAACTGCTTATTACTTAATTCATTGCTTATCTCATGTTGTTAATACCCATGTTTGATTATATATCTGATTGTGAGCACACCCACGATATTGTTTACATCTTGACCTGACATTGCTACACATGTATATATTGATATACCTGACATGGTACCGTATACTGTTGACTTGACCTGATGTACCATGACCTGACCTGTTACCTGATCTTGTGTCTAATGCCAACAAACCTGACATGTAGTCCTCATGGACCGTTCCTGTTGTCTATCCAGACAAACCTGCTTTTACCTGATCCTGTGTTGGCATTAGTTCTTGATTACTGAATACCTGACTCGACATACATAACTTGGGGGTATGGGGAAATCAAAGGTGAAACCTGACTTGTAACTTAACGGTTCGATACCTGTTCTGATCAGTCTTACGGGCTAGGCCAGCTCCGGAGTGATGATGCTGACATCACTCGCCCATCCTGCTACCTGTTACTGCCTAGCGGCACGTCTCGGATTCAGCCCCGAGGGTCTTGACCATGGTCCCGGGCATGCACGGGATACTATTGAGTTACATCGACGATTCATTAATTGATTTCAAAGACTTTAGAATAGAAAACCCGATAGAATAGTTTAGTTACCCACTGCACACTACCCTGCACTGCTTGATTCACATCATTGCTACTCTCCTTTTATTCATGTTCATTTTGCATTGCCTGTTACACTGTTCATATTATATTACTTGATGACATGACGCGCTGACGTCTGGGTTTTGCATGGCCCAGATTCCGTACCGCTGTCGCAGTCCGAGCAGGAGTACTTCAGCCCGCAGGCTGAGCTGTGAGTTCGGTAGTAGTTAGTTTTATTTCCTGCATTTATTTCCTGATGTGAGCCCGCATTATGGGACATACATTTCAGTTATTGTATTGGATCATTTGCTTCCGCATTTATTTATTATTGACTCCTGTTATCTTGGTTTATGGACATGTTTTAGATAGTTTTATCTTGTTCTTGATATCTCTACAGCCGTAATGTGACTGTGGATGGATACTTCCTACCCTCAGGTAGCATGGTTGGCTATGTCACGTGCCCAATCTAGCGTACTCTGGGAAGCGGGGCGTGACATGGTTCTTTTGGTATCAGAGCCATAGGTTAGTCGGGTTGATTCTTTTGTAGTTGGGTATTGTACCCAATACACGAATCAAAATGCCCGTGTTTAGGAAACATGTCCTGCCACTTTGCCGTTTACCATTCTTGAATCACATTCTTCCTGATTATATCTTTTACGATATGCAAACTTCCTTTGCATATCGACTGGAAAAACCTGATTCCTTGTTATCTCTAGGACTTAGGCGACTTGGGTGGAGTTAAGTAATTGTGGCTATGAGACCGCGGCATAGTTACAATGCGGCACTCTATTTAAGTATCTTGGAGTTCTAGCCTTGATCTATATTCAGAATCTATCATCATGCTAATGTTGGGTATTTTGATTTCCAGGAATATGGCTGGTAAGAATTTGAAGATGTACCAAAGACGTGCGGACAAAGCCGCCATGCGTAGAGTGATAAGGGGATTGCGGGAGAATCTAAAGAGACAGACCGAGCTGAAACCGGCGTCTGCACTGAACCAAACGTCTATACGTAGAAGTGTTCCGGTGAACAGACGCAGCGTAGCACCAATGAAGAAAACAATTGTGGGTGATCGGAAAAGGAGCGTGATTTGTGACTACTGCCATGTACCCGGACATGTGCGAAAGGATTGCCGCAGGAGGCTGGGACTCTGTTTTGGTTGTGGAGCGGCAGATCACGCCGTTAGTGCTTGTCCGTCGAAGCTTCGTACAAAGGAAGATATTCAGAGGCCTCCGCAGAAACCGTTCCAAGGGCAAAAACAGCTGACTCAAGGATATAATCAGGCTCGAGCTTTTACCTTGACAGCTGAGGAAGGCGTCAGGAGAAGTCGTTTCAGGTACTCTACTCGTTCATGGTTTTCCCGCATTGGCATTATTTGATTCTGGTGCATCCCATTGTTTTATGTCATCCAAGTTTGTAACTACACACTCGATTGCCTGCACGACCCTGTCTAGTTTCTGGGACATACATACTGGGAATGGGAAAATCATATCTAGTAGGGAATGTAAAGATTGTACAGTTGTTGTGTGCGGACGGGAGCTTTTTGCAGATTTCTTGGTGATTGATACGGGCAGCTACGAAGTCGTCTTGGGAATGGATTTTCTTGGCACTTTCCACGCTCACATTGACTATAGGGCAAAGAAAGTAATTTTCCAGATTCCCGGACATCCTGAGTTTACCTTCACTGGAGGAAGCAGTTCTGTCGGGCCAGTCGAGTTTAGGGCTAGGCCGACAAATGTTATTCTTGCAGCAATGGAAGTTGATAGTGGTGAAGAGCCGGCGGTTGTTCGCAATTTTATGGACGTATTTGAAGATATATCGGGTTTACCGCCGAAGCGAGACGTGGAGTTCGCAATTGATCTTATTCCTGGTGCAGCGCCAGTATCCAAAGCGTATTATCCAATGGCACCAGTAGAGTTGGAAGAAGTTAAGAAACAAGTTGCCGAATTGCTTGAAAAGGGTTGGATTCGAAGCAGTAACTCGCCTTGGGGAGCTCCAGTTCTTCTAGTAAAGAAGAAGGATGGCACAGGAAGGATGTGCATCGACTATCGAGAATTAAACCGGGTAACTATTAAGAACAAGTACCCGATCCCTCGCATTGGAGAACTTTTTGAGCAGCTTAGTGGCGCAAGGGTATTCTCGAAGCTGGATTTGCGATCCGGATATCATCAGGTCCGAGTGAAAGCAGAAGATATTTGCAAGACGGCGTTCCGAACTCGGTATGGACATTACGAGTACTTAGTGATGCCCTTTGGAGTAACGAATGCGCCGGCAGTATTCATGGACCTGATGAACCGAATCTTTTCACCATTCTTGGACCAGTTTATTGTGGTATTCATTGACGATATTCTGGTTTACTCGAAAAGTTTTGAGGAGCATGCTGAGCATTTGAAGATCGCACTGCAGACATTGAGACAGGAGAAGCTTTATGCGAAGATGAGTAAGTGCGAGTTTTGGCTGGAGAAAGTGAAGTTTTTGGGGCATGTTGTGTCTGGCGATGGCATTGCCGTCGATCCAGAAAAGATTGCAGCAGTTCGAGATTGGCCGATTCCAAAGAATGTTGCTGAGATAAGAAGTTTTCTTGGACTCGCCGGATACTACAGAAGATTTGTGGAGAACTTTGCCCGTCTGGCGGAGCCGTTAACCAAGCTTACCCGTAAGGAGGTACCTTTTGTATGGATGGATAAGTGTGCATTAGCTTTTGAGACGTTGAAGCAGAAGTTGATAACCGCCCCTATTCTGATCGTGCCAGACAATTCCGGAGGATTAGTGATTCACAGCGACGCATCTGGGAAAGGATTGGGATGTGTTTTGATGTAGCATGGGAATATTGTAGCGTACGCATCGAGACAATTGAAGACCCATGAGAAGAATTATCCAACTCATGACTTGGAGCTTGCGGCTGTGATTTTCGCTTTGAAGATTTGGAGACACTACCTTTTAGGTGAAAGGGTCGAAGTTTTTACAGATCATAAGAGCTTGAAGTATATGTTCATACAGAAGGAGCTTAATATGAGGCAGCGTAGATGGTTGGAGCTGATGGCTGACTACGATCTTGATCTTAAGTACCATCCGGGGAAGGTTAATGTTGTTCCGGATGCGCTTAGTCGGTTACCAGCAATTCAGGTGTTAACTACGCAGAAGGAGATCGTTGCAGATTTTCGAAGATTTGACTTAGAGGTTGTGCTACCGCGTTCTACGGGACAGTTGATGCAGCTACAAGTACAGTCATCATTGATCGAGAATATTAAAGCAGCTCAATCGCAAGATCCTAGACTGCAAAAGTTTCGAGAGCAGGTTGAAGCCGGACTACGAACAGATTTACTGATCCACAAAGATGGTTCGCTGAGGTACGGTAGCCGTTTATGTGTGCCAAAGGGAGATGTTCGTGAAGAGCTTATGAAGGGGGCACACAGTTCAGCTTATTCTGTACATCCCGGAGGCACAAAGATGTACCGAGATATTCGACAGCATTTCTGGTGAGAAGGCATGAAACGGGAGATTGCTCGCTTTGTGGCTAAGTGCTTGGTGTGTCAGCAAGTTAAGGCCGAACATCAAAGGGTTGCTGGTTTATTGCAACCACTTCCGATCCCTCAGTGGAAGTGGGAACATATAACCATGGATTTCGTGACGGCTTTACCGCGGAGTCCAAAGGGCAACAATGCTGTATGGGTGATTGTTGATCGGTTGACCAAGGCAGCCCACTTTATTCCTTTTCGTGTTGGTCAATCAACAGAGACCTTGGCGGAGCGGTACATGCAGGAGATTGTAAGATTGCATGGAGTACCGGTGAGCATCGTGTCCGATCGGGACACTCGGTTCTTATCACACTTCTGGAGGAGTTTACAGGAAAGTTTGTGGACTCGATTGAAGTTTAGCACAGCTTATCATCCTCAAACTGATGGTCAGTTGGAGAGAACGATCCAAACTCTTGAAGATATGTTGAGAGCATGCATGTTGGATTTCAAGGGTTCTTGGGAGGATCATCTACATTTGGTAGAGTTTTCTTACAACAACAGTTTTCAGGCAACTATTCAGATGGCTCCGTTTGAAGCTTTGTATGGTCGTAAATACCGTTCACCTGTGTGTTGGGACGATGTCGGTGAACGAAGATTATTGGGACCAGCTTTGGTTGTGCAGACAGTTGAGAAGATTAACACTATCAGAAATCATATGAAGGCAGCTCAAGACTGACAGAAGAGTTGGGCTGACACGTCAAGAAGACCTCTAGAGTTCGCCGTGGGTGATTTGGTATTCTTGAAGATATCACCGACTAGAGGGGTGATTCGTTTTGGGAGTCGAGGAAAGTTTAGTCCTCGATTCGTTGGACCCTTTGAGATCTTGGAGCGTGTTGGTGAGGTAGCGTACCGTTTGGCGTTACCGCAGTCCTTGGCAAGTGTGCACGATGTGTTTCACGTAACTCAACTACGAAGGTATGTTCGAGATGAAACGCACGTTTTGGATCATTCGGAGTTAACAGTACGGGAAGACTTAACTTTTGAGGAGCGACCGGTTGAAATTGTGGATCGAAGGGAAAAGGTTCTTAAGAACAAGGTTATCCCCCTTGTGCTTGTTTCTTGGGGTAATCGCTCGCATGGAGAATCACTTGGGAACGAGAAGATGAAATCCAACAGAAGTTTCCTCACCTTTTCTTGTAGTTTTTTTTGTATTCTTGGAATTTCGAAGACGAAATTCTTTTTGTAGTTGGGTATAATGTAACACCCGAGTCCAATGCTACTAATTTCAGTTACTGTATGAGCATAGTATGGTACTCATTTTATTTAGCCTGCTTGATTGTTTCTTACTGTAAATTTTTACCCGGCAAGGTCATTTTTGCATATAACAAATTTTGGCATCTAAAATAAAATTAAAAATATTCATCTTGGCCTACTTGACACCCCTAGCCTCGTGGTAGTGTCCGTTCATTGTGTTCTCGTCCCGTTCAGTGAAACGGGCGAGTTTGGACGGCTACGCGCGCGTACATGTGTCCGTTTTGGGGGTATGCTTTTTAATCATAAGACACTTAATTTTAAAATTTGGAACCCGTTTAAAATCCTATTATTTCAATTTCAAATTTTTGGACCCGACCCGGGCGCGATTTGGAAATGTTTTATTTGGCTCCAAAATCCCAAATTTTAATATCCTTTACACCATAATATATTTCCGTAATATATATATAATTTACTATTTATATCAAATGTTTTAAATATTTTTCTTAAACCTCTAAATCATTCTTCAACCAATCCGATCCCTCCTTATAACCGTGGGCCCCATCTCATTATTCTTTCTCTCTCTCTCCTTCATAACTCTCTCTCTCTCCCTCATATCTCTGTCTCTCTCCCTTTCTCTATCTCTCTCTCTCTACCCCTCAAATCTCTCTCTCTCTAACTTTATTCTCTTTCTCTCTCTCTTCTTTTTAAATCTTTTCCCTCCCCATAATTTCCTTATGAGAACCCATCCGAGCCATCGTCGCGCTGCCTAGCCTTGTCCCCATCACCACCGCAGCCCCAAGCCGGCGCCACCGTCGCCTGCGCCCGCACCTCCTCACCTTACCAAGCCTCTCTTCCTCCTTTTCCCCGCGTTCCCAGCGACCTGCTCACCACCCGCGACCATCTGCAACCCCTGCAGCTTCTCTGCGGCCACCGGCGACCACCCCTGCGCGCGTCTGCGCCGCCCCTGGTCGTCGCCGACGATCACCGGACCACCTGTGATTGCCTCTGTAAGTCTTCCTCTTCTCTCCTCCTCTCCTTCTTCCCTTCTTCTCCCTTTTCTGTTCTGTCCCGTTCTTGATTGGCCGTAGTTCCTTGCAGGCAAAGCACCGGAGCTCCGTCGACGTGGTCGGCAATCACCATCCCTCCACAGATCCTCGTGAGCCCCCTTGTCTCTATCCTTCTTCTCTTCCCTCTTCTTGATTCTCCGTTTGGTCGTTCATGAATTCTTGAAATTGTAGTTTCGCTGTTCGCCGGAATCCGGCCGTACCGGCGACGTGTCCCGACGATCCAGCGAGGTACCCCGACCCGCGTGGTTCCATTGTTCGTTGTTTGGGTTCAATCCGTGAACCGTGCGTCCGTCGCGAGTTTCCCCGCCGACGTTTATTGTTCCGTTTTTCCCGGTTCGCGACCCGTCGAGGCAAGTACCCCTTGCTACATGCTATACAATATTTACATATGTATTTTGACACCCTAAGCCTGTAAATTTAACTTGGTACGATCATTTCTCATTTTTTTGGGTACAATATTGCATTATATCATTTTGCCGTTAAACTTGGAACCTACAGTTTCATATTGAACCTAATAACCATATTTACCTGTTTAATCACATTTCTTAATGTTAACATAGCTTGTGGCATTTATCCCTGTAGTTCTGATCCTTTCGGACACTTGTATGCATTTAACCTGAAATTGCTGTACTGAACCGTTACATAAATCATTGCACCTCTAAAGGTTCTTAAACCTGTTAACATGACTAAACGGCTATACTTGTCTTACTGCACTCTTGGAATCATCTCTGTGACAAATTTGATAACTGTATTGCAAATTGAATGAAACTGCTTATTACTTAATTCATTGCTTATCTCATGTTGTTAATACCCATGTTTGATTATATATCTGATTGTGAGCACACCCACGATATTGTTTACATCTTGACCTGACATTGCTACACATGTATATATTGATATACCTGACATGGTACCGTATACTGTTGACTTGACCTGATGTACCATGACCTGACCCGTTACCTGATCTTGTGTCTAATGCCAACAAACCTGACATGTAGTCCTCATGGACCGTTCCTGTTGTCTATCCAGACAAACCTGCTTTTACCTGATCCTGTGTTGGCATTAGTTCTTGATTACTGAATACCTGACTCGATATACATAACTTGGGGGTATGGGGAAATCAAAGGTGAAACCTGACTTGTAACTTAACGGTTCGATACCTGTTCTGATCAGTCTTACGGGCTAGGCCAGCCCCGGAGTGATGATGCTGACATCACTCGCCCATCCTGCTACCTGTTACTGCCTAGCGGCACGTCTCGGATTCAGCCTCGAGGGTCTTGACCGTGGTCCCGGGCATGCACGGGATACTATTGAGTTACATCGACGATTCATCAATTGATTTCAAAGACTTTAGAATAGAAAACCCGATAGAATAGTTTAGTTACCCACTGCACACTACCCTGCACTGCTTGATTCACATCATTGCTACTCTCCTTTTATTCATGTTCATTTTGCATTGCCTGTTACACTGTTCATATTATATTACTTGATGACATGACGCGCTGACGTCTGGGTTTTGCATGGCCCAGATTCCGTACCGCTGTCGCAGTCCGAGCAGGAATACTTCAGCCCGCAGGCTGAGCTGTGAGTTCGGTAGTAGTTAGTTTTATTTTCTGCATTTATTTCCTGATGTGAGCCCGCATTATGGGACATACATTTCAGTTATTGTATTGGATCATTTGCTTCCGCATTTATTTATTATTGACTCCTGTTATCTTGGTTTATGGACATGTTTTAGATAGTTTTATCTTGTTCTTGATATCTCTACAGCCGTAATGTGACTGTGGATGGATACTTCCTACCCACAGGTAGTATGGTTGGCTATGTCACGTGCCCAATCTAGCATACTCTGGGAAGCGGGGCGTGACAACCATTCCTTGCGATTTCTAACGCGGTGATCAATTGTCGTAACGGTTCAATGAATCTATCTTTTGGCAATATGACAATTGAACTCAACATTTTTAAGTTGGGAAATCAGCCTGCCGAACCTAATTCTAGCGTACTTGATGTTTGCTCGATCAATGAGATCACGGAGGAGGACTGTGAGTTCGAAAATTTTATGTTTGATCACAGCAGTGTTGACGCCACTAGTGCGTTTCTCCTAGAATCCGACACAGCTTTCACGGCGGACAACGATTATGAGTGTTTCACCTTTGTAGACGATTTTAAAGACTCACCACCCGAGTTTGAGTCTTTTGCTTTTTCGGATGAGTTAGTTGAACCATCCGACTCGGTTGCGTACACTCGATTTGAACCTTTGATGGAATCCTTCGAGTTTGAAACAGTTACTCCATTGTTACCATCTATTGTTTCACCTCCTAAACTCGAACTAAAGCTTTTGCCGTCGCACCTAAAATATGCTTATCTAGGTGAGAATGAGACCCTACCCGTTATCATATCGGCCTCTCTAGCCCTCGAGCAAGAGAAGGCCCGTTTAATGGCCTTACAAAATAATCGGCAAGCTTTTGGCTGGTCTATGGCGGACATCAAGGGGATTAGTCCCCTCATAGTTGAACATCATATACACTTGATGGATGATGCCAAGCCGGTAAGGGATCCACAAAGACGCCTCAACCCCATAATAAAAGAGGCTGTCAAGAAGGAGATTGTTAAATGTCTTGATAGTGGTATCATTTACCCTATCTCGGATAGCCAATGGGTTAGCCCCATTCATGTTGTGCCAAAGAAATCGGGCATCACGGTCATTACCAATGAGGCAAATGAGTTAATTCCTACTCGCACCCAAACTGGGTGGCGCGTTTGCATCGACTATAGAAAACTCAATGCCGCGACAAGGAAAGACCGCTTTCCTTTACCTTTCATTGACCAAATGATAGAACGATTAGCTGAGCATGAGTTCTACTGCTTTTTAGATGGCTATTCCGGCTATAACCAAGTCCCCATAGCCAAAGATGATCAAGACAAGACCACATTTACTTGTCCTTTTGGCACTTTTGCTTATCGTCGCATGCCCTTTGGGTTATGCAATGCACCCGCTACATTTCAGCGGTGTATGATAGGGATCTTTTCGGACATGGTTGAAAAGTTTTTGGAGATCTTTATGGATGATTTCTCCATTTTTGGTGACTCCTTCGATGAGTGTTTACTACACCTTGACGCTGTTCTTACCCGCTGTAGGAATAAGAACCTAACTTTGAATTGGAAGAAGTGCAATTTTATGGTACGAGAAGGCATTGTCTTAGGACATGTCATCTCGCAAAACGGCATAGAGGTTTATAGAGCCAAAATTGAAGTCATTTCCAATCTTCCTCCTCCTAAATGCGTCAAATACATCCGAACTTTCCTTGGCCATGCCGGTTTTTATAGACGGTTCATCAAGGATTTTAGCAAGATTGCTAGACCTTTGACTCTCTTATTGGCCAAGGACACAATATTTGATTTTGACTCAACTTGCATGGAAGCGTTCGAGTCATTGAAACACTCTCTCATTTCTGCGCCCATTCTTTCATCTCCTGACTGGACGCATCTCTTCGAAATTATGTGCGGCGCATCAGATTTTGCCATTGGTGCTGTTCTTGGACAGCACATTAATAAAATGCCGCACGTAATTTATTACGCTAGCCGTACATTAAATGAGGCCCAACTAAACTACACAACAACAGAAAAAGAGTTTTTAGCAGTTGTGTTTGCACTTGAAAATTTTCGGCCTTATTTAATCGGCTCTCCAGTTATTGTGTATACGGACCATTCAGCTCTTCGCCATCTTTTTGCGAAGAAGAATGCTAAATCGAGGCTAATACGTTGGATCCTCTTGCTACAAGAGTTTGACCTTGTCATAAGGGACAAAAGAGGATGTGAAAACGTAGTGGCCGATCACCTTTCACGACTTCCTTCTTCGCCTACACTTGAAATTCCAATAAAAGATGTCTTTCCCGATGAACAACTCTTAACCGTTTCTTGCGAACCATGGTTCGCTGATATAGTAAACTACTTAGCCACCGGCTTGATACCTATAGATTGGTCGAAACAGGATGAACTATGCTTCTTGTCCCAAGTAAAGCATTTTTACTGGGATGAACCTTATCTTTTTAAATACTGTTCCGACCAAATCATTCGTCGGTGTGTACCGGAAAACGAGTTTAAGAGTGTGCTGTCTTTTTGCCACGATCAAGCATGTGGTGGGCACTTTGGCCCAAAGAAGACAGCCGAAAAAATCTTGCAGTGTGGTTTCTATTGGCCACGACTCTTTAAAGATGCATATGAATACTGCAAGACATGCCCCCGGTGCCAACACTTGGGCCGGATATCGTGGAGAAACGAAATGCCGCTCCAACCAATTTTGGTTGTGGATGTTTTTTATGTTTGAGGAATAGAATTCATGGGACCATTTCCTAATTCTTTTGGGAATGTGTATATTCTTTTGGCTGTTGACTACGTTTCAAAGTGGGTCGAGGCTGTGCCTAGCCGAACGAACGACAACAAGGTTGTCGTTCGATTTCTTAAAGAACATATTTTTCTCGATTTGGGCACCCTCGAGCGATTATAAGTGATAATGGTTCTCACTTTTGCAATAGGACTTTTGAGTCCTTAATGCGCAAATATTCTATTACCCACAAGCTGTCAACGCCATACCATCCCCAAACATGTGGGCAAGCCGAGGTCTCGAATCGGCAAATTAAGCAAATCTTGGAGAAAACGGTTTCTAAAAACTGTAAAGATTGGTCACTCAAACTGATCGATGCACTATGGGCTTTCCGTACT
Source organism: Agapanthus africanus (assembly GCA_030015575.1). Classification (NCBI taxonomy): domain Eukaryota; kingdom Viridiplantae; phylum Streptophyta; class Magnoliopsida; order Asparagales; family Amaryllidaceae; genus Agapanthus; species Agapanthus africanus. The sequence continues at coordinate 669,677,698 of CM057343.1, read as the reverse complement.
GCATACAAGACCGATCTTGGTATGTCTCCATACCGGCTTGTTTACGGGAAGGCTTGCCACCTCCCAGTAGAGATTGAGCATAAGGCATTTTGGGCAATCAAAGAGTTGAATTTATCATTAAGAGATGCGGGCAGCAATCGAAAGCTGCAATTAAATGAACTAGAAGAGCTGCGGGATGAGGCTTATGATAATGCCGTAATTGTTAAAAACCGAACTAAGGTGTTCCACGATAAACACTTTCTGCGAAAAACATTTAAAGCTGGTCAACAGGTTTTACTCTATGACACTCGGTTACATTATCACCCCGGCAAGCTCCGTTCTAGGTGGAAAGGGCCATTTGTAGTTCACACCGTTTATCCGCACGGTGCGGTTGATCTTGAAAATCCGGAGGACAGTACTTTATTCAAAATAAATGGACATCGATTAAAACCGTTCCTCACAGCGGACCCATCGGAGGAGCTCCTGTTTTTGCAGGAGCCGCTTTACACCGATTAAATCTCCTCCACTTTCACCCCCGAATTTCCAATCAATTTTTCCAACACTTTATTTCAAATAAGTTTGGGGGGTGTATCATTTGTAAATGTTAATAAGCAGGAAATTGCCGACATTATCGACCCACTTAGTGCAGCATGACAGTGAGGACACTGTCCAGTTTAAGTTTGGGGGTGTGCTCGGTAAGTTTTCTTCCTTCGCATTCATATGTATAATTTTGCATTACATCCTTATATAAAAATCATAAAAATTGAAAAATTTGAAAAAAAAGAAAAAAAAAATAGAAAAAGAAAAACCCATAAAAAAATTGAAAATTTCAAAAACATTATAAAAATTAATGTATTCAATTTTGGCTGTATTTGACTTAAGTTTGACAAATAGGTCAACTGGCTAGGAAAAACTAGATCTTAGACTTAGTAAATTAAAAACCCTAAAAATAACTTTTCTTAAAGTTTAACGGTAGAAAGTATATGTCTTTATAGTTTATTTAGAAATAGGCAAATTTTGGGTTCACTTCTTGGGCTAAGTTAAAACAAAGGAAAAGTATTGATATTTTTATTAAAGTATAAGTTTGAAAAATAATTCCTAGCTTAAGTCTAGATTCTGAAAATGTATACCCTACAAATTGCACAAACACGCACCTTGAAACTTGGAATAGTAGAAGAGACCTTGAAATGCTCTTGTATAAAGTCCTTAGTACGATGAAAAATAAAAAAAATACAAGTGTGAATAAAGAAAAAAATGAACACTGGTTTTTGTGATTACTTAAGGCTGCAAAAATAGAAAAATATTTAACGAGGATGCTTCATCACCTAATGCCTTAGACCAACTAGTTTGGGAGTCACTGTTAAAACCTTAGGTATTGCAAGACTAGGAATTACGCTTAAAATGTGCAAACACATCTTGTAATCGGTTGTTGGTACCTCAAGAAATATTAACGATTGCATGAAGGATGTGTGAGCGAAATTCATCTAACCAATTAAGAAGTGCTTTGGACAACGGACAAGAGTATGATTGCTTGATTTGAATTTCCAAGTGTAGGGGTGATTTATACACACACGTAGGGGTATGTGATTGGGATTTAGATAAGAGATAGGAATGAAGAATAGAACTTGTATCTTTAGTAGAGATGATAAAAATTCCTAAGTTGAGATAGAACCCTAGAAGGAAAACTTAAGAGATGCCAAAAGCTAAATAGGTCTGCAGAACATGTATAATCTTAAGTTAAATGATAAGAAAGTGTAAAGAATATGGGTGAATAATTTACGAGTCGATGATAATAGAATTCCTTGTTAGAAAACCTAATTGGAGAATTAAAGTCGAAAAGCCGAATTGAGAGGATTTTGTGGGTAGTATCTGCTGAAAACCCTCAGGAGACAACACTCCTCCTACTAGGAACACCTAGAGATTTAACAGCTTGTTGCACGAGCTCAGTGCAATCGCGTTTCCCTGCGAAAGTGAGGTAGGATTTTGTCGAGAATAAAAACTAGGTTTGCTCGAGGACGAGCAAAAGATAAGTTTGGGGGTATTTGTTCATATCATAATATTGCATTATTATATTCCCCATGCCTAGTCATTTTACAAATAAATAGGTGCTTTTGACCCATGTCTGCTACTTAGTTGCAGGTTACAGGTTCTTGGAATAAAAATAGTGAAAAAGACAAAAGACGATGCAAAAGTGAGACTTCGACCAACAAACAGAGAATCTTGATAAAGCTTACACGAAGAACAGTTCACAAAGTAGAAGGCAGCACAAGATTCAAGATTTCGTTACGAAGCAACGGCAAAAGTCCACTACAATGTTCACTCGAAAGATCTGGAAGAAACCTAGAAGCCTATCTGAGAAAAAGACTGAAGAAACTTGAAGTAAACATGCCCCAGAACAGCCCCAGAAAAGTGGAGCCCACAAGCCCACTATTTGGCCGCGGAACCGCGGCCAAACCATGCTTTTGGCCGCGGATCCGCGGCCATATAGCACCCGTGTCGGTGCGAAATTCTGTGGCGGTGCGCGATAGTTGACCAGGTCTTTTCTTAGGGGGTATTTTTGTAAAAGCAGATGTGCGAGTCAATTGTAACCTAGGGTTTCTATATCCTATAAATAGAAACCCAAATACCTCTTTTGAGGTATGCCTCTTTTCATCAATAAAATTTCAGATTTCCTTTGAAGTTTGGAGAGCATCAATTCGTAAGTAGGTTTAATTTCTGCCCTAGTTTTAGTTTTAATTTCTGTCCTAGGTAATTTCTTTTCTTGTCCTAGTTTAATCTAGTTTAGAATTTTTATTAACTTGCCGTAGATCTTTCATCTCTTAAATCAAAACAAAATAAAAATTATGTTTTTCTTAGATCCCTCAATGAGCGAGTAGTTTCCTCGCTTGTTAGGGTTAGGAATAGGGAAGGGTTTGAGAGATGAAGATCTCCCATCTCTTTCTTTGCCAATCTCTTATGAACAATTAGGACTCCATGCATACTTTCTTATTCCGCTCCCTACGGCACTCTACCCACGAGATAACGGTGATACCGTAGTATAAAAGACCGGATCTGTATGTTTTCCATGGAGGTTAGGGTAAAGATTAAGAAAGGAAGGACAAGGATCTAGAGGAAGAAACATCTTCCCAATCATCCTAATCCCCTTTATTAATAATTACCATAACCCCTAATATGATATCTAATTTAAGGCATTGAAAGAGGTGTAGATCATTATTTACCAAACTTTACCTAAACCTAATCCTAGCAAGTTTCCTAATCCTAGTATAACACAACTTAGTTTTTAGATTTAATTAAAAGATCCAACACCCTTTGGAATTAGCTCGTAAGAACATTTAGGAGATTTACAACATCCCTGTGGACCGACCCGTATTCACCGGCTAGCTACCAAGCGACGCCGTTCTTGATTGCGGTAATATATTTTTGATCGATAAAATCTCTCTAAAATCAAGTATCAAAGAGTGCTAGTGCAGAAAGAGTGGCTACTAGTATAGTATCTAAGTTGTGTGAGGTTTGTTTAGATACAGGAAAGAATATAGCGATGTACAAGGATTGAAAAGATGAAAGAACTGAGAATTGCTAGTGATAAATTGGCCAGTGGTTTCAGCTTCCTCAACAGTCATTGTGAAATCCTGACGCCGGGTACATTCCTCCTTACTGGAGGCACATTCCTCTGTCCCTGGGGTATATTTCTCTGCCTTTGAGGCATGTTCCTCTTTGTCGGATGGAATTGACGAGGAGGTTGTGCAGGAGGTCCATGTGCCGGATGGAATTGACGAGGAGGCTGTGCAGGAGGTCTACGTGGAGGTGGAGCAGGGAGAGCAAGACGAGGTGCAGGAGCCTGAATGGCTGACCACTGCGGAAAAGTGATAGCTGGTCTGGGGGCTAGAGCTAGGTTGAGTCTGTATGGACATGCTCCAATGGCGTGAGTGGATGCGCCACAAACTAAGCACGGGCCGCTGCGTAAAAGTTAATTTAGAGTTATGTTACATGACATATTTGAATGAAAATTGTTCTAAACCTTAGTTTTATGATTACAAACCTTGTGTAAGGATATGGATGCCAAATATGTAAGAAAAAATGGATTTTATATAGTATAGAAGAAGATGTCGGTATTAACTTCACTTCCGACATATATTTTGAAAAATAATTTTTAGAGAAGAAGAATGAGGATTAGAAAGGACTTACAAGTGACGTGGATTAAAGGAAGGTGTAGGAAGAGGGGGTTGTCGTCGTGATGTCACGGAGTCGTCGGAATTTGCTTTGATCCTCTCCAGAACTTGATCGCTTGCTAACTCCTCTTCTACTCCACTTTTACTTAGGAAAATTTGAGAAATTTGGCTATAATTTTCAGAATGAGGAAGGGCTAGGGCATGGGGTAATATTTATAGTGTAGAATCAGGGTTTTGGAATTAAAAGAGTGAATTAAAATGCATTAAAATAAGAATAAATGGGGAATTGAGGGGTCTATGTTTGATTGCAGAGTAATCAAACAGTACAGGGAAGTTAGGGGTAGAGAAAAAGACTTGTGTGCAAAGCCCGTGCTTTATTGCCTACGGGGGGACCGTCGACGCCGGCCCTATTACACATCTCGCCGGTCGTTTGAGGGGAGGGGGCCGGTGGATTGATGCCACGTGTTCTCCTCTATATTTACAATAGTTTGCACATGTTTGTTTTCTCTGTCTTTTCATTTTTATGTGCATTGCACGTGTAAACTTTTGGGCTTCCAAAAAGTTTAAAAGAAAGATCAGAAAAAATATAATGTGTTTGATGGGGTTCGAACACAAGAGCTACGTCACAGCAGTGCAAGGCTTTACCAGTGAGCTACAAGTTGTTTCTTGCTGTTCTTAAACAAAAATTAACTTATAAATTGTACTCAGGCTTGTAAACTCCTTTCTGTACATTAAACTGAAATTTGCATAGTAAATTCAGAGTCGTTACATTCTACCCTCCTTATAAAAATTTCTTCCTCGAAATTTACAATTAAATAAGCACTAATTTTCAAATAAGTGAGGATATCTTGCACACATGTCGTCTTCTCGTTCCCACGTTGATTCTCGTGGAGAATCTTTTCTCCACATCACTCGGACTAAGTTTACTTCCTTGTTCCGCAGTGTCTTCACCTTTCGGTCCAGGATCTCAATAGGTTGTTGCTCACAAGTTAGGTCCGTCTGTACAGTAAGCTCGGAGTGATCATGGATATGGCTGGGGTCGCTCACATATTTTCGAAACTGGGATATGTGAAACACATTGTGCACTCCTTCCAATGAAGGTAGTAGTGCCAAATGGTATGCCACTTCTCCGACTAGTTCAAGAATATTGAACGGTCCTATGCATCTTGGACTGAGCTTACCCCTGTTGCCAAAGTGGATTACTCATCGGCTTGGAGAGATCTTTAAGAAAACATGATCTCCAGGTTGGAACTCTAGATGTCGGTGCTTTTGTAACAACTCCAATTCTTGTGTACATAAATTTGATTAAAAGTTAATGTATACTTGGGATATTTACATTTTCTGTGAGTACTATAAGAATTTGTTTTACTTTTGAACAGCAAGAAGGAGCTTATAGCTCACTGGTAAGACCTTGCACTGCTGAACCAAAGCACCAGAGTTCAAATCCCATCAGCCACATTATCTTTTTATTTTGATTTCTTTTAATCTTTTTAGAATCCCAAGAGTCTACACGTGCACAGCACGTAAACTGAAGAGTCACACATAAAACAAACGAGTCCACTGCAGTAGACTAAACGACGGGGACACATGGCGAGGAGACGCGGCCCGACTCGGCCGACTCGGTCGAATCGGCCGGCGGCGCCGGTCCGACTCAGTTAAAACCCCGATTTTCTTCTATCCTCTGAAACCTTTGGCCTACCCTATAACCCCTGTACTATTTAATTTCCCTGCACATTTACAGAGCAAATTAAAACCCCCATTTAATCCATTTTTAATACAAAATTTTAATACACCCTTTCATTACCCTAAACCCTAAGTTTTTCCTATAAATACCACACATAAAATCACCCCTCCTCACTTCCAAATCCCTGCCCAAATACTCAAGAAAATTCACAAGACTTTTTGTGTACAAGTGGAGTTAGCAAAGGGCGAAGCTCTGACGAACTTCCGGCGGCAATCTGAGGAGTTTCCGGCGATGAAACGATGCACCGGTGTTTCCCCAATCTTCATCTTCCTCCTCTCTTGGCCCTAATCTGGTAAGCCCCTCTTCTCTCTCTCTTTTGCTATTCTCAAATTCTTAATTCTTAAAACGTGTCGGAAGCGAAGTTATCCGGCTTCCGATTCTCTTTTCTTTCAAAAAAATACAACATTTTCTTAATAAAAAATCTACAACTTTTGATATATTGTTTAATACTCATTAACTAAGACAATAGAACAAATTTGACATTAAAATGATAACCATATCAAGTTTTATTCCACTTTTACATTAAAATACCTCTATGTTTCATATCGACATGTTTATACCTTTTAACCATGCTAACTTTAGAAAACTCACGAGTTTATGACCTAGCTCCTCACAACACTCATATGTAACATAGCACGATGAAATTTGGGAACATAGATTTGGGGAAAATACGATTTTACACATAACTAGCTCCGACTTATAAAAACCTTTTTCTACAAGATATGTATTTTAACAAATCTTTGCAATTGCATCTCTACAACCCATTTTGGGGAACCCATTCGGTATGGTGCAGATTATCGCACATCCTCGGGCCTAGTAGAGTGAGATGCAGACCTCCGCAAGGAGCATACGATCTCGAAAGATTTAAAATTCAATTTTCTTTAGAAAATGTGATTTCTATTATAAATAAAACCTATATTTTTAATAAATAAATATACGTGTAATTAATATAAAAATATCTATTTTCAATATTTATAATATTCCACATTTCCAAAATTCAAGAAAAAAATTCTATTTATAAGAAAATACCATACAATTCCAATATTACAAATAAATACCATATATTATGAAATTAGGTTTTATTCACTAGAAATGTCACATTGATAAAATATATATCAATGAAAATTTTAAAAACGATAATAAAATACTTGAGTTGTATTTTTAAAACTATACAAAATTATTTTACATAAACCCCCCTCAAGTTATAATAAATTACAATAAGGACCCTAGTAAATATAGGTTTAAGCAGGACCAGTTTCTTGAGCCTCAGGGAGCCGGAGATATGGGTACTTGCCTATTTAAGGTATAAAACTTAACAAACGGTGTTATCAACACGGTAATCGTCTTTGAAAAAGACACAAATCCTGCCGTCCATGTGCAGCGGTTACCGATAGCACAAAAACATAATTCAGGACTTCAATTTCTTTTCTAATTGTCTGACTCAGACTGAGCTCAATATAATCAATCTGACTTGAATATGATTCAAGTATCAAATTTCAATGCAACATGGATTTATGAATCCGTCTATTTAATCTAATCAATCTATATTGACTGAACCGAACCATGGATATATTCCATTTACATGATCACCCATTATATCCGTTCCATTACTGATATCATAGTTTCGGCAAGTCATCTATCTATATTCAATATACAATACAAACAATACAATCAAGATATCGCGGGGTTTATAAAGGATAGACTGGTACGGAAGGTGTTAGAAGTGGCACGAGACAGCAATCACAAAGACACCTAACCTGAATTCAATTGCCGTTGTACCGTGGATGAACAGTTCCTTGTACTCCGTAGACCGTAGTCTCTGGTCTAGTGAGACTCCTCTCGTATACACTGGCTTCTTCTGTACCAAGCTACAAACAACAGCGTTAACATTAACTACAACATTATAACAATATACTCTCTATTATGTCTATTCCATTCTTGTCTATTTACGAGACTTACAGAGCGAATTGTTCGCTGACGACATTCTCTTTCTTCTTCTTTGGAATGTTGTTAGGTGATTCGGACTCACTCGAGATCGAGCCCACCAGCGAGGATTTGGACCAGCTAGCTTTCGACCCGGAGCTCTAGTTACTTGTACATTTCATTTCAGTACTTTCCATTTCTGTTATGCTACTGTTTAGGCATTGCTTTTCATTCCATGTATTTACTTTTCAGATGTATTGTAAAAAGATTGTTAATAAATAAAGTTGATATTCAATTTTATCTATTGTCTTTGTCTATTGTGTATTTTACTTATATTGTTTAGATACGCTTAGCGTGTTTACTTCAGAGTAAATACGTAGTGGCCAGTCGCGTCCCCTTCACCATACACCGGGAAGCGGAGCGTGACAGGTTTTGTTAGTGGCCCATGCAAGTTCGAGCTGTATGGAACCCTACCATGCAGTTCAGCTCTGCATGGACAACCTAAGCAATATAACACAAGAAGCAGCAATTGAAAACATTCTTTACAATTCATACTTCTTGAATCTCATCATTTCATATACTTTGAATCTGTCCTAACCCAAATTTTTCTTTCAAGGTTATGGATTCCCAAAACAACACCAGCACGAATGTCAACAACATTCCCCCACCACTACCACTCACACCTGCCGTCGCTGCTCCGATCAACGAGCAGACGGTTCTGCTTGAGGCAATCCGCAGCCTCCTGGAAGGACAGCAACAGCAGACTGCTATCCTGATGAACTGACCAGAGGCAGAAGCACCTGGGGTGAAACAATTCAGAGCTTTGCACCCAAAACAGTTCGCAGGAAAAGAGAGCCCTCTTGAAGCAGAGGAATGGGCTCAAAGCATTGAAGATAATCTGACAGCGGCACAAGTGCCAGAGATAGCTTGGGTTCGTATTGCGAAGTTGCAGATCACGGACAATGCACGGGTTTGGTGGATGGCGGAAGAAAGCCGTCTTGATCAACCCATCTAATGGAAGACTTTCCGTAACATGTTCGACGCAAAGTACTTCCCTGATACTGCCAGGTTCGACATGGAACAACAGTTCATTCACTTACAACAGGGTTCGATGTGGACCAAATCAGTGGATGAATATGACGCTGAGTTCACCATGCTCAGTCGATAAAATATGTCTCGATAATTCAATTTTTCAAAAAATCACATGCTACACAGCTAACACAATATTTTAACAGATTTGCGGCACACCTGATACCGACGGATGAGATCAGAGCCCGTCGATTTCAACAAGGGTTAGATTCGGAGATCCAGGCTGTACTAGCCACAGGAGATTTTCCGACCCATGAATCGGCTCTGAAAGCTGCCCGCCGTTATGAAGCAGTGGTAAAGATGAGGGGCATATCTCAATCTGCTGGAGTTAAGCGCCCTACCAACCAGATGACGGGAGGAGCCTTTTCAAGGCCACCATTTTTGCCAAGGAGACCGGGAGTACCAATCAACCGGCCCATCCCAGCATTTTGCACATACTACAGGAGAGATGGACATCTGATGAGAGACTGTCGGCGTGCAAATCGTCTTTGTTTAGTCTGTGGCTCAGCTACTCACGATATTGGGTCTTGTCCTTGTAGACAAAACTCATATGCTGCACCCAGGCCAGCAATCACTTACCTGCGGCACCCATCCATCCAAGCACCTGCTTCGAGACTTGCGCTACCTGCTCCACCTAGAGGACCACCGACTACACCTCATCCTCGTCAGTTCCATCAAGCTCAACGGAACGTTTCGAGGAATGCTCCTCCGGCCAGGAGGAATGTACCACGGCGACAGGCTTTCACGATGACCGTGGAAGAAGCTGAGGCCACTGGCCAAGTCATCACTGGTAACCCTTTCTTCTCAAGCTTTTCTTTCAGTCTTAACACCTACCTACATATTTTTCCCTATACCTAAAACATATCCCACATATCTTAGGTACAATCTTAGTAGTCTCACTTCCTGCACTCGCACTATTCAATACTGGAGCATCTCACTGCTTTATATCGCAACGGTTCGTCCGAACTCATGCGATTCCAGTCACACCGCTTGTATCTAGTTGGAATGTCAGTTCAGGAAATGGCGTTCTAAAGGCAACAATGGGATACAGCTTATGTCTAGTACTCGTCTGCAGCAGAGAATTCTATGCTGACTTCAAGGTGTTGGACATACCGAACTTCGATGTAGATCTAGGTATGGATTGGCTCGGAACATTTTATGCTACCATTGACTGTCGTCAAAGGAGGGTAGTATTCGAGATTCCAGACCATCCGGTCTTCTATTTCAAAAGTGGAGGTCGTACATTGGAGCCAAGCACTTACAAGGCGAAACCAAAGAAGGCAGTAATTGCAGCAATTTAAGAGGAGGAAGGATCAAAGCCAGAAGTGGTTCGAGAGTTCGACGATGTGTTTCCTGACGATATATGAGGTTTGCCTCTCGATCGAGCTCTTGAATTCAGCATTGATTTAGTACCAGGAGCACAACCAGTGATCAAAGCACCTTATCGATTAAGTCCAGAAGGTTTAAAGGAGGTCCGAACTCAGTTGGACGAATTATTGGAGAAAGGATGGATTCGTCCCAGCACTTCAAGTTGGGGATCTCCAGTTCTACTTATGAAGAAGAAGAAAGGTTCATACAGAATGTGCATCGATTATAGATCCTTGTACGAAGTAACGATAAAGAACAAATATCCGCTACCGCATATCAACGATTTATTCGATCATTTAAGTGGATCTTGTGTTTTCTCCAAATTAGATCTTCGTTCAGGTTATCATCAGGTGAAGGTCAAGGAAGCTGATATTCATAAAACAGCATTCAGAACTCGCTATGGTCATTACGAATTTCTTGTGATACCATTTGGAGTGACCAACGCACCAGCAATATTCATGAACCTGATGAATCAAGTTTTCCGGGAGTACTTAGACAGGTTTGTTGTCATCTTTATCGACGACATCCTGGTGTATTCAAAGAGTCGGAAAGAGCATACCGAACACCTACGGATTGTCCTGGAAACACTACGACAACATCAATTATATGCCAAGTACAGCAAGTGCGAGTTTTGGCTTAATCAAGTTGGTTTCCTCGGACATATTGCATCAGGCGAAAGAATCTCTGTGGATCCAGCGAAAGTTTCAGCAGTAAGCGAATGGCCGACACCAAAGTCAGTGAAGGACATTCGAAGTTTCTTGGGTCTAGCTGGATATTACAGAAGGTTCATTGAAGGATTTTCGAAGATAGCAACACCCTTGACCAAGCTCACACGTAAAGATGAAGACTTTGTGTGGTCAGAAGCATGCGAGCAAGTTTTCGTAGAACTCAAGTCAAGATTGACATCAGCTCATATTCTCGTTATACCAGACCAATCTGGAGGTTTCGAAGTGCATTGCGATGCATCCGGTAAGGGATTGGGATGTGTTCTACATCAGCACGGTAAGATTGTGGCTTATGCTTCAAGACAGCTGAAGATTCATGAGCGCAATTATCCGACGCATGATTTGGAGTTGGCGGCCGTTATCTTTGCTTTTAAGATTTGGCGTCATTATCTTCTTGGTGAACGAGTGAACATATACACAGATCACAAGAGTCTGAAATATGTGTTTACTCAGAAGGAGTTGAATATGCGGCAGAGACGATGGTTAGAACTCATGGCGGACTTTGACATCAACCTGCAATATCACCCAGGAAAGGTGAATGTGGTACCTGATTCTCTTAGTCGCCAACCATTAGCAATGAATCTCACCGCTCAGTGGAAGTTTCAACAGGATTTGCATCAGATGGAGATTGTAGAAATCATGCCAGGTAACGCTTCAAGTTTGATGAATTTACAAGTTCAATCGACAATTGTGAATCAGATCAAAGCAGCTCAAGCAAGTGATGCTAAGTTGCAAAAGATCAGAGAACAAGTAGAGAATGGACTCAGAACAGACTTCATCATCCATGAAGACGGCAGAAGATTGTGTGTACCTAAAGGTTCTGTGCGAGAAGAGTTAATGAAAGAAGCTCACAGCTCTCCCTACTCAGTACACCCTGGAGGTACAAAGATGTACAAAGATCTACGTCAAAATTACTGGTGGCATGGAATGAAGCGTGAAGTAGCCAGAAGCGTCGCTAAATGCTTGGTGTGTCAGCAAGTAAAGGCTGAACATCACATGACTGCTGGATTACTTCAACCGTTACCTATCCCAGAATGGAAGTGGCAACACATCACGATGGATTTTGTGACTGTACTTCCTCGCAGCACACAGGGTAACGATGCGGTATGGGTCATTGTGGATCGACTCACGAAGTTGGCTCGCTTCATCCCATTTCGAGTTGGCCAATCTACTGAGACACTGGTAAAGAAGTACATGGAGGTAAGAATCTAAGTAAGATTTAAACTCTTCAAAATGTACTATCTCTGATATCCATGAACTCATACAGGAAATTGTGAGACTTCATGGAGTACCAGTCTGCATTGTCTCCGATCGTGACACCAGGTTCCGATCACAATTTTGGCAGAGTCTGCAAGCGAGCTTGGGAACAAGTCTGAACTTCAACACAGCTTATCATCCACAAACAGATGGTCAGTCTGAGCGAACTATTCAGATCTTGGAAGATATACTCAGAGCATGTATGTTAGACTTCCGACGATCGTAGGAAGATCGCCTAAATCTTATGGAGTTTTCGTACAACAACAGCTACCAAGCAAGTATCGAAATGACACTTTTTGCAGCACTTTATGGATGGAAGTGTCGATCTCCATTGAGTCGGGACGACGTCAGAGATAGAGAATTCCTTGGTCCAGAGATGATAGTAGCAACTGTTGACATAGTCCACAATATCAGGGAAAGAATGCGCATAGCCCAAGATCGACAGAAGCACTGGGCTGATGCGAAGTGACGTCATTTGGAGTTCCAGCCGGGAGATCATGTATTTATGAAGATATCTCCGAACCGTGGGGTGATCCGATTTGGAAGACGGGGTAAGCTAAGTCCGAGATATATTGGACCGTTCGACATACTCGAACGAGTCGGTGAAGTGGCTTATCGCTTGGCACTTCCACATTCATTAGAAGGAGTGCACAATGTGTTCCACATATCCCAACTCAGAAGGTATGTGAGTGACCCCAGCCATATTCTCGATCATTCCGAGCTCACTGTACAGCCCGACTTATCTTGTGGGCAACAACCTGTTGAGATCCTAGATAGGAAAGTGAAGTCACTTCGGAACAAGGAAGTCAACTTAGTTCGAGTGATGTGGAGAAAAGACACTCCAGGAAAATCGACATGGGAAAGGGAAGATGAGATGCGTGCAAGATATTCTCACTTATTTGTTAACTAGTCCTTAAAATAAATTGTAAATTTTGAGGACGAAATTTTTGTAAAGAGGGTAGACTGTAAGAACTCCAATTCTTGTGTACATAAATTTGATTAAAAGTTAATGTATACTTGGGGTATTTACATTTTATGTGAGTACTATAAGAATTTGTTTTGCTTTTGAACAGTAAGAAGGAGCTTGTAGCTCACTGGTAAGACCTTGCACTGCTGAACCAAAGCATCAGAGTTCAAATCCCATCAGCCACATTATCTTTTTATTTTGATTTCTTTTAATCTTTTTAGAAGCCCAAGAGTCTACACGTGCACAATGTTCATACCATAATATTGCATTATTATATTCCCCATCCTTATTCGTTTTATAAATAAACAGGTGCTTTTGACGCATGTCTGCTACATATTACAGGTTACAGGTTTGTGGAGCAAAAACAGTGAAAAAAGATAAAAGACGATGTAAAAGTGAGACTTTGACCAATAAACAGAAGACTCTTGATCAAGCCTACATAAAGATCAGTTCACGAAGCAAGGTTCAAGATGTCGACACAAAGCAACGGGTAAAAGTCCACTGCAATTGTTCACTGGAAATCTGGAAGAAACCTAGAAGCTATTTTAATAAAAGAACCAAATAAATAAGAAGCCCAAGAGTCCAAGAAAAAGCCCAGGAAGTGCTATCATTGGACCGCGGAACCGCGGCCCAACCCATGCTGAGGCCGCAGTTCCGCGGCCATCCAAAGCCCGTAGAAGTTTAATTTTTTTACCAAGTTTCAGAGGCGGCGCAGATCTTTGACTAGGTCTTTTCTTAGAGGGCATTTTTGTAAAAGCAGATGTGCGAATCAATTGTAACCTAGGGTTTCGTATCCTCTATAAATAGGAACTCTAAATCATTGTATTCTTTTCATGCCTCCCTATCCGTCTTTATATGAATAAAATTTAGAAATCTTTTGCAGAGTATCGATGCCTCTTTTCACTTCAGAAATTCAGATCTGACAAGTCTTGTGTTGATATTTGGAGAGAGCCATCTGTAAAGTAAGTAATTAATCTAAATTCTTGCCCTAGGTAATTTTTCATTCTCTGCCCTAGTATAAATTTAATTCCTTGCCCTAGTTAGATAGTTAGATCTTTAATTCAATTGCCCTAGATTAATTTAGTTTTTAGATTTAATTAATCCATTCACACCGTTCAGAATTAACTCGTAAGAGCGATTAGGAAATTCACAACGTTCCTGTAGCCCGACCCGTACTCACCGGCTAGCTGCAAAGCGACGCCATTCTTGATTGCGGTTAATAGATAGCTTTTGAGATCAATCAAATGGCGCCGTTGTCGGGGATGGCGTGTTATTTCCTTTTTACAATTTCGGCTTAATCTAAAATTAAAAAAATCATAAAAAACTGAAAAATCAAAAAAATATAAAAATATATCATCTGTTATTTTTGAAAAGGGTATTTTTGTGAGAATTTTGCAGGATCTACAAACAACTTCGGATCTGGAAAAATCCAGAAAGCGAAACAGAAAACAACAGATCAGAATAGAGGGGGATTTTCAAAACAGAACAGCAGAAAAAATTTGGAGCATCGAACCCCCCACCGCACCGCCTTTCCGCGGCCAAAACCTGCCTTAGGCTGCGGAACAGCGGCCGCCTTGTTGATTCAGAACGTGAAAATTTTTCTGGGGATCTGAACTGTTGAGCCCACCGCGGATCCGCCGCACATTGCTACCTTCGACCGCGGAAACTCGGCGTTTTGATGACGTCATCTTGTGAAAATTTTCTGTAAGCTCCTCTGTGCTTTCTCCTCTGTAAATCTTAATATATCTTCTGAAAAATTCCTGCAGAATTCTGTGCGCTTTAAAAATCTTTCTCTTTCCAAATAACAAGTCTTGTGCAGGATTTGTGCGCCTCGCTTAAAATAGAAATTGATTGCAAGTAATCTTTCCTGTTTGCATAACTTTTATCAAAAATCTTTTTGCAACAATTTCCAAATAAAGAAAAAGGAAAAAGGAAAAATCTTTTATAAAAACATGCAAATTTTGCCGCTAAGAATCCTTGCACCACCCAACATTCTTTCTTTTCCCCTTTCTTCTAACATGGGTACCCCACATCATAAATCACTTTCCAAACTTTGGTATCCCGAACCTAACTTTGCGTCGTACGTCAATTGTTTCGGTCGATTTAAAGAAAATCCCTCCATGCCAAAAATATCTTTGAAAGATCAAATAGAAGCGTCTAGGAGAAACAGTTCGACTTTGCAACCAATTTTGTGTCAACCAAGTCAACCTTCACCACCTTCGTACGTTGATACCACTTTTTCAAGTTCTGTTGTAACTCCTAAACCGATGTCCATTGCTGAGCATATTGCTCAATCTCGTAGCCGATCTTTCACCCCTCTCCACTCATCTAGTTCTAGGAATCAACAAGTCCATCCACCTTTTTATCCACATGTTGATCCTACTCCTGTCCAACCATCCAATTCCTACCAGTCCTACCCGACCTCACCACATTCACTAGACATTGTTTCTACACAGCCATTTGGGAGTTTCACGTATCCAAACAATTTCGAATCTTTTACTGAAACCCCTTCACAACCCATGTCTAGTTTGGAACAGTCATTGGAGGCAAACATTGCAGCAACAAACAAAATGATTAGGAATGTGGATGCGTCCATGGCCATCCTTATGCAACCTAGTGAACCGGTAGCTAGTTTCCCGCTAGCTCCAAATTTTTCAATGTATGAGGAGGCGGTTGGACAGAGTGAGAATGTGAGAGGATTTCCAAATCAAACATACCTATACCCAATTGAATCCAACAACTCCAATTTTCAAACATGTGTCCAAAATGATGAGTTGTGCGACTTTGTAGTGCTTGATTTGCCAAATTGTGAAGACCCCTTTCGAGTGAAACCACACTTAATCCTTTCGATCTTTACACCTCCAATCTAGAACCTAAATCGATAAATATATATGCTTTTGATGAGGTGTCAGAAAAAATTGATTTTCACTTGATTGAGGATATAGACGCCAGGAATATTTCGGATGATGAACCTGTCAATTTGATTGAAATTTTATGTCCAATTCATCATCCCGAGTCATTAGATGTTTCTCCCGAACTTCATATGCGTCTTGATTTTGATGATAATAGCATGGATGAGTTAAATATTGAGGAGAATTATGAGGATAGTATTGAGGAGAGTGTTGAGGATAATATTAGGGTTGAACCATTCTTGTTTGATGTGTCGGATTTTCCAATTCATCCTCTTGAACCGTTAACTAAATCACTCTCCCTCCTTTCCATCGTTCCGACCACGCCTAATATCACGATTGAAGACTGTGAGCTTGAAAAATTTACTTTGAATCTGACACAGTTCTCACAGACGAGTGTTTCACTTTTTCGGACGATATTGAAGACTCACCGCCCGAGTTTAAGTCCTTTGAAATTTCAGATGAATTAGTTGCACCATCAGACTCGGTTGCTTACAGTCGTTTCGAACCATTGATAGAATATTTCAAGTTCGAGACAGTTTACTACGGTGAGAATGAGACTATCCCTAATTCACTCCCTTTCGTCCTTCCTATCGTTCCGACCTTACAAGACACCGTTACGCTTTCATCTCCAATACCAAGTTCGGCGTACCCATGCTTTCTTGTGAATCTTGAGGGATTTGACCCCATTTCTCGACGGGTTGATAGGTTAGCACAATCGCTTTTAACACATCGGTCATCACAAATTGCACTGATTTATTCACTCGATTTACACCCTCAAGATCGTACTCCACTTCTTTCTCCTTTCCGCCATTCTTCTCCTCCACCGAGACCATATTCCACTTTTCTTCCCACACGGTCTCGTGTGCTTCTCATTTCTCTTCTTTCCACTCTCTTCTTTCACCAACTCGACCATTACCACGATAAGATTTTTGAATGGTTGGTGCTAACCTTTAGCTTGTGTAATGCCAAGCTTAAGTTTGGGGGGAACCTTGTTGCATATATGTATATATATTTTTTGTTTTCTTTTTCTATAAAAAAATAAAAATAAAAAAATTTCAAAACATTAAAAATAATAATAATAATAATAAATTATAAATAAATAAACAGGGGAGTGCCGACATTTTGACCCTCTTGGTGTAGCATGACAGTGAGGACACTGTCAAGTTTAAGTTTGGGGGTATGCTCGGTACGTCTTCTTCCTTCGCATTCATTTGTACATATTTTTTGCATTTGCATATTTATTTGAAAACCCATAAAAAGTGAAAAATTTCAAAAATTATAAAAATTAATGTATTCAATTTTGGCCTTATTTGATTTGAGTTTGACAAATAGGTTAACTAGCTAGGAACAACTAGATCTTAAACTTAGTAAATTAAAAACCCTAAAAATAACCTTTCTTAAAATTTAACGGTAGAAAGTATATGTTTTTATAGTTTATTTAGAAATAGGCAAATTTTGAGTTCACTTCTTGGGCTAAGTTAAAACAAAGGAAAAGTATTGATATTTTTATTAGAGTATGAGTTTGAAAAATAATTCCTAGCTTAAGTCTAGATTCTGAAAATGTATACCCTACAAATTGCACAAACACGCACCTTGAAACTTGGAATAGTAGAGGAGACCTTGAAATGCTCTTGTCTAAAATCCTCAGTACAATGAAAATAAAAGAAAAGAAAGTGAATAAAGAAAAAAAAATAAACACTGGTTTTTGTGATTACTTAAGGCTAAAAAAATAGAAAAATATTTAGCGAGGGTGCTTCATCACCTAGTGCCTTAGACCAACTGGTTTGGGAGTCACTGCTAAAGCCTTGGGTGTTGCAAGACTAGGAATTACGCTTTAATGTGCAAACACATCTTGTAATCGGTCGTTGTTACCTCAAGAAGTATTAACAGTCTCATGAAGGATGTGTGAGCGAACATCATCTAAAAATTCACCTATTAATAAGTACTTTGGACAACGGACAAGGGTATGATTGCTTGATTTGAATTTCCAAGTGTAGGGATGATTTATACACACACGTGGGGATATGTGATTGGAGTTTAGATGAGAGAAAGGAATAGAACTTGTATCTTTAATAGAGTTGATAGAAATTCCTAAGTGGAGATGGAACCCTAGAAGGAAAACTTAAGAAATGCCGAAATCTAAGTAGGTCTGCAGAACATATATAATCTTAAGTTAAATGATGAGGAAGTGTGAAGAATATGGGTGGATAATTTACGAGTCGACGATAATAGAATTCCTTGTTAGAAAACCTAATTGGAGAATTAAAGTCAATGGGCCAAATTGATAGGATTTTGTGGGTAGTATCCGCTGAAAACCCTCAGGAGAAAACACTCCTCCTACTAGGGACACCTAGAGGTTTAACGACTTGTTGCACGAGCTTAGTGCAATCGCGTTTCCCAGCGAAAGTGCGGTTAGGTTTTTGTCGAGAATAAAAAATAATAAATAAGTTTGCTCGAGGACGAGCAAAAGATAAGTTTGGGGGTATTTGTTCATACCATAATATCGCATTATTATATTCCCCTTCCTTATTCGTTTTATAAATAAACAGGTGCTTTTGACGCATGTCTGCTACATATTACAGGTTACAGGTTTGTGGAGCAAAAACAGTGAAAAAGATAAAAGACGATGTAAAAGTGAGACTTTGACCAATAAACAGAAGACTCTTGATCAAGCCTACATAAAGATCAGTTCACGAAGCAAGATTCAAGATGTCGACACAAAGCAACGGGTAAAAGTCCACTGCAATTGTTCACTGGAAATCTGGAAGAAACCTAGAAGCTATTTTAATAAAAGAACCAAATAAATAAGAAGCCCAAGAGTCCAAGAAAAAACCCAGGAAAAATAAGCCTCCTGTGCTATCATTGGGCCGCGGAACCACGGCCCAACCCATGCTGAGGCCGCGGTTCCGCGGCCATCCAGAGCCCGTAGAAGTTTAATTTTTTACCAAGTTTCAGAGGCAGCGCGGATCTTTGACTAGGTCTTTTCTTAGAGTGCATTTTTGTAAAAGCAGATGTGCGAATCAATTGTAACCTAGGGTTTCCTATTCTCTATAAATAGGAACTCTAAATCATTGTATTCTTTTCATGCCTCCCTATCCCTCTTTCTATGAATAAAATTTAGAAATCTTTTGGAGAGCATCGATGCCTCTTTTCACTTCAGAAATTCAGATCTGACAAGTTTTGTGTTGATATTTGGAGAGAGCCATCTGTAAAGTAAGTAATTAATCTAAATTCTTGCCCTAGGTAATTTTTCATTCTCTGCCCTAGTATAAATTTAATTCCTTGCCCTAGTTAGATAGTTAGATCTTTAATTCAATTACCCTAAATTAATTTAGTTTTTAGATTTAATTAATCCATTCACACCGTTCGGAATTAACTCGTAAGAGCGATTAGGAAATTCACAACATCCCTGTGGACCGACCCGTACTCACCGGCTAGCTGTAAAGCGACACCGTTCTTGATTGCGGTTAACAGATAGTTTTTTAGAGCAATCACACAACACGTAAACTAAATAGTTACATATAAAACAAACGAGTCTACTGCAGTAGACCAAGCGAAGGGGACACATGGCGAGGAGACGCGGTCCGACTCGGGCCGGCGACTCGGTCGAATCGGCCGGCGGCGCCGGTCCGACTCAGTTGAAACTTCGATTTTCTTCTATCCACTGAAACCTTTGGCCTACCCCATAACCCCTGTACTATTTAATTTCCCTGCACATTTACAGAGCAAATTAAAACCCCTATTTAATCCATTTTTAATACAAAATTTTAATACACCCTTTCATTACCCTAAACCCTAAGTTTTTCCTATAAATACCACACCTAAATTCACCCCTCCTCACTTCCAAAATTTCTGCCCAAACTCTCAAGAAAATTCCTAAGACTTTTTGTGTGCAAGTGTAGTTAACAAAGGGCAAAGCTCCGACGAAGTTCCGACGGCAATCCGAGGAGTTTCCGATGAAGAAACGACGCACCGGTGTTTTCCCAATCTTCCTCTTCCTCCTCTCTTGACCCTAATCCGGTAAGTCCCCCTTCTCTCTCTCTTTTGCTATTCTTTAAATTCTTAATTCTTAAAACGTGTCGGAAGCGAAGTTATCCGGCTTCCGATTCTCTTTTCTTTCAAAAAAATACAACATTTTCTAAATAAAAAACCTATAACTTTTGATATATTGTTTAATACTCATTAACTAAGACAATAGAACAAGTTTGACATTAAAATGATAACCATATCAAGTTTTATTCCACTTTTACATTAAAATACCTCTGTGTTTCATATCGACATGTTTATACCTTTTAACCATGCTAGCTTTAGAAAAATCACGAGGTAATGACCTACCTCCTCACAACACTTATATGTAACATAGTACGATGAAATTTGGGAACATAGATTTGGGGAAAATACGATTTTACACATAACTACCTCCGACTTATAAAAACCTTTTTCTACAAGATGCGTATTTTAACAAATCTTTGCAATTGCGCCTCTACTGTTATTCGATGCCACGCACCTCGCGAGATCGGGGGGGAGGCGGAAAGTGTAGAAACAATAATTTTAGCATTGTAACATCGACTATTAGCCAAGATCGTAATCTAAACCATAACTAGCATCCAACCTATGAAATATAATATAAAGTACAGAAATTATACCTCACGTATCCAGTCCTTCTATGCTTCTCCCGCTGTCCTCCTCTCCTGCATGAACCCTTCGGAGTGGTATGGTTGTCGCCTCCTCGTCGGCTTCCTCAAATCAAAGACGATCCACCCGAGTATTTGTGTACCGAGCTTTCTCTTCTATGCAGAAGAAACTAGATCAACTAGTGTGCCAAACTAGAAGACCTAGAGTGTGTAGATGATCTAAATGGATTAAGGAGTCTTCTATTACCCTAGGTTACTCAACACATGAGTGTTCTAGGGCTTGAGGGAATTTGAAAATGGCAATGGAAATTTCTAGTGGCTAGAGGTTGAAGAAGGAGATGGCTTTTGTTTTTCCTTTTCTAAACTGAACTATTTTGATAATAGCATAAATAAATCTATATCAATTATCAAAAAAAGGGTTCACTTTACAAAGGAATGACTCATGGGTCAAATGAGCACCATGTGTCCAAAGCACCCAAGTCCTTATTCCTGCAATATCCACATAATTTCCATTTACATAAAAATGTATTAATAATTTAAACTAAAATGATTAATACAATTACGTTATGCCATCTACGAATTCATTTTTATACAAATTATAAAAACTCCCCTCGTCCGTATATACATACCCGTATCCGTATTATGAAAAATACGAATACAGAAGACGAAGACAGTCCATTAGTACAATACCAGGATCCGGCTTAAACTAAAGCCCAGTAGTATTGTCCGTCTGAATCATCATGTGTGCACAAGTACACGCATGTGATCGAACCCTGTCGTAAAGCCATACGATGTTTACACGTTTTGCCCGATGCAGGAAAACGCTCTGTGTGAGACTCTAAAGACTCGACTCCATGCTGGCAGTGGGTTTAACCACAGGCCGCAAGCGGTACTAGCTGCACGTAACGACCCCCGGGTATTGTCGATGAGAAAGCCGATGAGAATAACTCATCTAAACTCCTACTGAGTCTATCCATGACAATCTCCGTACAGTACGGTCTGTTCGTCAAAGACTATCGCATATCGAGCCTAGGGGCGGTAGCCGTCAGACCTCTAATAGCACAATAAGTCGAGCCAGGGTAGTAGTCCAAAACACCCTGAGAAACTACTGGAGTACCTACCAGTAAATCTCGCTTGCCCTGGCCAGGGACTTTTGTAATGGCTTCCCGGACACAGCGCGATACCGACCCCCAATACCGGGAGTGACGAATCCTATCTAACCGCGACTACCTCCAAATGCTTCGGGACTGCACCCAACCACTACCTGTTTACACGATGTTTCCCCCAATCAGAGCAAAACTCTGTTCAAAATTTAAATTTTGAAATGAAGCAACGCTTCAGAAGCAGCGCCAAATGCGCTGCGCCCTAAGTAGCGCACCACGTGCAAAGCACGTGTGCACTAGCGCTAGGTGCGCTGCGCTCTAAGCAGTGCGCCACGTGCAAAGCACGGATGCGCTAGCGCCGAGTGCGCTGCCCTCTAAGAAGCGCGCCATGTGCAAAGCACGGGTGCGCTAGCGCTGGAACTAAAAGCTCCCCACCGTCAGATCAAAGATCCAATAATAATGATAAATCATTAATTAATCAGAATTAAATTCTGTTAAGAAAAGATTCCTTAAAATCTATCCAAACAACAAGATTGTGCTCTGTAAATCAGAGCACCGTTGGATCAATGATTCAATGGTGATTAAAAATCACCAAAAACACAGAATAAATTCTGTTTAGAAGATTTCCCAATTTTGTTAAAAACAAGAAAATTGCCTTCTGTAAATCAGAAGCCCTTAGATCAAAGTTCCAACGGTGGGGAAATCCCCAAATCAATTGGAGAAAAGATCTCCTTAACTGACTGAACAAATCAGCTTGCCCTATAAAAAGGACCCAAGACTTCAAGTCTCAGATATACAGAAGCATAGAGAGGAACCCCCCAAAAAACTTTGAGAAAATTGAGAGAGAAAAGCCAAGCTCTCGGAAAGAGAAAGAAGATTTTTCTTCAAGGTAAAAAAATGATGATAAACAGAGAGATGAAATCATCTCATAATTAAAAAGAAAAATCCACTTCTTTAAAGATCATAGATCTATAAGACCGAGGTCTTTCACAAAGAGATCAAAAGATCTCATCATAAAAAGAAGAACATAATTCTTCTCACAGATCATAGATCTATAAGACAAATTGTCTTTCAGAAATCATAAACATCTTATTATAAAAGGGGGGAGAATAATTCAATTCTCTTGAGGATCACAGATCCATAAAAGCAAAGCCTTTCATCAACATAAGAGATTGAAAACATCTCCTACAAAATAAGAACTTTGTTCTTAGAACTTTGAAACAAAGTCTCTTATAAAAAGAGAATTTAACTCTCAGGGCGCAAACTGATCTAAGTTGCATAAAAGAAGAGCCATAGCACTCTTAATTTAAAAGCGCTTCAGCGCTCCACATCTGGCGCAAAGCGCTTCATAGCCTTAGCGCTCCAATCAACAGAAACACACTGCGCTCATTATCTGGCGCATAGTGCCAAGCGCGCCATGTGTATCCCACGTGTGTGCTACTTAAACAGAAGCGCTTTGCGCTCTTTGAACTAGCGCTTTGCGCTCATGGACTGGCGCTCAGAGCCAAGTGCACCACGTGTCCCTCACGTATGCGCCGCTTAACAGTTAGCGCTTTGTGCTCTTGAAATGGCGCTTTGCACTCATGGACTGGCGCTCAGCGCCAAGCGCACCACTTATCCTTTACATGTGCGCCACTGAACTAATAGCGCAATACGCTCATAAATTGGCGCAATGCGCCCATCATCTAGCGCTTAGCGCCAAGCGCGACACGTGTCTCTCACGTATGCTCTACTCGGCAGAAGCGCACTGTGCTCTTTGACTGGTGCAAAGCGCCAAGCGCACCACGTGTTGCGCTGATAGAACATAAATTGTTCTTTAATCAGCCCTCAGAGCCATGATGAATCCTCAGCATTCAATTAAAGACAAACATTGTCAGAATCTAAATCAATGCTCGGCATTATTAAAAGGGCCAAGCCCAAATAAAGGCTCAACAGCCCAAAATTAATGTTAAAAATTTTAACTTGACTGGACTTAGCCCAAGGTTGGCCATAAGTCCTCAATTCAGATTAATTGAGCTCAGATGCTCATAAATCTTTTAATAGATCTTAGCCCCATATTGGACTACAGATCTTTTAACCAAAATTGGTTCAAGGGTACATCTCTGAACCCCTCTGATATATGTCGTTGTAATCCTTCAACGTCTTCAGAGAGGTGACGGGTCCCGACAACCATACATTTCACAGACTATGACGTCTTTAAACTGGACTGTGGGGTCCTTTAAAACCCATGGAATATGATGTCCTTAACCTCGGAATGTGGGGTCCTTAAACCCATGGACTATGACGTCCTTAACCTTGGACCGAGATGTCCTTAAACTAACATTGGACCACCATGTCCTTAAACTGGTATTCGACCGCAATGTCCCTAAACTAAACAACAGAGCCCAAATGCTCTTTTGTTGGATCTAAACGATCCCGTTAAGTTGATCTTAGTCTAAAATTAGACTAACGTATCCTTAACAAACGTTTAAGTTGATCTTAGTCTCAAATGAGACTAACGTATCCTTAAACCCAACCCCAAACCCAAATCTAAGAAAATACGGATTTGGACTAATCCACGCCCTACGGGCGACAACATAAATTAGTCTCCGTATACAATCCACGGGCAACCAAAAACAAAACAAACATACATGACACGAAGTGACCATCTGGAGAAGGAGAAAGTGGTTACCGCGATGCGGTAGCGTAATTAACTGCGGGGGCTTGCGCCTGCAGGGAAGAGCGTCCTCACAATCAAAAACCCCTCAACGAGGGGGAATCTGACGAAATCTGCTACACCGGCCAAGTCCGTTTAAACCTTCGATACATGGTGTCATAAATCAACTTGGCATCTTCGGAGAGGTGGACGGATAGCACCAATTAGTATCTGCCCCCAAATTCAGGCAAGACGGACCTACGCGGTCGCGTCTCTGCGTTTTCGGAGGGGAACAGATTCTGGCACGCCCGGTGGGACCTTTTCCTCTTTCCACTCCACACTTCGTGTGTCGTGTTCGTGAACGAATCGCGGTTTGCTATGGTTGCCCCTGGATTCGAGGTACTAAGATTTGGTGTCTTGCTCCATGCAGAAAACAGAAGATTAATGGCTTCAAACTGCACTAACTGCAACTGCAACTCTCGCTCCGTCCCATCCGGAGGAGTGACTTACGAGCCCCAAGCAACCTCCATCTTCGCTATGCCGGTGGAACAGGTGACTCAAGCCACCGCTGGGCTATTCTTCGGGACCATGATTCCTCCAACAAGCTTTAGCGCTCCTATACCGTCACAGGAAGCTGCGAAGAAGTCGGTCTTTGATCGGCTTGCAACTACTGTGGCCCCTCTCAACGGGTCGCCTAAGTCCACTGCCTTAGTTTTTAACAGACTGGGCCGAAACTCAAATGGGCCCGTGAAGAAGCCCGCAATACCATAAGGGGTTATCCTGAAGCGGATAACCATTCCTACTCTTGAAGTCACCAAAGCGGCTTCTCCTGCCAAAGGGTCGATCTTCACAAGACTGGCCGTTACAACTCCCCATCCAAGCGAAGTCGCTAAGGCTGCTTCCCCCGCTCGAAAGTCTGCCTTCGACAGGCTGGTCATTCCATCTCAACGGACATCGGTCTTCAAAAGGCTTGCACTGGCAGTAACCCTTCACCAAGACAGAGGGCATGATGAAACCACCCCCATAGCTGAGCCAGTACCGGCTGCACGACATGCTCGACGTCGCCACTGGCGCCGAGTGAGGGAGGCTGGGGGCAACTCTCCTTCTGGACTGACTCCGCCGGCTCCAACGGTGGAAATCAATATTGTTGTTCTAACTGGGAACAGCTTTGAACCGCTAAGGAGGGTGCGCAAAAATTCTCCGACTGTCGTACTGAAAAAATCTCCTCCACCTATGAAGAATACCATAAAGGTGAAGCTTGAACAGCCCCCTCAGCGGCTGTCCTCTAAAATTTATAAAGTTTGGCGACAGGTCCAGGACTCCGTGGTAGATCAAAACTATCCCCGCCGACAGAAAAATATGAAGGTTCGGCAAGAAGATGACCATCCTGTCAAGCCACAGAAAGCGACAGCTATTTGGGTGCCCACTGCAACGGCCCCCTCGACTTCGACCACCCAAAAAAAAAGAAGGCCGGAGAAGATCCCTACGACCAATCTCAAAGGCACCGAACCTAAACGCCCCAAGTCTGGGGGCATGGTGGTTCACACTGTTTGTATGGCATCCGAAAAAAAGGATAGCTGTATCTCTACGGGTCATCGACCGCTTACGCGATCCGTAACAAAGGCCCAGGAGCAACAACAGAAGCTTCAGGAAATGCTAACGCAAATGGTTGTAGTCACTGGGCCAAAAGAAAGCCTGGAAACGTCATCGGAGCAGCGCCGTGAGCAGGAAACTGATACCGAGTTCCTTCGGAGAATCCTCGAAAATAAGGACAAAGAGGCAGCGGAACAAGCTGCCAACATAAAACGAATGGCGTTCTTATTCCAAGACATGTCGGGATGATGCTACAGCCGGATCCTCCAGCTGAAGATCCTCCGATTATCCTCGAAGACGACCCAGTGGAGACGTCAAACCCTCTTCCAGCTTGTTCAGCAGCCAAAGAGGAGACCATCTCTAAAGCCACGCTCGCTGATTATATAGCTCAACAAATACGAGCTCATCAAGCGAATGAAGCGGATGAGCAAATTGTTAAAACTAGACGACCATATCCAGGATGGTACGATCAGATCAAGTATCCGCCAGGATACACGATTCCTAAGTTTCACGTATACAAGGGGACAGGCAATCCCCATCAACACGTCGCTCAGTTCAGAGCTCTTTGCGGCAATACCGGAGGTGACGACAAATTGTTACTTCGTCAGTTCGTCAGCAGCTTAGCGGAGACGGCGTTCGAATGGTATTCAAAGATCCCCAATGAGTCCGTCAAAACCTTTACGGAGATGGAGCTGCTATTCACCCAGCATTTCGCAAGCGCTAGCGAACACACCCCAATCACGGCATTGATCAATGCCAGGGTGAAACCTGGAGAAACATGGGTTCAATAAGCAATACGGTGGCGAAATTTATGGTCGAAGTGTGAGCAGCGCATCGAAGAAGCGCCTGCGGTGGGCATGTTCGTGGGCACTCTTGACCCTCAAGCGACCATCTCCCAATTCATGATGTTCTTCAAGCTGACTACTTTCCAGGCCTTGATTGACAAGCTAGCCCAAATGGACCAGATAGGCTATAGACCGTCCTCCTCAAAGACGGATCCTCGGAATGAAAAAGGGAAAGGAAAAGCGAGCTTTATCGCCAATACTCAACAACAGCCGAGCAACTTAAAGCCGGTTGTTCGCCAAAACAACATGCGTCCACGCCCATCCCTCGAGGAGAGACTGAGACGTCCTTACTCATTTCCCCGGGATAAAACGAGGAGACTGTTCGAGCTGGCAGTACGCAACAGACTCATCAATCTGCCGGATCCAAAATGTCCGTTGCAGCCAGGCGATGTCAACAATCCTAATTACGGCCCTTACCACCAAGAAGTAAGCCATCCAATCGAAGATTGCTTCATCTTCCAAGGCTAGATTGAGAACCAATACCAACTGGGCAAATTCGCGCTGTCCGAAAACATGAAGATGAACCCTCCACAACCACATGATCCGAAAAAGATGGACATGTCGGGGGCATCGTACTAATTCATATAGAAAGCCCTATAGACCGAAAAGTCCGTAAACTAGAAATTCGCCTCAAATACGGCAACTGTGGACCGAAACGTCCCTAAACTAACAACGGACCGCAATGTCCTAAAACTTGCAGCTGACCGAGACGTCTATAAACTACTACGGACCGCAGCATCCTAAGGCTGACACAAAATATATATATATATATATAAAAAGTACGTCCACAAGCGAAATGGTCACGGATGAAAACCCAAAAAGGCTCTGTGAGTAAAAACAGCAGGACTACCAGCGAGTTTGTGAAAACCCGAAAGGGCACAATCTCGTTAAAAGACACTTGCAAGATCCTCTCGACCTTGTGAGGAGAAAATACCTGCGTGAGATCCTTACGACTCACAAGGGAGCAACACACTTAGGGATCCCCATGATTCCTATGGAGAAATTACACTTGCGAGATCCTCACGACTCGTAAGGAGAACCCTCTTATGAGACCCTCACGACTCATAAGATTCAAAAGCCTTAAGCTACAGGGATCTGAACCTGTTCTTAAGCCATCATGATCTTTAATACCGCCCTACAAGTGTTTCAATATTGACCCTTGTATACAATCCACGGGCGTGAATAAACATTTCCCCAACAAAGTCCCACCCGCGACTAGGGATATGTTTACATGATGAACAACCCTTGTAAGTCCTCTCGACTCATAAGGAGAAAACACTCTTGTAAGATCCTTACGACTTACGAGAAGCTATACACTTAGGAATCCTCATGATTCCTAAGGAGAAAACGCACCTACGAGATTCTCACGACTCGTAGGGAGAAATACCTTTATGAGACCCTTACGGCTCATGAAGTCAAAAGCCTTAGTCGACAGGATCTTAACTATGCTTGATAAGACACCTTTGTTCGGCATCGACAGAGACAAATGATGATTCGCTCCTGGCAATATCCCAGTTGTAGCGATGCTGATGCCGAAATCGATGTCCAATCCCAAACTCGTAGCGAAAAGCCAGCAAGCCGCAAATGCATACGAAATAGCTGAAATGATGAGGCAACTTGCAACAAAATCAGCAAGTAAAAATATATGCATGCAAAATAGCCGAAATGGTTGGGCAACTCGCAATAAAAAGCAGCGAGTAAATAAAACAAATAACCGAAATGATTGGGCACCGCGAAAAATAGCCGAAATGATTGGGCAATCGCGACTTCGCGATATAAAAGCTGAAATGATAGAGCATCGCGGAAAGAAAAATATATAAAATAAAAAATTTTGCCCTACAGATGAGATCACATCGATCCCTATATACAATCCAGGGGCACAAACAAAAAGGGAACCATACCTTCCTACCAGGCTCCATAAAAAAGAAAGCCAAGTCTCGATGGCAGCATCTACAGCCTGGAGACTCACAACGGCGTTCCTTTGCAGTCCAGCAGGATGCAGACGCAACGTCAACAAAAGACCTCACGGTCAAAACAAAGCGGAGTGACGGCAAAATCCCAGCTCCATCTCAGCATTCGTCTCGTTGCATCAGACGCAATGTCAACAACGGCGTTCCTTCGCAGTCCAGTAGGATGCAGATGCAACGTCAACAAAAGACCCCATGGTCGAAACAAAGCGGAGTGACGGCAAAATCCCAGCTCCACCTCAGCATTCGTCTCGTTACACCAGACGCAATGTCAACAACAGCGTTCCTTCGCAGTCCAGCAGGATGCAGATGCAACGTCAACAAAAGACCCCATAGTCAAAACAAAGCGGAGCGACGGCAAAATCCCAGCTCCACCTCAGCATTCGTCACGTTACATCAGACACAATGTCAACAACGGCATTCCTTCACAGTCCAGCAAGATGCAGACGCAACGTCAACAAAAGACCTCACGGTCGAAACAAAGCGGAGTGACGGCAAAATCCCAGCTCCACCTCAGCATTCGTCTCGTTACACCAGACGCAATGTCAACAACGGCGTTCCTTCGCAGTCCAGCAGGATGCAGACGCAACGTCAACGAAATTCCTCACGGTCGAAACAAAGCGAAGTGATGGTAAAATCCCAGCTCCGCCTCAGCATTCGTCTCGTTACACCAGACGCAATGTCAACAACGACGTTCCTTCGCAGTCCAGCAGGATGCAGACGCAACGTCAACGAAAGACCTCACGGTTGAAACAAAGCGGAGTGATGGCAAAATCCCAGCTCCACCTCAGCATTCGTCTCGTTACACCAGACGCAATGTCAACAACGGCGTTCCTTCGCAGTCCAGCAGGATGCAGATGCAACGTCAACGAAAGACCTCACGATCAAAACAAAGCGGAGTGATGGCAAAATCTCAGCTCCACATCAGCATCCGTCTCGTTACAGCAGACGCAATGTCACCCCAGTGTCAAAACAATGGAGCCACGAAAAAATCCCTAGTTCCAAGCCTCGACGGTTCATCAACAACCTAGAGACAACCGCGACATTCGTCTCGATACAGCAGACGCAATGCCAGCAAACGAAGCAAAGGCAATATTCCTAGCTTCAGGGTCTTGACGGCAACATATATAAAGCCTGAAAGACTATCGGAGATCACCCCACATGGAGTGGTCACCACCTCGACATTCGTCTCAATACAGTAGACGAGATGTCACCACAGCGTTCTTCCTCCAGCAGGATTCAGACACGACAATCAGACAACGGAGCCACAGCAAAATCCCTAGTTCCAAACCTCGACGGTTCACCAACAACCTAGAGACAACCGCGACATTCGTCTCGTTACAGCAGACACAATGCCAGCAAACGAAGCAAAGGCCAAATTCCTAGCTTCAGAGTCTTGACGGCAACTCAAATAAAACCCGAAAGACTATCGGAGATCATCCCACACCAGCGCGGAGTGGTTATGACTCATCGGGGCTCCCCAAAATGAGCCTAACCTCAAGTAAAAAGCGGCATGGCAAAATTCCTAACGCTTGCTCTTCCGACGGTCAAACTGCCTAGGAAGATTGCTTGAAGACGTCTTGTCCATCCTCCGAAGGGATCAGAGACACGACAGTCGCAAGGCTACTCGAACAGCAAGATTGCCTATCGAGGGATACATCAGTCAACGCGACGGTACGACAGGCAAAACCTTAGTACCACAGATCCTAATGGACCTCTGTCGTAAAGAGCAGAGCTTAACTGTGACGTTAGGACATTCTTACGAGAACTTCTCGATTCGCCTCGACTCGTGAGGAAATTAGTGTCCTCGCAGCAACTTCTCGATTCGTCTCGACTCGTAGGGAAAAGCCTTAGGCAGTGAAAAAAACTGTTTCCTAAGCACTGGGGCCCTGTAAGTCAGTCTAAAATGGACTCTTGCATACTATTCACGGACCACACTCTCCAAGGTCGAATCTCGACAAGGAGGGAAACAACCACTTACGAGTCCTCTCAACTTGTAAGAAGGAAAATTCTCTTGTGAGATCCTTACGACTCTCAAGAGAAAACGCACTTAGGAGTCCTCACGACTCCTGAGGAGAAAAGACACCTACGAGATCCTCACGACTCGTAGGGAGAAAACCCTTTATGAGATCCTTACGGCACATAAAGTTGAAAATTCTTAGGCAAGCAGACCTGAACCTGCTTCCTAAGCCATCGCTACCCGACAAGGAGGATGAGATGAAATGTCCACTTACTATCTACAGGCCACATTTGCTGGAATTACATGGCAATGATACAGCAAAGAGAAGAAAACAAGAGATAACACAAGATAGTATAAAAAATGTATCTTTTATTTATAAGTTCAATCGAGTATAAGTTACATCATATGAAAGGATAAAAAATGGATACATTTTATTCAAAAATTGCAAATGATATAAAAACAACTATTGGGAGGGAAGCGTTTTCAATAGGCCAATCAGTTGCTCGCGCACTCCCCTCAGCCCCTTTTCACGGTCAGCTACCGCGGCCAACTCCGCTTCAACCTGAGCCCGTTGCTGCAAATAAGATGAAATTTGCTCATCAACGACCCGCTGAGCTGCCCCCACGACTCTGCGCATCCCGCTCGACGAGGTCGAGCTTCTGCCTCAGCGTTAGCCCGTCGGAAATACATCGTAGAAGGCCTTCAAAGATAGCTTTCAACTGCGCAGCATTTGCATCAACCTGAGCATGCGGCCGGGCAGATTCGCTTGAAGTCTCTTCACACTCCTTGTGCTTTTAGGCCGCTTCTTGTTCAAGATGACGGAAGTAGGGAGTGCTCTGCTCGACCTACGCAGCCCGCTTGGAGTTCACAGCCAGGACCTCGGGAGCAGGAACTCCGATCTTGAGCTCATGCAGACAAGCCTCAATTTTCCTGCAGTGATTAACCCAAGACTCAACGACGCCCTCGCTATAGAAGTGCACGAGCGTCGCCAGCATGGTATTAACCTCAGCAGCAAAATCTGCAGCGAGTACAGGGATCTCCGCGTCAAGCTCTTCAATGGATTTACTCAACATACGACGGCTGGTCGCAACGCCCTTAGAAGATGGACGTCTAGCAAATGGGCCTGCTGGCATTAATATGCCAAATTCGAAGGGAGCAGGAACCGGTGCGACTGCTAAAAAAATGAATTACAATTAGAAGCCAACTCGCAAAATAAATAAATCACATGAGTGATGAAGTATACTATACCGACTGTGGCAGGTGGCAAGGCCGGGAGTACCGGTGGCGTAACTATTCTCTCATCTCCTCCTTCAATCTATAACGCTGTAGTCAGAACAAAGAAGAATTAGCAACAACTTGGCTACCCGTAAAAGAAAAAGAGAAGACATTAGCTAAAGTCCGTACTCACCGACGCCACTGGATGAGGCAATCTCTGACTGGAAGGAGAAATATGGGTGCAGCACCTGATACAGGTGATCAAAAAGGACCCCTGCAAGGATGGATGTAATAATGCAATGTCAGTATATAAAGTATACTGCCTACAATGAAACCGATGGGTCACAAATCCGTACCTTCCAGCATTTGGGAGGATACGAGAGAAGGCAAAGGGGCAGCCACCGTCAAAGCAGCAACTAGTGATGCTTCCTCGGGTGGCACAACCTCAACGCTCACCACACCTGCATCAGAAACAAGAGAAGTACTGTCAGAAGAGATTGAAAGGGATTGCAAAATGAAAAGGAAAACAATGACCCAAAATCTACCTGGTGAGTCGCCGGTCGAAACCGCGACAAGGGCATCACTGGGTGCAGCGACTGCTTCACCCTCCTCCATCGGAATGGTTTCGTCGCCCGTAGCTTCATCCCCCGACTCCACGAGAGCCGTCGTAACACTCGCGACGCCGGGAGATGGCAGAGAACTGCAGGCGGAAAGAATGGCGATTGGGGCAGTGCCAGACTCCTGAGAAAGAGTGGCTACCTCAGGCTCGGCGGTTGTCGCCATTTCACCTACCACTTCCTCATCAAGAATCGGCCCTGAAGGATATGATATATGAGAATCTGAAGATTAAAACTTTGACAAAAGAACTTGGTGTTACGTCACCTTGGGTCGGTTTTTCAATTGCTTCCCGAGCCGCACGTGCTGCCTGTCTGTGAGCGGTAGACAGGGCGGCCGAAGCACCCTCTGAAGGAGCAAGGACAGGAGAAGCAGCGCTCGAGCCTGCGCCTACGGCCAAGGCGGCGTTACGTTCCCTTGATGCACGCATTCTGCGCTTCCTTTCTGCCCGGGCCGTGAAAGCGGATCTTCTCAAGACCTCCGTCAACGGGACGTCATCGTCCACGCCAGGAGCTACCTCTGGAGCCGTTATGTCGTCCGTCATCAGTTGCTTAAGTAAAGCCTCTTTTGGCAGTGCTGAGGAGGCCGAGACTTCGATAGCTGGCCCTGGAAGCATCTCCGCATCACCCTGCGGGATTGGCGCTATACTGGGCATGACCTGAGTCGAGGTAGTCCCTACGATAAGATGAAAAAGGGGTCAGATTATCCATAAGAAAGGCGAATGAAGGCATAATGAGCCGAAATATACCAACGCCTAGCGAAGCGTGAATCCTCTCCTCCTCCTCAAAAGTCTTGAGGAAGCCGCGAGAGCCTCTTCAGTGGAAATGCCTGTTAGAGAAGGAGTGTCAGTTAAAACATGATAACAAAAACATAGCAGCAAAGGTACGATTGAAGCTTACTTGATTGTGCGAGGATGACCAATCCCGCTTTGTGGCTTGCTGATCGCTCAGAAGCTGCAATGGCAGCCTCCAGATCAGTATCATCCGGCGCTATGAATAGACCCTCATTGGTCCTATATTCGCCCAAGCCCTCACTGTAAGGAGCATGAGGCCCCTGACCAAATACAACGTCTGCAGAGAGAATCGACTTTTTCTTCCTCTTCTGCGAGCGAGTGCCCGTCGCCGCTAGCACAAGCTTACGCTTGGTGGGCACCTTGGGACGACGAGTCCCGATATCTGAACCCACGCCAGACTCGGGAGACGCCACAGTTACCGTTTCCACGGGAGCACGGGGTATCAGCAGTTCAGGCCTATCATGCGGGGCCTCGACCGCAGCAACTTCCCTCAAGGGAGGACGGATAATGGTCCGTCGCTTCAGAGAAACATTTGGGTTGCCAGTTGGAGCGGTGCCCTTGCGATCAAGCAGCAATCGCTTCTCCTCCCTAATGACGTCGCCCATCAAATGTTGATACCAGGCCACATACACATTCAGGGCCTTCGGAACACAGCTCGGTTCGCTGATAAAGAAGTTGGACCCTGTGTTCAGGCGCATAAAATGATGCAGCGCGCTTCTTATTCCCTCTTCGGTAGTGGCAGGTTCTGCCAAAAAAGCCTCAAGTGGGACGCCTTGATTATAGCTCAGCTGCTGGGCGAAACGATACGGGTTGTATCTCGTTAATAGCCGCATCATTTTTCCTAAATACGAGAAAGCCCGGCCTGATGGAGTACAGATGAAGAATCTCCCGAGCTTTCAATACAGAGGCACCGTTTTTAAAAATGTCTTGTAATGGCAGCACCGCTTTTGAAGATTCCTGGCCGACGGTCAAGATTTTGTCAGTGAAAGATATACCATCTCCAACCGTGCATGGACGAAGGAGTAAACCCCTAGCTTCCCGCGGTGTCGGACTTACGATGGAGGCGTCGACTAGCCGTATTATCCGAGGGAATTTACATCTGTCGTAAAAAGAAGGTCTTTTGTGGATACCGAAGACCCCAAGCATGTGCAACTCTAGCCATGAGGTGAAATAATGCATTGAGAAGTTGGCGGGTTGCACCCCTGGTTCAGTGGTATCCGCTGCCAAGCTGAGGCCGTGATATAGGTGGGCTAACCCAGCAATCCTGATGGCCACTTGTATTCCGGCAACCATTCAATGCGCGGGGTAGAAAACAGACGGCCTCATGTAGCGAGGGTGCATGGGAAGCGCGAACCAGCTTAACCATAAACCGAGGAACCCTAAAAAGAACGTTTCCTCATCGACGTCCGAAGCGGCAATTTCTGAGAAGGGGACGATCGCGACGTTTGGAAGAAAGAAATCCTTTTGATCGGCTTTCAATATTGGCCGGCGATCCAAGCTAAAGCCGAAAGGATCATCAAGTTTAGCAAACTTTTCACCTTGTCGCGATAAAACTTCCGCACGGAGAAAACGAGCGATAAAATCCGTAAAGGTAACCCCGCGGCCTCCGGATTCGAGAAAGAAGCTCTCATACATATTCAACACCTTTATCAGACTTGGGAACTGGTGTTGAATAGCGTTCTCTGGGGTAAGACCCATTACCACTGATTTGGTGGCAAAAATATACTCATCCGGAGGAAGCAGCTCCCCGTAGTACTCTCCCCTAACGGGTAAACCAGAGACCTCGGCAAATTCCTCTAACGAAATGGAGACCCCTTGATCCAATAGGAGGAAGGTGTGGGTCGGAATGTTCCACTGCTCTAAAAACGCCTTGATCCACCATGTAGGAGGTGCAGAATATTGGAACAAGAAAGCGTAGATCGCAGGGTGCAATCTGAGCTTCAGTAGCTGCGACTTCTTCGCTGATAAAATATATCGGGCCCACTGTAAGTATCCAGCCGGGTGGTAGGGAGTTAGCCCTATGTTATAGGGCTGCCCCTAAGGGCGCGATTCACCCTGGCATATGCGCCACCCTAAAGTATCTAAAGCTACCGGCGGCTGCACGGGTATTGCGGCTATAGAAGGCCGAAGAAGACTTTCTGAAGTCCAATTTACCTCCTCCACAGTATAGGTTATCGGGGGTGCATCTGCATAAGGGATCGCAGAGATAGGCTCCGAGGGTGTCGCACAAGAAAAGCTCCGGCGGCTTTTGATAATCTGATCGTACCATCTACCCCATAGATGAAGACTCTTTTGCTCCGGGTCATGGTCTTTAATCGACGCAAGAACCTCTCGGTCTACGGGCGCTTCAGGGAACCCGCCTTCCGAGTGGAAGAACGGGAAAGAATTGTCGAAAGACATAGTATCTGCACGGGAAAAGAATAAATTGTCAGCCGCTAATGCGACAGTTTAAGTGCTGTCACTGGGTACTTTAAATTTGTACCACACTGCAATGCAGTGAAAAGGGGACCAAAGGGGGACCCACAAAAATCTAGATAACAGTTCATCATTAATAAAACAGTCTCATCATTTGATGAGACTGTTAATTAAATGAGGAAATCCTCAATTGATTCTCATTTAATAAGAACCCCTCGGGCTAAGGAGTAAATCTCCCCTTGAGAGCAGTGATCTGTGACAGAGTGACATCTGTCAAACTCTGATGATGAAGGAATAAAAATTCCTGAAGAGCCTTGCTCTGAAGAAATGATAGAATAACGATCAGAAAATTTTAAAATAAATTTTTAATGAAATAAAATTCTATGATCTTTAAGATCCATGAACAAACTCTTAAGAGTTCTTTATGAAAGATTAATAAATCTATATGATTTGAAAAGAGCAAGGCTCTGTTAATAGATTAAGAAACCCTCAAAAGGTTTTCTTTAGATCTAAGATCTATGAAGAGCAAAGCTCTATTAATGGGTAAAACCCTAATAACTTTTTCTTTAGATCTAAGATCTATGAAGAGCAAAGCTCTATTAATGGGTAAAAACCTAGATTATTAAATGATCCACTCAAAGATTTAATCTTTACCTAAGATTTTGACAGAGTTCTGTTCTTAAGAAAGTTCTTAAGCCAAAGAGCTATGCTCTGCAAGAGAATAAATTTTCTCAGAAGGAAGAAGATGAACAGAAATCATCTCAAGGGCCAAGGGTCCTATTTATAGGCACTGAGATGCATTTTCAACTTCTGAGTTGATCCAAGGGCGCAGATGTTGCCACCGTTGCCTCACGTATGGGCCACGTGAGCGCAACGGTAGGGGGGCATTTGTTTCCCCCAATCAGAGCAAAACTCTGTTCAAAATTTAAATTTTGAAATGAAGCAGCGCCAAATGCGTTGCGCCCTAAGTAGCGCTTCACGTGCAAAGCACGTGTGCGCTAGCGCTAGGTGAGCTGCGCTCTATGCAGCGCACCACGTGTAAAATACGGATGCGCTAGCGCTAAGTGCGCTGCGCCCTCAGTAGCGCACCGCGTGCAAAGCATGTGTGCGCTAGCGCTAGGCACGCTGCGCTCTAAGCAGCGTGTCGCGTGCAAAGCACGTGTGCGCTAGCGCTAGGCGCGCTGCGCTCTAAGCAGCGCGCCGCGTGCAAATAATAATGATAAATCATTAATTAATCAGAATTAAATTCGGTTAAGGAAAGATTCCTTAAAATCTTTCCAAATAACAAGATTGTGCTCTGTAAATCAGAGCACCGTTGGATCAATGATTCAATGGTGATTAAAAATCACCAAAAACACAGAATAAATTCTGTTTAGAAGATTTCCCAATCTTGTTAAAAACAAGAAGATTGCTTTCTGTAAATCAGAAGCCCTTGGATCAAAGATCCAATGATGGGAAAATCCCCAAATCAATTGGAGAAAAGATCTCCTTAACTGACTGAACAAATCAGCTTGCCCTATAAAAAGGCCCCAAGACTTTAAGTCTCAGATATACAGAAGCATAGAGAAGAACCCCCCCAAAAAACTTTGAGAAAATTGAGAGAGAAGAGCCAAGCTCTCGGAAAGAGAAAGAAGATTTTTCTTCAAGGTAAAAAAATGATGATGAACAGAGAGATGAAATCATCTCATAATTAAAAAGAAAAATCCACTTCTTTAAAGATCATAGATCTATAAGACCGAGGTCTTTCACAAAGAGATCAAAAGATCTCATCATAAAAAGAAGAACATAATTCTTCTCACAGATCATAGATCTATAAGACAAATTGTCTTTCAGAGATCATGAACATCTTATTATAAAAGGGGGGAGAATAATTCAATTCTCTTGAGGATCACAGATCCATAAAGGCAAAGCCTTTCATCAACATAAGAGATTGAAAACATCTCCTACAAAATAAGAACTTTGTTCTTTGAACTTTGAGATAAAGTCTCTTATAAAAAGAGAATTTAACTCTCAGGGCGCAAACTGATCTAAGTTGCATAAAAGAAGAGCCATAGCACTCTTAATTTAAAAGCGCATCAGCGCTCCACATCTGGCGCAAAGCGCTTCATAGCCTTAGCGCTCCAATCAACAAATGCGCACTGCGCTCATTATCTGGCGCATAGCGCCAAGCGCGCCACGTGTCTCCCACGTGTGCGCTAATTAAACAGAAGCGCTTTGCGCTCTTTGAACTAGCGCTTTGCGCTCATGGACTGACGCTCAGCGCCAAGCGCACCACGTGTCCCTCACGTATGCGCCACTTAACAGTTAGCGCTTTGCGCTATTGAAATAGCACTTTGCGCTCATGGACTGGCGCTCAGCGCCAAGCGCACCACGTGTCCTTCACGTATGCGCCACTAAACTAATAGTGCAATACGCTCTTAAATTGGCGCAATGCACCCATCATCTGGAGCTTAGCACCAAGCGCGACACGTGTCTCTCACGTGTGCGCTACTCGGCAGAAGCGCACTGCGCTCTTTGACTGGCGTAAAGCGCCAAGCGCACCACGTGTTGCGCTGATAGAACATAAATTGTTCTTTAATCAGCCCTCAGAGCCATGATGAATACTCAACATTCAGTAAAAGAGAAATATTGTCAGAATCTAAATCAATGCTCAGCATTATTAAAAGGGCCAAGCCCAAATAAAGGCTCAACAGCCCAAAATTAATGTTAAACATTTTAACTTGACTGGACTTAGCCTAAGATTGGCCATAAGTCCTCAATTCAGATTAATTGAGCCCAGATGCTCATAAATCTTTTAATAGATCTTAGCCCCAAATTGGACTACAGATCTTTTAACCAAAATTGGTTTAAGGGTACATCTCTGAACCCCTATGATATATGTCGTTGTAATCCTTCAACGTCTTCAGAGAGGTGACGGGTCCCGACAACCATACATTCCACAGACTATGACGTCTTTAAACTGGACTGTGGGGTCCTTTAAAAGCCATGGACTATGATGTCCTTAACCTTGGACTGTGGGGTCCTTAAACCCATGGAATATGACGTCCTTAACCTTGGACCGAGATGTCCTTAAACTAACATTGGACCACCGTATCCTTAAACTGGTATTCGACCGTAATGTCCCTAAACTAAACAACAGAGCCTAAATGCTCTTTTGTTGGATCTAAACGATCCCGTTAAGTTGATCTTAGTCTAAAATTAGACTAATGTATCCTTATCAAACATTTAAGTTGATCTTAGTCTCAAATGAGACTAATGTATCCTTAAACCCAACCCCAAACCCAAATCTAAGAAAATACGGATTTGGACTAATCCACGCCCTACAGGCGACAACATAAATTAGTCTCCGTATACAATCCACGGGCAACAAAAAACAAAAAACAAAAACACAT
The DNA here is from genome assembly GCA_030015575.1 of Agapanthus africanus. Classification (NCBI taxonomy): domain Eukaryota; kingdom Viridiplantae; phylum Streptophyta; class Magnoliopsida; order Asparagales; family Amaryllidaceae; genus Agapanthus; species Agapanthus africanus. The sequence goes on along the minus strand of CM057343.1, from coordinate 669,638,398 downwards.
GACACGAAGTGACCATCTGGAGAAGGAGAAAGTGGTTACCGCGATGCGGTAGCGTAATTAACTGCAGGGGCTTGCGCCTGCAGGGAAGAGCATCCCCACAATCAAAAACCCCTCAACGAGGAGGAATCTGACGAAGTCTGCTACATCGGCCGCGTCAGTTTAAACTTTCGATATATGGTGTCATAAATCAACTTGGCATCTTCGGAGAGGTGGACGGATAGCACCAATTAGCATCTGCCCCCAAATTCAGGCAAGACGGACCTACGCAGTCGCGTATCTGTGTTTTCAGAGGGGAACACACGACTTAATAGAGCCGTGGTAGGGTAGTGATCTAAGAACCGTGGGAACACACTCGAGGCGAAGCAGTGGTGTCAAGTCAATGGACTATGCTGTACTCATGTCACTTGGGAACTACTACCTGACGATAGGTATATTACCGACCAACAGTTCTCCACGAGTCTTGTCCAATGTACTCATAACCTAATGAGCACATGCATACTATCTCCAGTACGACGTACTAATGGCTGCGGGACAGACCAACTCCTCTACCGGGACAAGAAGCGTATACACTAGTCTACTCTGGAGTATCGATGCCCTGTCTCGATAATCCTACGACTAGGGACCAAAATAAGGATGTGCTTATAAACTACCCAGCCCCCACTAGTGTGACTGCCATCACAACGTTGGTAGTCAAGCGAAAGATCCTAAGGGCTCTATCAATATGTTTTAGCGATACATTAATAAAAACAAATATAAATATTTAGATGGATACAAACCAGGTAGCATACTACCATTTTGAGCAAGACTGTTATAACTATGAATATCCCAAGCTTCCATTTAGTAATATACAAACTAGTACTATACAATAATGGCCTCTAGGGCATATATCTCTAACATCTACAACCCATTTCGGGGAACCCGTTCGGTATGGTGCGGATTATCGCACATCCTCGGGCCTACTAGAGTGAGATGCAGACCTCCGCAACGAGCATACGATTTCGAAAGATTTAAAATACAATTTTCTTTAAAAAATGTGATTTCTATTATAAATAAAGCTTATATTTTTAATAAATAAATATATAAGCAATTAATATCAAAATATCTATTTTCAATATTTATAATATTCCACATTTCCAAAATTCAAGAAAAACATTACATTTACAAGAAAATACCATACAATTCCAATATTACAAATAAATACCATATATTATGAAATTAGGTTTTATTCACTAGAAATGTCACGTTGATAAAATATATATCAATAAAAACTTTAAAGATGATAATAAAATACTTGAGGTGTATTTTGAAAATTATACAAAATTATTTTACATAAAACCCCCTCAAGTTATACTAAATTACAATAAGGACCCTAGTAAATATAGGTTTAAGCGGGACCGGTCTCTTGAGCCTCAAGGAGCCGAAGATATGGGTGCTTTCCTATTTAAGGTAGACAACTTAACAAACAGTGTTATCAACACGGTAATCGTCTTTGAAAAAGACACAAATCCTGCCGTCCATGTGCAGCGGTACCGATAGCACCAAAACATAATTCAGGACTTCAATTTTTTTCTAATTGTCTGACTCAGACTGAGTCTCAATATAATCAATCTGACTTGAATATGAGTCAAGTATCAAACTTCAATACAACATGGATCTATGAATCCGTCTATTCAATTTAATCAATCTATATTGACCGAACCGAACCATGGATATATTCCATTTACATGATCATCCATTATATCCGTTCCATTACGGATATTATGGTTTCGGCAAGTTATCCATCTATATTCAATATACAATACAAAAAATACAAACAATACAATCAAGATATCGCGGGGTTCATAAAGGGTGGACTGGTACGGAAGGTGTTAGAAGTGGCACGAGACCGCAACCGTAAAGACACATAACCTGAATTCAATTGCCGTTGTACCGTGGCAGAACGGTTCCTTGTACTCCGTATACCGTAGTCTCTGGTCTAGTGAGACTCCTCTCGTATACGCTGGCTTCTTCTGTACCAAGCTATAAACAGCAGTGTTAAAATTAACTACAACATTATAACAATATACTCTCTATTCTGTCTATTCCATTCTTGTCTATTTACGGGACTTACCGAGCGATTTGTTCGCTGACGATATTCTCTTTCTTCTTCTTTGGAATGTCGTCAGGTGATTCGGACTCACTGGAGATCGAGCCCACCAGCGAGGATTTGGACCAGCTAGCTTTCGACCCAGAGCTCTAGTTACTTGTACATTTCATTTCAGTACTTTCTATTTCTATTATGTCACTGTTTAAGCATTGCTTTTCATTCCATGTATTTACTTTTCATATGTATTGTAAAAAGAATGTTAATAAATAAAGTTGTTGTTCAATTATATCTATTGTATTTGTCTCTTGTATATTTTACTTATATTGCTTAGATACGCTTAGCGTGTTTACTTCAGAGTAAATACGTAGCGGCCAGTCGCGTCCCCTTTGCCGTACACCGAGAAGCGGGGCGTGACAGCTTTGCATTAGCCTAATGCTTCTGTCGGTCTTGGGTTATGCGCATTCTTTCCCTGATCGTGCGAACTACGTCTGCAGTTACCATGATCATCTCTGGGTCCAATGAGTTCCCGATCTCCGATGTCTTCCCAACTTAGTGGTGAACGACACTTCCTTCCATAGAGTGCTACAAATGATGTCATTCCAATACTCGCCTGATAGCTGTTGTTGTATGAAAACTCCACATGGTGTAGGTGATCTTCCCATGAACCTCCGAAGTCTAACATACAAGCTTTTAGCATGCCTTCTAGAATCTGAATTGTTCGATCAGACTGTCCGTCCGTTTGTGGATGGTAAGCCGTGCTGAAGTTCAGACTCGTTCCCAGGATAGCTTACAGACTCTGCCAAAATTATGATCGGAATCTTGTGTCACGATCGGAGACGATGCAAACTGGTACTCCATGTAATCTCACAATCTCCTGCATGAGTTCATAGGTATCAAATATAGTACATTTTGAGGTTAAATCTTAATTTAGATTCATGCTTACCTCCATATGCTTCTTTGCTAACGTCTCGGCAGATTGGCCAACTCAAAAGGGAATAAAATGAGCCGACTTGGTGAGTCGATCCAAAATAACCCATACTGCGTCGTTACCCTTCGTGCTACGAGAAAGGGCGGTCATAAATTCCATGGTAATGTACTGCCATTTCCATTCTGGGATTGGTAACGACTGAAGTAGACCAGCAGTTCTGTGATGTTCAGCCTTTACTTGCTAACACGCCGAACACTTGGCTACACTTCTGGCTACTTCGCGTTTCATTCCATAACACCAGTAGTGTTGCCGTAGATCCTTATACATTTTGGTATCACAGGGGTGTACTGAGTGAGGAGAGCTATGAGCTTCTTTCATCAACTCTTCCCGGATCGAGCCGTTTGGTACACACAATCTACTTCCATATCTCAAAGATTCGTCTTCGTGGATGATGAAGTCTGTTCGAAGTCCACTTTCTACCTTTTTCGGATCTTTTGCAACTTGGCATCACTTGCTTGAGCTGCCTTGATCTGATTGACAATGGTGGACTGGACTTGTAAGTTCAACAAACACGAAGCGTTACCTGGCATAACTACTTCGATATCTATCCCGTGCAATTCCTACTGTAGCTTCCATTGTGCGGTGAGATTCATTGATAGTGGTTAGCGACTAAGTGCATCAGGAACTACATTCACCTTCCCTGGATGATACTGTAGGTTGATGTCGAAATCCGCCATGAGTTCTATCCATCTTTTCTGCCGCATGTTCAATTTCTTCTGAGTAAATACATACTTCAGACTTTTATGGTCAGTGTATATATCCACTCGTTCTCCCACAAGATAGTGGCGTTAAATCATAAGTGCAAATATAACGGCTGCCAACTCAAGATCATGGGTTGGATAGTTGCACTCATGAACTTTTAGCAGTCTTGATGCAAAAGCTACAAAATTTCCATGCTGATGTAGAACACATCCTAATCCCTTACCGAATGCATCGCAATGCACAACAAATCCTCCATATTGGTCCGGTAATACAAGAATAGACTGAAGTTAACCTCGATTCGAGTTCTACAAAAACTTGTTCACATGCTTCTGACCACACGAATACTTCATCTTTACATGTGCGCTTAGTCAGTGGTGCTGCCTTCAATGAATCGTCGGTAGTATCCTGCTAATCCCAAGAAATTTCATATATCCTTCACCGTCTTTGGTGTTAGCCATTTGATGACAGCGGACACCTTAGCTGGATCTACTGAGATTTCTTCGCCTGAAACGATATGTCCGAGAAATCTGACTTGTTCTAGCCAAAATTCACACTTGCTGTACTTGGCGTTGAGTTGATGTTGTCGCAATATCTCCAAGACAATCCGTAAGTGCTAAGCATGTTCTTTCCGATCCTTTGAATACACCAGGATGTCGTCAATGAAAATAACAACAAACCTGTCTAGGTACTCTCAGAAAACTTGGTTCATCAGATTCATGAAAATAGCAGGTGCAATGGCCACTCCAAATGGCATCACAAGATATTCGTAATGACCATAGCGAGTCCTGAATGCCGTCTTCGGAATATCAGACTATTTGACCTTCACCTAGTGATAACCCGAACGAAGATCTAGCTTTGAAAATACACAAGTCCCACTTAGCTGATCGAAAAGATCATCGATGAGCGGTAGTGGATACTTGTTCTTAATCGTCACTTGGTTCAGAGCTCGGTAGTCTACACACATTCTGTATGAATCTTCTTTTTTCTTCACGAGCAAAGCTGGAGATCCCCAACTTGAAGTACTGGGACGAATCCAACCTTTCTTTAGAAGTTCGTTCAACTGAGTACAGATCTCTTTCAATCCTTCAGGACTTAACCGATACGGAGCTTTGATCACCGGTTGCGTACCAGGTAGTAAATCAATGCTAAATTCACGAGCTCGATCGGGAGACAAACTCGTTATATCTTCAAAGAATACATCCTCGAACTCTCGAACCACTTCTGTCTTTGATTCTTCCACTTGTAATATTGCAATCACCGCCTGTTTCGCCCAATCAGAGCAAAGCTCTGTTCAATTTCAAAATTCAAAATTTTGAAGCAACGCTTCAAGTCTTGGGCGCAACGCGCCACGCGTCAGGCGCTGATACGTCAGCGCAACGCCCAAGAAGGCGCGCCCAATCAGAGCAGAGCTCTATTTGTCTGAAGCAACGCTTCAGTTGCGCTGCGCTCTGCGCTGCGCGACACGTGTCAGCGCAGATGCGCTAGCGCAGTTGCGCTGCGCTCTGCGCTGCGCGACACGTGTCACGCGCTGGGGCATCTGCGCCAAACTAAATTAAGATTTTAAGAAATCTTTTCTGTTCTTGTTAAAACAAGAAGATTTTCTTCTGCAAAGCAGAAGCCCTTGGATCAAAGATCCAACGGTGGGGAAAATTCCCCAAATCACTCAGAGAATGATCTCTTTAACAAATTTAACTAATTTGTGAGCACTATAAAAAGGACCCTAAGCCTCAATTCAAAGGCATCAACATTTTTCTTGAGAACTTAAGAACTTTAAACAGAGAGAACTCTGAGAAGATTTCAAGAAAAAGGTAAAGAACCTTCATGGATTAGAAGAAATTCCTTCTAATAGATCATTGGTCTAAAAACAAGATCAATGATCTTTACATAATAAACAGTGCTTTACACTTCTTGTGAACCCCTGGTTCTTTAAAAACAATAAAAAAAATAATAATAGTGCTTTGCACTTTTAGGAACCTCTGGTTCTTCAAATAAAGAAATTTTTTTTTCTTTGATCTAATTCAGATCAAGAAATTAAACAGTGCTTTGCACTTCCCTTCTTGAATCTAAAAGATTCTTAGTGCTTTGCACTTCCAAACTGCGCCGTTGCGCTCTTGAGAGAGCGCCACGTGTCGGCTATAAAACCACTTGCGCTAAGCGCCCTTAAGATAGAGCTTTGCTCTCTGGAATTGGCGCAACTCGCTGAGAGCACGCCACGTGTCGCCAGTGCAACAGCGCAGCGCAACAGCGCAGCGCGCTGCACTGTTGCGCTTGCGCTCCCCAGAGCATGACACGTGTCATCACCATATGAGCTTGCGCTCAGTGATTGGCGCAAAGCGCCTGACAAATGCAATGCATTTCACTTCCTGAAGGGCCAAGCCCAATTAAAAGGCTTAACAAGCCTAATAAATAAAATGCTGTGCATTATTTGGAAGGGCAGAGCCCAATTGAAAGGTCTAATGGACCAAAATAAATGATCTGCATCCCAATCAAAATGGGCATAAATGGCCTGAAGTAATGCAATGCATTATTTAAGTATGGGCAAAGCCCTAGCACAGGTCTAATAAAAAAAATAAATGATGGTGTTGAACATTTTCAACTGGACTTAGCCCAATTTTGGCCATAAGTCCTTAAATCAAATTGATTGAGCAAAATGGTTCTCCTGAATCAATTCACAACCGGTTCGAGGGTACATCTCCGAACTCCTTTGACATTCATCGTTGTAATTCCTCAACGACGTCAAAGAGGTGACGGGTCCCAACGGCCACACACCTAATAATGGACCGAAACGTCCTTAAACTAATATTGGACCGAAACGTCCCTAAACTAATATTGGACTGAAACGTCCCTAAACTAATAACGGACCGAAACGTCCTTAAACTAATATCGGACCGAAACGTCCATAAACTAATATCGGACCGAAACGTCCCTAAACTAATATCGGACCGAAACGTCCCTAAACTAACATCGGACCACCACGTCCCTAAACTGGCACAATAGAGCCCAAATGCTCTTTTGTCGGATCTAAACGGTCCCGTTAAGTTGATCTTAGTCTCAAACTGGACTAACGTATCCTTAACAAACGTTTAAGTTGATCTTAGCCCCAAACACGGCTAACGTATCCTTAAATATTCACATGGATTATAAAACTCCCAATTAACTCTGGTTCGAGGGTACATCTCCGAACTCCTTTGATACATGTCGTTGTAATCCTTCAACGACGTCAAAGAGGTGACGAGTCCCGATGGCCATACATTAAATTAATCACTACGTTGAGTTGATCTTAGTCTAAACAGGACTAACGTATCCTTGACAAAAGTTTAGGTTGATCTTATCCGCAACGCGACTAATGCATCCTTAAACTAAAAACACCAAACCCAAATCTAAGTATATACGGATTTGGACTAATCCACGTCCTACGGGCGACAGCATTACTCAGTCTCCGTATACAATCCACGGGCAACCACAAACAAAACAAACACACACGACACGAAGTGAAATTCTGGAGAAGGAGAAAGTTGTTACCGCGATGCGGTAGCGTAATTAACTGCAGGGGCTTGCGCCTGCAGGGAAGAGTGTCCCCACAATCAAAACCCCTCACCCTGAGGGGGAATCTGACGAAGTCTGCTACATCGGCCGCATCCGTCTAAACCTCCGATACACGGTTCCATAAATCAACTTGGCATCTTCGGAGAGATAAACGGATAAAACCAAATAGCATCTGCCCCGAACTTCAGGCACGGACGTCCCAAAGTCCAGGCCGCCGTTCCGAGGGGAACACCGCCTTCTTTGGTTTAGCTTTGTAGGTGCTAGGTTCCAGGGTACGGTCTCCACTCTTGAAATAGAAAACTGGATGATCTGGTATTTCGAACACTACCCTCCTTTGACGACAGTTGATGGTAGCGAAGAAAATTCTCAGCCAGTCCATTCCCAAGACTACATCGAATTTCGGTATGTCCGGCACCTTGAAGTCCGCATAAAATTCTCTACTGCAGACGACCACTAGATACAGATCGTATCCCATAGTTGCCTTTAGAACGCCGTTCTCTGAACTAACATTCCAGCTGGATACGAGCAGTTTAACTGGAATCGCATGAGTTCAAACAAACTGTTATGACATAAAGCAATATGATACTCCAATGTCGAAGAGTGCTAGTGCAGAAAGGGTGGCTACTAGTATAGTACCTAAATTGTGTGAGGTTGGTTTAGATACAGGAAAGAATATAGCGATGTATAAGGATTGAAAAGATGAAAGAACTGGGAATTACCAGTGATAACTTGGCTAGTGGCTTCAGCTTTCTCAACAGTCATTGTGAAAACCTGACGCCGGGGTACATTCCTCCTTGCTGTAAGCACATTCCTCTGTCCCTGGGGCACATTTCTCTGCCCTTGAGGCATGTTCCTCTGTGCCTAATGGAATTGACGAGGAGGCTGTGCAGGAGGTCCACGTGGAGGTGGAGCAGGGAAAGCAAGATGAGGTGCAGGAGCCTGAGTGGCTGGCCACTGTGGAAAAGTGATAGCTGGTCTGGGGGCTGGAGTTGAGTTAAGTCGTATGGACATGCTCCAATGGCATGAGTGGATGCGCCACAAACTAAGCACAAGCCGCTGCGTAAAAGTTAATTTAGAGTTATGTTACATGACATATTTGAGTGAAAGTTGGTTCTAAACCGTAGTTTTATGATTTCAAACCTTGTGTAAGGATATGGATGCCAAATATGTTAGAAAAAATGGATTTTATATAGTATAGAAGAAGATGTCGGTATTAACTCCACTTTCGACATATGTTTTGAAAAAGAATTTTTAGAGAAGAAGAATGAGGATTGGAAAGGAATTACAAGTGACGTGGATTAAGGGAAGGAGTAGGAAGAGGGTGTTGTCGTCGTGACGTCGCGGGGTCGTCGGAATTTGCTTCGATTCTCGCCGGAACTTGATCGCTTGCTAACTCCTCTTAAATTCCACTTGTACTTAGGAAAATTTGAGAATTTTGGCTATAATTTTCAGAATGAGGAAGGGCTAGGGCATGGGGTAGTATTTATAGTGTGAAATTAGGGTTTTGGAATTAAAAAGGTAAATTAAAATGTATTAAAATGAGGATAAATGGGGAATTGAGAGGTCTCTGTTTGATTGCAGAGTAATCAAACAGTGCAAGGAAGTTAGGGGTAGGGAAAAAGTCTTGTGTGCAAAGCCCGGGCTTTATTGCATACGGGGGGACTGATTGATCTGTTTTAAAGAAGTTTGTAGAATAACCGCAATCAGAACGGTGTCGCGTGTAGCTAGACCGAGATGAGTACGGGTCGTCCTCAGGGAAACGTGGAACCTTTCATTCTTACTTTAGGCGTGTTGATTATGAAGGGAGAATAAAGAGTGGTGGAAATAGTTTCTAGATCTACGTTAAATAAGGATGCAAAATATAGATCTAGATTAACTACAGAGGTAAGTTTAATATTAAAAGGGGGCTTGTAGGGTTCATTAGGATTTAGTAGTTATGGATGATTAATTAAAGATTACTCTTTTTATCCTTTAATAGATTTAAAACTAGAACGACAGTGATGCATGTAGATTAGGGTTTCTGGAGGGAAAAGGGTTCCCACTCTTAACCCCTATCTCGACATGGAACTCCGTTCATATCTAGCCTTTACCAAAACAATTGTTAATCTAATCTCTAATCGTGGTCGTGATTATCAATGAATTGATAGTGCGCCCAATTAGGATGTTAACTATTCTTTTGATAAAGTTTATAAACTTTATAGGACTTAAAAAGAGTTTAAGGATCTTCATCATCCATTAACCTACCCTAATCCCATGAACCCTAACAAGCGACGAATTACTCGCGCATGTTGGGAGAAGAAGAGATGGAGAGAGAAATCATATTAAAACTACAAAGAGATAGAATAAGAAAAGAAACTACTTTTATTAATCAACAAAATTCATTTACACTTTGTTCCCTTAGAAAATGTTTACAAAATGCTAGTTTGCTTCTCGATCTCTTCTAAGGAGGTAGATGAACAGTTGATGATCAGCCTGGATGCATGAGCCGTCGTGGACTTCGTGATCTCGTCGGTTTGATGATTTTCCAAGAGACTCTCGGTCCTTATTTATAGTCCCAGAGCCAGAACCCTAGCTTCCTAATTTGGAAACCAGTAGTTAAGATCCCAACAGAAAAACCCCAACTCCCAACTCGACAAATCCGCGGCGGAACCGCGGCCAATAGGTAGGTTTGGCCGCGGATCCGCGGTGTAATGATGAGATCTTGGGCTCATTCTTCTTGTGGCTTCTTCTGATGACACGTGGTGATCTTTTGAATCTCTGGAAACTGAAAACCTTTTCTACTTCACTGCCAGAATTAATTTCTTTAGTTTACTTTCTTAATTAGGCAGGTTTGTTTTGCCAACTTTGATTTCCTTGATTTCAGCCCTGCAAATTCTGCACAATATCTCAACAAATAATATTAGTAGAGTTTGTTTTATTGAGATCTTAACTTAACCATTAAGAATTGGTCAAAGGTATTTAATAAGGTAAGCATATTTAAATGGGCCAAATGTTACATGGATATTATATGCTTACATTTTCCTACCAAATGTTAATTATAATATATAAACACATGAAAATAGTATTTTTACAGATAAACCCACATATGTATCATATATTATAATAAACACTTTTCTTTATATAGAAATAGTAGGAAAAATGTCTTATTAAATGTGCAGTTTTATCAACTGAACAAATACCCCCAAACTTATCTTTGATCGTCCCGAACAAACTAGTTTATTCAAGAGAAGAAGAAGAAGAAGAAGAACTAGGTAAGCACACTTTCGTAGGCAACACGATTGCACTGAGCACGTGCAACAAGCCGTTAAACCTCTAGGTGTCCCTAGTAGGAGGAGTGTTGTCTCCTGAGGGTTTTCATCGGATTACACCCACAAAATCCTATAATAAAAGAGAGATGGTGAAAGTTACATAAAAGATAGGAACTATAAAAGAAAGAACTTGAAAATAAGAGTTTCCAACTAATATTAGCTTTTCGGTTGTCATGAGCCCTATCTTAATAGTCATGAAAAGATGTTAGAAATCACATCATCTCTCAATAAAATATCGTCTTTATTTTTCATTCCTATCTTTCTTCCAAACACCGATCATATAACCCTACGTGTGTGTAAAAGACATCCTTACTGTAACAACCCTAATTTTCTTATACACCTTTTTCCTATACAAATTTTTAAATTAAATTTTTTCAAAATCCATAAAGGAGTATTTTAACCCGAGCACAATATATATGTAATTATTTTGTTTTTAAATAACTCCATTTTTAGTGTACATAAAATTGTTTTAAAATTAAAGTATACTTGGGGTATTTAATGTTACTGTTACCACTTTAAGTAATTATTTTCCCACAATAATTAAAAGAAGGAGCTTGTAGCTCATTGGTAACACCTTGCACTGCTGAACCAGGCCACCAGAGTTTAAATCCCCTGCCTCACATTAATTTTAGATTATTTTTGTTTTAAATTTCTTGGAAGCCCAACAGTCCACGGGCCATAACTCCCAAAAGTTGAACTGTACCTAAAATACCCAAATATACCAAAGGCTACACCAGAAGACCTCCCACCTCCCTGACCTCCGACTCGGCCGACTCGGACGGCGGACCGGCCGACTCGGCACGGCGCCGCCGGCCCGACTCGGCCGGACGGCCGAGTCGTCAACACGAAAAATCCGACTCTTTGCCTTCTCTAACCCCCTGCATACTCTAATTTATTGGATCGGTTCCAGAATGCCCATTAACACCTAATTACTCCAATTTTTAATGAATTTTCTATAATTTTTATAATTTTTTTTAATTAAAACCTGTCACCTACCCTACCCTAGATTACCCTATAAATACACCCCCTACCCTCCACCCTCTCATCCCAAAACCCTAAGCTCACTCTCTCAAAATTTTCCAAGAGTTTTGTAATTTGAAAACAAGTGCACGGCGAAGCTCCGACGAAATTTTGGCGGAAATTCCGGCGACATTTTTAGGAACAACCGGCGACGAAGCAACGCCTCGGCAACCCCTCTAGTTCCCACCTCACTACCTTGCTTAATCGAAACCCGTAAGTCCCATTCTTTCCTTCTTTCTATTTCTCAAAAATACGAAATTACGAAACCCGATAGAATCGGAACAAATCCGATTTCCGATTCGGTTTTCTATAAAATTTCACTTCTAACCAATTCAATCATGCTTAAACATCTTATTGTTGACTATTAAACACTTAACAAATAATTTGAACAAGTTTTCTCACATGAAATGATAACCTTTCCAATTTATCATATTTTTCACTTTAATACCAAAATGTTTCGATTTCACATTTAACCCCTTAATTTTGCTATACATTTAAAGTAGAGCACGAGGTAGTGACCTACCTCCACACACACGCAAATACAACCCTAAACGATAACATCAAAACTTAGAATACGATAAAAAAAATTACTTTCATTTAAATACCATATTCTTAATAAAATCAATTCTAGAAGTTTAGCTTTGATACACTTTTAAATAAATACCTCTTATTAGGAAAACACGATAAGTTGTGGACATCGATCGTTTATCTAAACCTGACTTTGTAGTGTGTTGGCTAGGCAAGTGAGCAAAGGTAATTTTAAAAGGCCCGTCTCACGATTCGTGAGCGGATCCCTCCTTCCTCACTTGTACTTACCTGGCCACAATTGGCGGTGAAGAGGAGATTTGAGACTTCTAATGACTTGTCGTTTAGACCATTTAGAAATAGGCTAGTTGACTTAGGAAACCCTAGAATTTAAAATATGGAAAATTACACTTTACAAATAAATACCTTTACTTTATAAAACCGTTTTCTAAAAGATTAGTATTTTACAATCTTTGCAAAGCACCGCTACAACCAACCTTTGGGGAACCCGTTCAGGATCGTGCGGTTTATCGTGCATCCTCGGGCTAGTAGTGCGAGATTCAGACCTCCGCAAGGAGCATTCGGTCTCGAAAGGTTTAAAATACGACATCTTAAGAAAATGAGATTTTTGGAATATAAAATATTTATTAAAATTATTTTTTTATAAATATATGTATATTTATCATCTAAATATCTATTTTATTATAATATAAATTTTCCACCTTTTCCTAAAAATCACAAGAATAAATTTTACACTAAAATACCATAAACTTCAAATAATCAATATTACAGATAAATACCCTTATTTATATCACTAGAAATGTTACAACATAAAATCCACCCTCATTACAACTCTAAAGACGAACAATAAATACTTGAGGTGTATTTTTAAAAGTATATAAAAGTATTTTTACATAAAACCCCATCAAGTTTTATAAATTACCCTAAGGACCCTAGCAATTATAAGACTTCGATTCACATTTCTGATTGTCTGACTTGGGTTTGAGTCTGATTAATCTGACTTGAATATGATTCAAGTCAATATATATAATATACAATATTCCAATTCAATATGAACACATGAATCCATGAATACAATTATCAATTTATACAACTTGACTGAACTGAACCATGGATATATATTCCTTTTACATGATTCTCGGTATTCCATTTATATGACTCTACGGTTATAACCGTTTCCTGATATCATGGTTTCGGTCGGTCAGTCAATCACTCATACAACCAATACAATTTACAAGATAACACTACAAACAAGACATCGCGGGGTTTAAGGGGTAGATTGGTACGGAAGGTGTTAAAGGTGGCACGAGGTGGTCAGATTTAATACACCTAACATGAATCCAACTGCCGTTGTTCCGGGCCTTCTAACGGAGCCTTGTACTAAACGTGCCTCTAGTCTCTGGCATATAGAGACTCCCCTTTTGTATACACTGGCATTCTTCTGTACCAAGCTACAAACGACAGCGTTAATACAACATTACAATATTATAATATAACATTAAAAGCTACTCTCTCTCTCTCTCTTACTCTCTGTCTATTTCTCCCTTATCTTTGGGACTTACCGAGCGACCTGTTCGCTGACGACATTCTATTTCTTTCTTCTTTGAATGTCGTCAGGTGATTCGGACCCGGCAGAGATCGAGCCATCTGCAGAAGACTTGGAGCAGTTTGCCGAAGACCCTGCACTTTAGTTTCATTGTACACTTTTCCTTTCTGTATATTTATTTCATTTCCTGTTATGCCACTGTTTAGGCATCTTTTATTTCAGTTGTATTTCCTTTTCATGCATTGTACAAAAAAATGTTAATAAATAAAAGTTGCTGTTCTTTTTATATCTTGTCTCTTGTGTATTATTTTATATTGCTTAAATACGCTTAGCGTATGTACTTCTGAGTATATACATAGCGGACCTCGTCGCGTCCCCTTCGCCGTACACTGGGAAGCGGGGCGTGACAGGTTTAGTTGGCGGCCCATACAGGTCAGAGCTGTATGAAACCCTATCATGCAGTTATGTTCTGCATGAACAACCTAAGCAATAAAACACAAGAACCAGCAACTAAAACATTCTTTACAATTCATGTTCCTTGAATCTTACAATTTCATGTTTCTTGAATCTTATCATTTCATCATATACCTTGAATCTGTCCTAACCCAAAATTCTCTCACCTCTTTTACAATCTTACCGAAACCTTCGCATATTTTCATTCTTTCACACATTTTTCATACACTATCTATACTCCAGTCTTCAAACTTTTCTTAAAACTGTTACACTTTCCTTTTACAAATTTCGAGGACGAAATTTTTATAAGGAGGGTAGAATGTAACAACCCTAATTTTCTTATACACCTTTTTCCTATACAAATTTTTAAATTAAATTTTTTCAAAATCCATAAAGGAGTATTTTAACCTGAGCACAATATATATGTAATTATTTTGTTTTTAAATAACTCCATTTTTAGTGTACATAAAATTGTTTTAAAATTAAAGTATACTTGGAGTATTTAATGTTGCTGTTACCACTTTAAGTAATTATTTTCCCACAATAATTACAAGAAGGAGCTTGTAGCTCATTGGTAACACCTTGCACTGCTGAACTAAGCCACCAGAGTTCAAATCCCCTGCCCCACATTAATTTTAGATTATTTTTGTTTTAAATTTCTTGGAAGCCCAACAGTCCACAGGCCATAACTCCCAAAAGTTGAACTGTACCTAAAAAAAACTAAATATACCAAAGGCTACACCAGACGACCCCCCACCTCCCTGACCTCCGACTCGGCCCGACTCGGCACGGTGCCGCCTGCCGGACTCGGCCGGACGACCGAGTCGTCAACACGAAAAATCCGACTCTTTGCCTTCTCTAACCCCCTGCATACTCTAATTTATTGGATCGGTTCCAGAATGCCCATTAACACCTAATTACTCCAATTTTTAATGAATTTTCTATAATTTTTACAATTTTTTTTAATTAAAACCTTTCACCTACCCTACCCTAGCCTACCCTATAAATACACCTCCTACCCTCTATCCTCTCATCCCAAAACCCTAAGCTCACTCTCTCAAAATTTTCTACGAGTTGTGTAATTTGAAAACAAGTGCACGGCGAATCTCCGACGAAATTCCGGCGGAAATTCCGGCGACGTTTTTAGGAACAACCGGCGACGAAGGAACGCCTCGGCATCCTCTCTAGTTCCCCCCTTACTCCCTTGCTTAATCGAAACCCGTAAGTCCCATTCTTTCCTTCTTTCTATTTCTCAAAAATACGAAATTACGAAACCCGACGGAATCGGAACAAATCCGATTTCCGATTCGGTTTTCTATAAAATTTCACTTCTAACCAATTCAATCATGCTTAAAAATCTTATTGTTGACTATTAAACACTTAATAAATAATTTGAACAAGTTTTCTCACATGAAATGATAACCTTTCCAATTTATCATATTTTTCATTTTAATACCATAATATTTCGATTTCACATTTAACCCCTTAACTTTGCTATACATTTAAATTAGAGCACGAGGTAATGACCTACCTCCACACACACGCAAATACAACCCTAAACGATAACATCAAAACTTAGAATACGATAAAAAAAATACTTTCATTTAAATACCATATTCTTAATAAAATCAATTCTAGAAGTTTAGCTTTGATACACTTTTAAATAAATACCTCTTATTAGGAAAACACGATAAGTTGTGGACATCGATCGTTTATCTAAACCTGACTTTGTGGTGTCTAGGCTAGGCAAGTGAGCAAAGGTAACTTTAAAAGGCCCGTCTCACGATTCGTGAGCGGGTCCCTCCTTCCTCACTTGTACTTACCTGGCCACAATTGGCGGTGAAGAGGCGATTTGAGCCTTCTAACGACTTGTCGTTTAGACTATTTAGAAATAGGCTAGTTGACTTAGGAAACTCTAGAATTTAAAATACGGAAAATTACACTTTGCAAATAAATACCTTTACTTTATAAAACCGTTTTCTAAAGGATTAGTATTTTACAATCTTTGCAAAGCGCCGCTACAACCCACCTTTGGGGAACCCGTTCGGGATCGTGCGGTTTATCGCGCATCCTCGGGCTAGTAGTGCGAGATTCAGACCTCCACAAGGAGCATTCGGTCTCGAAAGGTTTAAAATACGACATCTTAAGAAAATGAGATTTTTGGAATATAAAACATTTATTAAAATTATTTTTGTATAAATATATGTATATTTATCATTTAAATATCTATTTTATTATAATATAAATTTTCCACCTTTTCCTAAAAATCACAAGAATAAATTTTACACTAAAATACCATGAACTTCAAATAATCAATATTACAGATAAATACCCTTATTTATAAAACTATAATATTTTCACTAGAAATGTTACAACATAAAATCCACCCTCATTAAAACTCTAAAGACGAACAATAAATACTTGAGGTGTATTTTGAAAAGTATATAAAAGTATTTTTACATAAAACCCCCTCAAGTTTTATAAATTACCCTAAGGACCCTAGCAATTATAAGATTTCGATTCACATTTCTGATTGTCTGACTTGGGTTTGAGTCTGATTAATTTGACTTGAATATAATTCAAGTCAATATATAATATACAATATTCCAATTCAATATGAACACATGAATCCATGAATACAATTATCAATTTATACAACTTGACTGAACCGAACCATGGATATATATTCCTTTTACATGATTCTCAGTATTCCATTTACATGACTCTACGGTTATAACCGTTTCCTGATATCATGGTTTCGGTCGGTCATTCAATCACTCATACAACCAATACAATTTACAAGATAACACTACAAACAAGACATCGCGGGGTTTAAGGGGTAGATTGGTACGGAAGGTGTTAAAGATGGCACGAGGTGGTCAGATTTAATACACCTAACATGAATCCAACTGCCGTTGTTCCGGGCCTTCTAACGGAGCCTTGTACTAAACGTGCCTCTAGTCTCTGGCATATAGAGACTCCCCTTTTGTATACACTGGCATTCTTCTGTACCAAACTACAAACGACAGCGTTAATACAACATTACAATATTATAATACAACATTAAAAGCTACTCTCTCTCTCTCTCTCTCTCTTACTCTCTGTCTATTTCTCTCTTATCTTTGGGACTTACCGAGCGACCTGTTCGCTGACGACATTCTATTTCTTTCTTCTTTGAATGTCGTCAGGTGATTCGGACCCGGCAGAGATCAAGCCATCTACAGAAGACTTGGAGCAGTTTGCCGAAGACCCTGCACTTTAGTTTCATTATACACTTTTCCTTTCTGTATATTTATTTCATTTCCTATTATGCCACTGTTTAGGCATCTTTTTATTTCAGTTGTATTTTCTTTTCATGCATTGTACAAAAGAATGTTAATAAATAAAAGTTGTTGTTCTTTTTATATCTTGTCTCTTGTGTATTATTTTATATTGCTTAGATACGCTAAGCGTATGTACTTCTGAGTATATACGTAGCGAACCTCGTCGCGTCCCCTTCGCCGTACACTGGGAAGCGGGGCGTGACACTTACACTCGGAGAATTCAATTCAAGCTATCATACTCTTGTCCATCTACCTCAGTACTTTTTAATCGATATTTAGATGGAATTTGCTCACACATTTTTCATGCGACCGTTAATACTTCTTGAGGTACTAACCGACCGATTACTCATGTGATCGCTTATACGGTGTATTTAGTATTTTCCTCGTCTTGCACCACATAAGGTTTAGCAGTGACTCCCAAGCCAGTTGGTCTAAGGCACTAGGTGATGAAGCATCCTCGCTATATTTTTTTATTGCTACCTTGGCGATAACAAAACCAGTGTTCATTTTTCTCACCATTTTATCTTTTATTTTCGACTTTTATTTTTTTCATACTTTGGCTTTTAGACAAGAGCATTTCAAGGTATCCTCTACTATCCCGAGTTTCAAGACGTGTGTAAGTGCATATAGTAGGGTATCAACATTCAAATGTTTGGCTTTCAGAATAGAAACTATTTTTCAGACTTATTTTTATCCTCAGATTGGTGACTTCCTTCATCTTACTAACCTTTGGGATAACGGCTCATAACTACTTAGTACTAGTTTCGTTTAAAAAAATTTCTAATTTTCTTGGTTTTCTTAAATTTTTCTAATCTTTCAAATATAATTTTTCACTTTCTACTCTTTTATTATAAAAAAATAAATTTGTGCTTATATATAATATAATGCAAAGTAAGGCGTAAATAAGCACAAACCTCCCCCAAACCTGTTTGCAGCAGTGTCATCACTGTTGTCATCTGTTAAATCTCAAAATCTGTAGACTTGGGAGGAAAAGTTATCAAAGGGGACAAGAAATAATGAATATGAAATTCTCCCCCAAACTTATTTTTGGCTCGTAATTTTGTAAAAATTTTCTTTCAAGAGCCAAAATATCCCCCCCCCCAAACTTGAGTAAAATCATATTAAGCATTTAAAATTATAAGAGGGGGCCAAAATTATTGGTCAATGCCAAGCTTTGCAAAGACCAAAAGTCAACACCAACCATTCGAAGAATTTATCAGTGTAGTGTATCAGTTGGTGGAATAACATGTTGTAAGAGGCAGGAAGAAGTGGGGAAAAGATAAGTGGTGGGATAGAATGTGTTTGCATCTCATTTTGGAGAGACGACACGGTGATTGTGATGGATTACTCGCATTCTCGTGATTGTCCAGAAGAAGGGGTGGAGATTCAATTTCTTTATCTTCGAGTTGATTCATCTCAACACCCGTGTCTTTTAAAAATGAGAGTTCATCAGCGAAAATTTCCTCAAAGCTTTCATCGATACCCCGAAGAATAATGTCATCAGAAAAAATGGGGCGATCGTCAGACTCTATAAAAAGTTCCTCATCAGCGTTAGATGTTGACCCGGACAACTCGGTGGAAGAGTTCGTATATGTATAATACATAGTTGGGTCAAACAACAACATATGAAAAGAGTCTAAATCAGTATCATGAAGCTGATCAAATTCGCTGCTGTCGACATCCATTAATTCGACAGAACAGCTTGAGCAGAAGGTTCGGAGGGTACACTTCCCAACTTGTAAATGTTAAGCTCTGTTGACATCTTCCCGAAGGATAGGGTCATAGAGCCATTACGACAGTTGATTACAGCGTTGGAAGTCGCAAGAAAAGGTAGACCTAAAATCACCGGAATTTGGTTTCGTGGGTTCGCTACAGGTTGTGTATCTATAACGATAAAGTCCACAGGAAATATAAATTCCCCGACTTTGATTAACACATCCTCTAGCTCACCCCTAGGTTGGGTGATAGATCGATCGGCCATCTGAAGAGTGCAATGCGCCGGCTTTAACTCTCCGATCCCTAATTGCTCATAAACAGAATACGAAAGCAAGTTAACACTAGCACCTAAATCGAGTAGAGCACGATTGATATTTTTACTCCCAATAGAAATAGAAATTGTAGGACTTCCGGGGTCCTTTCGTTTCTTGGGTAATTGTTGTGTAAAAGCAGTGCTCACATTACTCGCAAAGAAAACTTTTTTAGGTACTTGAACTTTTCTCTTCCTAGTGCAGAAGTCTTTTAGGATTTTCGCATAAGACGGAACTTGTTGAATAGCATTTAGGAGAGAAATGTTTATGTTAACTTACTTCAAAATTTCCATAATCTTCTCTATTTGTGGACTTGGTCTGTTGCCCCTTAACATGTTTGGATAAGGTGCTTTATCAATAAGGGTTGTGTCCAACATTGGAGAGGATTGTGAGGATGGAATGGATCCCTGAATTGGAGTGGGGATCGTTTTAGATAGATTTATGGAAGTGGGCTGAGGGTTTGAGCCTTGGAGAAAACGGAGAATAGGCTCGGAAATAGGTGGGAGACTAGACGAATTAGGGGAAGAAGTAGAAGCTGGGGTATCATTGGTATCACTAACATCATCAACTTGCTCACCCACTTGGTTTTCCAGCACTCTTCCCGATCTCAACGTAGTAACGGCACTCACATTATGATGTTGTGAGTGACCAGGATTCGGTAGGGGTTGAGATGGGAGTTTTCCTTTCTCTCCCGCACTCATTGCGGCGTTCAACTGTGCAATTTGGTTTTCTATTGATTTAATACTCTCACCGTGGGAGGCGGTGTCTTTCTTTATGGTATCAATAGAAGACCTCATATCAGCCGACATTTGAATGGAATGTTTCATAAACAAATCCAAAGTTTGTGCGAGTGAAGAGTTATCAGTACCGGCCAATTGCGCTGCA
Organism: Agapanthus africanus; assembly: GCA_030015575.1. NCBI lineage: Eukaryota > Viridiplantae > Streptophyta > Magnoliopsida > Asparagales > Amaryllidaceae > Agapanthus > Agapanthus africanus. The sequence continues at coordinate 669,617,968 of CM057343.1, read as the reverse complement.
GAAGTGTTGGCCGGATTTTGAAAATTTTGTGATTGAAAGGGGTGCTGACTTTGTGGTTGTGGTTGCTGTGGAGGGGGTCTTTGATAATTGCTTTGGAACTAGTTTCGATTTTGGGGTTGGTTTTGGTTCCAAGCAAAGTTAGGATGATTCCTCCATCCTTGATTATACGTGGAAGAATAATGATCGTTTCTAGGTCGCTGTTGAAAAGAAGCATTAGTTTGCCCGTGACCTTGAAACGGTGCATTCATAAGACATTCTTCCGTCAAGTGTGAAGGATCTGAACAGCAACCACACACAGTCTTGGGTAGCATGACCTGATTTAGGGAGACTGATGAGAATTTGTTCTCAATAGCGTCGAGTTTCTTCTGCATCGCTGCCATTTCGGGTTTTACTGCGATGGAAATATCGAGCTGATGAATACCTCCCCTAGATAAAAGTGGTCTTACGCTTTCCCACTGCTAAGTGTTTTCAGCGAGGTCTTCCAGATATTTCCAGGCTTCACCATCATCTTTAGACATGAAATTGCATTGACAATTTGTTTCAAGCATCTGCTTTGTCGCTGGATTAATGCCCTCATATATAATTCGGCACAAATCCCATCTATTGATTCCATGATGAGGACATTAGACAAGCAGATCTTTGAAACGTTCAAAGCACTTCCAAAATGGTTCGTTGGGAAGCTGGGTAAACTGATTGATCTCGCTCCTAACACGGGCGGTCTTATGGTTTGGATAAAACTTCTTAAGAAATGCTATTACGAATTCATCCCAATTAGTGATAGAGTGTGCGGCAGTATTATAAAGCCATTTTTCTGCCAAGTCGCACAACGTGAATGGGAGAAGACGCAAGCGCATAGCATCCACAGTCAGTTGTGAAGTACCCATCATTGCACATACGTTTTCGAATTTAGTGATGAAAACGTACGCGTCTTCAGACTCAAGCCCATGAAATTTGGGCAACAGATTGATGTAGTGGGGTTTAATTTCAAAATTATCCCCGTTGGCTGGTGGAATAGATAAGCAAGTGGGAAGTGGACCACGGATAGGATAGCATCTCTCTTGGAGAGAGATGCGCGGTAGATTCTGCTCACCTACGGGCGGTGGCATCGTGGTGTTATAATTTGATGGAGTACCGTCCATCTCGGTCGATGTGGAGGATGGTGGGGAAAAAGAAGATGAAAAAGTACCGACTTCGGAGTCGATAGCAGGAACGCGGACAAGACGGGCACTAGAATCCCGTGTCCAGCCAAGCATGCACTAAGCGGGTTTAGCGCAAATGGCAGCGTGTGTACTTTTAAAAATGGTCTGTTTTGAAAAGTGTGTCGGACTTAGAAAAATCACACAAAAATGCACAAACAACCCTAGAACGAAGGTTACCTAGGTCAAACCTCTAGACCGCTCCTAGACTTCCAAAGGACAAGCCGTAGGATCAATCCTCTACCACCTCTTTACTACTCTTGTGGCCAGATAAGTGCCAGGTAAGTGGGAGGTATCCTCTATACGAATCACCGAAAATAGCGGGCCTAATTAAGTAACCACTTGCCTTAGACACACTTGCCTAGGCACTACAAAAGTAATGCGGATAAGCGATAAATTATCCACGACCTTCCTTTGTCCTTATTGAGCGCGACAGTCCTTAGAGTCTTGTCTAGATATTTTTTAAATTAATGTAGGGTTGATGCAGATGTTCGGTTTATGATTTGTGGGGCTTAGGAAGGGTGATAAAACCCCCACTTAATCTGAATTGTGGTCTTGCCCCTTAAAAATCCGTATTAAAATATGAATTAACAAACCAATTACAAAACTTTGCAAAAAGATTTTTGAGCGGCAAAATTTTTTCAAAGAATCCTGCAGAAAAGATATTTTATTGGATTTCAGAGCAGAGAGAATTAGTTGAGAAAGATACTAGAGAAGTTTGGAACCCTAAGTCTCCAATTCCGCCGCGAATGTCCCTTATTGCCGCAGTTCCGCCGCAAGGAAGAGGGATCAGGTGATGAATTTTTGTTTCGTGGCCTCCTGTACTTCTCTTGATCTCGATGAATGTCTCTGTCTTTCTGTTTCTTCAAGTCCGTGACTCCAGATCTCCTTGCAAAATTCACACACAAATCGTTAAATATACAATTTGCAGTTTTGTTTTAATTATAATATAGATCGAAGAAGAATTCAACACAAATAGTAAGAATAAAAAAATTACGCACGTATCCCCGGCAACGGCGCCATTTGATTGGTCTGTTTTAAAGAAGTTTGTAGAATAACCGCAATCAGAACGGTGTCGCGTGTAGCTAGACCGAGATGAGTACAGGTCGTCCTCAAGGAAACGTGGAACCTTTCATTCTTACTTTAGGCGTGTTGATTAGGAAGGGAGAATAAAGAGTGGTGGAAATAGTTTCTAGATCTACGTTAAATAAGGATGCAAAATATAGATCTAGATTAACTACAGAGGTAAGTTTAATATTAAAAGGGGGCTTGTAGGGTTCATTAGGATTTAGTAGTTATGGATGATTAATTAAAGATTACTCTTTTTATCCTTTAATAGATTTAAAACTAGAACGACAGTGATGCATGTAGATTAGGGTTTCTGGAGGGAAAAGGGTTCCCACTCTTAACCCCTATCTCGACATGGAACTCCGTTCATATCTAGCCTTTACCAAAACAATTGTTAATCTAATCTCTAATCGTGGTCGTGATTATCAATGAATTGATAGTGCGCCCAATTAGGATGTTAACTATTCTTTTGATAAAGTTTATAAACTTTATAGGACTTAAAAAGAGTTTAAGGATCTTCATCATCCATTAACCTACCCTAATCCCATGAACCCTAACAAGCGAAGAATTACTCGCGCATGTTGGGAGAAGAAGAGATGGAGAGAGAAATCATATTAAAACTACAAAGAGATAGAATAAGAAAAGAAACTACTTTTATTAATCAACAAAATTCATTTACACTTTGTTCCCTTAGAAAATGTTTACAAAATTCTAGTTTGCTTCTCGATCTCTTCTAAGGAGGTAGATGAACAGTTGATGATCAGCCTGGATGCATGAGCCGTCGTGGACTTCGTGATCTCGTCGGTTTGATGATTTTCCAAGAGACTCTCGGTCCTTATTTATAGTCCCAGAGCCAGAACCCTAGCTTCCTAATTTGGAAACCAGTAGTTAAGATCCCAACAGAAAAACCCCAACTCCCAACTCGACAAATCCGCGGCGGAACCGCGGCCAATAGGTAGGTTTGCCCGCGGATCCGCGGTGGAATGATGAGATCTTGGGATCATTCTTCTTGTGGCTTCTTCTGGTGACACGTGGTGATCTTTTGAATCTCTGAAAACTGAAAATCTTTTCTACGTCACTGCCAGAATTAATTTCTTTAGTTTACTTTCTTAATTAGGCAGGTTTGTTTTGCCAATTTTGATTTCCTTGATTTCAGCCCTGCAAATTCTGCACAATATCTCAACAAATAATATTAGTAGAGTTTGTTTTATTGAGATCTTAACTTAACCATTAAGAATTGGTCAAAGGTATTTAATAAGGTAAACATATTTAAATGGGCCAAATGTTACGTGGATATTATATGCTTACATTTTCCTACCAAATGTTAATTATAATATATAAACACATGAAAATAGTATTCTTACAGATAAATCCTCATATGTATCATATATTATAATAAACACTTTTCTTTATATAGAAATAGTAGGAAAAATGTCTTATTAAATATGCAGTTTTATCAACTGAACAGGGACCGTCGGCGCCGGCCCTATTGCACATCTCGCCAGTCGTTTGAGGGGAGGGGCCGGTGGATTGATGCCACATGTTCTCTTCTGTATTTACAACATTTTGCACATGTTTGTTTTCTCTGTCTTTTCATTTTTATGTGCATTGCTGTTCATATCATAATATTGCATTATTATATTCCCCATTCCTAGTCATTTTACAAATAAACAGGTGCTTTTGACCCATGTCTGCTACTTAGTTGCAGGTTACAGGATCTTAGAATAAAAACAGTGAAATTGATGAAAAAGATGATACAAAGTGAGACTACGACCAACAAACAGAGAATCTTTATCTTGCCTACAGTTTGAAGACTAAAACGAAGATCAATGGACAATTTCACAAAGTACAAAGGCAGCGCAAGGTTCAAGACTTCGTCACGAAGCAACGGTAAAAGTCCACTACAATTATTCACTGTGGAGATCTGGAAGAGAACCAGAAGACACTCAGAAGAACAAACTGAAGAAAATAGAAGTAAATAAGCAACAGAACAACCCCAGGAAAATGAGCTAATGAAGCCCATACTTGGCCGCGGAACCGCGGCCAAACGTGGGCTTTGGCCGCGGATCCGCGGCCGGGTGATACCCGTGTCGGTGGAAAAGTCTTGAGGCGGCTGCGAGCGTTGACTAGTTCTTTTTCTTAGGGGGTAATTTTGTAAAAGCATACATGCGGCGATTGTAAACCTGAGGTTTTCTATGTCCTATAAATAGAAACCCAAATACTTATTAGGTTATGCCTCTTCTTGTGCCTCATTGTAAATCTCAATTTCAGATCCGTAAAGAATGAAGAGTGCATCAATAAATTAGTAGTAAGTTTTCTTTTCATCGCCCTAGTTAATTTTCTTTCATTGCCCTAGTATAATTTCTTATCTGCCCTAGTTAGATCTTTAATTCCTTACCCTAGATAGATAGTTTAGATATGTTCTTCAATTCCATAATGAGCGAGTAGTCTCCTCGCTTGTTAGGGTTAGCTTTGGGGAAGGCTTGAGAGATGAAATCTCTCACCCCTTTTTTGCCCATCACATATAATTAATAGGACTCCATGCATACATGCACACACCGCTCCCTACGGCACCCTATCCCACGAGGTAGCGGTGATACCGTAGTATAAAGGCCCGGTTGAGCGTGTTTTCCATGGAGGTTAGGGTAAGGATTAAGAAAGGAATGACAAGAACCTAGAGGAAGAAACACCGTTTCTTCCCGATGGTACTAATCCCCTTTATTAATAATTACCATAACTCCTAAAGAGATCTTAATTTGGGTATAGAAAGCGGTGGGAATTCTTTGCATTTCCAAACTTAACCTAAACCTAACCTTAGCAAGATTTAGATCTAGATAAATTTAGTTTTTAGATTTAACCAATCCGTTCACACCGTTCGGAATTAGCTCGTAAGAACAATTAGGAAATTCACAAAATCCCTGTGGACCGACCCGTACTCACCGGCTAGCTACCAAGCGACGCCGTTCTTGATTGCGGTTACTAAATATTCTTTGAGACAAACAAATCAATTGCACGTGTAAACTTTTGGGATTCCAAAAAGTTGTAAAAAAAAGTCAGAAAAAATATAATATGTCTGATGGGGTTCGAACACAGGGGCTACGTCACAGCAGTGTAAGGCTTTACCAGTGAGCTACAAGTTGTTTCTTGCCGTTCTTAAACAAAAATTAACTTATAAATTGTACTCAAACTTGTAAACTCCTTTCTGTACATTAAACTGAAAAATTTTGTACAGTAAATTCAGAGTCGTTACAGGAATGCGAGAGGTTATAGAGAAGAAGAGATGCAAGTGGACTAATACTGGGTTGTTAGAAATGGGAAGCTCTATTGCCATAGTGAAGAGATTGTATATGTTTGACCTTTGAATTTAATTTTTTTTGTTTATTTCTAGATTTTTGATGAATCAAAGACTCAACCTATAATATATTTACTAATTTATTTTTGGTTTAAGAAATCAAAATTTAATCTTTGTACTAGAATCTTTCATGCATTCGGACTTATGAATGATTAACCTGCTGATATGATCATTTTCCTTCTAAATTATTATAGATGTTATAATAGAGATACGGTACGTTTTAGAGGTTGCAAGCAATTTATTAGAGGTTACAGGGAATTACTTAGAAGTTACAGGCAACTTTTTATAGATGCTGCAGGCAACTTATTAAAAGTTACATGCAATTATTATAGATGTTACAGGCAACTCAGTAGATATTACAAGCAACTTAGTAGATGTTATAATCAAGTTAATAGATATTACATACAACTTAGTAATGCAACTTATTAGAACTTACATGTAACTTACTAAAAGTTACATGCAAGTGGTTAGAAATTATAGACAATTTACTAAAACTTACAGGCAAGTGGTTAGAACTTACAGGCAACTTATAAATATATAAACTCTTTATAGGTGATGTACTCTTTTGTCAAGATGGCAGATAACTTGATAAAGTTTTTGGCTCCTGACATAGCAGTACCTCCATTTGCATTCGTGAGGCCGTGGATAATGGTAATGCCTACTCATCTTATCCGATTCTCCTGATTACATTCATCAATTTATTAACAAGTTAAATACTTATGGCATGGGATGATCGTTGATCCTCATGACTCACGGAAAAGTGCACTTCAATAGCAGTGAATAGAATATATACATTGACGATGCATGACATTCCCCCTCTGCTCGTATTATAATCTCGATATGTCATAACTCTCATTGGACGTTGCTCGTTATCGACTTTGCCGAAAAGAAATTGCGGCATTATTTTTCACTTGTTCGCGAACCCCATTGGGAGGAAAGTATTAGGCTACATTTGCGGTGCCAACTCAATTTTGGGGCAAATAAATTCGACAAGCATGAGGGTTTCAATACATTTCACTTTACTAGTGTTCCTTGTCTGATATAAAAGAATTCATAGGCAGTATTTCCTTTACAAGTTTTTTTTTAATATTTCTGATTGTTAAGGGTTATAACAATATGCGTTTATTAACGTTGTTGGTTAACGGTTCTGATTGCGGCATGTTCGTCTACTTATTCATGAAGGCATTGATCGAGAGTCGGCGGATTCCGGATGTCCTGGAGGGAAAAGGGTCGATGCAGTGGCGACCGATACTTACGACACAAATTCTATTGGCGAACGAGGAAGAAATGGTTTGATATTGTTTCTGTCACGTCCCGCTTCCCAGTAGACGGAAACGATGACGCGGCAAGCCCACAACGTATTTATTATGAGAATATCGTTTCCCTTAATAAATACAATAAGCATAAGTAAGAAATATAACAAAGTGCAAGAATAAAAAAAGAGTAATAAAATCCAGCATAGATATATTACATTCAAAATTTCATAATTTTCAACTGATACAATATGTCTGAATAATAAACATAAGATGAAAGCAAAGAGTCTAAACATGTGGTATATTAAAAACAAAGCTGTAATAACCGTGAAGATGAACAAAACTATTCGTCCACTTGAAATGTGAGATGAAAATACTCCTCATTGACTGCTTCTAAATCCTCTGTCCCAAATTCACCTGACGAACATTCTAAGAAATAAAGAGATGGGAGGAATGTCCATTAGCGGACTGATGCTCGGTAAGCCCCAAAAAAAACATGAATATGAAATATAAAGGTATAGTGACAAGTTGGAAAAGGATATCATAAAGTAATGGACTAAGTATGATATGATGATTAAACAGGTCATTTAATATAAGCATGGCAAATCTATGTAACATAGTAATTCAATATAACATGGTAAATAATGGTAACTATGTAATCATGATAATGGAACATGAGCATAACAAACAAGTATAGAAATGGCTGTGTGGTATAGGTATAGTGAACATGAAGTGAATGTCAATGTATAAATATAATTATTTTAACGTGGTTGTTTGTAGTTTGATAAAGAAAATATACTTGTAGTTTGATAAATATCACAAGTATCTAAACATAACATGTAGAATACATAGATAATTAGTTTGATAAAGAAAATATACTTGTAGTTTGATAAATATCACAAGTATCTAAACATAACATGTAGAATACATAGATAATTATTCATGCACATATTTTTCATATCTAATTTCTTTTACTAAAAATCAAACAAAGATTACAGATAATCATGCAAGTCTAGATGAAACGAGGAAACAAGATAAAGAGAGTGAGAAGGAGAAGAGAAAGAGGAAGGAGAGAAATGGAGGGAATTTATATGCACAAGTCGGTATCGTCACCGGGTTTGTCTATTCGACGATATGCTCGCGTTACTGGCGAGAATTTTTAAACACTTCTTCATATTCTTCTTTGAGAACTTTAGATGAAGAGGGAGAAGGAGATGAATAATATTTTGTGAGGAAAAAAGAAAGGAGAGGAGTTGTTCTTCTTTCTAAATTTTTTTAAGAGAAAGAAGAATAAAAATGTAAGATGGGTATATAAAAGACTTATGTCATATTAATTCAATTAATATGAATTCATAATGGGAGTTAAAGAGAAATTGAAAGGGTGCCCCTTCATTTGGAAGTTAAAGAAAATGAAAGGTCTCATTTGTAGATTATGAAAGAGTAAAAAAAAGATAAAATGATTGTAAGACCCAAGATTCAAACATGTGGCCTATGGAATAATAATATAAGGACTTAACCAATGAGCTATAAGGTTGTTCATGCACAAATTTAATAAGAATTAGATATATGCTGTTACTTGAAAAGAAAGTGGGCTTTTGGGCTTATAGTTTTATAAAAGAAAATGAAAATGAGATTGGATTGGGTTATGGGTTAGGTTAGGTCTTGTGTTTAATTTGAAGAAGGTTAAAATTTAGTTTTAAATAAATGTGTTTGGGAAAAATAGATGGAATAATAAAATAATATATTTAATAGAAAACAAAATATACGAAAAATACTAAGAATAAATTAATACAATATTTTACTAAAAAAGAAAATACGAAGGTATGGTAATATTGGGGTCGTTACAGTTTCAGTTTTTGTTTGGCCAAAATTTGAACCTTTTGTTATTCGAACATGTATTCATCTATTTGTATCTGGCCGATATTCGCCGATATTATTACTTGTTTTGAGTGAGAATAACAAATTGCTTATATGTTACTGATTTGTCTAATGAATGTAAAAAATTGTTGACGTATTTACTCTAATATCGTCGATGTTGTAGTACAAATGATATTTTTGTTGATATTATCTGTTTTATATAGCCGATATTGGTCGATACTTTAATATGAATAAAAAATTTGTTGATGTTATAAATTTTATATAACAGAAATGGCTTGAGAAGTTATATGCAACTAATTAGAACTTACAGGTAAGTGCTTAAGTTACATGAGCGTCTTCTGATAAGACGTATGAGTACTCTGAGGAGCTAAGCTCCAAATTTTTTTCCTTAAAAGTTTCATGCAAATAACTAGAAATTACAAGCAAGTACTTAGAAGTTACATGCAACTAATTAGAAATTATAGGAAAATTGTTAGAAATTACATGCAGGTGATTACAAGTTGCAGGTAATTTATTAGAAGTTACAGATAAATGGTTATAAATTAAAGGTAAGTACAAAGAAATTACAGGCAACTAATTAGAAGTTACAAAAAACTGTTTACAAGTTATAGGCAATTGCATAGAAATTACAGACAACTTATCAGAAGTTACATGTAAGTGCTTAGAGATTACAGGTAACTACAAATAAAGCGCTTCATAAAACAGTTTCTAAATTTTATTTAGATGCATACTTAACCACTAGAAAATTTTACGGCAAAATAATAACGAACATCGTAATGTTTTGGTACAAAATATCTACGAAACTTAACGGTGGATACATAAACATAAAACAAAATACCAAACAACCAACATGTAACTATTTTGCACTTAATCGATAGGAATAGTGCATGTCACTCTATTATGACCCTCATTCCCACACATATCGCAGTTCATCTTCCTCTTTTGAACATTTCTGTTATTTATGCATCTTATAGGGGGCCTTCCCGGCCATTTTCTTGTCAAAGGACACTGGATCTCAATTTTCTTTTCCTTGACCGTTGGCTTGTCAAGGTATTGGGTAAATTGTATTCTTATAACTATCCGTGAAATATTCGATCATTAAGAAAGGGTCACAGCAGTACTCGGTCATGCGCAATTTCTGCAGCGGAAGACGATGATGCGCGCTTATTGTTACACAAAAAACGTTTTTATTAATATATTATTATTTGCATCCATGTAATATATTAAAGGCAAATCTTCTTAGATATTAGAGAAATGTAACTGCTTAGAAATTACAGGCAACTGTTTAGAAGTTACATGCAACATTTTTAGAAGTTACATGCAACTGATTAGAGGTTACATGCAAGTGCTTACAAGTCAGAGACAAGTTCTTAGATGCAAGTGCTTAGATGTTACAAGCAACCGCTTACAAGCTGCATGCAACTGTCTTGTATATTTCTCTAAACAAAAATCTTCAAATAAAGGCAAATCTGTTCATAATGGATAGAATATCAACAAATGCTTGCATATGAATGATCTTCTCGTACTTCTCTTGATGGATACAGACTATATTTACATAGGCATCTTTGGCTATCATCATAACCATATGATCTCCATATTTCTCCATTTTGTATGAAATCTTTAACTTATCAACTGGTATATTAAGTCGAAACGAGATTGTTCCTTTTAATTTGAACCATTTTGTCGCCTCCGAGATGGTCAAGTCCGAACATTTCCAATTGGATCTACCAACAAAACACATTAATGTCAAAGTCTGGTCCATCCTCAATGAGCAAGAGAGTAAATGAAGATTTAGTTTGTTGGGTAGTGTATAGTGTTTTTCGTCACCCCATTGAAATTGGAATGCGCGTCGCTTGTCGGGCATATTACAGATTCATCCTGCCTGAAGTAAGTTGTAAAGTTTAATGATTATGAGGATCCGAATCTCCGGTAGCCGCGGACTAAGTTGCCGTTAATTACCCCTCGCTTTTAGAGTAACAGAACCTCCGATTAACAAATCAAACAGATCATGCGAACTCAATATGCAATATGTGCGTGTTGTGTTTGGGAATAAGTTTGAGGGTGTTTCAGGCATATCGGGGGTCTCACAGAGTTTTACGTGCGCACTTAGTAAAGTGAACACGTGCTAAGGTACGCACATAGCAAGATGCAGACCCGGTAAGGTACGTACTTAGCAAAGTGCGTACCTAGCAAGGTGCGCAACTGACGAGATACGAGAGAGTGAAGGGGGCCAAAGGATTCCGAATGGGTCAAAAGGTCCAATAAGGTGCGCACTTAGGGAAGTGCGCACCTAGCGAGGTGTGCATCTGGGTCGATGCGCACTTGGCTCGATATGCACCCAAAAGGGTGCACACCTAGCCAAATGGGCACCTAACACAGTGCAAGTACGGTCGAAACCCAATAAAGTAACAGTCCAAAAACACAAAGAGTTTGACTTTTGAAGAACAAAAGGGGCTCTTTTTCGAAACCTTCTGAAGTGCGCACTTAAAAAAAAAGAAAGGAGAGAAAAAGCGGCTTGCGCACTAAAAAACAGTTCAAAACCTTAGATTTTTATTTTGGGAAATCAAGATTTGTTCTTCTTCTAATCACCATGGGGGGCCTCTTATAGGCTTACATCTTTTCATTTAGCACATGGCATGTACAAAATTGATATTTTGCCCATCTCATATCCATGTGCTTATTTCTTTTTGCACATGAGCCATGGGCTTTACAAAATTTTGGTTTTTTGCCCGTTTATTTTACATTTATTCATGAAAATTATATCAAACCTATTTATTGTTTGATGATTATTCCTTTGATATGGGAGCCGGTCTGGGCTTGGGCCCACCTACTTGGACTTCGGTTCGGACGTGGGCCCGGCTTGGATTCGACAGTAGGGTCCGTTTGCTTTGGTGTGAGTCTACTTGTTCGTGGTGTAACTTTGATTTTGACTTTTGGTCAATAGGGAGTAAATTTTGACCCCAACAGGTAGTAAATGAAAGTGGAGTAAATAAGAGAAGATAATGGATTATGTAGAAAATGAATGGGATAATTCTTGTTCTATTGGCAATATAGAGTTTTTGGAGGAAAAACGGTGAATTTGGAGGGAAAATGGCTGGGTTGGAGTATTTAATGCTCAGTCCTTCAAGAAAGAATCAACAAATACAATTTAGGATAGAACCCACAGGCAACTCGATAGAAGTTACAGGCAACTAAAAATCAGAAATTTTCCCCTAAAAATGTCGCTGTCGACTTGTACTTGGACACATGGGTCTTTATGGGCATTCTTGGGATATACTAAAATACATATGGCTGTTTGTATTGCACGGAATAAGTGATGGGCCAATAGGTTTTTTCACATGATGAAAAACAGAGGGACTTTTTGACAGGTTTTTTTGGGCCGGGGGCTTTTCAACAATTTACCCTTGATGTATTTGCCGGCTCAAAGTGGACATCTTATTGGGTCTTCTTTTGTTCCTAACATATGTTAGATATATAGCCTAACCCAAATTGGACATTTGGCATATGAAAAATGATACAGCTTATTTCTTTGATACATTTGATCCTAATTTCAGACCCGTTTGTTCGATTAAATTCTATGCCAAACAAAAAGGAGAAAGATAAAAGAATAAATCACATATAGGTTCTTAACAAGTTCCTTTTCCTTTCTTGCCTGATCAATCCACTGATTAAGACATAATTCAAGCCCTCAATTGTATCTTTTCGCCATCCTTTGATGACCTTGGTTTCATGTTGGGTACATTATTGACTATGTTGTAAAAAGCGCTAGAAGCGATCGCTAAAGTGTTTTGAGGGGGTCTCCGTCTCGTCTCGGGGGAAGGCGGTGGTATAAAGTATTTAAAGGTTTTTGAGGGTTTCAAAGCAAAAAAGCGGCGTTTTAGCGGACGAAACGGTCGTGAAGCGAGCAAAGCGGGTAAAGGGAAGCGGGTTTGGATGAAGCGGGTTGGATACAAAGCCGGTTTGTAATAAAAAAAACCCTTATAGGTTCACGTTTAAATAAAACGATTATACTCTAGCTAGTAACTTAATTATATAAAAATCTTTTACTACCAAACTACAGATCTTTTACTGTTTTTATAATTTCCTAATGTTTATAATCAAAATTAGGTTCATGCCGCTAAAGCTAAAGTGTCATCCCACCCCCACCACTCCGATTTCCGCTTTCCGCAAAATAATATCGATTAACCGCACTATCTCATTCGAGTCCAAGTTGCGAAAGTCTTCCATAATTGCATCCTCCAACATTGCTGCTTCCTATAGCAACATTTTCAAGTTGAGGATTAAAAAGTCCAAAATAAAAGTCAGGAAAAAAGGCCTCAAAGTAATTTTCTGGGTAGCAAGCCTGCAGAGGTGAACACGTTAACAGGTCACCATCTCCTAGAACGGCTTGTCTGAACCCATCAATGTATATATTCCATTGCTTCTCTCATCAAGCATTGCTTCCTTTGACTTGTTCTCAAATAAACCATTCCTTTCCTTTTTATTTTCAAGCATTGCTTATCAGAGCAAGACATATCTAATGTTTCGCAAAAAGTTTTTCTTCTTTCTTCTTTCTCTATCATTATTTGTTCCGTTCTATCAATCCAACAAGTTTCTAGACTGTGCTTCCGCTCCAATTCCTTGCGGAGATAACACTTTCGACATCTCGTACCCTTTTCGCCAACCTGGCATGCCGATCTACTGCGGACACCCGAAATTCGAAGTCCAATGCAACAACAGTTCCTTCCTCGAAATCAATATCTCCAAAAAGAGTTACATTGTCAGCGGTATTCGATACGACATCCAATTCCTCGGGGTTTCGGACCTAGATTTCTTGACTGACTCCTGCCCTCAGATATATTCCAACACATCACTTGATTTCTCGGTCTATGATTATGCCAGCAATGGCATCAACATGACTATGTTCTTCAACTGCTCGCAACTTGACCTGCATCAAAGTATAACAAATATTCCATGCCTTTCTAATGGTACCAGCAGTAAGTACAAGTCTTACTACAGCTTGCGGGATGAAAATCCTGCGGCGATGGGCGAATTGTTGGAGAAGTGCAGCTCGATGGTGTTGATTCCGATGTATGAGAATAATGAAGAGTTTCTTGTGAAGGGGAGATTGGATTTTTTGGGTGTTTTGCAAGATGGATTTGGGTTGAAATGGCATGTTGGCAATGGTTGGTGCAACAAATGTGAATATTCTGGCGGAGTTTGTGGAAATTATCCAAGTGCACCTGATGGGGCAATGTGCTTTTGCTACGATGGAAGAAGTACAAACGGAACTTGTCGAGGTAGGAAGCTTGCTTATTATCTATTCCCCCCCCCCTCACCCCACCCCGGAGTAGCACTTTCTATTCAAAAGACACATAGCAAATTTTAACTTCGAGAAAATGTAGTCGGATCGAAATTATGCCATATAGTATACCTATCGATCGGGATAGATATATTATGATATCAATTATTATATGCAATCAGGTCATAATAGTTTTGCTAGAATAGTGTAAATGTTAAATTGAGAAAGAAAAAGTGCATAAAAGCCATGACTGCCCCTATAGGTCTTACAACCGCCTCTACATAGTCAAGGAAAATCTGGAGCTTTGGGAGGGGGATGCTCCTGTAGTTGCTCTCCTGTGGATAGAACAAGAGAGTGAGATGAGAGATGGGAGATGAGGCGAGATATGGGAATTGGAATTGTGTGTTATGTCGTGGTGAAATCTGTAGAGTTTTCCTCCTTGGACTTTGGTCGAACCACATAAATCTAGTGAAGTGTGTTTTTCTTCTTGTGTATTCTTTGATTATGCTCACTGTTATAAAATGCGGTTTATGCGCCGCATATGCCCCCTCTTGGCACATAAAGTTCCGCCACATGGTCTTTTATACACAGAATAGATTAATGACTTGACTCTTCCACTAGAATTAGAAATCGACAAGTCTACCCTCGAATCCGGCATTAGCTTTATATTATAGCTACAACAATTTGGACCATCATGCCACTAAGTATTATACACAGATCAATTAAGCATCGATGACTTTCATTCATTATTTTGCTCAAAAATTTACCAAGTCCCATTCACAATAGCCTCATTGTAATTGGAATTATTCAAGTCTTCTCATCTCTTCAATGATTCTCTTCTCCTTTGACAAGTGAGACATCAATATTATTGGTTATTAACTTTTTGATCCTGAACATGCTTTCACATAAGATGAGAGCTTTACTAAATTTATGTTCTGAACAATCACAAAATGAGGAAACTCGGCTACCAACTCCTCCTTCTCCTTTCCATTCTGCTTCTACTTGTTCTATCATCGAATTCACAAAACATGTTTCCAGAATGCAAAATCGATCCATATTTTTGCGGAGATTTTTACTGCACCATTTCCTATCCTTTTCGCATCCCAAGCATGCCCTCGTATTGCGGGCTTCCAGGCTACGATATAACTTGCAGAAAAAACAACAAGGACGACACGATGCTTGCATTCGAAATCGCCAGCAGGGAAAACAAAGTGGGCGATATCTACTGCAATCGCCAAGTAATCAATCTAATAAACACTGATTTCTTGAATGACACCTGTCCTCGTTCTTTCACCAACACCACGCTCGACCTCAGTCATTTCAATTATACTGACCACAATCTCAACCTCACTATGTACTTCCAACTGCTCGAATCCTACGTCAGAATCGTTGGAGCATCAAAAACTTTCCTGTCCTATGAGTAATGTTCATGATAAGTTGTATTATAGCTTGGCGGGTGATGATCCTCAAATAATTCATGAGTTGTCGAGGGATTGTGGTGAAGTGGTCATGATTCCGATTTTGCGGTACAGTGTGGATCAAATGGTGAGAGGCAAAATTGATTTCTTGTGGGCTCTGCAACATGGATTCGATTTAAATTGGACAACGGTTAGGTTGGTGCAAAGAGTGCGAGGATACGAATGTGAAGAATCTGGGCGAGCCTGCCTGCTTCTGCGACGATGGTGGCATCACCATCAGCACTTGTAGCCCCCTCTTTTTTTCCCCTCAAGGTTGATCTTACATCTGATTTATTCCATTTGGTTTTAGAATTGATTCGAAAGCATCTTTGCCATTGGATTAGTCAATGCGAGTCTTGTTTGCTCTATGCTACCGTGTGTTTATCAAAACTTTAGAGTTACGGTGAAACCTGAAATTAAGTACTCTAGTAACCTTTGAACATGCTAAATTGTATATGCGTTCTCAACAAGTTCTCAACAAGTAACCTGAAATTAAGTACTCTAGTAACCTTCGAAAGCATCAGATATGCCACCCACAAAGGAACAGATGGAAGAATTAATCATATATGCGTTCTCAACAAGTTCCCCCCCCCCCCCCTTTTCTTCCCTATTCAATCCTCTGATTGAGACACAATTCAAGCCCTCACTCCTATCTTTTGCTCCTCTTTGTTGACCTTGCTCCTTTTCTCTCTTTTTTTCGCCTTTTGTTGGGTACCTGTATCGATTTATCGCACTATCTCATTTGTGCCGAAGGTGTATAAGGCTTACATGATAGCACCCCCAACATCTCTGAATTTTTTTTTATTCCCGTCCGTAACCCTAACCCCCACACACATCACACACACCCGTGGATTCGCGCCGAACGCGTTAAATTGTGAGCACTTTCCCTTCTGGGGATCGATCCCGGCATCTCTGAATTGAGCAGGAAAAAGAGCAACATTTGCAAATGGGGATAACAAAGCGCAAGCATCAGCATAAAAAAGTCAGAATATAAGGCCTAAAAGTAATTTCCAAGTTAAAACCCTACAGAGGTGACCACGTTAGCCGATATGTCTGAATATATCCATTTTTTTTATTTAAATCTTTTCATGCACTTCTTCTTGATTGCTTCCTTTGACTTGCTCTAAATAAACTGCTGGTTATTTTTATCTTCTTCTTCTTCTTCAAATAAAACTCAAATGCTTTTCAGAGCAAGACAAACCAAATGCATCACAAAAGGTTTTTCTTCTTGCTCCTATCTTTACTATTATTTCTTACAGTTTCTCGATCCAACAAGTTCTTCGACTGCGCTACCAGTTCAATCCATTGCGGAGCCAACACTTTCAACATCTCATACCTTTTTCGCCAACCTGGTATGCCTGCCTACTGCGGCCACCCGAAATTTGGAGTCGAATGCGTCAACAATTCCATTCTTGAAATCAAAATTGCCAGAAAAGAGTACGGTGTTAGCAGTATTCGCTACGACATCCAATTCCTCGGTGTTTCAAACCTCGATTTCTTGATTGATACCTCCCCTCGTATATATTCCAACACATCGCTTGATTTCTCGGTCTATGATTATTCCAGCAATGGCATCAACATGACTGTGTTCTTCAACTGCTCGCAAGTGGACCTGCATCAAAGTATAACAAATATTCCATGCCTTTCTAATGGTACCAGCAGTAAGTACAAGTCTTACTACAGCTTGCCGGATGAAAATCCTGCAGCGATGGGCGAAATGTTGGAGAAGTGCAGCTCGATGGTGTTGATTCCGATGTATGAGAATAATAGAGAGTTTCTTGTGAAGGGGAGATTTTTTTCAAAAGACAATGGAGAGTAGCACTTTCTATTCAAAAGACAACTAGCAAATTAGATTTTTTTTGGTACATCAACAACCCAATGAGCAATAGCTCAGTTGATTTGGTCACTTCCCCACTTAAGGAGAGTGTTCGAACCCCAAGAACCCTAGGAGTTGAAGTGGCCACAAATTAACGCTTTCGGGACAAATTTATGGGTCTACCAGATGCGTGTGTGTGTGTTGGGTGCTTGTGTGTGTTGTATTCTTAGGACACACACACAAAAAGTACATCAACTAACCTTGTCATGCTAGCAAGGTTATCGCTATAGTGTTGTTTATTTTGGAAACTATATCAGCATTTTTAATTCAGTAGGAAAATAGTCCAAAGAGTGAATTGGAGGGGAATACAAAAATATATAAGTTGGGGATTAGGCCCAATCAAGTTGGGGGTATAAGTTTCGGATCCAAATTTAGTTAGGAATCTCTTTTATCAAGAGGTATTATTCAGTCGTGTTTTAACTTTTACGGCCTCTGGATTAGTCCTATGGTTGAAACTAAGTTGTTTGTTGATTCTTAACGCATTGATGCCTACCGCTAAACCAAGCGGTATCAGTGCGCACGATCCGTGACCGCACATTCCCAGCTTCAGCCAATAACCGGTTATGATTCTCGGATGATCAACAACAAGGAGAAACCTTATATGGTTCGAAAATAATCCACTATGAGGGAGGGAGATATTGAAATATCAACAATTCCCCTTCCAGACTTGTGCTAAAAGGTCAAGTGTAGATGTGACTTGTAATAGCGATCTCTTTGGTCTTCTTTTCTTTTGATAGACAGATGGAGAAAACAAACAGGGCACCTGTTTTTCAAAGTAATTTGGTTTCATAAGAAACCAACCGCTTTAGGTTGAACCATTCAAATACCTTGCACACTTTCTGTACAAATTCTACCTCACCTTCCCACTGGCTTCCATTGACCATTAACCCAACCCCTTTTCCTTTTTTATTTTTATTTTTTTTTATGTTGTCTCTACATCCCACACCTTCTTCCTCTTCTCAATGAGCTAGCTAGCTAGCTAGCTGTAAAAAAAAACTGTTTATGTTTCCAACAATGAGATACCTGGATCCTCTCTTCTTGATCTTCTTCAGTCCTCTCATTGGATCGTTGGTTTTTGGGTACTATGACGCCCCCCCAGATCCTTCACGCTGCGCTTCGTCAGAATACAAATGCGGCGATCAAGGTTTCAATATATCTTATCCTTTTCTTTTACCGACAAGCCCCTCATACTGCGGCCATCCCGATTTCGAAGTCGAGTGCTCCTCCGACAACAAATCACTGGTAGCTAGAATCGACGGCAAGAGGTACCGAGTAAACTCCATCGATTACGAAAGCCAACTCGTTCACGTCACCGATCCCGGCTTTCTGGATCAATCATGTCACCAAACATTCGCAAACACGAGCATCGACCTCTCGCTCTTCGGATACAGCAGCGACGACGCAAACCTCACCGTTCTCTTCAACTGCTCGTCGAGCTTGGAGCCGCTCCATATCTTTTACAACATCACGTGCCCTGAAAGCGACTCTGATCATCAATCGTTTTACGTCTTGCCGAACGACCCGTTGCTGGGGATGGTGAAAATATGGCAATCTTGTGGTTTGGCGATCGTGCCGATAAATCGAAGTTTTGTGGAGGATCTTATGACGAGGAGGAATTATATGGACAATTGGTTGGATAATAGGAATGATCTTATGGGGGCATTGACGAGCGGGTTTGGATTGAAGTGGAAACCTGGGGATGAGTGGTGCGGCAACTGTACTGCTTCCAAGGGGATCTGCTGGAACAACTCCTCACCGGCTTGCTATTGTTCCCATGGCACCAGCACCATTGATGGGGTCTGCGTAGTCGCCGTCAGTAAGTTCTCTGTTTCTTGATTTCCTGATTGCTAAATTGATTGAATTTTACCCAAGTTAGGCCATTGATTTGTAGAAGAATTTTATCTAAACAACTGCTATTGTTCCAATGGCACCAGCATCATTAATGGGGTTTGCGTCGGTAAGTTCTCTGATTCACGATGATCTATCGGTTTGAATTTTATCCAGGTTAGGCCATTTGATTTGTACAGAATTTGCTGTTAGTCGGCCTACTCCCAAACAACCATATGAATCCCAATCCAATTTCACAAAGATTCATTTAGAGCCCTCTATATTTTTCCTCTTTGTTGCCTCTCTCAATCAACAGCTCCCATTCTAGACTTTTGTTAAAAAGTTAAGTGTAGACGACGTGTGACAGTGATCTCTTTGGTACCAGTTTTTTTCAAAGTAATTTGGTTTCATAAGAAACCGACAGCTTTAGGTTGAACCATTCAAATACCTTCACACTTTCTGTTCAAATTCCACCTCATCTTCCCACTAGCTTCCATTAACCATTAACCCAACCCTTTTCCTTTTCGTTTCCACATCCCCCACCTTCTTCCTCCTCTCAATGAGCTGTAAAAATTGTTTCTAGTAATGAGATACCTGCATATCATTGATTCGATGAGTAAAGCAATATACCTATACGATATGTATTGAAAAGGCTCTGAATCGTATCAAATCGTA
Source organism: Agapanthus africanus (assembly GCA_030015575.1). Lineage (NCBI taxonomy): Eukaryota > Viridiplantae > Streptophyta > Magnoliopsida > Asparagales > Amaryllidaceae > Agapanthus > Agapanthus africanus. Next base: position 669,598,105 of record CM057343.1, on the reverse strand, counting down.
CGATGCATGATAAGAATCGTACGATTTTAACAACAATGTTTTAGCATATTAAGTTTCTATTTAAAGATAGACAAATGGATAGGCCATGCTCAGTTAATCTCCTGGTTACTTTTGGCTAATCATATATCATATACATCAGAAATATTGTGGCAATGCAAATGCTTTAATGACCAAGACTTAGCATGTTAAGTTTTTGATGGAGCTCCTTTTCGGGCCTCCGTCAGATGTTGTCTTCCGTTGATCTCGAGATGAACTTGGTTGATTGTCCTTCGTTGCGTGTGGGTCTCAATGGGTTTTGAGAGGAGAAGGTGGGGTGAAGAGGCTGTCGCCGAGTACCTGCAAAGAAGTCCCGGGATGGTTTGGTACCACCGAGGACCCTCCGACGCTCAAATTAGTGATGAGATCCGAGCAGAGTAACGGCGTAAAGTGTAAAGAATGCTTTACTTGACCCCTCTGTGATGGGGGTTTATTTAGCGACGGCAGCACGCAACAGCGGGCGCGAGAATCTCGCCGGCAGTTATGCTCCCGACGTCACGCCCGAGTAAAGAGCTGATCGCCTATTAATGGGGATCGTGGTGGCGTGGAACGTGGGACGTTGTTGGCGGAGAATCTGCGTGTGGCGAGATTAGCGGAGCGGCGGTTACGCCTGTGAATGGAGTTGGTCGGTCGGAAGGACCGAGGAAGACGGCCTTGGCTGGGGAGCTCGGAGACGACCAAGAGGGCCGAGGAGTCTCGGTCATGTGACAGCTCGGGGCGAGCTGAGGGGCCGAGGAGGCCAATTTGCAGGGGCTCCGAGGGGGGAAGCTCGTGCTTGCTGGTCAGGCACGGGGTGGCCTGATCGGCCCCTGCGGGCCCTTTCTTCTGACACGTCACCTGCCACATGCCATGATCTTGGGGATCGCCAATATTGAGCATTATCATTAGCCCCTTACTCTTGTCCCGACCAGCTTGTGGTCGGGTCAGGAGTGGACTGCCGGGCCTCCCGAGGTGAGATCCCTTCTATGGTTTCGTCGGGGCGAGCCCTTGGTCCATTAGTTGTCTTTTCCGCTAGTGAACCAAGGCGAGGTCTCCGCACCTTAAAGAGGGCGTGTCGGTTCGTGCACTATGTAACTGAAGCAATAGTCCACGTGTCAAAGGATGACTGGCCGGCACGACGTACGCTGGCCTACAGCGCCTGATTGGATGCAGTCCAGTGCAGGACCGACACGTGGAGTGATCGGAGCCGCTGGGCGTGAGGAGTCGTTTCGACGGGAGTTGATGGGCACCGTTGGATGCGGTGATAAAACGGGGGCGGGGCCCACCCCAGGGCCCCCAACCTTTCATCTCCCTTCTTCCTTGAGTCGCTGTAGCTCGGCGTTCTTCCTCCTTCGGGATACATGGTTCGCTCCCACTTTTCGGGCGGCTCGTGCGGGGGGGAAGCTAGTGGCGTAGCCGAGCCCCCGGCCAGCTTGCGCCCTCCGCCGGATTCTCCACCGACGGCAGGGCCGTCCATTTCGGCGGCGGCATCTGGGAGTTTCTCTGGCGGCGGCCGGAGTCGTCAGCCGTTACCCGAGTCCCCGACTGGTGACGGGAGGAAGGGCGAGGGCCGACCCCTTCCTAAGAGGTAAAGGACGGTTTCTCGCGTGCCGTCTTTTGAAAGCCCCCGAAGGGATTCCCGTGCGGGAAGGGGGCTCCGTCTTCACTGTTCCGTTTGGGCTATCTGTTGCCACTGGTCTGCTCGCCAGGATGGAGGAATCGGCTGGGGGAAAGCTCCCGTGTGGCTCCTTGAGGGATCAATTGGAGGCCATGGCCTAAGGGGCAGTCCAGGTATGAATCCCTCTACGCGCATTTGCCTTGGTATGCCTTTCCTTGGTTCGGATGTTTCCCGGTTTCTCATCGGCTTTCTGTCAGGTTCTCCAGCACTGCGCCCTTGCCATTCGCATGGAGGCCGAGGGGGCGTTCCACGCCCCGAGGCCAGTGGAGACGTTCCCTTCGGAGGTCGAGATCTTGCAATGTGACCTGCGTCGGGAAAGGGATAAGGCCGATGTCGTAGCAGGCCGGGCGAAGGCTGCGGAACTCGCCAACTCGGCGACTCGGGGTGCCCTTCGCCATCTGAACGCGTCTCTCCGGGTTGCCGATAGGAAGCTGGCGGACATGGCCGAACGCTTTGCGGCACTGGAAAAGGAGAGGGATACAAGCAGGGGAGATGCTGAGGCGGCGCTGCTGAAGGCCCAAGTTGCCGAGGCTCGGGCTAAGAAAGCTGTGGCCGAGTATAAGGCATCGGAGCATTTTTACGCCGAGCTCGGGGAGTATTCTGCCGTTGCGTGGAATAAGGCTTTGGACACCGTGAAGGAACAGCTTCCCGAGTTCGACGATGGTGAACTCCGCGCTCGGGTTCCGCTTCCGGTGACGAGGTCTCCGGCGAGGGATGACGAGGGAAGCAGGGCGCGCCCTTGGTGGCAAAGTCTCCGGTGGTAGGGCCTTGGGCCGTGACGCCGACGATGAAGTGGCCGAAGTAAGCCTTCGGGCAGTTTGTAGGGCTGGGGGGCCCCAGAGTACCCTTTGTAAAGATCTTGATTTTGGTAATAAAAGAAAAAAGAACCCTTGATTCATCGGTTTGTATTTTGTCTCTTTTTTTTGTGTGAAGGACGTTCATAGGATGTCCTCGCTTGTATTGTTGTGTTTCCGTATCAGGTTGGCCATATGTCCGGCGATCTCCTGTCGAGCTTGCCAGCCGGCGAGGGTGCCAAGCGCTGCCGCGGAGGTATCCTCATGTACCCCCTAGGTCGATGGGAGATCGTTCAGATTTGGATGAACCAGCCGTCAACCGGCCGGGCTTGACCGAGCAGGGTGGCTGTTTGGTTGCCGCTGCGAGGGCTTTGGGCTGCGGAGGGCCACTAAGAATGATCGGGTCATGAGGATGCGTGGTTGCCTCTTGGTGAGGGATCTGATCTTTGGCGTCATGGGTAGGCAACTACCAGCCCGGGATGAACGAGCGGGGCAGTCGCTTCTATCCTGGCGTCGCGGGTAGGGAGCTACCAGCCGGAGCTTTTGACGAGCAGGGTAGCTGCTCGGTTACCTGTTGCGAGGGCTTTTGATCCTTCAGGACGGGGACCGAGCAGGGTTACTGCCCGGTGCCTATTGGAGAGGACTTTGATCCCTGTCGGTTGTGGTAGGAAGCTACCAGCCGGGGATAGCCGAGCGAGGACCCGACTGCCTCTGGGAGGACTTTGGTCCTTGGCGCGGGAAGAACTATAAGGCTGTACGAAGCCCACCAAGGACCCTTGGCCGGGCAGGGCCACTGCCCGGTGCCACTTGGCGAGGGCTTTTGTCCTGAAAGATAGCCGAGCGAGAGAACCTCGGGCTTGACTGCCTCTGAGAGGGCTTTTGATCCCTGGCGTTGTGGCAGAGAAGCTGCCCGCCGGGGATAGCCGAGCGAGGGAACCTCGGGCTCGACTGCCTCTGAGAGGGCTTTTGATCCCTGGCGTTGTGGCAGGGAAGCTGCCCGCTGGGGATAGCCGAACGAGGGAACCTCGTGCTCGACCGCCTCTGAGAGGACTTTTTTGATCCCCGGCGTTGTGGCAGGGAAGCTGCCCGCTGGGGATAGCCGAACGAGGGAACCTCGAGCTCGACTACCTCTAGAGGGCTTTTGATTCCTGACGCTGTGGCAGGGAAGCTTCTCGTAGGGGATAGCCGAGCGAGGGAACCTCGGGCTCGACCGTCTCTGGGGGTGACTTTGTGATCCCCGGCGTTGTGGCAGGGAAGCTGCCCGCTGGGGATAGCCAAGCGAGGGAACCTCGGGCCCGACCATCTCTGAGAGGCCCTTCTCGTTGTACAGGGGAAACCCTACCGGGAAAAAAGGTTCAAAAGTTTCTTTATTCATATGGATAGGAATCCTAGACAACGCTATACACCATCATTTCAAAGGGAAATCTCGAGCGGTAGCCGGGGTGCGGCGCTTTGCTAGTTTTGACTTCATTTGTATAGCTTGACCTTCTCCGCGTTGTAAGGCCGAGGGAGCTTCCGTCCATCCGCGTCCTGCAGGCGGTAGGCTCCGCCGGGGAGCGCTTCGAAGACGAGGAAGGGACCTTCCCACTTTGGGGAGAACTTGTGAAGCCTGTCTTGGTCGATGAACTCGTTCCGTCGCAGGACCAGATACCCGGTCTTGAAGGATCGGTGTTTTACCCGAGCGTTGTAGTACCGGGCCGTCTGCTGTTGGTAGGCGGCGGCTCTGATCTGGGCCCGATCCCTTTTCTCCAACAATACGTCGAGGTTGGTTCGTAGTGCCATGGTGTTTGGTTCATCGTCAAAGTGCTCGACCCGGTGGCTGGGTAGCCCGATCTTCGCGGGGACCATTGCTTCGGTCCCGTAGCAGAGGCTGAAAGGGGTCTCCCCGGTTGGAATCTTTTTTGACGTGCGCAGGGCCCATAAGACCCGGGGTAGTTCCTCGACCCAACCGCCTTGCCTCCCTTCTAGGCGGGTTCGGAGGCCCCTGAGGACGTCCCGGTTAGCGACCTCGGCCTGCCCGTTACATTGGGGGTGCGCGACCGCGGCAAACTTCATGAGGATGTGGTATTCTTTGCATAAGTCCCTTATTTTCTCGTTCTCAAAGTTTGTCCCGTGGTCGGTGATGATGCATCTTGGGATCCCGAACCGGTGAATCAGGTTGTTTTGGAGGAACTTGATGGTTGTGGCGGCATCCGGTTTCCTGATGGGAACGGCCTCGATCTATTTGGTGAAGTAGTCCACCGCGACGAGGAAGTATTTATGTCCGCCAGTTCCTGTGGGGAACTGGCCAATCATATCCAATCCCCACTGGGCGAATGGCCACGGGGATGTCAAGGCAGTTAGCTCGGTAGCCGAGAGGCGGGGGATACTGCCGTGGAGTTGGCAGCTCTTACACCTCCTGACCAGCTTCAGGGCGTCTTCGTGCATGGTGGGCCAATATTACCCCTGAAGTAGTGCCTTATGGGTCAAGGTTCGAGCCTCCTGGTGTGCGCTGCCTACCCCTTCATGGATTTCCCGCAGGACGTAGTCGTCCTCGTGGGGGTCAACACATCGGAGCAGGGGCTGGGTGAAGGCCTTCTTGTAGAGATTCCCGTTGCTCCAGACGAAGTGGGTGGCTCTGGCCCGGAGGCGGCGAGCGGCTGCTCTGTCTTCCGGGAGCGTGCCGTCTTTCAGGAATTCCACGAGGGGCTTCCTCCAATCTGGGTCATTCTCCTGTTTTGTGTACACTTGGAGCGTCGCCGCCTCGTCTCCAACGCTGGGTCGGGCCAAGGTTTCGAAGAGTATCGACCGCCTGTTGTTGGCCGAGTATGATGAAGCCAGCTTGCTCAGGACGTCTGCTTGAGCATTCATTTGCCTAGGTATTTGTTCCACTTAGACTTCGTCGAAGTTTTTTCGGAGCTTCCTCAACTCGTCTAGGTATTTCATCATTAGGGGCTCTCGAGCCTCGAAGCGGCCGGTTACTTGGCCGACGACTAGGGCCGAGTCGCTGCGAACCCGGACGACCTTCAGTCCCAGCCCGACGGCCATGCGCAGTCCGGCTAAGAGGGCTTCGTACTCCGCCGCGTTGTTCGATGCTTTGAAACCGAGCCTCAAGGAATACTCCATCTCGGCTTCGTTCGGGCCCCGGATAATGAGGCCGGCACCACAGCCTTCCTCGATGGAAGGCCCGTCGACGTAGATGACCCACTCCGGGGCTGAGCTAGGGCCTTCCTGGTCGGGATGCCGGGCTGCGAGGGACGGCGCGGGATCCTGCTTCCTGCTAGAAATGGTGCATTCAACGACGAAATCGGCCAGGGCTTGCGCCTTGATGGCTTGCCTCGGGCGATACCTTATGTCGAATTGAGACAGCTCCCATCTCCATTTCTCTAGACGGCCAGAGGATTCTGGCGATATCAGGATAGCCCCCAAGGGGCGCTCAGTGAGGATGATGATGGTGTGTGCTTGGAAGTAGTGCCGCAGCTTCCGCGAGCTTACTACGAGGGCCAGGACGATCTTCTCTATGACGGGGTATCTCGTCTCCGCGTCTTTGAATACATGGCTCACATAGTACACTGGCTTCTGCACCCCCTCGGCCTCTCAGACTAGCACCGACCCTGCTACTTGGTCGGATACTGCCAGGTACAACGACGGCTCGTCCCCTTCCACGGGCCGGGTGAGTAGGGGCGGTGTTCCGAGTGCCTCTTCAGTTGGTCGAAGGCGGCTTGGCAATCTTCCGACCACTCGAACCTTGGAATTTTCCTCAGTGTCTTGAAGAACGGGAGGCACTTCTCCCCCGACCTGGACATAAAACGGAGGCGACCCGCCCTGTGAGCCACATGATCTCGACGTTGGTTCTGGGTGCGGTCATATTCAGGATGGCGTCGATCTTTTCCGGGTTAGCTTCAATCCCGCGGTGAGTGACCATGAACCCAAGGAATTTCCCTCCGGTGACTCCGAACGCACACTTGGCAGGGTTCAGCTTCATGTTGAATTTGCGGAGCACCTTAAACGCCTCTCCCAGGTCCTTGACATGGTCGGCCGACGAGACGGACTTGACGAGCATGTCGTCAACGTAGACCTCCATGTTTCTGCCGATCTGTGGCTTGAACATGCGGTTGACTAGCCTCTGGTATGTGGCCCTGGCATTCTTGAGGCCGAAGGGCATCACTCTGTAGCAACACACCCCCCGGTCCGTCGTGAATGCGGTCATGTCTTCATCGTCAGGATTCATGCGGATTTGGTTGTAATCGGAGAAAGCGTCCATGAAGCTCAGGAGCTCGTGCCCGGCCGAGCTGTCGACGAGCTAGTCTATGCAGGGGAGTGGGAAGTTGTCCTTGGGGCAGGCATTGTTGAGGTCGGTGAAGTTGACGCACATACGCCACTTCCCACTCGACTTCTTGACCAGGACCACTTTGGCCAGCCACTCCGAGTAGGGCACGTTCCTGATGAAGTTGGCGGCGAGGAGTTGGTCAACTTCTTCTTCGATGGCCTTTTGTTTGACCGGGGCGAAGTTTCTTTTCTTCTGCCTAACGGGTCGGGCCGTAGGATCAACCCCGAGCTTGTAGGAGATGATTTTAGGGTCGATCCCAGGCATGTCGGCTGGGGCCCAGGCGAAGACGTCGGAATTGCTCCGGAGGAAATCGATCAGGTCATCCCGCTGGATTCCTGTCAGGAGTGACCCGACCTGGACGGTCTTCCCTGGGTCTCCTTCCGCTAAGGGCACCTCGGTCAGTGGCTCGACCGGTGCCCCCACGGACCTCCTTCCGCTCGTCCCGGGTGTCCAGGGACCCCTCCATGTCGCCGCATGCATCGGCGCTATCAGCATGCTGCTCGGGGGAAGATGCCTCTATCAGACCTACCTCCATGACCCGTTGGATTCCGTAGGCCCAGCCCACCCTACCCTGGTCGAGGGGGAATTTTATCGCCAGGTGGTATGTCGAGATCTGGGCCTGGAGGGAGTTCAGCGTCGGCCGGCCGAGGAGGACGTTGTAGGCCGAGGGGACCCTGGCCACAATGAAGTCCACTGGCAGTGTGCGCGTGCGACCGGGCTCCCCGATCGTGAACTGCAGGGTGACCACCCCTTGCGCCGGGACGGAGTGGTTGGTGAATCCCGAGAGGACATAGGAGGTCGACCTCAAGTCTACTGGGGCCAGCCCCATTCGCAGAAAACAGTCGTGGAAGAGGATGTCCGCCGAGCTGCCTGAATCGATGAGTATTCGGTGGACCTCGTATTGGTGAATTCGCGCTACGATCACCAGCGGGTCGCTATGGGGAACAGATATGCCGTGGAGATCCTCGTCGCCAAAGGCGATAGGCTCCCGGCCCCTAGCCCTTTTGGCCGGGCGGCCGCCGGAGCCTGTGAGGCGGCAGCCTGCGGGGAGACTGACGATCTCGGGTGAGGGTCCGCCTGTGTAGATTGGCATGTTACCGCTACAACTCCAAAAATGGATGGAGGATGGAAAAGCTATGAACTTTCTTTCCACCGTTGTGAGGGAGGCGGTAGCGGGCGTTTGGATCCTTAGGGGAATCGGTTGCCATGCGGGCGGAGATCGGAAGGCCAACTTCGTATTTTGTGGAGTTATTTTCCCACAGACGGCGCCAACTGATGGAGCTCCTTTTCGGGCCTCCGTCAGATGTTGTCTTCCGTTGACCTCGAGGTGAACTTGGTTGATTGTCCTTCGTTGCGTGTGGCTCTCAATGAGTTTTGAGAGGAGAAGGTGGGGTGAGGAGGCTGTCGCCGAGTACCTGCAAAGAAGTCCTGGGATGGTTTGGTACCACCGAGGACCCTCCGACGCTCAAGTTAGTGATGAGATCCGAGCAGAGTAACGACGTAAAGTGTAAAGAATGGCTGACTTGACCCCTCTGTGATGGGGGTTTATATAGCGGCGGCAGCACGCAGCAGCGGGCGCGAGAATTTCGCCGGCAGTTACGCTCCCGACGTCACGCCCGCGTAAAGAGCGGATCACCCATTAATGGGGATCGTGGTGGCGTGGAACGTGGGATGTTGTTGGCGGAGAATCTGCGTGTGGTAAGATTTGCGGAGCGGCGGTTACGCCTGTAAATGGAGTTGGTCGGTCGGAAGGACCGAGGAAGACGGCCTTGGCTGGGGAGCTCGGAGACGAGCAAGAGGGCCGAGGAGTCTCGGTCCTGTGGCAGCTCGGGGCGAGCTGGGGGGCCGAGGAGGCCAATTTGCAGGGGCTCCGAGAGGGGGCCAGCTCGTGCTTGCTGGTCGGGCACGGGGTGGCCTGATCGGCCCCTGCGGGCCCTTTCTTCTGACACGTCACCTGCCACATGCCATGATCTTGGGGATCGCCAATATTGAGCATTATCGGTTTTCAAGACAAAATAGGCACCCTTTGATCCATTTTAGTCACGGCTACAGCAAATTTGGTTGGATTTTTGTGTTTTGGATTTCTCTGATTTGGATTTTTGCGGATTTAAAATACGTGATGTGCACATGACCTTAGAAATTAACATGGAATATGCATTGTTTCTTTCCCCAGTGCTCTTCTAGATTAGATATTGATTTTGTTAGTCTTTTAAACCTTTAAATATCACAGGGAGTTATTTCAATTAGATCTCTAGAATTACTACTAGCGAGAATAATTAGAGTTATCTGCATGTTAAGAAGTTTATTCTCTTGTATCATATTACAAACCCTTTTTACTTATGAAAGTTGGTAAATGCACTTTCTGATTTGGTGAAAATGTTGCTCATCCTAATAGAAAAATATTTTATCTCCTCGTAACTCCAATTTTTAGATGGGATGTGTTTGATTTTTAATTTTTCTTTTTCGGGATATCTCTAAATTAAACCATATGTTACATGACGCACAAAAAGCAATTTTAAAAAAGTACGGCCCTTGGGGCTACCCTTGTTTTTCAGGCGTTTTGACTTCTTAAGGTTACCCAGAATAAAAATCAATTTCTACATTCTTTTTCCTTTGATTCTGAATTCTTTAATCTTCCTATTTGAGATTTAACCCAAATTAGCCTTCTTAATTCTTATAGCCACACATTATCTTTTGGTTAAAATTAAATCACTATCTTACCCTAATATTTCTAGAAGTCGCCATTCTCTCAAATCTGTGGCCACCACCTCACCTAACACCTCCGTAGTGGGATTCACTAATTTCTCAAGATGAGCCATCATGGAAATCCTTTTCTTGACAATTGACACAGATGCGATGCCCAAGTCTTCCTCCTTTTTCTATTATCTTTAAATCACTGTGATATCAATTGGTTCAGAAAGGAACCTCTCTTATAATAAGCTAGATGCACCATGAAACATGTTGCACAATTAAATATTCCAACTCTGGCACAATAATTAAAGAAAGTACATATAGATCGTAGAGTGTTTTTCGTTACCATGTTGAGATGGATGTGCATGTGTTTCGGACGTGTACAGATTCCCTCATGTCCCATGATAAGCAGGGGTTTATTTATTGGAGGGATTCTAATCTCCGGCAGTCACGGACAAAACTGTCGTTAATTACATTTCGCTTTGACACGGGGAATCTCCGATTGACGGGTCATGCTTATCATGTCAACTCATTTTTATGATCTGTGCGTTGTGTTGAAAGCAGTTTTGAGAGTGCTCGACGCTTGGCTCTTGCACTCGTGGATTGCACGGGCCGCGCTTGCGCAAAAAATTGACGCAAGCGCCACGTGTATCACACATACCCTTGCGTCGATGGATTGACGCTAGCGCCACGTGTGCCACACGTGTCCTTACGCAAGCGCTTGCGCCCGTGGATTTCAAGGGTTGCGCTGACGCAAATCCGTGGAGTGCACGAGTTGTGCTTGCGCAGAGGATGAATATTGGGTTGCGTTTGCACAAAGAATTGACGCTTGGCGCTCACGTCCATGGATTGCACAGGTTACACTTTGCAAAGGATTGGCGCTTGGCGTTTTTGTGGAGTTGGCGCTCCTGGTGTAGGCGTCTAAATTTTGGACGCCACACCCTAAGGGTTTCCCCAAGGGAGAAACCCAAAGGCTTTCCTTTTGATAGAGTCATCCTCAATTTTCTCCTAATTGGTCCAAAATGTTCTTTTGAATTTTCAAAACCTCGAATTGTAATCTTGAATAATGAAAGAAGGTTTCCTCCATCTTCTCTAAATTTTAGATCTTGTCACAGTGAGGTTTTTGGAGATGAGTTCTCATTCTTCCTATTTCCTTTTTGGCTCTTGACAAGGAAAAAAAAGAAAACAAAAATTTCATGTTTTGGGGATTTGATGGAAGACTCACCCTCTTTTCAATATGTTTGTGATATAAAATCTATTTATTTTTGGAAAAGAGAAGATTTTCTTCAAATTTAATTGAAGAAGAAAAACCTTGATAAGAGAGAGAGAAAAGGCTCAAATCCCTAGTATTTTTTAGAGAGAAGGAAAAACTCCTCATTTTATCATCTTGTTGGATTTAAATACCCTTACATATTTGCATATCAGCCTTTAAGCTATAGAAAATTGGGTTTTTGCCTATTATTTCTACGTTATTCATACTTATTACATATTAAATATATTCTATTACAATTTAATTATTTTCTTAAGATGGAGTCAGCCTCCATGCTTGAGTTTGGACTGGTATAGGCTTCGGCCCACCTGCTTGGACTTGTGTTCAGGCTTGGGCCTACTTGACTTGGATTTGGGCTTAGGCCCGGGCCCACTTTTGGGCCTTAACTTTGACTTTTTTATTTCGGCCGTGGGATGTAATTTTTGACCCTAACAATATGCCCCCATCAATAAATGCACACCACATGCATGCGCTGTATGCATGAAATTAATGGATTTTCTTTCGTGGAGAGATTGATTTGATTCTCTTTTAGCGACGTAGAGGTCGATGTCCCAAGGTGGAGCATGATTCCAACGCGGGAGACAGGTGGTTGGTTTGATCCTGAGGCGAATCTTGATTCCGACGCAGGGGTTGGTTTTGAGATGGAGCTTGATTCCAATGCAAAGGATGGTTTCGAGATGGAGTATGATTCCGACGCGGTTGGTGGAACTTGATTTCGACAGGGGTTTGGTTCTGAAACGAGGCTTGATTCCGACAGGGGTTTGGTTCTAAGGTGGAGCTTGATTCCGACGCAGGGCAAACTTTCCGAGGTGGAGCTTGATTCTGACGCGGGAGCAGGCTTTCCGAGGAGGAGCATGATTCCGCCGCTGGGCTCGAGACGGAGTATGATTCCGACGCAGGAGCAGAATTTCCGAGGCGAAGCATGATTCCGACGTGGGGCTTGATTTTCCGAGAAGGAGCATGATTCTGACACGGGGCAGACTTCTGAGGCGAAGCATGATTCCGGGACAGAGCATGATTTTCGGGCGGAGCATGATTCCGACGCGGAAGGCAGTTGGTTGACTTGGTTGATTTGATTTGTTTGGTTTCTGCACTATTCGGCAGGACTTATTGAGCTTGGAAGCATTGCCGAGTGGGACTTTAATTTGATGTGTTTGATTTCTACCTTTTTCGAGGGGACTTTTGAATTTGAGTTGAGATTTGAATTTGAGTTTGGAATTTGGCATCGGCATCGCTACACTGGAGTGTAATACTAGGAGCGACTCATCATTTTCCTTTGGAAGCTTTGGATGTGGAGTTTTGGAGGATTTTGGATTTTGGTTGACATCGGTTTCGCTGCCACTAAAATATGGTTTCAGAAGCGAATCATCATTTGTCATTGGGGGATTTGGAATTTGAATTTTTTATTGACATCAATATCACTAACACTGAAACATGATTTCAAGAGAGAATTATCATTTATCTTTGGATGATCTTATTTATTTCCAGTTTAATGACTTAAGGGTCATCCATTCCCAGTTTAACGACTTTGGGATTATCCATTCCCAGTTTAACGACTTAGGGATTATTATTGTTGGGAATTGAATCAGGACTTAAAGGTTCGGATTTTAGGAGTTGAAATTTGAATTTTGTGGATTTTAGCCAGGATTTGCATTGAGTTGGATTTGAACTTGAGGATTAGATTTTGAAATGAGAATCTGGATTGCGTTTTGATTGGAATTTGAAGATTTTAAATAGAATTTGGATTGAAAGTTTGGAATTTTGGGGATTTGAAATTTTGTTGGCGTTTGTATCACTAACACTGGAATGGTATTAGAAGTGACTTATCATTCGCCATTAAGGAATTTGGATATTTAGATTTTAATTTTGATTTTGATTGGCGTTTGCATCGCTACACTGGAATATGGTATCAGTAATAACTCATCATTCACTTTTGAAGGTTTTTTTTACGAGTTTACGTCCTTGCAGGGTTTTACAAGCTCGCAAATAGTCCTGCTGTTTTTACTCATGAAGCCTTTTTAGGCTTTCATTCGGGCTCCTATCGCTTGTGGACTGAGCCTTTATTTATTTATATTTTTTTCTTTTTTTTTATTTCTCAGTTTAACGATTTAGGGATCAATTATTTACAGTTTAACGACTTAGGCGTCAAAAGGGTTTTTTTAAGACGAGTTTACGCCCTTGTGGGTTTTCACAATCCCGCGGATAGTCCTGCTGTTTTTACTCACGAATGCTTTTCAGGTTTTCATTCGCGCTCCTTTTGTTTGTGGACTGGCCCTTTATTTATTTTTTCTTTTTTTCTTTTATTTCCCAGTTTAACGACTTAGAGGTCGTTATTGCGCTTATTTTTTATTTGGCCTTGTTAGCGCATTTTTGTAGAGTTATTTGAGCTTCTTAGATTTTGAGTTTGATCGAGCTGAATTGATGACCGAGATTTCATTTGATCCTTTCGCCCGACCTTGGGCTTCCCTTGAAGAAGCCTTAGTATCTTCTTCTTCTTCTGGACAAGCGTATGTCCCACCATATAGACCGTGTGGATTGTGTCCGCCTATTGCCGCATCATTGGCAGAGATATTTGCTGGGCTTTTGGACCATTGTTGTAGTCCGCTCCTTTCAGGGAAGGACAAGCATTAAGAGCATTCGGTCCGACTGGGGTTTTGGATACAACCGGTACCTCCTATTTGAGTTTTTTCTTTTGATTTTGCCTGACGAGTAGAGCTTGGTATACCCTTGATGTGACTGTGCTATGTTTTTTTATTTTGGGGGCCTAGACACGCATCTTTGCAGAACTCTTTGAATCGTCATCTTCTTGATCCGCGCGGACATAGCATACTTCCGTGCCGATCCTAGGGGTTCGAAAGAATTGCTGAGTTTTATGGCAGATTTGGCTTTTGTCACGGGGTTGCCATGTTCTTGGAACTCGACGAACTCCAATCTAACGAGAATCTTAGCCCTCTTGTTGGCTTTATATCTGAGTCGTTTCTGTTTCAACTCTTTGGCTTTAAGAGCTTGACAGGCATTTGCTTCCTTGGCGGCCGTTTTGGGCTGACCGATAAACAGTCTAGAGAAAACACTTGCATTTACGGTCGTCATGGACCTTGCCTGGGTTGGCCTAGGATATTTTGTTGCCCCCTGCGAGTTGACGACCTTGCCCCCAGATGGAGAGATAGAAAAACGCTCAAACACCGATTTGTACTTTAGCTCGGATACCTTTGCGATCATGACGTTTTTTAGGGTTGGTCTGTTGATTTGGCTCATTGGAGCTTCCGTTGTAGGAGCGTTGACGGAGACCGGAACAAATGTGATGGACTCAAACTGAACTGGAGGTTTTGTCTGCTGTTGCATAAGGCTTGACGGGAGATTCACTTTGGCGGTAACCTTGATTGTGTATGCAACGGTGGTCGCGTCGGAAGCTGAGCTTGTTTTCCCGAAAATTTAACATACATTAGTTTAAAGTCATTTCAGACATAACTTGAAAAACTTTAGTTTAACGTCATTTCGCACGTGAACTTATGTAGCATGTATGTGAAGCGGTTTTTTGTAGGCATCCGAACACAACGTAGAAGCGAAGAACGGCAAGTGGACCCTGGCCGTCATCTGTTACTTGCGACTAACAAGCATTCGAAATGTCATCATTGTTGATTATTGTTGAGAGTTGTTAGTCTGAATGAAGGAGCATGGTTTCGTACAGACAACATCGTATGTCTTGGCTGAGTTCGCTTGATAGCTTGACCCGAGAGATGGGAGGAGAGATAGGTCTCATCGGGCGTCCCGGAATCTGTAGAGTGTTTTTCGTCACCCTGTTAAGATGGATGCGCACGTGCTTCGGAAGCGTACAGATTCTCCTTTCCTCATGATAGACAGAGCTTTATTGATTGTAGAGATTCTAATCTCCGACAGCCGCGGGCAAAACTGCCGTTGATTATCTCTCACTTTGATGTGGGGGGATCTCCGATTAACGGGTCATACTTATCATGCAAACTCGTTTTTATGATCTGTATGTTGTGTTTTGAAAACAGTTTTGAGGGTGCTCGGCTTGGATCTAGAGCTACGTGTGCCGCACATGCCCTTGCGCAAGCGCTTGTATCCGTAGGTTGGCGCAAGCGCCATGTATGTTGCACGTGTCCTTGCACAAGCGCTTACATCCATGGATTGCACGGGTTAGGCGAGCGTAAATGCTTGGTGCTTGCGTTCGTGGATTGCACAGGCCGTGGTTGCGCAGAGGATTGACGTTTGGCACTCGCACCCGTAGATTGCACGGGTTGCGCTTACACAAAGGATTGACGCCTAGTGCTTCGTGGAGCTGGCGCTCCTGGTGTAGGCGCCCAAATTTTGGGCGTCGCACCTAGAGGGTTTCCCAATGGAGAAACCCAAAGGCTTTCCCTTTGATGATGTCAACTTCCATTTTCTCCTATTTGGTCCAAAATACTCTCTTGAATATTCCAAATTTCGGATTTTAATATTCAATTTTAATCTTTTCTCTTTTCTAAGTTTTAGATCTTTGTACAATAAGGTTTTTGAATATGGGTTTTCCTTCTTCCTCTTTCCTTTTTGGATATTGAGGAGGAAATATGAGGGAGGCAAAAGTCTTTCCTTTTTGGGATTCGATGGAAGACTCCCACTCTTTTCAATATGTCTTGTGGTCTAAAATCTATAATCCATTTTTGGAAAAGGAAAGGTTTTCTCCAAATTTAATTAAATAATAAGAAGAACCTTGGGGGGGGGGGGGAGAGAGAGGAGGCTCAAAACCTTAGTATTTTTTAGAGAAAGGAAAAACTCCTCATTTCATCATCTTGTTGGGTTTAAATATCCTTACATATTTGCATATTAGCTTTTGGGCTTTACAAAATTGACTTTTTGCCTATTATTTTTACATTATTCATACTTATAACATATTAAATCTATTCTATTACAATTTAATTCTTTTCTTGAGATGGGGCCAGCCTTCATGCTTGAGCTTGGATTGGTTTGGGCTTGAGCTTGGGCCCATCTGTTTGGACTTGAGTTCGGATTTGAACCTACTTGACTTAGATTCGAGCTCGGGCCCACGTTTTGGTCCTTAACGGTAACATTTTGACTTTTTTACTTCGGCTGTTGGGTGTTATTTTTTACCCCAACAATAAATATATAATAATATTATGACTAATAGATTGATACAACTTAATATATATAATGAACATATGAGGAGTTTGACTCCACAACACCGGTAACTAAAATTTTAAACTTAACTTGGGGGCCAGTAATTGGGTTGAGTTTGGGTTTCGGCCAGTAATGACCGTAAAACTATTTATTTAATGTGTAACTTTGTAAGCCGTTGATCGGAATTTTGTTTCTTACATAATTTGAGGTTTCAAATTCTACATAAAGACCTATTATAACTATCGAGTTGTATCTTATCATTTGCTCCGTATATTAAGATAAACGGATAAAAACCAAGTTAGACTGTTTAAAGCGGATATCTCTATATGCCTGAGTGATAATCAGACAAGATAGACACATTTATGATCCGTATCTACTCATATCGGAGTTACGTCGGCTTCGGCTTAGATTGTCTGGTCAAAATAGTCCTTTCTATCTATATGATGCACTGGGCTTGACTAGCTTCATCAATAAAGAACTACCAACAAGCAAAAATTAGCCTAATATCATGGATCACTATCATGCTCATTGAAAACCCATGGCCCTTTCAGAACCTCTCTATTTGGTCCACTTGAATGAAAATGCCATCCAATAAACTTTCTTCCTACTTCCCATTATACCCTTGCAACTCCTATCCCCACATGCTAATTTCTCCTCGAGTTTCAAACTATGTTTGTGGTTTTTTTGACCATCTCTATCTAACGTCTTTGAACCTTCTAACTCAACGACTTGGATTTTATTTTAAAAACAAAGTCTTCGACTACCAAGTCAAACCACCGGCCTTTCCAAAATTCGATAATAACAATATTCATATTGCAAATCTCTTCCTCTTTCCTCCTCTAATCCTTTCATTTCTCTTTTGAAATGAACAAATCCTTCTTCTTTTCTATTCTCTTCTCCTCTCTCATATCTCTATCTTTTTCTGATGGCTCCCCCTTGAGTCCTGAAGAGCACCCACCAATGGATTGTTTCCCCAAAAGCTGTGGAACTGTCACCAACATCACCTACCCATTTTGGGTTGAGGGGCGGCAAAAACCCTACTGTGGGTTCCCAGCTTTCAGGCTTAGTTGCAGAAATGAAACCCCATATCTCAAAATCCCATATGGGGACTACCAAGTTAGAAACATCTCCTATGAAAACCAATCTGTTCTACTTCTCAATGAAGGTTTTCTTAGCAACAGTTGCCCGGTTGTTCTATGGAATTTCTCTTTAAGTTCTACCCCATTCAATGTTAGTCCATTGAACAGGGACCTTGTTTTCTTGTTCAATTGCTCTGGGCCTCCCCTTAATTACTACCAGATCCCTTGTTCTACCCCTAATGCCACATTTGTTCACTGGGGTGATGATTTGAGATCGCCGGGTTCATGCCACAGTGCGATTATGCCGGTAGCGGACTTTTCGGGCGAGGATGATGTTATAGATTACTTGAGGTTTTTGAGAAAAGGGTTTGTTTTGAATTGGACTGCAGCTAGTTGTACAGACTGCACAAATAGCCATGGGCAATGCGGCTATAATATTACCAAAGATAATTTCATGTGTATTTGTCCTGACCGTGCCCATTATAGAAGTTGCCTTTCAGATCCGGTTCCGGTTCCAGGTGAGTAAGTCTCTTAAGGTTTTGCTGTAGGGCTGATCAAATTAGGTTTGCTATATTCGTACTTAACCGTGATGCATCTGTTTTATTAGCTTGTTTGCATACAATCCCTTGCTTGTATCTCATGACGCCAAAATAAGACATATAAGGTGATTGTGTATCGTGTTGTCATTTGTTAGACATCTTTAGAAGCCTGCTTTGGTTCAGTCAAATCGAATTTGTGTAAATTTGAATGAATCTGTAAAGAGTTGGCAAATATGAATTGGATGTAGGATAACCCTTAATAGAGCCCTTAGTAGAGTTGAATGCAAGAAAAGAAAGCATGAAGCCGATGTAAAGAATTTAATACGAAGATTGTTCTTACTGGTGCTGCATAAAATTTTGTCAATGGACAGTCCTTACGCCACGGAATTGATCGGCAAATCTGCAAACTTGGGGATACTAGGTAGACCCAGAATAATCACTATTATAAGGAAGAATGTTAGTTGTGATAATTGTTTTGTTTATTTCTTTTTTCTCACCTGTATATTGAGCAAGAACTGCCCAGCTGAGATTGGATAAGGACCTAGTTTGTATTGCGAAGACACAATAATGGTATTTTGCTAATAGTGTGCTGTGAACTTAAAAGGTATGTTCAGTTTTGCTTCATTGATAGTGATTTCAATGAACAACACTTATGCTATCTAATATTAGAACAATGAAGCAAGTAGTGCGAGTATGAACTCATGTACAAGTAAGGAGAAGCTTTCCTGTCAACATTAAGGCGATTCTAGTTTTTTTCTACAAGGAAAGCTACATGTGAATATACTTGGAGCTAGAGAAGACTTTGACCTTGACTTGTAGAACTATTGTATCCATTGCTGTTGTCATCTCCTTTTAGTTTTCTGTGTGAGGATATTTACAATCGTTTGGCAATCAAGGTTGGTCGATTAAGCTAAAAATCCAAAAAGCACAGATTTTATCTACTCACCCTTTCTCATGGTTTAATGCTATCTTAAAATTTCTTAAGTTTCAGAGTGCAACTGTGATCTGATCTCCATGCATGGGCGTATCATATATTAGATATCACAACATTTACAAGTAGATGTACCTTTCCATTTCCTATATATAAGAATTAGTTAGCTTGTTGTATTTCCCCCCTTTTTGGTTTTGTTATTTGTAGTCGAGGAAAGGTAAGATAATTAGCCTACCAAGATAGTTGGCGTCTCCTTTTTGTTGTTCCTATCATTCCTTACAAATTCCTGTGTGTTCCCTTTCTCAAAGCCCTACAAGCTGTGTTGGTGGGTAGATACAAAGATGCTACCATTAGTGTTCTCTCTTTTATAAATGAAGTGCCTAGGTGTTCGGTTTGTGAAGTTTGGAGTTCGGAGTATTGTTATTTCTGATAGCTGTTCCTTTTACAAACTTGGACGTCATCCTTCTTTCCAGTCTCTCTATCCAATGTCATAACCCAGTGAGATGTGGAATTGTTTCAATCGTTCTGCGTACACTTAGATACCTAAACATTAAAATTAGACTCGTTTAGACAATGAGTTGATCTCTTGCTGTCTCTGGCTCTTTCAGTATTAGCTTTGAAGTACTGAGCAATACACAAACAATCGTAACCTATAGTAGTGATCAGCATTTTTTTTTTAATTTCAGGATTACGATTTTTCTAGTGTCATGCTTCTTTTTATGTGGTTCTAGCTTTATTGAATATCTCTAATCTTTCAAATTATATACTAACCTTCATATTTAATGTTTTTCTAATGCCGCAGATACTGGCATGTCAAAAAAGAAATTTTCAGGGAAGGCAATCATTGGAATAGGTAATAAACGTAATACTTGACCTTTTGTTTATAATCTATTTGAACGACTCTTCCGATACTCATTTTTAAAATTTAAGGCAGCTATTTTATATATAGAATATCTGGTTTTAATCTAGTTACTTAAGACTGCATTACACCGTCCTTCTTACTAAGGATATTTTCAACTCCCCAACTACACTACTTACTCTACCATTAATATTCCACGCCAACAAAAATCTTTCTTTTCAAATCTGGATTCATGTACTATTTATCAAATTACAAATTTTTCGCATCTGGCAGTTGCTAGTGTTGGAGGAGCCTTGATCGTCCTCGGAGGTTGCCTTGCTCTTTTCTTTCACAGGCGCAGGAAGCGGCAGCTCAAGGCTAACTTATCAAACCTCCTTTCCAATAGCACCTCTTCGAAACTATCCTCCAAAAGAGACCCTGAATCAGGTGAAACCAATTACATTACACACATCTTCTCCTACGATGAGCTCGATCAGGCAACGGACGGCTTCAATGCATCTAGAGAACTCGGTGATGGTGGCTTCGGCACAGTCTACAAAGGTATTTCCTCTATAACTTTTTTGCTAAACTGTAAAAAGCTCCCCCATCCCCACAATAGCCCATATAGTAGGAAATTACCGACATTTAGAAAAACTACACATTATTTCCAACTTTATTACTGTCATTTTCACTCAAGTTGATTTAAAGGACTTTTATAGATATTGCATATTTAATAGGCATAATTTAAGTAGAAAAGTAGGAGAAAAACAAAATTGTAAATTAGCAGTGAAGCGATGGTGTTTAAAAGCTGTTATATGAGAAATGTAATGGAGCTACGAAATAGCTAACTTGTTGATTGATTCCTTTTTTTTTTGAGTAAGTTGGTGGATTGATTAATCCCTTTTTAGTTTGAATTTCCTGGCTTTATTGGTTTCATACAAGTATTGCACTTTTAGACTTTTTTACACCAAGAGGATAGAAGTTGAGCATGAGAATTGTGACAAGAGGGTCATAAGTTCAAGGGATGTTGAAGGACATATGAGTGGGGAATAATTTAACCCACATATATACTCAGAACTTGTGGCTTTCCTGTCACAATTTTAATGTCCTGTCACAATCTTAATGTCCTATCCTTTGGACAACTTTTATTTTATTTTTTTATCCGGCCGGTTTCTCCCTCTCCATAGGAAAACTCCGAGATGGACGCACAGTTGCAGTCAAACGGCTATATGAGAACAACTGCCGCCGCCTTGAACAATTCATGAATGAGGTCGAGATCCTCTCCCACCTCCGCCACCAGAACCTCGTCACCCTTTACGGCTGCACCTCGCGCCACAGCCGCGAGCTCCTCCTTGTCTACGAGTACATCCCCAATGGTACCTTAGCCGACCACCTCCATGGGCCCCTCACCTCAAATGGGCTCCTCCCATGGCCCACCCGCATGTCCATCGCCATCGAAACTGCTGAGGCCCTCGCCTACCTCCATGCCGTTGAACCCCAAATCATTCATCGCGATGTCAAAACCAATAACATCCTCCTTGACAATAACTTCCATGTGAAAGTTGCGGATTTCGGGCTTTCCCGCCTTTTCCCGCTAGACGCCACACACGTATCCACAGCCCCACAGGGGACTCCGGGGTATGTGGATCCTGAGTATCATCAATGCTATCAGCTGACTGATAAGAGTGATGTCTACAGCTTTGGGGTGGTCCTGGTGGAGCTTATATCATCGAAGCCTGCTGTGGATATTAGTAGGCACCGGCATGAGATCAATTTGGCTAACATGGCGATTACAAAGATTCAGAATGGCCAGATTGATCAGTTAGTGGATGTTGAACTTGGGTACTGTTCAGACCCAGAGGTTACGCGGATGATTAATCAAGTGGCCGAGCTGGCGTTTAGGTGTTTGCAGGCTGATGGAGATATGAGGCCCAGTATTAAAGAAGCACTTGAGGTTTTGGGAAACATAGAATGTGGGGGGAACAAAGCAGAGAAAGAAGCAGAGGCGAATGAAGTTCAGACTAGGGAAGAGAGTCGATTGCTGAAGAGTGTACTGCCATTTTCGCCATATTCAGTTACGGAGAGATGGTCGAGCAGGTCGACAACGCCTAACACTAGTGCTTGAGGTTTCTATCAGGTCCTTTCCCTTTGTTAATTACTCGTATTGTTTTCGTTTTTGTTATTTCTGATATATTTAAAATTAAGAGGAATGTACATGGTATATAGAGTTTATAAATGCTAAATAATAAATTAATATAATGTATGCTTTCTAAAGTGAAATAAGCCCTTTCAGCTGTAACTGTAGCTAGTTTTGATCTGTGAAAATAAATTTGAAGAAAACACAGTTTTGCAAAAGGATAAAATGATTCGATATCAATGTCTGTGCATCTCATTCATTCATCTCAGTGGTTTTGTTGGCATGTTCTTGCAGAACTTGAATACCTTGTTAAGAACTAATGTTCCAACATTCCATGGACTTGCATAAATATATGAGCAGATCCTACATCAGGTTCCTCCCTCTAAGGAGACTGGGCAGATGCTATAGTATTAGATATCTGGAGCTTCATAATGTTATCTAAACTCTACTCCAAAATCCTAACTATGACATGTTTGACATAGATTTTGGAGATTAGAAAACTCGGGTTATATAAACTTCAAAGTTGAGATACCCAGAGTTCATAAAACTTCTGTCCAGTCTATATCCAATCTAAGTTTTCTAAACTTCAAAATTTATGAAGAAAACAACCATTTTGGAGTACCTCCAAAACACATTATGGAGTTTAGAAAACTCCATGACCAAACACCATTAAAATTAATTGTTTTGAAATAAAGGCAGGGTTACCTCCCTTAAATTAATGCCCTGTTTCATCTTTCAACCTTCCTTGAACTAATGAACTTTTTGTCCTAATTCCTATGCTTTACCAACCATGGAGGTTTTGGTTTTGGACAAAGGAATGAAGTAGGTGACTCGATTCTAGATTTTGCCTTATCTTATGACTTGATCTTAGCAAACACCTGGTTTAGAAAAAGAGAGTCCCACCTTATCACTTTTAGGAGCGGATCAAGTGCTAGTCAAATAGACTTTTTTCTGACAAGAAAAATAGATAGAGGTTGTTGTATCGACTGTAAGGTAGTGCCAGGTGAGAGTGTAACCACTCAATATAGACTTTTAGTTCTAGATTTTCGATTTAGAAGAGAATCTAGGAAAATTAGACGTAAGATAGAGCCTAGAATTAAATGGTGGTGATTGAAAGAAGGTAACCAAAAGGCTTTTATAGATCGTGTAGTCCAAAATGCGGATTGGCAGTCGGAAGATGATTCAGACAGAACATGAAACAAAATGGCTAGTTGTATCAAGAAGGTGGCTAGAGATTTACTTGGTGAGTCGAGAGGTGGTGCTCCACCATCTAAGGACACATCATGGTGGAATGAAGAAGTAAAGGGTGCTATTAAAATTAAAAGGGATTCTTATAAAAATTTGAAGAAAAGTAGAGATGTGGAGAGATTTGAGAAGTATAAAATGGCTAAAAAGAAAGTTAAGAAAGCTGTTCGGGAAGCTAAATCTAAGGTCTATAAGGAGGTGTACGAAAAATTAGACACTAAAGAGGCTGAAAATGATATATACCGGATTGCTCGGATGCGGGAAAGAAAAACTAGAGACTTATGTGCGGTGAAGTGTGTCAAAAATGAAAATCAGAAGGTTTTAGTTCGAGATGAGGATATCAAGGAAAGATGGAGTGATTATTTTGACAAATTGTTCAATGAGAGCTTTACTAAGAATTTGGATGGACTTGTCATTCAATCTCAAGATATAAACCGTGATTTCATGCGTAAAATAAGACTACCTGAGGATAAAGAAGTTTTGAACAGAATAAGTTTAAGAAAAGCGGTTGGTCCTGACGGGATTCCAATCGAGATTTAGAGATGCTTATGAGAAATGGGCGTAAAATGGCTAACAAATCTGTTTAATAAGATTTGGCAAACAAAAAAGATACCAAATGAATGGAGGAAAAGTATCCTTATACCTATCTACAAGAACAAGAGTGACATTCAAAGTTGCTCAAATTACCGTGGAATAAAATTTATGTGTCACACCATGAAACTTTGGGAGAGGGTGATTGAACACAAGCTAAGGAAGAATGTTAAGATAACAGAGAACCAGTTTGGGTTCATGCCTGGACGATCGACGACAGAGGCTATTCATTTGCGTCGTCAACTTATCGGGCGTTTTCGAGAGAGGAGAAGAGATTTGCATATGATATTTATTGATTTAGAAAAAGCGTACGATAAGGTACCTAGAGAGGTATTATGGGGGATAATGATAAAAAAGGGGGTCCCCGTCAAGTATATTGACACAATCAAGGATATGTACGATGGCGTAATGGTAAATGTCAGAACTTGCGGCGGCTTAACGAGTGATTTTCCGATTACAATTGGTTTACATCAAGGATCTACATTAAGTCCATTCCTGTTTACCATCGTGATGGATGGGCTTACTAGAACTATCCAAGATGAGGTACCTTGGTGTATGCTATTCGCTGATGATATTGTTCTAGTAAATGAGACGAAAGCAGGGGCTAATGCCAAATTGAAATTATGGAAGCAAACATTGGAATCTCGGGGATTCAGATTGAGCAAGTCCAAGACAGCATATATGCATTGCAAATTTAGTAACCAGAGAAGTCAAAATCATATTGGTATAACATTGGAAGGGCAAGAGATATCACCGAGCGACCAGTTTAGATATCTAGGTTCCATCATCCAAAAGAATAGGGAGATCGATAGTGATATTAATCAAATGATCCAAGCTGATTGGTTAAAATGGAGGAGTGCAACAGGGATTTTGTGTGATCGTAACTTTCCGTTAAAATTGAAAGGGAAGTTTTATCGGAGCGTTATTCGGCCTGCCTTATTATATGGTACAGAATGCTGGGCTCCTAAGAAGCATCATACACAGAAAATGCACGTAGCGGAGATGCGCATGCTTCACTGGATGTGTGGTAACACTAGAAAAGATAAGGTGCGAAATGAGGATATTCGTGCAAAAGTTGGTGTAGCACCTGTGGAGGAAAAGATGCGGGAAAACCGGCTAAGATGGTTTGGTCATGTACGACGCAGACCTATGGAAGCACTGGTTCGACGAATAGATACTCTCGATATGAGCAATGGCAAAAGGGCAAAAGAGAGACCGAAGAAAACATGGATGGAGGTGATACGAAACGATATGGTTGCCAAAGGACTCAATGGAAGTATATTGTTCGATAGGAGTGAGTGGAGGCGGAGGATTCATGTGCTGGACCCGGCGTGATTCTCATGTTGGTTCATGTAGCATATCTCATATGCTTGGGATAAAAGTCTCAGTTGTTGTTGTTGTTGTCCTATGCTTTACCAACTCTACATACTTTTGGCATGCTAGATTTTTACTTCTGAGCTATGTTATTAGGATCAACCCAGATTAGAACGATAGAACCGGATTGAGGACAAATAACACTATTTGCTTACACGTAATCAAGCCTTTCATTATAAATTAAAAAGATCCTTACCTATGGGCCTCCCTGTTTTACGCTAACTCTCACAGTTTAATTGTAATAGCAGGCAAGGATCCCAGGTACGTGTTAGGGCTCTGGCAGCCTGCTAACGTCCCATACAAAACACCATGGATGTTGCTGGCCGATGAGCCTATCGCATTATCCATGAATCAACCGACACGCCCCCAGGCAATGTCATGTGTGGAAATGTGCCTGATTTCTAAAGGGCAGATCCTTTATTCACTGATTGAAAGTTTGCGACCACTCAGCCACAGTTTTATGAACTATGTGCACAGTTAAGAGAGAAATAATTGATGTTTTGGGATTGTGACATCATGAGGGTATACAAGAGAAACTATACAAGAATGAGACCTATCATCCCCAAATCTAAATTTTTTGTTGTACTTCTCTGATATTGTCTGATTTGCATCTGTTCTGGAGGCAGCATGTAACCCCGCTGACTACGAAAACCTATATCTGATATCAAGAGTTAATACACTTGTTCTATATTAGACCTCCATAAAGTTATAATGTTTAAGCGGCTAAACTCTAAAAGTTGTAACCGAAATCTACTTAGCAACCAAAATAGAGTTCCTCAACATCATGGTTTCGGAAAGTTTCGAGAGTTTCAAGGGCTCCTAACCTTCTTTATAAATAACTTCAACAATGTCTTCCTGCTTTGCAACCACATTAGAGTTCCTCAAAATCGTGGTTTCTAAAAGTTTCGAGTGCTCCAAAACTTGTAAAACTTCAAAAATGACTTTGTAAAGCGTACGCTTTGAAATTGACTATTGTAAAGTATCTAGATCCGATACCAATCATCACGTTCTAATGTCTCCTTATTTCTTAATTGCGTCCGACACTTCTCACTTGCTTTATTTGCTTGCCTACAACACAAGGGACTAACCCTTTATTAACAGGCATTCATAACATATTATAGACCAATTATTCTTTAAGCTCCAAGCCGTGTACTAGATACTAAAATTCTTTCCTTTGGAACATCTAGATGAAACTATTTTCCCTGACAGAACATCTAGATGACCTGTAAGCATCATGGGGTCATATATTAGAATGTTCTTGAAATTTTTTGCATTCCCTTATAACTTATTTAACATTTAGAGTTGTTAATCTCAACAACTTCATTTTCAAACCTCAGATCCTATTTCTGAGGGGGAAAAGCCTTGATTTCATAGCGTGTTGCCCACCCACCATAGTCTTTAGTAAACCCCATTTAAATAAGATCACAATTTATGTTTAGCTGGAGGGCTTGTTTGGTGAAAAGAGAGTGAAAGAAGAAGGTTGAGAAATAGAGAAAGGCATCACTCCATTCGTTTCAGAAATAAAGAAAGCGCCAAGAAAATGATAGCACTTTCTATTCCATGTGCGATACCTTCCCAAAATCACTTTCTAGCCTTTCTAGCTTAAAAACTAGAAATTGACCATAGAAGTTAACTAACAAGTGACCCGTGCCATGAACAGGAATACACAATTGTCCAAGCATTCAAGAAATATGTTATTGCACAAATCACCATCATTTCACCTTAAATCCATTGGCTCCCTAATTTTTACCCAAAAATCTTCCAAAATAATTTTGAAAAATTTCTTTATTTTATTTGAAAACAATTTCACTCAAATCTTTTGACTTTACATCTTTATCCATTTTTTGCATTTAATCAATGGACACTGATCACAATTGAAAATTCCTAGATCAGTCAACATGTCCTACGTGGAGATTTTAATTCATTTTAAATCTAAAATTAAAATTTTGATATTAGGTTTTTACAAATCTATTTAAATCTATTTGCAGAGGTCAATATTTTTTAGAGAAAAAACCTAAACCAAAAAACAGTTCTTATAAAATGTTATGATTTTTTAGATTTCCATCAAACATGACTAAAACTTGCACATATAAAATAGTTTTTTAAACAAATATAACCACTCCAAATTAATTAAGAAAATATAAGATAAATAAATTTCTATATGGTGCCCTTAAATATATTTTTAGTCATGTCATTAATGAAAACATAGAATAAGACGATCATAATAAAGGCTATGTGATTTTATCAATCTAATTTGCATCTTATCATTAATGGAAAACAAACAAATAAATATTATGGCACGCCCAAAATGAAAGTTAAGGAACCAAATACAAATTTAAAGGCCAAAAGGGTTGAAGAAATTATGACAAACTAATAATGATCTGGAGGACCCTCCCCTCCTCAACCTCCACCTTCACCTCCTCCGGCCTTCTTCAGCCCTGGGAGGTCCGCTCGCTTTGAACACGTATGCCTCCGGGGTCTCCCGCCAGTCCATGTCGGCGGGCGGAGCATCGTTCAGGAGGGGCGATGAGCCGCGTCCTGGAGAGGGGGCCCGACACGTCGAAGGATAAGGGGTCGGAGATGCTGCTCGATCCTCTGGCCAAAGGTATGTGGCCTCCACATCATTGCTGCTGCTTATATTACTAGCTAGCTTTGAATTGAGAATTTAGAGATGGGATGGAGAGAGAGAGAGGGATCGAGGAGAGGGGATGGGATCATATGCAGGAGGAAGATGGAGGGGCCTTGAAGCGTGCACAGGATGGGTGCCAGCGTAAAGCAATGTTTAAAATAGCTCGCCACCCCGGCTTGTTATTCTATGCTACCTAGCATGGTTTAGGCTCTTCTGTACGCAACATCTGTAAATAGCTTAAATAGAAAGTAGTTTACACTTTTTAACAAAAAGTATACGTTATGTTATACGATTATTTTCTTATAATGTTTTCTATTCAGGTTTTTAAAATTTCAGTA
This sequence comes from Agapanthus africanus, assembly GCA_030015575.1. Taxonomy (NCBI): domain Eukaryota; kingdom Viridiplantae; phylum Streptophyta; class Magnoliopsida; order Asparagales; family Amaryllidaceae; genus Agapanthus; species Agapanthus africanus. Next base: position 669,570,511 of record CM057343.1, on the reverse strand, counting down.
TCTAATTCTAAACGATATGAAGACAGTCTTATTGAAGTTCTAAACTCTCATATTTACAAGTCATGTTTTTCAAATAGAGATTATTTGATTGATTTTTGATACGTTTAATACAATTATGAATCATACATATGAACTCAATATTTGAAAATTAAGAAAATAATGTTATGTTATTAATTGTTGTTTGTTCGATCTTTATCTATAAAATATATAATTTATTGTAAATAAGATAATAATATAATAATAATTAATAATTCGTGTAGCTTACGTTGTTTGCGATTTTCGCTATTCGGTAGTGGAACGCTATGCAGCACGCTATCGCTATTTTAAACATTGGCCTAGAGATTTCTCATGTTTTCAGGTTGATAGGATCTGTGTTTATATTTTTTCTCTTATGATAAGATATATATATATATATATATAGAGAGAGAGAGAGAGAGAGACACACACGGCACTGTAGACGATTTTAAGGGTGTTGTAAAAGACAAAATATAGATTTGAGAAAAAGGTACATGCTACACAGCAAACTCTATAGGATTTCATTTGCTTAATTTGTTGCGTCTTTTTTTCTTGTTTCTTCTTCTTAAGTGATTGTCGACTGCAATATGGGCATTGAATGATTATACTTACAAACAAGTATGGGTCTCATAAACCTATTCAAAGAGTACCTGTAGAAATCCTACCTCTTTCTTCTTTCAATAAATTATTGTTTTCTATTATATTCCTTTTGGCTTATTTAATAGATTTTGCCCCTTGATTTACCATCTTGAGATTAAAACCTGTCATCACGAGCCTTGACATTCAATTACAAAAAGAAAAAAGGTCAAGTTTAAAACCTATCATCAAAACCCTTGAACTTTCATTCCGTTACAAAAAGAAAAAAGAAGATCGGCGGTTAAATTTATACATTTTTTTGTCCATTAATGAATTATGTGAACACTCATATGAACATATTTTATTTTTTATCCCCAAAATTACCACTCATCTCTCTAAATTAGCACCTTCCTTACCAAATTGCCAACTCTTAAAAATTTATTCTCTAAATTGAGATTTCTTTCTGAAAGCGCAATCAAGATTTACAAAATTTTAGTGAAGATGGCCGTTACAAGTTAGGTATTTTGTGTTAGACTAGATTGGAAACGTGATATGTAAATATATAAATAAAGAAGAAGGGGAAAGTTAGGTCATTTATTGTAGTAATTAAACGACAAGGGGATTAGAGTTACTAAATGTAATTAACTTTGGTAGGTTTTGGGTGATGGGCTTTAACCTTAAGGTGGTTTTTGACAAGTCGGGTAAACCACAAGATGAATTTTATGAAATAAGCCATTATTTTTCATGATCTCTATAAGACTCCATAAAAACTCGCATATAATATAAAACTCATATGTATCCCAACCGTCATCCACACTTCAATTAACTTATCTTTTTAGTTGAGGGGCAATCCAAAAAGAAAACGTTCATATGTGCGGTATATATGTTTTTGGTCACGAGAGATAAAGGAATAGAAGTATGGTGCGCTCATTAAGAAGTTCAAGGAATGTTGTTAGAATTGATTGCAAAATTCTTTTTAGATGAAGCCCGAGATCAAAGGCCCAACGTGAGGAGCCCAAGAAGTTTATGCTTGTGATTTGATGCAGCAGCTGGAATTGATGAGAGCTGGTATTAGTTTTTGAAGATTTGGATTAATCTAAACCTTAAATAATGATATGCTTATCTTTCCTCTAGCATATATATAGTTCATTAATTAAAGTCAATAAATTAATCAACAGCAGAGCCTTTATTTCAAGGGCGCGACGAAAAAGAAATTTGGAAGCCCAGCAAGAGAAAGAGTGGGTAAGAGAGAGAGAGAGACTTTGTATTGGATGGAGATCGTTGAGGCGTTCTCGTGTAACTCTTTCTTTATAGTGGAAGTTTTCATCGTCGAATTGCAGGATTATATGCAACTTACGCCGAACCTGGGTAAACTCTTGTGTTTGTGCTGTTTGGTGTGAGTTTTTGATAACTTGCGGTATTTTGGTAGATTGTCCGATTAGTCTTTTTCAAGTAGTTTGTTTACACGCAATCCTGATAGATTTTCCACTGCAACTCTTTGTGTGGTTTGTGAATACTTTGAGAATCACGGATACAGAAATTACAAGTGGTATCATAACATCAGATTCGGTGTTTTCGGATTATTTAGGAAGATGGAATCTATGCATTACAAGATGGTTAAGTTTGATTGGCGGGACAACTTCGGTCTTTTGAGGTTGAAAATGACGGCTATTCTCAAGCAGTAGAGGGTTCACAAAATTGTCTTTGAGAAAGACGATATTCCAAAGACGATTATGGAGGATAAGAAAGAAGACAAGGAGGACAAGGCCTTCAGTTCGATACAGCTTCACTAGGCTGACAAAGTTCTTTGCGAGATCGAGCAAGAGACTACAGCCGTGAGAGCTTGTGGAGCAAGTTGGGGTCCCTATACATGAAGAAATCGCTCACAAATCGTCTCTACCTCAAGCAACGGTTGTGCACGTTAAAGATGAAAGAGAAGACATCCGTCAAAGAACGCCTCAATGAACTCAAACAGATTATGATGGATTTGAGGAACGTGGAGGTGAAGATAGAGGATGAGGATCAGGCTATGATTCTACTTTGTCCATTGACCTTAGAGTACGAACAGTTCGTCAAGTCGATGGTGTATGGTCGAGATAAACTTTTCTTAGAAGATGTCAAAATGAGTCTACACAGTGAAGTGCTGAGTGAGAAGGTGATAGATTACTGGAGTAGTCAAGGTGGCGCTATTTTCATTAGAGATCGTTCCGATGGAGGTTCCAAAGAAAAATCAAGATATCGCGGTAATGACAAGTGCTTTATTTGCAAGGAGAGCGGGCATTGGAAAAGGAATTTTCCGAAGCGTAAGGGGAAAGGTATGTGTCTTTCGGTATTGCAGTTGCGGTGGAGGATTCAGATGAGGGAGGTGATGATTCGATTCTATCAGTATGTGCGATTTCAGACGCACATGGATCGTGGATGTTGGATTCGGGATGTTCGTTCCATGTGACTCCGAATCGGAGTTGGTTTACATACCGTTCAGTTGATAAAGACTCGGTCTTTATAGGGAACAGTGCGTTGAGCAGAGTTGTTGGGATTGGTACAATTCGGATCTGCATGCATGATGGGAGAGTTCGGACGTTGGCAGATATCAGGCACCTTTTTTTATCTGAAGAGGAGCTTGATTTCATTGGACGCTTTGGGCGGGATCGGTTGCAAATACATGATCGATAGAGATTCTATGATGATTTCCAAAGGTGCTCGTATTGTCATGATGGCGAAGAGGGGAAGAAACTTGTATTTTCTTCAGGGACAGATGGTCGTAGGAGATGTTGTTAGGGCTTCCGCTAGTTTAAGTGGTTCAGACTCCATAAGGTGTGACGTCCACGATTGAGCCATATTGGTGAGGCGAGTTTAGAAGGGATTCGAAAGAGGCGGTCATTTGGAGATGTAGAGATCGGCAGGAGCTATCTTCGGGAGGACTGTGTTCAAGAAAAGACGACAGATATGGTTCTGGCACCGATTTGTTCTCGAGGTGGAGTTAAACATCAGGATTTCTTCATTGACAACTTCTCGAGAAAGTTGTGAGTGTACGTTAAGTTGAAGATCGAGAATGTTGAGATTTTCAAGAAGGCTGTTGTGGAGAAGCAGTTCGAGAAGCGCATGAAGTTTCTTCGTTCTGATTATGGTGGAGGGTGTAGAGTGTTTCTCATCACCCTTTTTACCGCCGAAAGACGTGACCGGGACGTTAGGACATTCGGTGGGGACAGATGATATTTGGTTTTATCCGCCCACCTCTCCGAAGATACCAAGTTGATTTATGGCACCGTGTATCGGAGGTTTAGACGGATGCGGCCGATGTAGCAGACTTCGTCAGATTCCCCCTCATTGTGAGGGGTTTTTGATTGTGGGGACGCTCTTCCCTGCAGGCGTAAGCCCCTGCAGTTAATTACGTTATCGCATCGCGGTAACCACTTTCTCCTGCTCTAGAAGGTCACTTCGTGTCGTGTGTGTTTGTTTTATTTTTTGGTTGCTCGTGAATTGTATACGGAGACTAATTTATGTTGTTGCCCGTAGGGCGTGGATTAGTCCAAATCCGTATTTTCTTAGATTTGGGTTTGGGTTGGTTTAAGGATCGTTAATCTCATTTGAGACTAAGATCAACTTAAACGTTTGTTAAGGATACATTAGTCTAATTTTAGACTGAGATCTACTTAACAGGGTTTTGGGATCATTTAGATCTAACACAAGAGCATTTGGGCTCTATTGTTTTAGTTTAGGGACATTGCGGTCCATTGGGTTTAAGGACATCATGGTCCGTGGCGGTTTAGAGACATCATAGTCTGTAAAGTTTAAGGACATCATAGTCTATGAGTTTAAGGACCTCATAGTCCATAAAGTTTAAGGACATCATAGTCCATGAGTTTAAGGACATCATAGTATGTATGGTTTAACGACGTCATAGTCTGTGGAGTTCTGGTTTAACCAGTTTGGGGATGCGCCAAAAGTTATTGGTTATTGGGACCCTCCATCTCTCCGAAAACGTTGAAAGATTACAGCGACATGTATCAGAGGTATGAAGAAATGTACCCTTGAACCAATGTCCCGATTTGGGGAAATGGAATGAACATCAGTTTAAATGTCATATGTTGGGAGCTTATTAGCTGTCATTGAAACTGAGATCGGTTTTGGAGACCCTGAACATGAGGGGCTCAATTGATGGTCCTTAGAAAATTTGGTCTGAATCTGGCTAATGTTAGCCTTCCATAGTGTTCAATACTAACATATTTATTCAGCGCTCACGTGCTCCCACGTGAAGTGTTTGAAATAGTGTTAAACACTAAAATTCTGAGGCGCTCACGTGGGGTCACGTAAGGCGCTTGAAATAGTGTTAAACTTCAAGAATTTGAAACGCTACTTCTTTGGGTTTATTCTTTTGTTCTTTTCTGAGCGGCAAGCGCTGTTGGATCACGTGAGGCGACCCAAAAGTGAGAACTGCCTCCGATTTATTCCCCTTTTTTTTTACTTTGTAAGGGCCAAGCACTACTATGGGGTCACGTGTGATCATATGAGCTAATCTCGATTATTCTCTTTTGTTCTTCACAGGCGCTCACGTGGGAGCACGTGATCGGTTGTTATCATGTTGGGTGCCAATCCTTTTACGTGCATGGAGATTCTGAATTTCAAGACTTTCAAGCCCATTGTTCTATGAGAGTTGGATTCTTAAGACTTAGTTTTTCTCTTAGGTTGGGATCTGTATGACAGAATCTTCCCGATGAGAATTAAATTCTCAAATTGTGAGGAGATCTGCTTCTGCAGATCTTCTACCATAAGAGAGAACTAAGTTCTCATATGAAGGGTTAAACCCTTGTTTCATCAGAGGAATTAAATTCCTACATACTTTTATGGGAGAATTAAATTCTCTGAACTTAGATCTCTCTCTAGGTTTTGGATCTGCATGGCAAAATCTTCCCGATGAGAATTAAATTCTCAACTTGTGGGGGAGATCTACTTCTGCAGATCTTAACCGGAGGAAGAACTAAGTTCTTTTTAGAAGAGTTAAACTCTTATAGAGGTGGAAAAAAAGATGAGATGTTCTCTGTATTTTTCTCTTCTCTTACCTCGGATTTTTCTTTTTGTTTTAACTTGAAGTTTTTTGAGGGAGTTCCTTCTCTCTCTTTCTGTCTTCTGAGAACTTGAAAACTTTTTTTTTCCCTTCTTCTCTGTATATCTCTGCTTTTATTTATAAGGGAAAGAAAAGAATCAATTTGTTTTAGAAAATCTCTCATTGAGAGATTTTGATTGATTTTCTAATCAACTAATATGATCTTTTCGATCACTTGGTGAATTTTATTCACCGTTGGATTTTTAATCCGAGGACTTCTGTTTTACAAAACATATTTCTTTTGTTGTTCTTAACAAGTTTAGAAACATATTTCCTTGTATAGAATTTTTCTGTAAATTGGTGATTTTTTATCGCCATTGGATCTTTAATCCAACGGCGCTCTATTTTACAGAGCGTAATCCTTCTTGTTTAGAAAGATCCAAGGAAATACTTTCCAAATAAGGTTTTTGGTCCTTTTTAATTAGAATTTACTTCTATTGGTTCAGAAGGCATAGCAGTCTACCACGTGTAGCACGTGACCCCACCAAAAAAGGTCACATGCTATCACGTGAGTGTTCTTTTGTCCAATTGTTTGCTTTATTCAGGCGCCTATATACTTTGTCTATAGAGGTCACGTGTCTGCACGTGAGGCCCAGTTTTAGCTTAGTTTTATCAAGCGCGGCGCCTATCACGTGTGAGCACGTGATGCTCTATTTGAGGACCTTTTTTCCCGTTGCTTTATTTATTTATTTATTTTCCGCAAGTGAACAATCCTATTGAGATATGATGCGCCCGCTTGTTACAGATTCCCCCTTCTCTATGATAGGCAGGGATTTATTGATTGTGGAGATTTTAATCTCCGGCAGAACGGACAAAATTGTCATTAATTACCCCTCGCTTTGATGCGAGGGAATATCCGATTAACGGATCGTACGAATCATGCTAACTCAATGTGAAAATGTGTGTATGTGTGTGGAAAACGATTTTTTATGCCTCTTTGAACAAAAATAAATCTAGTGTCCGAGTGTATGAGGGAGTGAGAGAGAAGAAAGCGGGCATCTCCTTAGGAGATGCCCGCCGCGGGAATATCCTTGGGAGATGCCCGCTGCGGGCATCTTCTTGGAAGTCCCCGCCGTGGGCATCTCCTCAAGGGTCCCCGAGGGTGGGTATTTTCTTGGAGGATACTCATTGCGGGTATCTCCTTGCGGGATACCCATAGCGGACATTCCTTTTTGGCGGGGATGTACGAAGTGGAAAATCCCCTTGCGGGGATATCTAAGACGGGAAATCCCCTCATGGGATATCCGAGGGTAGAAGTCCCCTTTGTAAGGATTTCTTTGGGAATGGTGATGAAAGTTGAAGGCTTTCATCCGTTTCTCCGTTCTAATTGCTTGTTCGAGATGGCTTTCATCCCGAGAATTCTTCTTCTTTCTTGTTTTTCAAGTTTAACGAAGAAAACATGCTCTTTTGTTCGGTTTTGATCTTGGATATTGAGTTTTGAGAAATGAAGTCTTCTTCAAGAGACGGGTTCTCTTTTAATTGGTTGATTTGGAGAAGAAAGAGATAGAGAAGATGAGAGAGACCCAAAAAGGAACCATGTTTCCTTTTGGAGAGCTCTCTCTCTCTCTCTAAGAAAGATGAAGAAGAAACTTGCCTCTTTTTTTATGGAGGCTTAAAATCCTAGAAAGATATGAGTGAATGAAAGTTGTTGATTTCTTCATATTTTTGTCATACATAGGTTTACAAATTTGCACATGGCACCTTGGGCTTTACACAATTAGTTTTTTGCCTTTCTCATATCCATGTGCTCATTTCTTTTCACACATAAACCATGTGTTTTACATAAATTTGGCTTTTTGCCCATTTGTATTACATTTTCACACTTATTTGCATACAAAATTTATTTATTACAAATTTCTTTCTCTTTCTTCTTTAATGGTCGTCCGGCCTTGTTTGGACTTGAGACGGTTTGGGCGTGGGCGTACTTGTTTGGGTTTAGGCCCGGATTGGTTAGACCTGGGTCCACTTGTTTAGGCGCTGACTTTGATTTTTTGACTTTGACTTTTGACTTTTGAATTTTGCTTTTTGATTTCGGTAGTAGGATGTAAATTTCGATCCTAGCAGCGGGTTCTACAAGTCAAGGAGGATGGTGCATCATACCACTTTTAATTCTAAGTATATTGGTAGAGCAGAGCAGATGGTTCGGGTGTTTGAGAAGAAATTGTATTCACGGCTTACAGCTGGAGTTCTGAAAGATTATCGGGCGGAGGCCCTATCCACTACTGAGAACCTCATTAATTGATCACCATTGACGGAGGTAGACAGGATAATTCCCAAGGAAGTATGGAATAGAAGGACTGGAAATTACTCAGAGATTCGTAGTTCTAGATGCTGAGCAAAAGGGTACAGGTCGTGGTGTCCTGATACTAAGGGCAGAGTAATCAGCCCACATATGATAGTCGTTGAGTCTGCGATGTGTCGGAGAAAATAGACTCAGACAGATAGCAAGAAGAGAACAAGGTCACCGAGTCGGGTGGTGCTCGAGATTTCAATCCAGCTTACAAATACATATGAGGTGGTCGGTATTTCGATTCAGGCGGAAAGTCCGGTACAGTCAGTTGTGCGAAGGTATATTTGATATAGACGCACGGGAGAGGTTAGGGACGAGTCTCCGAGGATATGAGATTGAGAGTTCGACGGAAAGTCTGTATGGAAGCTTCGTGGCATGGATATTGTCATGGATGGGAAGTTGCATCCGCTGCAGTAATATATCGAGCAGATTCTCGCTCGGTATGAGAGAGAGGAGACTCGGCCCTTGTTTTCTCAGTTAGAGACACACTTCAGATTGATGCCATCATCAGGAAAAACCGGTGATGGGGACAGTTGGAGGTCGATGACGGATTACAGGGACACGGATGCAGTGTCAGGTAAATCGATACTTCAGATTGTTATCATGGTATCAATAAGAGAGGCAGGATTGTTGATCGTCTTGGAGATGGTTAGGGAGACCAAGTATTTATGGAAATTGTTGGTTTTGGGTGTCCCACAGGAAGTAAGAGTGTTCTTTTTGGAGGATAGGAGGACAATTGTGGCTCTTACGACGGTTAGTATCCATGAGAATTCGACATTTGCATTTACGGAGATCGTTCCGCATATCGAGTTCAAGCAGTGCTTGGACTTGATCTGTCTAATTGATTGATGAAGGCATCCCGGCGACAACAAGAGCAGGAGTTCCAAGGTTTTTTCAAGAAAGTGTCGAGATTGCGACGAATTTTGAATCAAGATGGAGATTGTTAGAATTGATTGCAAAATTCTTTTTATATGAAGCCTGGGATCAAGGGCCCAACATGAGAAACCCGAGAAGCATATGATACTGATTTGATGCAGCAGGAATTGATGAGGTTTAGGATTAGTTTTTGAAGATTTGGATTGATCTAAATCTTAAATGATATGCTCATCTATAACAAAGCCTCTAGCATATATAATTAAAGTCAATAAATTAATCAGCAACAAGAAATTTAGATGCCAGAGAAAGAGAAAGAGGGTTAGAGAGAAAGAGAGAGTGAGAGATTGATTGAGACTTTATATTGGACCGGGATGATGCTCATAAATGGCAATTCCTTATATCACGACACATAACGGATGACGTGTCATCAACGTAAGCCCGCTAGGCTTCTGGGGGCGGCGGAGGTGGAATCAGTGTGTTATATTGGGGACTTTCCTTGAGCAATCCAGCAGCCGAACTTACGTGCCCTTTGCTCGTCTCCGAGCTGTTGCAGGGCTAAGTTTCCCCGGCCTCCCGGCTCGTCTCCGAGCCATCTGTCGAGCCGAGCTTCCTCGGCCTCCCCGATCAACTGAGAGCGCGGAGCCCAAACGACCCTGCAACGGCTCCGTGTATCTCGCCAACGCGAGATATCCTCCGCCCCACGTTCCGCGTCCCATGCTGGCGCGTCCCCCATTAATGAGCGTATCCCGCCATCGACGTGGGCATAACACAGGGCGTAACGAACGGCGAGGATCTCGTGCCGGCTCGCTCCATGCGACTGCTATATAAACTCCTCTCTCAGACAACTCAGGTAATTCAAATTCATTCCAATACACCGCTACTCTACTCTTATTCCACGGTACTAACTTGATCGTCGGAGGGTCCAACGGTGGTCACCCACCCCGGGACTTCCTTTGCAGATAGCTCGGCGTCAACACCAACCCATTGAGATCCACACACAACAACTCTCAAATCAAATCTTAGCCGCACAACACCGCTCGCGCCTAATCGACGGAGGGCAACATCTGAGGGAGATCACAACCTCCATCAGTTAGCGCCGTCTGTGGGAAATAAGCTAGAAGTTTCTCCACCCATAAAGTTGATCTTCCGCCTTAGATCCGATGGCGAGCGACAACCGCGACGATCCCAATGTGAGCCGCCCCACCTTCCATAACGGAGGCGGGAGCAGTTCTACTCCCCCTCCTAACGTCATCAACATCTTATCCGATCGGATCGACAGACTCACGGCTATGGTGGATGCGCTCGTCCGCGTTCAAGCGGAAGGCCCTATCCATCAGGCCGCAGTTCCCCGTCCCCAGGATAACGACGTCCGCAGAAGGATAGATGGGCACGCCCAGTCCCTCAATCTCACTCACGCTCATCTCAGCGTCACTGGACGCCAGCGTGCCGACTCCGGCAACCATGACCTGCATGTGGCGAATGAATCCATGACCCGCTGGACACCGGACAGCTCCACACCCCGATCTTAGGGGAGACCAGGCCGTCGCTCCGACGCCCGCCGCGTGCTCTCACCCCCAGAGGAGGTGTCGGTCAGTTCTCCTGCTTCCAGGCATGACCGGTGTCCCAACTCCCGCCGAGGCCGCGCAAATAGAGAACGTCGGGACTACTCAAGAAGGGCTTCGCCCGAGGATTTAAGAAATATGATAGAGCGGAATTGAAGCCGCACCATCGTGCAGGCCCGGAGCGGGGATAGCCGCCGCTCCGACTGTGCTGAATCCTCGGAGTACCACCAACGGATCGAAACCCTCGAAAAGAAAATTGAGGACATATGACAGGACAACCGCGTAGTCAGCGAAGGGGTGAAATATTTCGCTGATTCACTCACGAGACCCTTCACAGGGAGACTCCTCGCCGAGCACGTCTCGTCCAGAAACAAGCTGCCCAAAGTGCCTCTATTTGACGGAAAGTCCGACCCGAAGGACCATTTAGACGTGTTCACAGCCGCCATGAGTTTTCAAGACAACTCGGATGCGGCTCAGTGCAGGCCTTTCCTCACCACCCACATCCGAGCGGGTCGGGATTGGTTTCGGGGGCTTGCGCCAAGCTCTATCTCGACCTATGGCGAGCTAGCTACCCAATTCCTCGGTCATTTCGTCGGTAACAGGCGAAAAAAGAAGACGGTCGACTACCTATTCACCGTTAAGAGCGGAGACAAGGAATTCTTCAAAGGGTATGCCATCCGCTTCTACAATGCTCTCTTGGAGATTCCCGAGCACCGCGACGAAACAGTTATCACCGCACTGAGGTCGGGTCTTAAGCACAAAGAGTGGATCCGCTCTTTGGCATTGGCGCAACCTAAGGCCATGGCCGAAGTAAAAGCATGGACCGAGCGAGAAATCCAACTCGAGTCAGAGGTGAACACCAACTAACCCATAGGCGACCGAGCCGACCAACTTAAAACTGGAGAGCTGATAATCGGGCAGATCATGGTCGTCATCGATTGACCCAAGTCCGCGAAACAAGGACACCCACCGAATCCGGTCATTCAAGGAAGGAGAGTTTAAACTTACCGACGAGTAGCTTCCTGTCCATCAAGCAAAGTCCATCCCTTCACTCAAGTAAATAAAGCTCGGGTTTTCCTATAGGCAACCGACCAAAGCCCTCATCACGAGGTGGCTGGGTAGCTTCTTACTAGGCTCATCCATAGTGTCACGTCCCGCTTCCCAGAGTGCGCTAAGATCGGCACGTGACAGAGCCAACCATGCTACCTGTGGCTAGAAAACATCCCTCCACAGTCACATTATGGCTGTCTATAAGATATCAAGAACAATAAAAAAATAAAGTATCTAGTACATGTCCATATGCCAGAATAAACGAGTCAAGAAATATAAATGTGCGGAAGCAATAAATCCAATAAACAGTAACATCTGGAAAATACATCCCAAATACGGGCTCACATAAGGAAATGAAAGTACGGAAATAAAACTAAACTAAACTAAATACTAACAGGATCCTCACTGCTCGGCCCGTCGGCTGAAGTACTCCTGGTCAGCCCGCGACAAAGGTAGAAGATCCGGGCCATGCAAAACCCAGACGTCAGTGCGTCATAATATCAAACGATAAAATATAATCAGAATGTAACAAGATATGCAGGCATGAGTATGAACAGTAATATGAATGAAATAAGTAAACACGGATGTGGAACGGTGAAGTGTATCAGTGTATGTGACGTGCGGTGATCCATCTAAACTGTGCTACTGGGTTAATTACTCTCAAGTCTTTGAAATCAATTTAATGAATCGTCGATATAACTCAATAGTATCCCGTGCATACCCGGGACCATGGTCCAGACTCTCGGGGCTGAATCCGAGACGTGCCACTAAGTACAAACAAGAAACATGTACAGACGAATGATGTCAGCAACATCATCCCGGGACTGGTCTACCCCCCAAAACTGATCGGTATAAGCGTCGAACTGTTGAGTTACAAGTCAGATTTCATCATTGATTTCCCCTTACCCCCAAGTTATGTGTTCAAGTCAGGTATTGATAAATCTGGAGCTAATGCCAACACAGGATCAAGCAGGTACAGGTTTGTCTATGCAGACAACAGGATACGTCCGTCGGGACAACATGTCAGAATTGTCGGCATTAGAAACAGGATCAGGTAATATGTCAAGTAGTGGTATATCAGGTCATGACAGATAGTGCACAAGTATCAAACGGTTGCTCATAATAAAACTGTAGCAAGTACGGATGCACAGTAAAACACGGATGCATAAATATCTATCAGGGATTACATCTACAACTCCATGACTACGCATGATGCACATTGTCAAGCATGGGGTATTAATATAACAGTAACATGAAATAATGTGATCTGGCATGCAACTAGATATATAATAAATGATACGGATGCGAACGGATATCGGAAAACGGTAAAACTGTAACATGGATGCACAATACCATAAATATGCAATATTCTTATTAATATAGATGCGAGTATAATAATATAGCCTGTATCAAGCTAACTTGCATGCAACCAGATATGTAATTAATGATATGGATGCGTACGGATATCCGAAAACAGTAAAACAATAATATGGATATACAATGCAGTCAACATGTGATATTTTTATTCATATGGATGCAAAATATGTATCATAGCATGTAGCAAGGTAAACTTTCCTGATCGGATCTCACGACGGGGTGCGTACGACGCATACGATGTCGGTCAATGTTGCGATACACCCGCGGGCGTACAGAACTGAACCAGGCAAAGCAAGAACACGACCACGCTGGATGGAAACGTCTACTGAATTTCCCGGATCGTCGGTGATGGTCACGGCTTCGGCGATCACCGGGAAAAGCAAGAATCAAGAAGAGAAGAAGAACTAGAAGAAGAAGAAGTAGGAGAAGAAGATGCTGGTGCTCTGGGTTGGCTTTAGAGTCAGAGAGGAAGGAGAGGGGGTGACTTCGACGATGAGGGTTGCCGGCGTCGGGGTGTAAGTCAGGAGAGAGGGATGAGGAAGGTGAAAAGGCCGGGATGAGGTCGGGTGATGGGGACGGCGACGAGGTCAGCGAAGGCAAAGGGCAAGCGAGATGATGGGTTCTTGGGTGGTTTTCAAGGGTTTGCAGGCTCGGGGTTGGTCGGGGAAAGATGAGGAGGTGAGGTGGAAGAGGGTGAGGTGAGGTGATGGAGACGATGGGAACGGAACTCCGGTGAGACGAGGGGCGCGGCGTGAGGGTTAGGGTTTCTCGTGGTCGCGGATGAAGAAGAAGGAGAGAGGGAGACGTGGGTATAAAAATAGGGTTAAAAAATATATAAATATATATATATGCAGAGGAGAGAGAGAGAGAGAGGCCGGTGAATTAACAGAAAAATCTTTTTAAAAAATATTTAAAACTAAATAAAGATATACGAATATAATATTTAACAGTTAAAACAGTAAGAATAAAATATTAGTTAAATTTTGAGATTTTGGCTAATACACAAATAGTCCAAAACACGTCCGGGTCGGGTCTAAAATTATGGTTTGAAAATACGGTTAATATACGTACTAACCAAAACCAAAATAGAATATCCGGGTAACGAAAAAGCATACCCTCAAGAACGGATGCACGTAGCGTGCACGTAGCAATCCAAACATATCCGTTTCATTGAACGGGACGAGAGCACGATATACGGATGCCACCACAGGGTCAGGGGTATGATGCAAGCCATACTAGATATTTTTAAAATATTTTATTTGACTTTATATGTTATATTGAAAAATGCAGATGCCGGATATAATGCAGTTATATAACATGAAAGTGCACGGATCCTCATAACCAGCAGTGACAAATCATAAATAGGAATCAATACAGGTTTCCAGCATGCGGGTCGGGTCGGATGCAAATACAAATACCAATTATACTATTCGCATCCAAAACAATAATAAATCAAGAAACAGCCATAAATAAAGAAATGCCCAAAATAGAACTGGTATAAATGAACTAGGGTGTTACACACAGTGGGTAGCTTCCTGCCCAACAATACTGTGGATCCAAAGCCCTCATCACGAGGCGGCCAGGTAGCTTCCTGCTCGGCACATCCACAGTGGGTAGCTTCCTGCCCAATATGACTGCGGATCTAAAGCCCTCATCACGAGACGGCCGGGTAGTTTCCTGCTCGGCTCATCCACAGCGGGCAGCTTCCTGCCCAACAACGATGTGGATCCAAATCCCTTATCACGAGGCAGCCGGTTAGCTTCCTGCTCGGCTCACCCACAGTGGGTAGCTTCCTGCCCAACAATACTGTGGATCCAAAGCCCTCATTACGAGGCGGACGGGTAGTTTCCTGCTCGGCTCATCCACAGTAGGTAGCTTCCTGCCCAACAATATTGTGGATCCAAAGCCCTCATCACGAGACAGCCGGATAGCTTCCTGCTCGGCTCATCCACAGTAGGTAGCTTCCTGCCCAACAATACTATGGATCCAAACCCCTCATCATGAGGCGACCGGGCAGCTTCCTGCTCGGCTCATCCACAGCTGGCAGCTTCCTGCCCAACAACGCTGTGGATCCCAAGCCCTCATCACGAGACGACCGGGTAGCTTCCTGCTCGGCTCATCCACAGTAGGTAGTTTCCTGCCTAACAATATTGTAGATCCAAAGCCCTCATCATGAGGCGGCCGAGTAGCTTCCTGCTCGGCTCATCCACAGCGGGTAGCTTCCTGCCCAACAATAATATTGTGGATCCAAAGACCTCATCAAGAGGCGACCGGATAGCTTCCTGCTCGGCTCATCCACAGTAGGTAGCTTCCTGCCCAACAACGCTGTGGATCCAAAGCCCTCATCACGAGGCGGCCGGGTAGCTTCCTGCTCGGCTCATCCACAGTGGGTAGCTTCCTGCCCAACAACGCTGTGGATCCAAAGCCCTCATCACAAGGCGGTCGGGTACCTTCTCATCCACAGTAGATAGCTTCCTACCCAATAATACTGTGGATCCAAAGCTCTCATCATGAGGCGGCCGGACAGCTTCCTGCTCGGCTCATCCACAGTGGGTAGCTTCCTGCCGAATAATGCTGTGGATCCAAAGCCCTCATCACGAAGCGGCCGGGTAGCTTCCTGGTCGGCTCATCCACAGCGGGAAGCTTCCTGCCCAATAATGTTGTGGATCCAAAGCCCTCATCACGAGGCGGACAGGTAGCTTCCTGGTCGGCTCATCCACAGCGGGAAGCTTCCTTCCCAACAATGTTGTGGATCCAAATCCCTCATCACGAGGCGGCCGGGTAGCTTCCTGCTCGGCTCATCCACAGTGGGTATCTTCCTTCCCAACAATACCGTGGATCCAAAGTCCTCATCATGAGGTGGCTGAGTAGCTTCCTGCTCGGCTCATCCACAGCGGGCAGCTTCCTGCCCAACAACGTTGTGGATCCAAAGCCCTCATCATGAGGCGACCAGGTAGCTTCCTGCTTGGCTCATCCACAGCGGGCACCTTCCTCCCCAACAACGCTGTGGATCCAAAGCTCTCATCATGAGGCGGCCGGGTAGCTTCCTGCTCGGCTCATCCACAGCGGGCAGCTTCCTGCCCAACAACGCTGTGGATCCAAAGCCCTCATAACGAGGCGGCCGGGTAGCTTCCTGCTCAGGTCATCCACAGCGGGCAACTTCCTGCCCAACAACGCTGTGAATCCAAAGCCCTCATCACGAGGAGACCGAGTAGCATCCTGCTCGGCTCATCCACAGCGGGCAGCTTCCTGCCCAACAACGCTGTGGATCCAAATCCCTCATCACGAGACAACCGAGTAGCTTTCTGGCTCATCCACAGTGGGTAGTTTCCTGCCCAACAATACTGTAGATCCAAAGCCCTCATCAAGAGGCGGCTGGGTAGCTTCTTGCAAGGCTCATCCACAGTGGGTAGCTTCCTGCCCAACAATACTGTGGATCCAAAGGCCTCATCATGAGGCGACCAGGTAGCTTCCTGCTCGGTTCATCCACAGTGGGCAGCTTCCTGCCCAACAACGCTGTAGACCCCAAGCCCTCATCACGAGGTGACCGGGTAGCTTCCTACTCGGCTCATCCACAGTGGGTGGCTTCCTACCCAACAACGTTATGGATCCAAAGACATCATCACGAGGCGGCCGGGTAGCTTCCTGCTCGGCTCATCCACAGTGGGCAGCTTCCTGCCGAACAATACTGTGGATCCAAAGCCCTCATCACGAGGCGAACGGGTAGTTTCCTGCTCGGCTCATCCACAGCGGGCAGCTTCCTACCCAACAACATTGTGGATCTAAGGCCCTCATCACGAGGCGGCCGGATAGCTTTTTGCTCGGCTCATCCACAGCGGGCAGCTTCCTGCCCAACAATAATATGGATCCAAAGCCCTCATCACGAGGCGGCCGGGTAGCTTCCTGCTCGGCTCATCCATAGCGGGCAGCTTCCTACCCAACAATGCTGTGGATCCAAAGCCCTCATCACGAGGCGGCCGGGTAGCTTCCTGATCGGCTCATCCACAGCGGGCAACTTCCTGCCCAACAATGCTGTTGATCCAAAGCCCTCATCATGAAGCGGCCGGGTAGCTTCCTGCTAGGCTCATCCACAGTGGATAGCTTCCTGCCCATCAACGCTATGGATCCAAGCCCTAATCACGAGGCGGCCGGGTTTCTTCCTGCTCGGCTCATCCACAGTGGGCAATTTCCTGCCCTACAAAGAAGTGGATCCAAAGCCCTCATCACGAGGAGACCGGGTAACTTCCTGCTCGGCTTATCCATAGCGGGCTGCTTCCTACCCAACAACGCTGTGGATCCAAAGCCCTCATATCAAGACAGCTGGGTAGCTCCCTGCTCGGCTCATCCACAGTGGGGAGCTTCCTGCCCAACAATACTATGAATCCAAAGCCCTCATAACAAGGCGGCCGGGTAGCTCCATGCTAGGCTCATCCACAGTGGGGAGCTTCCTGCCCAACAATACTGTGGATCCAAAGCCCTCATCATGAGGCGGCCGGGTAGCTTCTTGCTCGGCTTATCCACAGCGGGCAGCTTCCTGCCCAACAATACTGTGGATCTAAAGCCCTCATCACGAGATGACCAGGTAGCTTCCTGCCCTACAAAGAAGTGGATCCAAAGCTCTCATGACGAGGCCGCCGAGCAGATTCCTGCTTGGCTTATCCACAGCGGGCAGCTTCCTGCCTAACAACGCTGTGGATCAAAAGCCCTCATCACGAGATAGCCAGACAACTTCTTTCTCGACCCGTCCACCGCGGTAGCTTCCTAACCAATAACCAAAAGCCCTTGTCACGAGGCCGCTGTATATCTTCCTGCCCGGCCTCAACGGTGGATCCTTAAGCCTCACATTAAACCAGCCGGCAGGTCTCTACCTAGCGCACGTACCTGAAGTTGGCAAACTCCTAACATGGCCTAAGTAAATAAAGTTAAAGTTCGGTCGATAGCCAACCCGAACAGACGAAGCGACGTCTCCATTATGGCAGCGCCCATCGGTATCCATTGACGTCATCAGGAATACGCGTGAAAATTATGGCGCACGGTGAGACGCCACGTGGAATCGAAGATCGAAAAGACGCAACTACCAAATGTCATGTCATTCCCGGACAATCCACCACGAAAAATTCTCGGCATTAAGCTGAGCAGAGAAAACCAAGCAGACCACTCTCAACTCGACCCATAAATAAGTCGAAATGAGAGTGGGGGCTAATGATGATGCTCATAAGTGGGAATTTCTCAGATCACGACACGTAGCGGATGACGTGGCATCCACGTAAGCCTGCTAGGCTCCTGGGGGCTGCAGAGGTGGAATCAGTGTGTTACATTGGGGACTTTTCTCGGACCTCGTCTCTAAGCTTACACCCCCAGCCCCCGAGCAATCCAGCAGCCGAACTTACACCCCCTTTGCTCGTCTCTGAGCTGTTGCAGAGCTGAACTTCCTCGGCCTCCCGGCTCGTCTCCGAGCCATCCGTCGAGATGAGCTTTCTCGGCCTCCCCGATCATCTGAGAGTGCGGAGCCCAAGCGACCCCGCAACGGCTCCGTGTATCTCGCCAATGAGAGATATCCGCCGCCCCATGTTCCGCGTCCCACGCTGACGCATCCCCTTATTAATCAGAGTATCCTGCCATTAACGGACGGATCCTGCCATCGACGCGGGCATAACGCAGGAGCGTAACGAACAGCGAGGATCTCGCGTCGGCTCGCTCAATGCGACCGCTATATAAACCTCTCTTTTAAACGACTCGGATAATTCGAATTCATTCAATACGCCACTACTCTGCTCTTATTCCACGGTACCAACTTGATCGT
This sequence comes from Agapanthus africanus, assembly GCA_030015575.1. Lineage (NCBI taxonomy): Eukaryota > Viridiplantae > Streptophyta > Magnoliopsida > Asparagales > Amaryllidaceae > Agapanthus > Agapanthus africanus. Next base: position 669,551,858 of record CM057343.1, on the reverse strand, counting down.
TGGAGGGTCCAACGGTGGTCACCCATCCCGGAACTTCCTTTGCAAATAGCTCGGCGTCAACACCAACCCATTAAGATCCACACACAACAACTCTCAAATCAAATCTCGGTCGCACAAAACCGCTCGCGCCTAATCGACGGAGGACAACATCTGAGGGAGATCACAACCTCCATCAGGCGGTGATCGGTGAGGCATTCTCGTGTAACTTTTTCTTTATAGTGGAAGTTTTCGTCCTCAGATTGCAGGATTAGGTGCATGTTACGCCGAACCTGGGTAAACTCTTGTGTTTGTGATGTTTGGTGTGTTTTTTGATAACTTGCGGTGTTTTGGTAGATTTTCCGGTTAGTTTTTTTCAAATAGTTTGTTTGCACGTGATCCTGATAGATTTTCCGCCGCAAATTTTGGTGTGGTTTGTAATTCTTTCGAGGATCACGGATACAGACCTCTCATTTACCTAATAATTTCTCTACAGTATTATATTACAAGAATGCCCAGAATCAACTCGCAACAACTCAAATAATGTCTAATTTAACTCTAACTATTTTTTAATATTGTTTAGAGTAGAATTTGAGTGATTCTTAGGGGGGAAAGGGGATGCTTTTGCTAATAAAGTGCTTTTTGGATACTTTTGAGCAATACTTTACCTACCAGACTTGAATTTCTACCACAATCTATCTGAGGGACAAAAAATCTAGATATTGTGGGTCCCATCATTTTGTCTCTTGGATAGATTGTGGTAGGATTTCAAGACCACTAGGTTAAGCATTTTCCCCAACTTTTTGTTCTTTTTTTTCCGGGGTGGGAGGATTGATATGCCATAACATGATGCAAACTGGGTTTGAACCCCTGACGTCCTACGCAACTGCAAAGAGTCTTTATCACGGGAATATAATGCCGCTCACGATAAAAGCTGTGCTACTCTAAGGAGCCTTTATCACTCGGATATATTGACACTCCCGGTAGAAGTGTTATTATACATGGGAAAGTAAGGGGTTTGAACAAGTAACCCAAGGACTTGTTACAAATATAACAGAGAACACTGCAGACTGAAAACTAATAATACCTCAAATAATATGACTTCTGAATCTCTCCAGATTCAAAAACCCGATTCAATTTCCTTCAACAAAAAATAAACAAATAGGAAAAGGAAACCCAATTAATCTTTCTTATTAGGAGAAAAACTATGAACAAAAAACTTGATCAAACGATAAACAAAAGACCTGAACCCAATGCGGCGGCGGGGGCCTTCTTCAGTCAAAGCAACATAACAGAACGTCGGCACAAAAAAAATCCGAAACCTGATTCATAATAAGACTTCTGAATCTCCTCGGTCTTCACAGTGCAAAACTCAGTTTTAACACTCAATAGTTTTACCCAAAATGGATCTCCGAAACTTCAATGATTTAACCTGTGGCAGCAACAACTTTTGCTCAGAAGTATCATTACGAAAATAAATAAATAAATAATATAACACAAAACCACCAGTTTACAGCACAAATTCGGTTCTACATAAACTGAAACTTGAACATAATACAACACTTCCCAATTGAATTTGGCTAGTAACAATATGGAGGGGGAAATCATTGACCAATGCAGTGCAACAAGGAATACCTCACTAGTACTACTCTTGAACTGTTTCACATTGAGAAGCTCAGTCACTTACTAATATTATGCGAAAAAGATCATCAAGACAATGTTTTAAGTTGAGTCAGCAGCAACCTTCACTCATAAGTTTTATTACGGAAATAACATAACACAGTTTCTACTGAAGGTTGATTCTACAAAAACTGAACTCTCAACATATTAATCTACGCCGATGCAGCATCGGATTCCTTTCTTTTGCGGGCCCACCTTGGGGTGGTCTCAATGAGCTGATGAGGAATGAGCTGTCGCTCCTTCATTGTGAGCTTCTTGTAGTTGCTCACTCTCAGCCTCGCTATCTTCGCCTCCTCTTCGGGCGTGGTTTCTCTCACCACAACCGTGAGGCGGCATCTCGGCCTCACCATGATTCCGCTCCTCCCTTTAGCATGGTACGATAGTCTCTTAATGTACAGTCCTTTCCCAACAAATGCTTCAGCTATAAGAAAGCCAAGATTTCATGAGAAAGCAAATGATTGCCTAATTTTACTCTAAACAGCTCAAATGTATGTTAAATTTAACTCTTTAACTTGTTTGTGTTGATTACAGTAAAATCTCCATGTTTTCAAGGGTTGTGGTCGGATGAGCAGAAGAGGTGTTTGCACTAATATGTACTCAATGGGGTCTATGTGCTATGCTGGATGAAGTACATGGGGGGTTTGTGTAATTAATCCTTCTTTTAAGCCATGATTAAATGAGAAAACATGAAGCTTGATATTGAAGGAGGAATAAATATTTTTATTTTCTTATTTGGGCTAAATTTTACCGACGATCCTTAATTATGAGCATTTTTTTTGGTTAAATACCATAACGTTTATTACATTAAGCTCCCATAAACTTTAGTTGTGAGGGAGTTTTTCCCCCTTATTAAAATACCCTGAAATAGATAAAATGTAGCACTTTAAGGGAGCTTACTATAATTTAAAAATTTTAAGGTAGATAACTGAAAATAGCTTATAGGTAAGAGTTTTCCAGTGAAATTTAGCTGCTTGTAACATCTTTTCTCCATAGTCTATACCTCATGTACTACTTATAACAACCTAACTGGCTTATTAGCACTTGACAATCTGTGGGTTAGATCAATTTGGGCTGGAATAGTTCTAGGGATATTGAATGTCATAAACCAGTTTAGTGAGTATAAGTAGTTCAGGGAGGAGGTGTTATTCGTAAATATCCCAATATTTTGATTGGTCTTAAAATACTGAATTAAGTCGATGAACATAAATTTGCCTAAGAGATAGACGAGGAACATCATATTAAGGCCTCAATTGGCAATGGGGTTGTTTCCAAAACCATTGTGTCGTGAGATTTAGACGCTAAACTCCAAAATTTGAGATTGAGTCCCGTTTGGCAACAAAAATAAAGTTTCCCAAACCAGGGTTCCTCAAAAATTTTGAGGGTTGGAAGCCCCTTTTTTTACCTCCAAAAAGACTAGAGTTTCACGAAGTTTCAATGCGCTCTTTTTTTTTAAAAAAACCCTATTTTTAGACAAAACCATGGTTTCAAGACTATATTGCCAAACAATCCTAAACTTTATGAGAGAACATTATTATGAAACCAATTGTTTGCATACATGCAAACCGCTGTTTTGTTTTAACTTGAACGAAACCGGCATTTCAGAAACCTTGTTTCCTAACTAGGGATAAGTAACAAATAATAACTGCATATAAGGGGAATTTGTGAGATTCGGTTTGATGGGGTAAAAATATATGTACATGGGTGATTTTAGAAATTAATATTATGCCAGGTCACATGCATGACATTCTGTGAAACATGTACCCAATTCAAAATCCAACAATTATATCTTCTTCGGTTCAGGTTTAGGTACAACTAAAAGCATGTTAAAGAAAATAACAGCATTTGCATTAAGTCTCACTCTCACTAGCACCCACACTAACATATTTTTCTCGTTTTTTCCTCAACCTGTGCCAGCTTGGAAATATACTGCTCATGTAAAAACAATGAAGCATTTTTTTTTCCTATTAAAAGCTAGTGCAAGTTACAGAAAACAACACAACCTTTTCCGTTCAATAAGATACCAATAGAGTTTTACAAAACTACAAAACCCCATTGGGGTAGCCTTCCTTTTGCAAACATTGCTAAAGTTATCATGTTTCTCTCACATGACTTTATAGAACCCCATAATACCCCTACGGGCAAGTTAGAGGAAGAAGGGAGCAATTTGGTGAAAATCATCATTTTCTGTTAGCATCTTAATGGTGTCAAGTATAATTGCAATAGGTCATTTGTGTTAATTGTGTTCTTTAAAGTCCAATAATAGTGTTCTGGTGAAAACTGAAAAAATTTGATGGTGTTTTATGCAAATTATGCTAAAAGATATGTAGTTTACTTGTTTATATACAGAATAAACGACTCCTCTGATCAGCTTACCTACTAGTAGACGATCTGGATCTAAACCGTGATTGTGAGCTGCATTGGCTCTGGCAGAGTGGATAACCTGAAGCGATACAAACATCAGACTTAATACTTGTAAATTTATACATCAACGCACAAAAGTACCTTACCTGATACACTGTTTTGGCAGCTCTTTTCACTGTTACTTGAAGCTGCAAAAGAGCATCTTCAACACGCATCCCTCTAACAAGTTTAGCCACCAAATTGACCTTCTTGGGACTCTAGCACCATTATGCATGGAAAAAAAAAAGAGTAGAGTATATAACTATATATACCTACTATTTATCCGTTTAAGTAAAAATTGACTACATAGTCAGAGAGCCTATAAATTTTTGACTATCCAATATTCTGATAATCTCATTTCTGATATTTGATTGTTGTGACTTATTGGGTGTATCAAGTAAACCTAACATTTCGGGGAATCCACTGAAAAGCTTAAATCCATGAATTTTGGGGAATCAATGTGTATCAAGCAAACCTAACGTTTCTCTGCAGGTAAGGTCTTTGGGCCAAGAGTAAAGTCCTCCCCCCTTATACATGGATTTAATGGGAAATCATAATAGATGATCAGGTTTTATTTAATATTTATATAATATTACTTCTTATACATGATCAGGTTATGTGCGTGTGCAAGTGTACCTCCACCTTGTACATTAGTTGCAGGGGAAATCAGAACATAATCAGAGTTTATAGAAAAATTTATAGAAAAAAATTTGAAAAAAGATGGATAATTAGCCACCCTATGTCATTAAAGAGGCTTTAATGATAAGCCAAGCAACCACATCCAAAATACATAACATCTCCGCCCACATAAGTCTGCTAAAATAGGATACATAGCCATAAGTTCGAAATTAAATGGTGAACACAGTCACCCCAAAATACAGCATAAACCAAAATAGGACATGCAACACGACAAAGATACGCAATGCCACCTCACCGGTCCTCGTCATCCATGCCTCGCAAGTCGTCACTCACTCCAACTATGTGCCCGCCGTCCCCTTCCTTGTTAATAATTTCTGGGACCATCTTCATGATCTTTTGCTTAACCCTATCTGCAGACAGTATAGACCAGTTTAGAATCACGGCAGAAATTTGCATTGTAATCGCTTCTAAGCTACCGGGCTTCCCCCTAAAGATTATAGCATTGTGTTCCAACCATAGACCCCACGTTATGCCCAAAGTAATAATGTCCCATTTTTTTTCTAAATGAATCTCCCTATCCCCCTCCGCCAATCGCCCCAAACATCAGTCACGGATGTCGGCGTCATCCCTACGTTATTGTTAGCGCAAAAATGCTTCCAAATGCCTTTAGCGAAGGGGCAAGTGAAAAGGATGTGATCAACCGTTTCATCTTCGACCTTACAAAACTCACAAATCGCCAGACCCTGTCTGTTTCGCTTAAGAAGGTTAGTATCGCTCTTTTGGTCACTAGCCAACTAAATATCTGGATTTTGGGCGGCACTTTTGCCTTCCAAATCGGAGAAACACCCCCTCCCGTTTTCCCTTTGCCATTTAAAATCTTGTGCAAAGATTTAACACTGAACTTGTTGCCCATGTTCCATCTCCACTTCAATTGATCAACAGTGTTCTCATTCGGTCTCCGGTCGCTTAAGAAATTGCTAAGTCGATGCGCGTCCATCCTTTCTTCCGCAGTTAGAGTCCTCTTGAAGCTAGGCCTCCACCTCCTGCCTGACCACACGTCAGCAACTTTCTCATACCTATTTCTCGTAATAATAAAGCGCTTGGGGAATTTGTGGTGCAGTGCGACCTCACCACACCATTTGTCTTTTCCAAAAGCAATATTTTTTCCGTTTCCAATAGAGAAAGTGATGCCTGCCAAAAAGATTCCTTTAACCCTATTCACTCCTCTCCATAGCCCAGAAGCCGTTGCTGCATTCTTAGTCTTTCCCCTATAGTTTTCTTTCCTAATGTAATAATCCCTTATCAGGTCCTTCCATCTCGCCCCCTCGTCACCGAATAAATATTTATAAATTAGCATACTCATTATAGAGGTTCTGGTTTTATATAATATTTCGACATTATTGTGCCCCTTACTTCTTATACATGATTGGGTTCTCTAATATTTTTTATGCACAAGCTTGAAGCTATGCTAGACTAGCTTAGACTAGCTGAGAAAGACATAAGGAACTACCCTGTCTAAGTCGTCTACGGCATACATAACTGCTAAAAAAATTTCAGAAAATAATTCATAACTGAAAACAACAGTCCTTTTTCCACCCGAATCCATCAGGCAATGAGCTATAGGTAACCAAGCATATATAGACTCAACTGCATTTCCTTTTCGATGCAGCAACAAAAAACTATAGTACAACTTATATGTGGACTCAGACAAAGATGATAGCCCTGACGTTTAGCTATTAAATAAGCAATGCAGGTTAAAGTAACTAGCCTTTTTACTTCGGAAAAATCAATCTCACCTGTTCATGAATTAATAACAAAAGGTAATCATGTCATCTTGTGATTAATCTTTAAACCTTGACTTTGAATCATCTACCCTAAACATATGTTACATAATCGAGCCAAGTATCCACTACAGCTCCTCCAAGGGAATGAAAGTTCCTGCATCATACTTCTACATAAATTCAAATCGGCAATTCGGTCCTCAACTAGATGCAATGATAAACTATCAAAAGTTCACCAAGGTTTCAACCTGTGCAGAGATATTACCATTATGGGGATTATATTATTGATTTTTTTGCATTTTTATTTATATCATTAAGTTGGATAATAGCATGCGAGAAAAGGTTAATGAGCTCAATATAAATAATCAAACCTGTTTTATGCCTTTCTTAATAGCTTGCACGGTTAAAGGTTTGGAGGATGCATCCTTGGCCTTAGTTTTCCCGGAACCCAAAAGTGGTGTCAAAGGAGAAGAAATAGGCTCCATTTGAGAAACATCTTCTGCTGACAAACTACGTGAACTAAAGAATCCCTGCAACATCATTTCATGAGCACAACTTTCGTGTATTTAAAACTTTATCCCAAATTTTTGATCAAACATTAATCAAAGAAACCTATAGCAAAAGGAGCATATATGCCTTTTTTTAATAGTACTATAAAGATGCACAAAGAAGCCAGATTAGAAATGAATAGCATTTCTACAATAAATTTGTGGAAGAATCGACCATATTTATTAAATTAATTTTGAAACCCCAAGGCATAACGTGTGCAATGCTCCATGTATGTTGCAAAGCCTGTAACAAAAGAGTATTCTAACAGGAAAGAATATCCATAGAAACATAATGAAGGGTTGTTCATTATTCATAATTAAGCGAACAAAAAAGGCTGAGTAAACCTGAGGTTACAATCATCGTCATAATTTAAGTAGTGACAACTCATTTTATCTTTATTCTTTACTTTATAATTAACTCATTGAAAATATGAAAATATATACCGAGTGTTGTAAGTGCTGATAAAAAGCTACTGGGATTCTTTTGGAAGAAAGATTAGACACCGTCCTTAGGCATGCCAATCCGTCATCTGCAACAGAAGAGAACTAATATTTAAATCACCTGAACCCAGAATGTTTTACAAATTAGTATCAACAAAGAAATGGGAAGGTAAAATTGTATTGGCACTGTTACAAGGTCATCAGAAAAATGATAAGATGTATGCATTGCATATTGCCCTGACATCAATTACTATGTTGATATTAAATTATTTATACAATTATAAATTAAGACACATTTGCAATAATTGCATGCCATAATGGTTGGCTGAAATAGATTGAAAGTTATGAAGTTTAACATATTTTAAATATCAACACTTTATTATGTAAGGGAAGTGTTGACTGTTCGATTTCGCTCTTGGGTGTGCGCGCGCGCGTATGCATGTGCGCGTGCAAGCAAGCAAGAGAGTGTGCGTGAGTGTGCGTGCATGCGTATTAGAGCTGACACTATCCATATAACAAAATTGTCTTTTCCATTATAGAATTCTCTTCCAGTCCAATAGAATTTGTAGGATGGCAACTGTTTATTTAGAATTGTGGTAAATCCTCACTCCCATCAATATTTGTATCGGCCAAGATTATGGCACTAATTAAGAGAGCTTTGACAGCAGGTCAATGGTCAAGCATACCACTATCAAATCTTTCACTGGACATTGTTATGTGGACCGACTCATCTAATGGGGGGAAGCTCAGATAATGATAAAGACTTTGATACATGAACTCATGTTAACTAAATAGAATGAAGTTAACTTGGTAACAGAAATACGAATTATGTTCATAATTAAAATCCATGATAAAAGAAAATTACCTGGACAATGAGATAAATATGCACCTGTGCTGTATTGAGCTGCACCATTTACGCGATTTTGCCAGACCTTGGTGGCAGCATGGCGGAAAACATATCTCATATACCTTTGCCATCCCACCATGGCTGCAAGGCCGCAAACAATTAAATCGGTTAAAAGGCTGCATTACATAAACAAATGACACGTTTTCACGTATTTCAACTGCAAATTTTTCATCATAAAACATTTTGGGCTTGTTTGGCTTTCAAGCTAGGATAGCTAGAGTTTATTTTCACGTGAAGGTATAGTTAATTCAAATAATAAGTATATTTATCTCATTAAAAAGTTGTTTGACATCGTTATAGAGTTGTCTTAAGTCTTATCTCGGTAAATAAATAAAAAACGAACCTATTATCCAAAAAATTCATACAAAGTCATTCTTTTGAGGAAAGTAAGCATCAACAAATTTTTCAATAGATGCTATATTTCAAACCCAGACTTCTTTTTAGCAAAGTGTCCGAGGAAGTTATCCTTAATTAATCTTTTTTCCCCTATGGATTTTGGCTCTCCACATGCTCACACCAAGTTCAAATACCTAAGAAACCCTACCATATTAAAAGGGACACAGCAAAAAAAGTGTTTCAATAGAATTCCTAATTTCCTATCGTATAATTCATCTTTATGGTTCATAAACCTCGACAATCTCTGAACAACAAGCTATTGCATGTTTAAAATGATATTGGTTCCGCGTCTAGTGTCCAAATGGAATGGAACTGAAAGAGGCTTTTATGTTAACGAACCAACTCGAGAACAGTTGACAGAAGCAATCATCCAAGATCTTTAATGATGCAGGTCTAAAGGTTTGGTTACATCATCTGTCGATTCTTTGCTAAATGATATGCTATCATATCCAAGACAACCCAATATATCACATTGGGAGAAAGAGATGTGTTTACTTTAGCCTAGGTTGCACGGACACTGGTATGGGGACACAAACATGATACGATGTGACACGGCAACACGGAAAAAATCCCAAAATATAGGATACGGGGACACGGTATATAGGAGAGTGTTCCATTGCAACCCACATTGCACAATAAGAAAATAGGAACTCCTAAACCAGTGTTTTAAATGAGAAAGGCGATGCCAAGGCACCAAAACTCGCCTGTTGCATGAGCCGAGAGGCACTAAAAAGTCGAGCGCATGAGCTAAGTGAGGCGACAAAAATATTTTTAGAAATTATAGAATTTGCATATATAAGATACATATATCAGCAATATTGGTTATAATGTATCAAAAAATGACAAATAGATTTTTATTATTTATATTTGTTTGTTTATTTATTTATTTTTATTTACTATATTTATTTATTTATTTATTTATTTATTTTTATTTGGGGGGATCACAAGTGAATATAGCATTCAAATCACAATTTCAAGTTTTCAACCAAGTCTAAAGTTCTAAAATAAAGATAAAATAAGTCATAAGGCAGAAGCTACTATCATAATTTGAGAAATTATAGAGCAAGCAACACAAAATATCACAAAAATGTGCAAACACGAATATTTTTCTGTTGTAGGTGATGGTGAAGAACAATTGAGATTTGGATAAGGAAAAAGCGAGAGCTAAAATTACCTCGATCCTTGAGGATTGACGTTGATTTGAAGTTTGAGAAGAGCAAAAGAGGAGGCTAGAGGAGATGGCGTCGGCGAGAGGAAGTGGCGAAGTCGGCGGCGGAAGCTGGAAGCGGCGGCGGAAGCTGGAAGCGGCGGCAGAGGCGGCGGAGATAGAGGAAGAGGCGTCGAGTGACGAAACCCCTAGCGTCCGCTGGCAAGGGTTTGAGTGTCGAGATGAAGAGGAAAAATTAAGAGTTTTACAGCAAAATAAAAAACCTAGTATAATAGTACCCTAATTTAGTCTATTTTGTACCCCTTAGTTAATTTTATAGATGAGAATGGAGTATAGATAATAGTAAATAAGAGTGGGAATATCAAAAACATTTTGTTGTAAGAAACTTATCCAAGCGTGACGGATCGAAGAGGAAGCAGCAAGAGAGCCGAAAGTTTTGAAGATAGAAGGTCGCTACTTGCAAGTCTATGAGCTTGTAAAGAAAATTTTAGACTTTTGTGAGGAGTTTTGATATTCGTGCAAGAGACCTTTTTTCACCCTCTCTCTCTCTCTCTTTACTTATAAACATTTCAAAACCCATCCAAGGACTTACAGGGTGCTTAAAGAGAAATTTTCTCTAGAAAACCTCATTGAGAATATTTTGCCCTTTTATTTTATAATGAAATTGGAATATTTTATGCGGTGGAACGTAGGTTTAAAACTTTTAGGCTGCAGTTAGGGTTCCCGTTCCCATCATAACCAAAACTAAAATTTAAAGTTCCGGTTAAAATTTTAGACTGTGCTTTTAATTTTTTAAATGAAATTGGTTAACACTGTAATTTCTATAATCCCAAGAAATTCTAGTTTTGTAGTTCTGGTTGACTAATTCAAGAACGTAATTAATTTAGTGGCAAAGTTCTAAATGGGAATATGAAATAAATTGAGAAAAATGGTGACTAAACCATAGTCTTCAACAAGCCGCAGCCCGTTCAACACTCCTTGTCACCAACTCATCAGCGGTTCCCACGTGATAAAAAAATAATAAAAGAATGGTTTTATATTATATGCAACCCAGATCAGATATTTTGAAAAATAGCCCCAAAGAGCACTATTATTAAAAACAAGGTTTTTTTTTTTCTACGTAGGCTCCTAAAATTATTGTTATTTTGAAAAACGCCTCCTAAAACTTGATACTATGAAATACAACCCCTAAACTTTTTACTTAAACTAAACTGGTCCTATACTTAATTATCATTCCTAATATCTTTAGAATTCTCCGTTAAGAAGCTAAAAGGATAGCTTAAAGATAATGGCTTGAAAGAGTAAGACTCTAGTGAGTTTTGCACAAAAAAAGAGATGAGGGTTGTGCTATTATATAAGACTTTTTATCTCATAATCCATCGTATTAGCTCTAATCCAATTATCAATCATAATTAACTTAAGTACAAGGGTATTTTTAGTTAACGGAGAGGTTTTAAAGGGTGTATTTAAAAATATAAAGTTTTAGATGGTGTTTTTCAAAAAAGGTTAATGAAGTTAAGATATGTCTTAACTAAGTTATTTAAGGTATGTACGAGAAGGAAGAGCGACACATCCAACCATAAAAATATATAATTTAAAAACAATGGACACATCCTTTTTCCTTCTTTCACGTAGCTTAAGTAAGTTAGATAAGACATATTTTAACTCCATTTTTTCAATTTCAAAATACCAATGTTTTAGGATTGAATGTATTAAAAAAACACTAAAAACAGACCATTAAGATGCGTGGTTAACTAAATACACCTCCCGGCTTAGAGTAGCGTGGCTACAACCATGGGTAACGATAAACCGTGGTTGATTGGGGAATTTTGTTTGGATGTTAAATAAATGTCCTGGCTAGTCTTATCGATCCCCACTCATCTTTGACCCACCGTTCCATGTAAAAACCATATGTCGCTTGATCTGTTCTCCGCCTCTAGCCTGTTTCTTGCATTTGTCAAGCTTCGGTCTCTGAAGCTGCCCCCCATTAATCTTTGAAGCCAGTTTTAGCAAACTCTTAGTTGATCAAACTGATGGAGGTCCTTTTCAGATCTCCTTCAGATGTTGTCTTCCATCGATTTTCCGGTGAATTTTGGAGGGGATCCCCGGTTGTGTGTGGGTCTTAATGGGTTTTGAGGAGACTTGGTGATTGGAGGAGTTGGACGCCAAGTACCTACAAAGAAGTCCCGGGGTGGTTTGGCGCCACCGAGGACCCTCCGACGATCAACTTAGTACAAGATCCAAGCAGCGTAATGGCTAAGCGTGCCAAAAAATGGCTTGCCTGACCCCTCTGTGATGGAGGTTTATATAGCAGTGATGGCACGCGGCAGCAGGCGCGAGAATCTCGCCGGCAGTTACGCTCCCGACGTCACGGCCGCGTGGAGAGCGGATCGCCCATTAATGGGGATCGCAGAGACATAGAACGTGGGATGTTGCTGGCGGAGAATCCGCGCATGGCGAGAATCGTAGAGCGACGGTTACGCCTGAATGCGGTGGAGCTGGTCGGAGGACCGAGGAAGATGGCTTCGGCCGGAGGACTCGGAGATGAGCGAGAAGGCCGAGGAGACTTAGTCTTGTGGTAGCTCAAGGCGAGCTGAGGGGCCGAGGAGGCCAATATGCGGGGAGCCCCGAGGAGAGCTATCTTGTGATTGTAGGTCGGGTACAGGGGAGGCCTGGTCGGCCTCTGCAGGCCCTATCTTCCGAGTTATGGGACATGTCATCCACCACGTGTCCTGATCCCAAGCGTTGCCAATATTGAGCATCATCATCAGGCCCCCACTCATGTCCCGACCAGCCAGTGGGTCGGGTCAGGAATGGACCGCTGGGCCGTCCGAGGTGAGCTCCCTCCTAATGGTTTCGTCGGGACGCGTCCCCGGGCCGCGAGCTGTCTTTTCTGCCAGCGAATCAGGGCGAGATCTTCGCATTTAAGGAGGGTGCGCCGGTTCGTGTCGCTTTGAAGTGATGGCCCACGTGTCAAGCGTCGGTTGGCTGACGCAACGTGTGCAGACCTGTGACGTCTGAAAGGGCGCGGTCCAGTGCGGGGACGACAAGTGGAGCAATCGGTGTAACAACCCTAATTTCTTATACACTTTTTCCTATAGAATTTTTTCAAAATATTTTTTTAAAAATCCACAAAGGGGTATTTAAGGCTGAGCACAAGATTTAGATAATTATTTTTGTTTTTAATTACAAGCTATAAGAATGAAATAACTCCATTTTTAGTGTACAAGAAATTACTTTAAAATTAATGTATACTAAGAGTATTTATTCTTGCTGCTATCAGTTTAAGTAATTAAAAACCACAATAATTACAAGAAGGAGCTTGCAGCTCATTGGTAATACCTTGCACTGCTGAACCAAGCCACTGGAGTTCAAATCCCATGCCCTACATTATTTTTGTATTTATTTTGTTTTATTTTTTTTTTGGAAGTCAACGGTAAAATGGCCATAACTCCCAAAATATGTACTGGACAACAAAAAGTAAAATTACCAAGTTGTTACTCAGGAAAACCCCCGGCCATTGGATCCTTGACTCGGCCCGACTCGGCGCCGCCGGCCGGCGACTCGGCCGACTCGGTCCGGCGCCGCCGGCCGGACTTGGTCGGACAGCCGAGTCACCAACTAAGAAAAGTTGGCTCTTGACTTGGTCAACCCTTTTGCACACTTATTATACCTGGATCGGTTTTGATTTGGCCAATATATCCCTTTTACTCCTAGGTTTAATGATTTTTAATGAATTTTTAATGTTTTTATATTTTTTTAAAATATTTTTTAATCCAAACCCTAACCCTAATCTAGCCCTATATAAAGACCCCTATCCTCTACCTTTTCCCCTCACAACTCTAAGTCCACTCTCTCAAATTCTCGAGAACTCGATACGAAGAGCGAGAAGCGAAGCGCTGCCGAAATCGACGACGGATTCCGGCGACCGGATCAGGACCTTCGCGACGTTTTCAACGAATCGACAACCATCACGACCTCTAGCTTCCTTAGCTTGTCCAAATCGTAAGTCCCATCCTCTCTATCTCTCTTTTCTATAAGTATAAAAATACGACTTTTTGGAACCCGACGGAAATCGGACAAACCGATTTCTGATTCGGTTTTTCTATAAATTTCCACTTGTCACCTAACACATACTATCTACGCATATTCATGTTGACTATTAATCACCCATAAACCAATTTAATCAAACTTTTTCACATGAAATGATAAGTTCTTTGCAAAACCGTACTCTGTTCATAAAAATACCATGAAGTTCATTTTTCTTAGTTTAATTAATTCCCTCACTCCTAAATAGGTTTATCTTGATCACTAAACTTGTAGAACCTAATTTGAATGAAATTTCACACATAAAATGATAACGTTTTTAAATACCGTATTCTTGCACTTTAATACCTTCAACTTTAACTTGTCATGTTTTACCTTTGAACTTCACCAAAACTTAAAATAAGTCACGGGGTAATGACCTACCCCTACACACACTCAATATAACCATAATTGATAGATATCAAAATACAGAATACGAAATTACAGGACTTTTCACTAAAATACCCTAATCTTTATTTAAAGCTTTAAGTTGTAAACTTTTCTAGATAAAATCTTTTAATAAAATGAAAACCACGATTGGTCATGGACATCGATCGTTTATCTAAACTGTCTTGTGGTGCCTAGGCAAGTGTGTCTAAGGCTAGTGGTTTTTAATTAGGCCCACGACTGTGGTTCCTTTCCACTTACCTGGCACTTACCTGGCCGCAATTGACGGTGAAGAGGCGATTTGAGACTTCTAATGACTCATCGTTTAGACCTTAGAAATAGGCTAGTTGGTTTAGGAAACCCTAATAACTAAAATACGGAAAACTGTACTCTTTTGCAAATAAATACCCCATATTTATAAAACCGTTTTCCCAAATGAAAAGTATTTATAAACCTAAGCAAAGCGCCGCTACAACCCACTTTTGGGAAACCTGTTAGGGATAGTACGGTTCATCGTGCACCCGCAGGCTAGTAGTGCGAGATTCAGACCTCCGCAAGGAGCATTCGGTCTCGAAGGGTTAAAATACGACATTTAAAGAAAACGAGATTTTTGAAAATAAAATATTTATATAAAATTATTCATGTGTTAATATATATATAATTATCATTTAAACACCTATTTTATCCTAATATAAAGTTTCCACATTTTTCTAAAAATTACAAGATTAAAAGTTACACTAAAATACCATGAATTTCAGATAAAACAATTAATACTTTTATTAGGATATATTCACTAGAATAACACAAATAAAATTCACATTCATTATAACAATAAAGACGATTATTAAATACTTGAGGTGTATTTTGAAAAATATACAAAAGTACTTTTTACATAAACCCCATCAAGTTTTACAAATTACTATAAGGCCCCTAGCTAATATTGAACTTCAAATCATCTTCTTGTAGTCTGACTCGGGTTAGAGTCTGACTATTTCTGACTTGAATATGATTCAAGTCAATCTATATTCTTTTATATTCCAACACACTTTGAATACATGAATCCATGAACCCAGTTAACAATATATTCTTTTTGACTGAATCAAACCATGGATATTCATCCATTATCCTGATATTTCATTTACCTGATTATACAGTTACAACATGTTTACTGATATCATGGTTTTGGTCAGTCACCCAATTTACATAATCCAACACTACAATAATGTTAAAACACTACGGGGTTTAAGGGGTAGAGTGGTACGGAAGGTGTTAAAGGTGGCACGAGGTGGTCAGATTAAGACACCTAACCTGAATCCTATTGCTGTTGTACCGTGGCATAACGGTTCCTTGTACTTTCCTTTTGCCCTGATCTCTAGCATATAGAGATCCCCTCGTATACACTGGCATCCTTCTGTACCAAGCTACAAACAACAGCGTTACACAATGTTCCATAATATTCAACAATATAATACTTTAGAAAATACTGTTACTCTATCATTCTCATTCTTCTTATTCTTTTGGGACTTACCGAGCGACCTGTTCGCTGACGACATTCCATCTCTTTCTTCTTTGAATATCGTCAGGTGCGTTGGACCAAGTTGAGATCGAGCCCACCAGTGAAGATTTGGAGCAGTTCCAGGCAGACCCAGAGCTCTAGATAATTATACCTTGTTCTTTCCAGTTTATTTCATTTCCTGTTATGCCACTGTTTAGGCATTGCTTTTTCATTCCAGTTGTATTTTTCTTTTCCTGCATTGTAAAAAGAATGTTATTAATAAAAGTTGCCGTTATTTCCATATTATTCGTCTCTTGTGATTTACTTTATATTGCTTAGTTACGCTTAGCGTATATACTTCTGAGTATATACGTAGCGGGCCTCGTCGCGTCCACTTCGCCGTACATTGGGAAGCGGGGCGTGACAATCGGAGCCGTTGGACGCAAGGAGGCGTCTTGGCGGGAGATGAATGGAACCGTTGGATGAGGTCGCTTGTGACGGTAAATAGAGGTAGGGCCCATTCCGAGGCCCCTACTCCTTCATATTTCTCGTTTCTAGGCCTCGGTTGCTCGGCGCTCATCTCCTTCCTTCCACTTTCGTTTCCTGAGGATCACTCTTCCTAAGGTTAGATGTCTTCTCTTTTCGAGTCAATAGATGTCGTTGAGGTAGGTTCTAGGAACCCTTTAGGTGAGTCTGAGTCCTCCCGGGGGTAGGGGTCGAGCCACACGTGACCAGCTTTCAAAGCCTATCTGTTAACAGAATTAAATTCTGAGAAAAGGCCTCTTAAATCTTTCCAAAGCAACCGATTGAATTAAAAGGTGATTAAATATCATCTATCTATGGGAAAATCTCGAATTTGGAAAGATTTCCCCGTAAAATCTAACCAAAATAACAAAGGAGAATCTCTGGATTTAAAATCCAATGGTGAATAAAATTCACCTAATAATCCAAAGGTCCAAAACGAATGATGGATGCAAATCAAATCTCTCAATGAAAGATTCGACAAAAAACTAATTGACTCGGCTGCTTCTCCTATAAATAGGAGCCAAGGGACACACAAAAAAGAGGCAGAGGGAAGAAAAGAGAAAGAGCCTTGATACTTTGGAAGAATTTGGATCTTCTGCAAAAGAAAACCCTAGGTAAGAAAGGGAAGGCTCTTTGAAAGAAAAGAGAATTTAATTCTCAACAGAGTTTAACTCTGATATAAAACAGGAGAACATAGTTCTCTCTTTTGTGGAGGATCTGTAAAGTGCACATCTTCCCTTGAGTTGAGAATTTAATTCTCAATGGGTTGAGATCCTGCCATGCAGATCCAAAGCATAGAGAGGGAATGGAAGCACGAGAATTTAATTCTCGCAGAACTATAGGAATTTAATTCCTTTAAAATAAAATTAGGGTTTGACCCTGTGTTATGGGAATTTAATTCCTTCAGAATGAAAAGAATCAGGGTTTAACCCTAGTTAAGAACTTAGTTCTGTTAAAACAACAGGAATTTAATTCCCTTAAATCTCATTCCCCAGAATAATTCTTTAATAGAGAGCGGGAGTTTAATCCCCCAAAGCTTTTATTAGGGTTTAACCCTATTCAGTTCTTCACATATATGAGGAATTTAATTCCTACAGGAAATTCAGAGTTCAACTCTTCGAAAGGACGTAGGAATTTAATTCCTCTGAAATTATTGTCAGGGTTCAACCCTACGAGGAATTTAATTCCTGAAAGGGATTAACAGGTCTTCTAAACAACATACAGGGTCACATGTCACCACGTGACCCCCAAAAAGATCTACAGAAAAGCCCCTTTGAGGCAGTGCCTCACGTGACCCACGTGACCCTTGGCAGAGGCTTTAACATACTCCATTTAAACACCCGTCACGTGATGACACGTGATGCTCCAAAAGATGCGATCTTCTCAGCAGAACAAACGAAGGGAGGGCGCCCTCACGTGCTACCACGTGACCCCTCTTGCCTCAGCATCTAAAGCTAAATTGGAACCCCTGAATCTAGTGTTAAAACACTGTTTGGCCTTAGTGTTCAACACTAATCAAAGAACTTTATTTGCAGTGTTCAACACTGATTACCTTAGTGTTCAACACTAATTTGAGATTTTTGTTGCCAGTGTTTAACACTGATCTGTTTTAGTGTTTAACACTAATTTGAAGGCCTTGTTGCTGGTGTTTAACACCAACTATCTTTTAGTGTTAAACACTGACTTATCAATCTCATTCCCAGTGTTCAACACTGATTGGTCTTTAGTGTTTAACACTAGGCATTGGCTCAATTGGCTAAATGGCCAGAGGCAAAGCCTCTCCTTCAAGGGACCAATAGGAGGGCCGATGTCCCAGACATGATTGGACTTAGCCCAAGCTGGCCATAAGTCTTCAATTAGTAATTAACTGGGCTAGTGGGCTCATAACATAATTAATTGGTCTTGATCCCAAATTGGGCCAAAGACTATTTAATCCACTCCGGTTCCAGGGTACATCTCTTCACTCCTTTGATACTTGGCATTGTAATCCCTCAACGTCTTCAAAGAGATGACGGGTCCCGATGACCACACATTGATATGGACTGTGGGGTCCTTAAACCCATGGACTACGACGTCCTTAACCTTGACCGAGATGTCTTAAAACTAACAATGGACTGTGGGGTCCGTAAACCTATGGACTACGACGTCCTTAACCTTGACCGAGATGTCTTAAAACTAACAATGGACTGTGGGGTCCGTAAACCCATGGACTACGACGTCCTTAATCTTGACCGAGATGTCTTAAAACTAACAATGGACTGTGGGGTCCGTAAACCCATGGACTACGACGTCCTTAACCTTGACCGAGATGTCTTAAAACTAACAGTGGACTGTGGGGTCCTTAAACCCATGGACTACGACGTCCTTAACCTTGACCGAGATGTCTTAAAACTAACAATGGACCGCAATGTCCTTAAACTACCCATGGACCGCAATGTCCTTAAACTACCCATGGACCACAATGTCCTTAAACTAGCAATGGACCACTATGTCCCTAAACTGGAGAGGGACCACCATGTCCCTAAACTGGAACAATAGAGCCACAAATGCTCTTTTGCCGGATCTATACGATCCCGTTTAAGTTGATCTTAGCCTCAAATATGGCTAACGTATCCTTAAACCTTCAAACAGACTAGACTATGAATCCCTCCAATCAACTTTGGTTCAAGGGTACATCTCGGAACTCCTTTGACACCTGTCGTTGTAATCCTTCAACGCCGTCAGAGAGGTAACGGGTCCCGACGGCCATACATGCAATGGACCACTATGTCCCTAAACTGGAACAATAGAGCCCAAATGCTCTTTTGTCGGATCTAAACGATCCCGTTAAGTTGATCTTAGTCTCAGATTAGACTAACGTATCCTTAACAAACGTTTGAGTTGATCTTAGCCTCAAATATGGCTAACGTATCCTCAAACCAAACCCCTAAACCCAAATCTAAGATAATACGGATTTGGACTAGTCCACGCCCTACGGGCGACGACATAACTTGGTCTCCGTAAACAATCCACGCGCAACAAAACATAAAATAAATACACACGACACGAAGTGACCATCTGGAGAAGGAGAAAGCTGTTACCGCGACGCGGTAGCGTAATTAACTGCAGGGGCTTGCGCCTGCAGGGAAGAGCGTCCCCACAATAAAAAAAAAACCTCAAGCGAGGGGGAATCTGACGAAGTCTGCTACATCGGACGCATCCGTTCAAACCTTCGATACATGGTGCCATAAATCAACTTGGCATCTTCGGAGAGGTAGACGGATAGCACCAATTAGCATCTGCCCCGAATCTCAGGCGAGACGCCCAGTCGACGCCGCCATTTGGAGGGGAACAGATTCTGGCACGCCCGGTGGGACCTTTTCCTCTTTCCACTCCACACTTCGTGTGTCGTGATTCGCGAACCAATCGCGGTTCGCGAACCAATCGCGATTCGCTAATGGTTGCCCTTGGGTTTCAAGATACTAAGAATTGACGTCTTGCTTATTTGCAGAAAGCAAAGAATCGATGGCTTCTACTTCTGCGAAATGCTCCAACTGCTCGGACTGCAATTGCGACCAACGCTCTGCCTCGCCAGGAGGTATAGCCTACGGACCCCAAGCTGCTTCGTTATTCA
The DNA here is from genome assembly GCA_030015575.1 of Agapanthus africanus. NCBI lineage: Eukaryota > Viridiplantae > Streptophyta > Magnoliopsida > Asparagales > Amaryllidaceae > Agapanthus > Agapanthus africanus. The sequence goes on along the minus strand of CM057343.1, from coordinate 669,531,816 downwards.
CAATACCGGTGGACCAGGTGACTCAGGCCACTACCGGATTGTTCTTTAGGACTATGCTCCCGCCGACAAGCTTCACCGCTCTAGTGCTGACAACGGAAGCTCCCAAGAAGTCAGTCTTTGATCGTCTTACCCCTGACGCGGCCCTTCTCAACGGGTCGCCCAACATCAGCGCCTCAGTCTTCTCTAGATTGGGCCAGAACTCCTGTGGACCCACAATGGGGCCTACAATCCCAGAGAAGGCTGCTTCCAAGAAAGTGACCGGCCCTGCTCCTAAAATCGTCAAAGCGGCTTCCCCTGCCAAAAAGTCGGTCTTTACGAGATTGACGGCTCCAGCTCCCGCTCCTGCTACCCAAAGGACATCGGTCTTTGGCAGGCTAACACCAGCAACGACCCCCCCCACCTACGCAGGGGGCAAGACGAAGCCATCCTCACCGCTGAACCAACGCCATCCGCTCGACACGCTCGACGTCGCCATTGGCGCCGAGTAAGGAAGGCTGGGGGCAACTCCCCCTCTGGGCTAACTCCATCAGCCCCGATGGCAGAAGTTAATGCTGCTGTTCCAACTGGGAACAGCTTCGAGATGCTAAATAAGGTGCGAAGGAATTCTCCTACTGCGGTGCTAAAGAGGTCTCCTCCCCCACTAAAAAAGGTTGCGGAAATAAAGTCAGAACAGCCCCGATCCCCTCAACGGCTGTCTTCCAAAATCTATAAGGTTTGGCGGCAGGCCCGAGACTCGATGATCGATCCAAACTTCTCCCGCCAGCACAAGAAGCTGAAAATCCAACCGGAAGCCGGTCACCAGGCTAAACCACGAAAGGCTGTCTGGACGCCCACCTCAACGGCCCCCTCAACCTCCACTGCTCATAAAAGGAGGAAGCCAGAGAAGATCCCCTAGCCTGCAACGACAGCTAAAAGCACTGAGCCCAGACGCCCTAAGTCTGGGGGCATAATGGTCCACACCGTATGCATGGCGTCAGGAAAAGAAGACAGCCGTGCGTCTACAGGTCATAGACCGCTTACACGGTCGGTGACCAAAGCTCAGGAGCAACAGCAAAAGCTCCAGGAAATGATGAATGCTATGGCCGCACTTACCGGGCCAAAAGAAAACCCAGAAACGTCCTCAGACGAACGCCATGAGGAAGAAACCGACGCCGAATTCCTTCGCCGGATACTGGAGAAGAAGGACAAAGAGGCTGCTAAACAAGCAGCCAACATACAGCGTATGGGCCTTCTCTTCTAAGATATAATAGGAATGATGATCCAGCAGGACCCACCCGCCGAGGATCCCCCAATCGTTCTCGAAGACGACCGAGGAGAAATGTCAAACCCACCACCGGCCCTCTCAACGGCCAAAGAGGAGACAATCTCTAAGGCTGATTTGGTCGACTAGATAGCCCAGCAAATCCGGGTTCATCATGCGACTGAGGCAGCTGGTCAAGTCGTAAAGACGGGCCGGCCGTATCCAAGCTGGTACGACCAAATCAAATACCCGCCGGGTTATACAATACCAAAATTCCACGTGTATAAGGAGACCGGCAATCCCCATCAACATGTTGCCCAGTTCAGGGCCCTTTACGGTAACACCGGCGGTGATGATAAACTGTTGCTTCGCCAGTTCGTGGGCAGCTTATCAGAAACAGCGTTCGAATGGTATTCGGAACTCCCGAACGATTCTATCAAGACGTTCGCTGAAATGGAGCTGCTATTCACTCAGCGATTCGCAAGCGCCAACGAACGCACTCCAATAACGGTGCTGATTAACGCCAGGGTAAAACCAGGCGAAACCTGGGTCCAGTATGCTATACGCTGGCGGAATTTATGGTCGAGATGCGAGCAACGCATTAAGGAAGCACCCGCAGTGGGCATGTTCGTGGGAACCCTAGACCCTCACGCAACTATCTCCCAGTTTATGATGTTCTTTAAGCCAACCACGTTCCAGGCTTTAATCGACAAGTTGGCTCAGATGGACCAGATGGGTCATAGACCACCTCCCCCGAAGTCGGAACCTCGGAATGACAAGGGTAAAGGAAGGGCAACCTTCGTCGCGAATGCCCAGCAGCAACCCAATGCCCCAAAGCTGGCAGATCAATTGGAAGAAAGACGCCGGTATTATAATGAGAAGATGAAGCGTCCCTACTCGTTCCCACGAGACAAGACGAAACGGTTATTCGAGCTGGCAGTACGCAACAGACTTATAAACCTACCAAATCTAAGGCGGCCGCCACAACCCGCTGAGGTGAATAACCCTAACTATTGCCCTTACCATCAAACGGTAAGTCATCCGATTGAGGATTGCTTCGTCTTCAAGGGATGGATTGAAGATCAATACCTCCAGGGGAAGTTTGCACTGTCCGAAAAGTGGAAGGTGAACCCACCACAGCCGCATACTCCTAAGAAAGCAGATACATCGGGGCAACCTGTTCCTTTATTGAAGAAGCTCCATGGGAGGTCGTGCTGTCAACTGAAACCAAAAGAATGCTGAGGGACCTTCGTGCGTGCCCTGCGATCGAATGGAAGGACCCGCTTGAACCTCAAATTATCGAAGGGATGTTGAAGCCGTGCCCAACTACGAAGACTCGTGATAATGGCCCAAATACTCACGCCCGACCGTCAAAATCTTCGAAGAAAAAGAAGAAGAAATCCAACAAGCCCGTGAAACTTGGAGACGAGCACACGAACTTGCAGAAGCAAATCGACGCGCTGGAAGAGTACAATCAAAAGGCGCGAACTCCTGTCACACTGCAAGAGTTCCTCAGCCACATCTTTCAAGAAGGAGATGATAGAGAAAGTTCGTCGGATGAATCCGAGGGATATGTGGCGAGTTGTAACGTAATCTCCCACTCGTTTACCGACGATGAGAAAACTCCTGGCACTAAGAAACTGGGAACAGAGCCTGAACCAGAGCGTGTGTGGCCAACAGATGAAATGATCAACGCCTTTCTAGACGAGATTCGTCTAAAGAGTAAGGCGGATCAGGAGCGTGAGATGGCCGCATCGGAAGGAGCCAAATGCAGGCGACTAAACGAAAGAGTTGAAGTACCTCCGCCAGATCGAAAGGCATCCAAGGCAGACAAGAAGATATTCAAGACGAGGAAAAGGTTTGCCAAAGCCATGTCAATGGGAATGAAGCTACCACCCTCGGAAGGAAACATGCTCGACGGGGTGGAGAAGCACCCTGATTATTGCGCATATCATTGAAAAATTTCACACCCCACGGAGGAGTGCGACGCCTTTAAGATATGGTGGTAAGGATATGTTGCTCATCGGCAACATTTTAAGCGCATGAAACGCAAGACTCGTCGGGAACGAAGGAGTACTGCCGACGGGCACAACAGAGCTATTGGCAGCTGTTACATGGTTAACGCCAGGGGGTCACAAGTTCTCACCTTTGGGAGCGACTCTGATGAAGAAATGGCTCTGGGCCCTCTCTTTAAAGAACCCGTTTTAGGGAAAGAGGAGAAATCGGAGGCCTGCGAGGACATTCAGCTGCGCAATCGCACACTCGCAGAAAAGAATCTCAGGCCCGCGAATAGAAAAGATAAGGGAAATGAAAAAGTCACCGAGGATATCACTTTAGTTGACCAAGTCATGAAAGAATTGACTAACAAAGACCCTCCCAGGAAAGGTAAGGTGGACTACAATATCCTAGCGCACCTAAGGAAGCTACCTTCTCAGCTTAGCATTCTCGGTGCCCTCCTATTATCAAAAGAAGCGCGAGATTCGCTAATTAAGGCGCTACAGGAACCTGAGCAATTCCAAGCCTTCCTCGCCACTGAAAGGATGAAGGATGAACTGGAGGAAGTGCATACGGCCGACATCACTTTTGGTGACGAAGACCTCCTTCTCGGGACGTGCGACCACAACCGTTCCCTATATGTCTCTGGATACTGCCATGATATCAAGATAGGCAAGATCCTAGTGGATAATGGATCCTCCGTTAATCTCCTTAACGTTCGGGTGTTAAAGGAAATCTGCATGAGTGTGCAACACCTCGCTCGTGACAAAATTACCATCTCCGGTTTTGATTCACAATCGTCACGGACTCTCGGATCCGTGATACTAACATTACGCTTTGGACTACTCGTCACAGACATCAAATTTCATGTCATTGACGCCAAGACCAGCTACAACGCCTTGCTCGGTCGTCCTTGGCTACACGGGTACAATATCATCCTATCGACACAACATCAATGCATGAACTACTTCAAGGATGGTTTCGAGTATACCGTAACAGGTGAGCTGAACCCATTTTCCGTGAACGAAGTCCGCAAATACGAAGATGCGAAGTACTTTTTGCCAGATTTCGAGGATGCAGAAAGGTGTCGCAAGCCGGAGAACAAAGCCACCGCCACCATCCCTGTTTTCGGGAGCGATACCGAAGAAGAAGAAGAAGAGATAGTTTATGCCGGTTCATCTCAACGCAACAACCCGGGGACGTCCGCCCCCATATTGGTCTTCGGAAGTGACTCGGAAGATGAGGTTAATGCCGTGTTCTCCAATCGGCTGTCAATACAAGCACCCCCTGACGATGATCAGAGTTTGCAAATCACCATGGTGCCGCGAGAACACTACAAGGATCTCGACACACTTCAAGCTTACAATGTGCAGGACCTGTAAACATTTTACGTCCCTCCCATGCAAAGGGGTGAGAAGTTAATCCTATTCTACCGATCCTCGGAGTCGAAAGTAGAGAAAGAGATTTGGCATGGCGCGGATGCTACACTCGACAGGCTCCAACCCATCCGCCTGCCCAGATACTATACGAATGGATTAAAGAGGCTATTGAAGCGCTAAGGAGTACCCTTAAAACAGACTGTTCGACAAGCTCGGTTCTACAACAGGATTTGGGATGTCCCTGGGACTCAACGCAAATTGCCCAACGGGAAAATGGAAACACTGGGGCTTGGATACGCGAGAACCGGAAAACGGGAACGGACCCACAGTAGCTACGCCATATATACTTTTGATGAAGAAGAGGACGCCCCGTCAGGAAATGCCAACCCCTCATCAAAACTAGATCCCGCGACCGAGTCCGTCGTTTGAAGAACGAATGGACAAGCCTATCAGGAAAGTAGGTCAAAAAGCTCGGGAAGACCACAACCGCGAGATGGCCATCTACGAGAAGGCCATGACGCAACGTCTATTTCAACAGGCTGCAAAAAACAAAGATGCTCATCCTTGTCAACCCGTTGTACGAAAGGCCCGACGCAGAGATGGAAATAAATCAAGAAGCGGAAAGAGGAGCCGACAACAACGACGCAGGATTAGAGAGTTACGTGATCAGGTATTGCGCGGCTCGGATTTGTCCCTCATGAAGAAGATGAGTCGAGCGTACTCCTTCCCCCGAGACAAGACAGAGAGGTTACTCAAGCTCGCTATAAAACATCAAATGATCGCGCTTCCAGAGCCTAAGCACCCTGAGCAAGCTAACAGGGCTTCTTATCTGAGCTATTGCTCTTATCACCAAGCCATAGGACATCCTACCGAAGACTGCTTCACCTTCAAGAACTGGGTCGAGGACCAGTACCAACAGGGCAGATTCGCTTTATCCGACGGTTGGAGAGTAACGCCGCCACAAAAGCACGAACCCAAAGCTGCAAAAGCAGAACCAGATCCACCTCAGTCCTGGAAGCGGATTCGCACCTGTTATACGATTACGATATTAAAAGAAAAGCCCGAGAACATGGATGACCTTCCCTGGTGTTTTGAGAACAGCGATGATGAGGTGGTCTCAGAATTTCCGCCAGCTCCAAAAGAACTGGAAGACGACATACATACTACTGCAGATAACCTCAAGAAGATTGAGTTGGGATCGGCAGATGACCCGCGACCGACATTTGTCAGCGAGCTGCTATCTGAAGAAAGGGTGACTGCGTTAAAGAACGTGCTTCTACGGCATAAAGACTGCTTCGCGTGGAACTACTCCGAGATACCAGGATTAGATCCGGAGATTGCTGTGCATAAATTAGCAATATCCCCAGATATCAAGCCAGTCAAGCAGGCGCCAAGAAGGATGCGACTCGAGCTTGAAATGAGCATCAACGCCGAAGTCAAGAAGCTGATCGATTCTGGGTTTATCCAAGAAGTCCAGTATCCCGACTGGATCGCCAATATCGTCCCGGTAATGAAGAAGAATGGGACGGTACGCATATGCGTGGATTTCAGGGATCTCAATAAAGCCTGTCCAAAGGACGATTTCCCCGTACCAGTAACTGAGCTAATGATAGATAACACGTCCACTCACGAGGTTTTCTCCTTTATGGACGGTTCATCAGGATACAATCAGATAAAGATGCATCCCGAAGACCAGAAGCATACCGCTTTCCGGACCCCTTTGGGTATATTCTGCTACAGGGTTATGCCCTTTGGTCTAAAGAACGCCGGCGCTACCTATCAAAGGGCCATGACAAAAATATTCGACGACCTCATACATGACATCGTCGAGTGCTATATCGATGACCTTGTAGTAAAGAGCATGGCATACAAAGAGCATTTAAAGCATCTGGAGACTGTATTTCAATGCCTTCGGCAATATAATTTGAAGATGAATCCCCTCAAATGCGCGTTTGGAGTCTCCTTGGGTAAATTCCTGGGATTCATCATCCGACATCGAGGTATCGAAATAGATCCATCTAAGATCAAGGCGATCATGGAAATGCCTCCGCCAAGAACCCTCAAACAGTTGCGGTCTCTCCAAAGGAAGCTCGCATACATCCGGCGGTTTATCGCCAATCTTTCAGGCAAATGCCGTCCTTACAGCCACCTGATGAAGAAGAGAACTCCATTCGTTTGGGATCACAAATGCCAAGGTGCACTAGACGAGATCAAGCAGTACCTGCAAAACCCTCCGGTGTTGGCTGCGCCGGTCAAGGGAAAACCCCTCATTCTTTATACAACCGCCCTCGAAGGTTCCTTAGGCGCATTATGGGCACAAGAGAACGATCAAGGGAAAGAGAGAGCACTTTACTACTTAAGTCGAGTTCTGCTGGGGGCAGAAAGCAACTACTCTCCCATTGAAAAACACTGCTTGGTGTTAATCTTCGCGATAACAAAGCTCAGGCACCAAGCGTTGGCGCACGAAGTCCGTCTCATCTCGAAGGTGGATCCTCTTAAATATTTGATGTCAAAGGCTATATTGACGGGTCGACTCGCTAAATGGGCTCTACTCCTGATGGAGTTCTCGATAACGTATCGACCTCTTAAGGCAGTGAAAGGCCAGGCCATTGCCGACTTCCTCGCTGAGCATCCAGTACCTGCCGGTTTTCCTCTGAACTGTGATTTGCCGGATGAACACGCATTCGATGCGATCGGCGGCAGTGATATCCGATGGGAACTCTATTTTGACGGGGCATCTTCCATGAAGAAGCGCAAACAATGTACCCCCATAATCAAATCGGGAGTAGGCCTCATCTTCGTAACCCCACAAGGAGGGATAATGCGCTTTGCTTTCTCCTTAATGGAATCGAGGACGAACAATGAAGCCGAATACGAAGCTTTGATAGCGGGCCTCGAGATCGCCATTAACATGGGAATTGAAGACCTCTCTATATACGGGGATTCTCAATTGGTCGTTAGTCAAGTAAATGGTGACTACCAAACGTGTAAACCGGAGTTGGTGAAATATGGCGAAAAGGTGCAACAACTATTGACCCAAATTCCCTCCTACTCTTTGGAAAGTATACCACGTGCAGAAAATAGCAAAGCAGACGCGTTAGCTAAACTCGCTAAAGAGCTGACTGTCGAGAACCTCGATGACGTCAGAATCGTGGTACAAAGCCGTCGAGTGCTCGCCCCAGCAGAAATATCTCCGGAATTATACGAAGAAAAGGGGGCGACTGAGCAGACGACCCTACAAATAAAAGACTATGAGAAGGCCGAGGACTGGAGGAAAGTCTTCATAGACTACTTTAAGTCCCACCGAATGCCCGAAGAAGCGTCCTCAAGACATCAGCTCATGAAACGAGCTCTATTTTTCGCTTTTGTCAATGACACTCTATACAAGAGATCGTTTGATTCTCTGTGGCTGAGATGCTTAGGACCTGACGAAGCAGAAAGAGTCGTTCAGGAAGTTCACGACGGACTCTGCGGTTCTCACCAAGCAGGCCCGAAAATGAAATTGAAGATCAAACGAATGGGTTATTATTGGCCCACGATGGTCCAAGACCGCCTCGAGTATGCGAAGCAATGCCACTCGTGCCAGATTCATGGAGACTTTATCCACCAACATCCGAATCCACTACACCCAACGGTGGCTAGCTGGCCATTCGAAATGTGGGGGACTGACATAGTCGGCCCCATCGAGCCAGCATCGTCCCGGGGACATCGTTTCATCCTGGCGACAACTGATTACTTCTCCAAATGGGCAGAAGCAGTACCGCTGAGGGAAGTGAAGACGGAGAATATCCTCCACTTCTTCAAGACGCACGTCATCTATCGGTTTGGAACCCCACGGCGGATTATCCTCGATAACGGGCCAGCCTACAGAAGCCATAAGATTAGTCGCTTCGCGCAGCAGCACAATATAGACTGGAGATATTCTTCAGTTTACAACCCACGAGCTAACGGTCTGGCCGAGGCCTTCAATAAGACCTTGACAAAGATCATTAAAAAGACGGTGTCCCGAAATAAGAAAGACTAGCACGAGAGGCTGCAAGAGGCCCTTTGGGCCTATCGAACTACGTTCAAGACGGCCACGAACACAACGCCGTACACGTTGGTATTTGGGACGGATGTAGTGCTCCCCCTCGAGATAGAGTTACCCTCTCTACGAGTGGCGGTCCACTACGAGCTGACGGACGAAGAAAATGCTCACCTTCGGCTCGAGGAGCTTGATGCCCTCGATGAAACCCGGCTCATAGCGCAACAAAATCTAGAGGCCTACAAAGCAAAGATGACGCGCTCATACGAAAGATTGACCAGGCCGAGGACATTCCGCCATGGTGAACTCGTACTAGTAGTCAAAAGATCTATGGTCCCCAATCGCGCCAAGCGGGGAAAATTTGAGCCGAACTATGAAGGCCCGTACATTATAGACAAGGTCTACCAGGGTGGAGCCTATCTACTCATGGACATGCACGGTGGGAGGCCTTTCAGGCCAATAAACGGCCACTTCTTAAAGAAATACTATGCTTAATGAGCCACGGCCTGGGTCAATGATAGATGACGACGACTATGTCCGCTCGCTATCTTCCTAAGCTCAGACTTTATAAGCAGTAGCCGGCCTTCCCCTGAATGGACCGAAACGTCCGTAAACTAATGATGGACCGAAACGTCCTTAAACTAACGATGGACCGAAACGTCCTTAAACTAACGACGGACCGAAACTTCCTTAAACTAACGACGGACCAAAACGTTCTTAAACTACCGACGGACCGAAACGTCCTTAAACTACTACCGCAGCATCCTTAGGCTGACGAGATAAAAAAAAAAGAGAAAAAATATATAAATTAAAAAAGAAAAAGAAAAAAAACCGGTATGTCCATAAGCAAAAGGGGCACAGATGAAAACCCGAAAGGGCTCCGTGAGTAAAAACAGCAGGACTACCGGCGAGTGTTTGTGAAAACCCGAAAGGGCGCAACCTCGTTAAAAGACACTTACAAGATCCTCTCGACCTTGTAAGGAGAAACCACCCGCGTGGGATCCTTACGACTCACAAGGGAAAGACACACTTAGGGATCCTCACGATTCCTAGGGAGAAAATACACTTGCGAGATCCTTACGACTCGTAAGGAGAATTCTCTTATGGGACCCTCACGGCTCATGAGATTTGAAAGTCTTAAGTTACAGAAACCTAAACCTGTTCTTAAGCAAATCCCCTACAACCTTCGATATTGCCCTATAAGGGGCTCAATACTGACCCTTGTATACAATCCACGGGCGCGAATAAATATTTCCCCAGCAAAGTCCCACCCGTGACTAGGGATATGTCCATATGATGAGAAACCCTTGTAGGTCCTCTCGACCCATAAGGAGAAAGCCCTCTTGTAGGATCCTTACGACTTGCGGAGGAACATACACTTAGGAATCCTCATGATCCCTGGGGAGAAAATACACCTACAAGATCCTCACGACTTGTGGGGAGAAATACCTTTGTGAGACCCCTACGGCTCATAAAGTCAAAAGCCTTGGTCGACAGGACCCTTAACCCTGTTTGCTAAGCCACCTTTGTTCAACATCGACAGAGGCAAATGATGATTCGCTCCTGGCAATATCCCAGTTGTAGCGGTGCTGATGCCGAAATCGGTGTCTAAAATCCAAGCTTGCGGCGAAAAAGCTAGCAAGCCACGCATGCCTACGAAATAGCCGAAATGATGGGGCAACTAGCAATAAAAAGCAGCAAGTAAAAATGTATGCATGAAAAATAGCCGAAATGATGGGGCAACTCGCAATAAAAAGCAGCGAGTAGAAAATAAATAGATAGCCGAAATGATTGGGCACCGCGAAAAATAGCCGAAATGATGGGGCAATCGCGACCTTCGCGATATAAAGCTGAAACGATAGAGCATCGCAGAAAAAGAAATAAAATTAAAATAAAATCTATGCCCTACAGGTGATGTTCCATCACACCCTGTACACAATCCCAGGGCGTAAACAAAAAGGGATCATCCGTCTCCCCCAGGTTTCATCAAAAGAAGAAGCCAAGTCTCGACGGGACAAAGGAGACCTGGAGATAGTTTCAACACTCGTCTCGTAACAATGGACACAACTCTAAGCTAAGCGGAACAGCGGCAACTCCCAGTTCCATGGCTCTGTGGTATACATATCGCCAACAGTCAAACCTCCATCCCGTGAAATGCGGATACAATCAGCAAAATTCCTGCTTAAGTGAAACGCGGATAACGTCACTCTTTGACCCCGTGGAAAAAGTCCAGAGCGGATCCTGGTCCTTACGGAGCACGGCAGTGAACCCGTGTGAAGCATCCAGAGCGGAGCCTAGTCCTCGCGCGAGCACGGCAGTGAACCCGTGTGAAGCATCTAGTGCAAAATTCCTGGTTACGTGGAACGCGGATAACGTCACTCTTTGACCCCGTGGAAAACGTCCAGAGCGGATCCTGGTCCTCGCAGAGCACGGCAGTGAACCCGTGTGAAGCATCCAGAGCGGAGCCTAGTCCTCGCCGAGCACGGCAGTGAACCCGTGTGAAGTATCTAGTGCAAAATTCCTGGTTACGTGGAACGCGGATAACGTCACTCTTTGACCCCGTGGAAAACGTCCAGAGCGGATCCTGGTCCTCGCAGAGCATGGCACTGAACCCGTGTGAAGCATCCAGAGCAGAGCCTAGTCCTCGCCGAGCACGGCAGTGAACCCGTGTGAAGCATCTAGTGCAAAATTCCTGGTTACGTGGAACGCGGATAACGTCACTCTTTGACCCCGTGGAAAACATCCATAGCGGAGCCTAGTCCTCACCGAGCACGGCAGTGAACCCGTGTGAAGCATCTAGTGCAAAATTCCTGGTTACGTGGAATGCGGATAACGTCACTCTTTGACCCCGTGGAAAACGTCCAGAGTGGATCCTGGTCCTCGCAGAGCACGGCAGTGAACCCGTGTGAAGTATCCAGAGCGGAGCCTAGTCCTCGCCGAGCACGGCAGTGAACCCGTGTGAAGCATCTAGTGCAAAATTCCTGGTTACATGGAACACGGATAACGTCACTCTTTGACCCCGTGGAAAACGTCCAGAGCGGATCCTGGTCCTCGCAGAGCACGGCAGTGAACCCGTGTGAAGCATCCAGAGCGGAGCCTAGTCCTCGCCGAGCACGGCAGTGAACCCGTGTGAAGTATCTAGTGCAAAATTCCTGGTTACGTGGAACGCGGATAACGTCACTCTTTGACCCCGTGGAAAACGTCCAGAGCGGATCCTGGTCCTCGCAGAGCACGGCAGTGAACCCGTGTGAAGCATCCAGAGCGGAGCCTATCCTCGCCGAGCACGGCAGTGAACCCGTGTGAAGCATCTAGTGCAAAATTCCTGGTTACGCAGAACGCGGATAACGTCACTCTTTGACCCCGCGGAAAACGCCCAGAGCGAAGCCTGGTCTCGCCAAGCACGGCAGTGAACCCGTGTGAAGCATCCAGAGCAAATACCGGACTGTGGAGTCCTTAAAATCCACGGACTATGATGTCCTTAACCTCGACCGTGATGTCTTAAAACTAACGATCAACCCTCCCGATTCCCTACGGATTCTGCCTTGGTTTAAGGGTACATCTCTTCACTCCTTTGATACCTGGCGTTGTAATTCCTCAACGTCTTCAAAGAAGTGACGGGTCCCTGCAACCAAACATCGGACTGTGGAGTCCCTAAATCCACGGACTATGAGGTCCTTAACCATGACCGTGATGTCTTAAAACTAATATCGGACCATGGAGTCCCTAAATCCACGGACTATGAGGTCCTTAACCTTGACCGTGATGTCTTAAAACTAACATCGGACTGTGGAGTCCCTAAATCCACAGACTATGAGGTCCTTAGCCTTGACCATGATGTCTTAAAACTAACATCGGACTGTGGAGTCCTTAAATCCACGGACTATGAGGTCCTTAACCTTGACCGTGACGTCTTTAAACTACGATACCTGGAGCAGCCCCCTGGCCCCGTGCAACACGGACAAGGGCGACCACATCCAGCACTTGCAGGCTCTCACAACCTGTAAGGAAGAAAACTCTCTTGTGAGATCCCTACGACTCTCAAGGGAAAACCCGCTTAAGAATCTTCACGATTCTTGAGAAGGACTTACACCTATGGGATCCTCTCGACCTGTAGGGAAAAAAACTCTTTATGAGACCCTCATGGCTCATAAAATGCAAAAGTCTTAGGAAGCAGATCTTAACCCTGAATCCTAAGCCATCGCTGTCCTACAAGGAGATCAAGATAGAATACCCGCAGAATACATTCAATAAAAAGGGGACACACCATTGAGAGGAAAAACGTATCTTTTATTCATAAACCCAAAATAGATACAAAGTACAATTTATGAAAGAAACAAAAAAGAAAGATACTCTCATTCATGAGCATGTACAAAAAAGGGGAAAAGATACAAATCCTCAAGCCGGCGGGCGGTGCAGTAATTTTACCAGCTCATCGTTCTGTTGCTGAGCCACGGCTTCATGACGCAAGATCTCCAGAAGCCGAGCCTCCGCCTGAGCTTGCTGAGCCTGATACGAAGCAAGCCGAGCTTCGAGCTCTTTCTCGGTGGCTTTATGAGCCTCGACCCTCTCACGAGTGAAAGTGGCAGCTTTATCGAGAGCCACCACTTCTTTTATGGACTCCTGGAGCACTCGCCAGAGTTCGTATGCTTTGTTAGCCTTGGCTGTGAGGCTGGCCTGAAGCTCGCTCAGCGCCTTAGAAGCTAGTTCCCTCTCCGAGAACTTGCGGCCAAGCCTCTTCTCGCATGACGTCATGTTGGTCGCACATCGTGCTATCAGACCCCGCAACTCCGCTTTTGCAGCCACGGCTTCCGAGGAAAGGCGAGAACATTCGAGAGCGTACAAACAAGCCTCCACCTTCCTACAGAACTCCACCCAGACCCGCACCACCTCCTCGCTATGATAGGTGGCGAGAAAAGGAAGAGAGCCGTTAGCTTCAGCGGCAAACGCTTCGGCTGTGGTCGCGCTACCAGCACGGAGCTCCTCGACGAAAGATGATAGGGAGACAAGGCTCAATTGGGCCAAGCGTTCTGAAGCCCGCAAAGCATAAGGGCCGGGCGGCATCACGATGCGCGATTCCAAAGCCATGGAGACTGTCAGGGCTGTTCAAATTTGGCAAATGTTAGTAAAACTCTTAAACACAGAACGAACGGGACTATAATAAAATGTCACTCACCGACAGTCATGCAAGTAGGAGCTGAAGGTTCCCCCGGCCCTTCAACAACCTCGACCTCATCGTCAGCTTCCAAAACTATAAGAGACATCAACGTCATTTCGCGAAATAGTAACAATGCTATGGTAAAAGAAAAATGGCGAATGACACTAACCTTGCCCGGAGGAAAGGACAATACGCTGAGGGGAGATCGCCTGCGGAGCTGCCATCTCCAATAAACGCTGAAATGACTGTCGAGGCGACAGATCAGCGATAGTGGCCGCCAAACCGCGCAATTCTGGGAAAGATAAAAGAGTTCAGACTATGAAAGGGTTGCTAAATTAAAACGCAGAGGGTTACCTTCAACGCTCCTCCCATTCTGAGCCGGGGGGATAGCAGCTTCAACGGTCTCCGCCGTAACATCAGGATTCAACAAAGGAAGAGTAGTCCCGACTACCTCTCTTCCAGCCTCTGAGCCGCCCTCAGTAAGGGTCGTTAGGGCGGCGACCTCCAAATGAGCTTCCCCCAAAAGGGCAAGCGCTCCCTGATCAAGAACCGCCGCTGGAGGCTCTACCATGAGAGGAGCAGCCTCATCAGCCCCCTCCACATCAAGCAAGGCCTCATTGAGAATTCCGGCGGGCTTTAGCTTTAATGGGCCCGTAGAGAGCTCCCCCAGCGTCGAAGACTCTGCACGATTCGAATAAGAATAATGATACATATGCACGGGCATAAATAATCGGAAAGACTACAAAAGAAGCACAACGTACCTATACGCAAAGAAGCCCTCAATATGGCTTCTTCAAGCCACTGCTCCTTCTCAAGGAGGTGGGCTCGCCGGGGTTCAAGGGTAGACTCATGACCACCGGTCCATAAAGAAAGTGCGTCAGCTGCGTCTTCTGAAGCGGCCTGCTTCAAAGCCCTTTCCCCCCATTCCTCCAAAGGACCGATAAATCGCCGCCGAATCCACGAAGGGTCTTCGTAAAAAATTACAGCGGGATAAGACTTCTTCGGAACCTTGGCGTTATGAGACGCGTCTTTTGAACGCCGTATGGCCTCGGCCAACTGTGCGGCCTCCTCATCAGCCGAACTCGGGAAGAAAAGTCCAGCGTCTGACTCTTGCAGGGCCAATGGTTCATCTTCAAGAATAAGCTCAAGCTTCGCCAAAGAATCGAGCAGGTTGGTGGCCGCTTTCCTCCGCCGTTTAGACCCAGAGCCGGTCGCTGAGGATGACCGCTTCCTCCCTCGTGAAGCCTTAGGGCAGCGTCGGCCCACATCGCCCTCGGCGCCCTCATCCCTATTACTCTCGCTCGGTGCCACAACCGAGGATGACATCGCCATTGTCGCCGCCACAGGGGCGGTGCCGCCACCGGCAGGGGTGCTACTACTGGGGCCCGTTTACCCCGTGATCGGGAACCCAATGGCATACCAGCTGTTGGAGTAAGGTCTACCCCTGACTCCCCCGGAATGAGCGCGGTGCCAATCTCCCTCAAAGGGAAGCGGACCGGAACCTTCGGTCGCAGCTTAGCCCCCGAAACCTGAGGAGAGGCATCGTGACCAAGAAGCACCCTTCTTTCTTCAAGAATAATTGGGCTGATCTGATGAAGATACCAGCCCGTAAATGCACCCATGCACCGGAGCATGTACTCAGCTTCAGGGACCATGAAACGGGAGCCGGTGTTCAGCCTCATGAAATGATGAGCGGCATCGCGAACGGCATCGAGCGAAGGGATCGGGGCGACTATAAAAGCCTCGAAAGGAACACCCTGGTCGTATCCAAGCTGTCAGGCGAATCGATGCGGATTGTACCGCATGAAAAGAGCTGCACTGTCCTGGCGAAACACCAAGTAGCCCGGTCTAATTGTATACAAATGCGCGGCCTTCCGGGGCTTCAAAGAAGGTGCGTTGTCTTTCGACTGGTCCCAGAGTTGTTGAACTGGACCCGAGGGAGTAGACAAGACCCGATCATTAAAAACCAGCCCGCCAGCGGCGGCGTGAGGAGAAATCAGCACCCGAATAGCCCCGAATTGAGTCGGGTCAGCGGCAGAAGCACCCACCAATCGCATAAGTCGCGGGAAGGGATAGGCGTCGTAAAACGCGGGCCTCTGATGCATAGCGAAAGCCCACAGCACATGCATTTCGACCCAGGACGTGAAATAATGAATCGAAAAGTTCACTACATCCACGCCGGGTGTAGAGGTATTAGCTGCGGTGCCCAATCCGTGATAGAGGTGCGCCAAGGCCGGGATGCCGATGGCCAACCGCGTCCCCTCAGCAATACGATGAGCCGGGTAGATGACCGAGGCTCTCATGAAGCGGAGATGCATGGGGATAACGAACCAACTGAGCCAAACACTAACAAACCCCACGAAGAACGTCTCCTCGTCCATACCTGGAACAGCAATGGATTCAAAAGATATCGGCGACATAATAGGGATGCAGTACTGAGGTAAATCCGATTCAGTGGTCGGCAGCTTCTTCGGACCGAACCCAAAGGGGTCTCCAATGTTGGCAAACTTCGGAGCTGTCTTCGATAAGGCGTCCTCGCGAAGGAAACGGGCAATGAAGCTCTTGAAAGTAACGCCCTGCTCTTCGGATTCGGTGAATAATCGGTCGAAAATACCTAGCGCCTTGATTAAACTGGGACGCTTGTGGCGGATGGCATTCTCAGCAGACAGGCCGTCAACTGGGGCGGGCTCGGGTTCAAAAATGTACTCGTCAGAAGGCAGCAACTCCTCGTACAGACTACCCCTGATTGGCAACCCCGAGATGTCATAAAATTCGGCCAGAGAGATCGAGACCTCGCGATCTCCTAGAATGAAAGTGTTGGTGGGAAGATTCCATTGGTTCAAAAACGCCTTGACCCACCAGACATGCGGGGACTTATAATGGAAGAGTGACGCGTATATTGCCTGATAAAGCCCGACTTTCTGCAACCGTGCATGATGGGCAGAAAGGATGTAGCGAGCCCAGAGAAGGTAGCACGTAGGGTGTCGAGGAGTAAGCCCTATCTTATAAATTTGCCCCCACGGGTGGGCCTCACCCTGGCAGATACGCCGCCCTAAGATGTCTATGGCCGGGATCGGATGGTTCGGAATACCGGTCGTCGAAGGCTCGAGCCTCCCCGTTGGAGTCCATTTGGGCATTTCCACAGCAAAAACCGTCCTCGGAGGGTCCATCGGTAAGAATGGGAAAGTGGGCTCCGTCGGTACCGCGCAAAGAAAACTCCGGAGACCCTGAATAATCTGACTATACTAAGATCCCCATTGAAGAAGGTTGGTGCAGTTCGGGTCATGGGCCCGGATCATCGCCATCGCTTCCTCATCATATGGTGACTGAGGAAAAGCAGCCTCCGAGCGAGAAAAGGGAAAGCATGGAACAGAAGCCATCGCACCTGAAATCCAATAAAAGAAGACCGTTAAAAGCAAAGTCAGCGATATATATCCATGCATGAACATGAAGACTAGTTAAAGAAAGCAACAGCAGATTTTTCTGGGACCATTGGCTACAAAACACATGGGCCCCACAGAATCAGGATGACGGCTCATTAATAATGAGACCAAATAGTTACAACAAAACAAAGGGAATATCCTCATTAAATAAAGAATGGTAACCCTACACATTCTCCCAACAAGATCTGTCTTGGGCTCTACAATGGATCCAAAAAGATCAAAGGAAAATTCCCACAGAAGACATCATTACAAAGCTCATGTTTCATTAATTGCAGAAGGACAACCTCGGGTCAAGAGACCCCAAGAAGCCTCCGTGTGAAGAAACTGAGTTCTTCATTGGAATTAAATTCCTTATTAAGAGAAGGGAATTAAATTCCCAGAATTTTTTTTGGATGGAATTAAATTCCATGGAGTTGAAACGCCATCATCATCTCCCCAAAGATCATCTAAACCCTAAGAGATCTACAGTTCGAAGGTTAGGCGGTTTCCTGTTCTTATGGAAAAACTTGAAGAAAAATGGGTTCCTTGTTGAAAAAGGGTAAAAACCATTGTTTTGAATTTAAAATCCAAAGGAATGTGAAAATTCACTGTTTGTCCAAAAACATTACCTGAGAAAAAAAGGGTCACCTGAACAGAGTTAAACTCTGAAGATTGTTTCAACACAGAGAACTAAGCTCTGGAAACGAGAATTAAATTCTCAAGGGAAAAAGTTCTCAGAAGAAGAAGATGAGCAAAGTGAAGGCTCTTCTGAAGAAACATGAGTATTTATAGGAGGTGATGGAAACGTTTCATCTCCCCAAATCCCTAGAGGAATCCAACGGTCACAAAAGGGGACAGCGTTGCACTCACTTGCGGACACGTGAGAACAACGCTGTGGGGGCATTTGTTTCCTGATTTAAAATCAGGGAAGCTCGCGGAAAAGGCTTCAGAAAAGGATCACGTGCTTACACGTGACCAGCAGTCACGTGTTGGCACGTGACAGCTAAAAGTATCGGCAAGGCAAATTCAGTTTCCCAACTACATCGAAGAAAAGAGCTTCAGAAAGGGTCACGTACTCCCACGTGACCAGGGTCATATGTTGGCATGTGACACTCAAAAGCGGCAGACTCAATTCCCTGATTGAATCAAGAAAAAGGCTTCAGACCAGGGTCACGTGGTGGCACGTGACAGCTAAGCAGCGATCAGAAAGCAGAGCGCAGAAAGAAAGAAGAGGGCTCGTTACAAGGGGGTCACGTGCCTACACGTGACTAAGGGTCACGTGGCCACACGTGACCAGCTTTCAAAGCCTATCTGTTAACAGAATTAAATTCTGAGAAAAGGCCTCTTAAATCTTTCCAAAGCAACCGATTGAATTAAAAGGTGATTAAATATCATCTATCTATGGGAAAATCTCGAATTTGGAAAGATTTCCCCGTAAAATCTAACCAAAATAACAAAGGAGAATCTCTGGATTTAAAATCCAATGGTGAATAAAATTCACCTAATAATCCAAAGGTCCAAAACGAATGATGGATGCAAATCAAATCTCTCAATGAAAGATTCATCAAAAAACTAATTGACTCGGCTGCTTCTCCTATAAATAGGAGCCAGGAGACACACAAAAAAGAGGCAGAGGGAAGAAAAGAGAGAGAGCCTTGATACTTTGGAAGAATTTGGATCTTCTGCAAAAGAAAACCTTAGGTAAGAAAGGGAAGGCTCTTTGAAAGAAAAAAGAATTTAATTCTCAACAGAGTTTAACTCTGATATAAAACAGGAGAACATAGTTCTCTCTTTTGTGGAGGATCTGTAAAGTGCACATCTCCCCTTGAGTTGAGAATTTAATTCTCAATGGGTTGAGATCCTGCCATGCAGATCCAAAGCATAAAGAGGGAATGGAAGCACGAGAATTTAATTCTCGCAGAACTATAGGAATTTAATTCCTTTAAAATAAAATTAGGGTTTGACCCTGTGTTATGGGAATTTAATTCCTTCAGAATGAAAAGAATCAGGGTTTAACCCTAGTTAAGAACTTAGTTCTGTTAAAACAACAGGAATTTAATTCCCTTAAATCTCATTCCCCAGAATAATTCTTTAATAGAGAGTGGGAGTTTAATCCCCCAAAGCTTTTATTAGGGTTTAACCCTATTCAGTTCTTCACATATATGAGGAATTTAATTCCTACAGGAAATTCAGAGTTCAACTCTTCGAAAGGAGGTAGGAATTTAATTCCTCTGAAATTATTGTCAGGGTTCAACCCTACGAGGAATTTAATTCCTGAAAGGGATTAACAGGTCTTCTAAACAACGTACAGGGTCACGTGTCACCACGTGACCCCCAAAAAGATATACAGAAAAGCCCCTTTTAGGCAGTGCCTCATGTAACCCACGTGACCCTTGGCAGAGGCTTTAACATACTCCATTTAAACACCCGTCACGTGATGACACGTGATGCTCCAAAAGATGCGATCTTCTCAGCAAAACAAACGAAGGGAGGGCGCCCTCACATGCTACCACGTGACCCCTCTTGCCTCAGCGTCTAAAGCTAAATTGGAATCCCTGAATCCAGTGTTAAAACACTGTTTGGCCTTAGTGTTCAACACTAATCAAAGAACTTTATTTGCAGTGTTCAACACTGATTACTTTAGTGTTCAACACTAATTTGAGATTTTTGTTGCCAGTGTTTAACACTGATCTGTTTTAGTGTTTAACACTAATTTGAAGGCCTTGTTGCTGGTGCTTAACACCAACTATCTTTTAGTGTTAAACACTGACTTATCAATCTCATTCCCAGTGTTCAACACTGATTGGTTTTTAGTGTTTAACACTAGGCATTGGCTCAATTGGCTAAATGGCTAGAGGCAAAGCCTCTCCTTCAAGGGACCAATAGGAGCCTTCAAGAGACCAATAGGAGGGCCGATGTCCCAGACATGATTGGACTTAGCCCAAGCTGGCCATAAGTCTTCAATTCGTAATTAACTGGGCTAGTGGGCTCATAACATAATTAATTGGTCTTGATCCCAAATTGGGCCAAAGACTATTTAATCCACTCCGGTTCCAGGATACATCTCTTCACTCCTTTGATACTTGGCGTTGTAATCCCCCAACGTCTTCAAAGAGGTGACGGGTCCCGATGACCACACATTGATATGGACTGTGGGGTCCTTAAACCCATGGACTACGACGTCCTTAACCTTGACCGATATGACTTAAAACTAACAATGGACTGTGGGGTCCGTAAACCTATGGACTACGACGTCCTTAACCTTGACCGAGATGTCTTAAAACTAACAATGGATTGTGGGGTCCGTAAACCCATGGACTACGACATCCTTAACCTTGACCGAGATGTCTTAAAACTAACAGTGGACTGTGGAGTCCGTAAACCCATGGACTACGACGTCCTTAACCTTGACCGAGATGTCTTAAAACTAACAATGGACTGCAATGTCCTTAAACTACCCATGGACCGCAATGTCCTTAAACTACCCATGGACCACAATGTCCTTAAACTAGCAATGGACCACTATGTCCCTAAACTGGAGAGGGACCACCATGTCCCTAAACTGGAACAATAGAGCCACAAATGCTCTTTTGCCGGATCTATACGATCCCGTTTAAGTTGATCTTAGCCTCAAATATGGCTAACGTATCCTTAAACCTTCAAACAGACTGGACTATGAATCCCTCCAATCAACTTTGGTTCAAGGGTACATCTCGGAACTCCTTTGACACCTGTCGTTGTAATCCTTCAACGCCGTCAGAGAGGTAACGGGTCCCGACGGCCATACATGCAATGGACCATTATGTCCCTAAACTGGAACAATAGAGCCCAAATGCTCTTTTGTCGGATCTAAACGATCCCGTTAAGTTGATCTTAGTCTCAGGTTAGACTAACGTATCCTTAACAAACGTTTGAGTTGATCTTAGCCTCAAATATGGTTAACGTATCCTCAAACCAAACCCCCAAACCCAAATCTAAGATAATACGGATTTGGACTAGTCCACGCCCTACGGGCGACGACATAACTCGGTCTCCGTAAACAATCCACGGGCAATAAAACATAAAATTAACACACACGACACGAAGTGACCATCTGGAGAAGGAGAAAGTTGTTACCGCGACGCGGTAGCATAATTAACTGCAGGGGCTTGCGCCTGCAGGGAAGAGCGTCCCCACAATAAAAAAACCCCTCAAGCGAGGGGGAATCTGACGAAGTCTGCTACATCGGACGCATCCGTTGAAACCTTCGATACATGGTGCCATAAATCAACTTGGCATCTTCGGAGAGGTGGACGGATAGCACCAATTAGCATCTGCCCCGAATCTCAGGCGAGACGCCCAGTCGACGCCGCCATTCGGAGGGAAACACCATACACCTGGGGAACTGGAACGGTTAGCATGCGTATTGAATGTGGGGGGAGGTGAAGCGCCAGGGCCGCGTCGCTTCGGTTCCGTCGGAGGAGGCTTAGAGATCAACACGTGGCAGCGACTCCTTGGACGAGGGCGGGTGACCATTGAGTTCCTCTAGGGTTGTTCCCCTCCGAATGGCGGCCGAGACATTAGGACGTCTTGCCTGAGATTCGGGGCAGATGCTATTTGGTTTTATCCGTCCACCTCTCCGAACATGCCAAGTTGATTTATGGCACCGTGTATCGAAGGTTTAGACGAATGCGGCCGATGTAGCAGATTTCGTCAGATTCCCCTTCGTTTGAGGGGATTTTGATTGTGGGGACGCTCTTCCCTTTAGGCGCAAGCCCCTGCAGTTAATTACGCTACCGCATCGCGGTAGCCACTTTCTCCTTCTCCAGAATTTCACTTCGTGTCGTGTGTGTTTGTTTTGTTTGTGGATGCCCGTGGATTGTATACGGAGACTAAGTTATGCCGTCGCCTGTAGGACGTGGATTAGTCCAAATCCGTATTTACTTAGATTTGGGTTGGTGTTTTAGTTTAAGGATACGTTAGCCAAATTGAGGCTAAGATCAACTTAAACATTCGTTAAGGATACGTTAGTCCGATTTGAGACTAAGATCAACTTAACGGGATCGTTTGGATCCAACAAAAGAGCATTTGGGGGCTCTATTGCTCCAGTTTAGGGACATAGTGGTCCATAGGTAGTTTAAGGACATTTCGGTCTGTATTCCAGTTTAGGGACATGGTGGTCCATAGGTAGTTTAAGGACGCATAAGTCCGTGGGTTTAAGGACCCCACGGTCTGTGTTTTGGTTTAAGGACGCATAAGTCCGCGGGTTAAGGACCCCATAGTCCGTGTCTTAGTTTAAGGATGCATAAGTCCGTGGGTTTAAGGACCCCACAGTCCGTATCTTAGTTTAAGGACGCATAAGTCCGCGGGTTTAAGGATCCCACAATCCGTGTTTCAGTTTAAGGACGCATAAGTCCGCGGGTTTAAGGATCCCACAATCCGTGTTTTGGTTTAAGGACGCATAAGTCCATGGGTTTAAGGACCCCACAGTCCGTATTGATGTGTGGTTGTCGGGACCCGTCGCCTCTCTGACGTCGTTGAAGGATTACAACGATAGGTGTCAGAGGAGTTCGGAGATGTACCCTCGAACCGGATGTAAATTGATTTAAGACAGCAGCTGTGCTCAGTCAATTTAATTTGAGGACTTACGGCCATGATTGGGCTAAGTCCAGTTGAAAAATGTTCAACGCTTTTATTTGTTTTTGGCCTATTAGGCATGTGCTAGGGCTTTGCCCATGTTTAAGTAATGCATTGCATTTTTTTATTTTGTTTGGGCTCTGCCCATTTATAAATGATACGGAGCATCAATTTTTTTTGGACTCTGTCCTTTCATTGCATTTTATTTTGTTTGGGCTCTGCCCTTTTATAAAAGATGCAGAACATCAATTTTACTTGGGCTCTGCCCTTTTATTGCATTGCAATTTATTTTGGCCTACTAGGCCTTTTTGATTTGGGCCTGACCCTTTAGTAAACAATGCATTGCATTTGTCAGGTGTTTTGCGCGAATTACTGAGCGCAAGCACCTGTGGTGACGACACGTATCACGCAAGCTCAGTGCGCTGCGCCAGTGCGCTGCGCTTGCGCTGCTGACACGTGGCGCGCTCTGGTGAGTTGCGCCAATTTCAGAGAGCAAGGCTCTTTCTTAAAAGCGCATAGCGCAAATGATTCAGATGCTGACACGTGGCGCTCTCTGGTGGCTTGCGCCAACCCAGGAGCGCAACAGTGCAGTTTTTGCAAGTGCAAGGCACTATTTCAATAATCTTGAGAATTTTTAAGATTCCAGAACCAATGGTTCATAAAAAAAAGTGCAAGGCACTGTTTGATTTCTTGATCTAATTTAGATCAAAGAAAATAAGTTTTTCTTGTTTTCAGATAACCAGTGGTTCATAAAAAAGTGCAAGGCACTTATTATTATTTGAAGATCATTGATCTTGTTCTTAGATCAATGATCTATTAGAAAAAATTCTTCTATTTTGTGAAGGTTTATACCTTTATTTTGAACTTTCTTCAAAGTTCTCTCTGTTTTTTTAAGGTTCTTAATCTTTCCCAATGTTGATGATCTTTTGAATTGGGGTCTAGGGGCCTTTATATAGTGCCCATAAGTTTGTTAAATTAGTTAACGAGATCATTCTGTGAGTGATTTGGGGAATTTTCCCCGCCGTTGGATCTTTGATCCAAGGGCTTTTGTTTTACAGAAGACAATCTTCTTGTTTTAATAAGAACAGAAAGATTTTTCTAAAATTTTAATTCTGTTTGGCGCAGATGCACCAGCGCTCGACACATGTCGCGCAGCGCACAGCGCAGCGCGGCTGCGCTTGCGCAACTGCGCTGACACGTGCCGCGCAGCGCTCGCGCAACTGCGCTGACACGTGTCGCGCAACGCAGCGCTAGCGCAACTGAAGCTTTGCTTCCTTTAATTTTTGTTTTAAATAGAGCCTTGCTTTGATTGGGCGCACTGCCTTGAACGCTGCACTGTCGTATCAGCTTCTGACACGTGGCGCGTTGCGCGCAGCGCACGGAATTTGAAGCGTTGCTTCAAAATTTTGAATTTTTGAAATTCAAACAGAGCCTTGCTCTGATTGGGGGAAACAAATGCGCCCCCCCCGTTGCGCTCACGTAGCGCACACGTGAATGCAGCGGTGGCAAGATCCCAACCGTTGGATCAATTAGGTGAGTTGAAGAGGCGCAGGCGCCTATAAATAGGATCCTTGGTCCTTGGTAAATTTTTTACCATTTTCTTGAATCTTGAATTTCAGAGCCTTGCTCTTGCTTAAGAACTTTTAGAGCCTTGCTCTTGTTTCTTTCTAAGAACTTTCAAAGTTTAGAACCTAGAACCATCTTAGGTAAAAATTTTAAATTAAATTTAATTTAATTAATAAAGCCTTGCTCTCATTGATCTTTAATTTAAAGAAGACCCTTTTGGGGTTTCAACAACAGAGCCTTGCTCTCAAAAGTTCATAGATCCACAAAGATCTTGCTCATGGGTTTTAACCCATAAACAGAGCTTTGCTCATGGATCAAATGCAGATCTTTTTTGATCTGAAAATGGAGAACTCCTAAAAGTTTTTATAGATCTTTAAGATCCCAAAGTTTTAATCTTTAGGAGTTAAAGTTTTCTTTTTGATGGATTTTTCCATCATTATTATAGAGCTAGGCTCTTTTTAAGGAAATTTTATTCCCTTGAGACCAGAGTTTGACAAATGTCACTCTGTGACAGAGCTTTGCTCTAAAAGAGAAGATTTTCTCCTTGTCTATAAGGATTTCCTATCAATGAGGATATTCTCTTGGGGATCTTTTCATTAATTGACAGTCTCACCCAATGATGGGGATGTCTTGTTAAATGATGCACTGTCACCCATATTTTGTGGGTCCCCTACCCACTGCATTGAAGTGTGGTGTAAAATTTTAAAATGTTGAGCGTTGGAATTATAACACTGACAGCTAGTCTTTGTCTCTCTGCAGGAAACATGTCTGCCAATTTGTCTTTTCCGTTTGTTCGCTCGGAGGAAGGGTTTCCCCAGGCACCGGTGGACCGAGTGGTGCTCGCTCTCATCAAGGATCATTACCCCGAGCACAAGAGCCTTCACTTGTGGGGTAGGTGGTACAATGAGATCATCCAGGATCGCCGAAGTTTCAGTTTCGCCACGCCGTCCGAGCCAACATCTTCACTCCCCTACGCAGATGAACCCCCGATGAAGTATGCCGTGGAGGTCAAAAATTGGAATTCGGATGACCTCCTCCAGCCTGCGATTGGTGCTATCCCCGTGCAGCCGCCGCCAGCAATAGATATTTTAGGGAGGCGAATCTGTCAGGGTGAAGCACGCCCTTGGGGACAGGCCTATAATATTGGATTGATCCCACGACCGCCTGCCGGATATTTGCAATGGGCCCGGTACATCCTATCAGCGAAAAGGACTCATCTGATGAGGATTAGTTTGTACTCGGCCATTTACATCTCGCTCTTTGAGTATCCTTCTCCTCCAACGTGGTGGATTAAGGCTTTTATCAAGCAATGGAACATCCCCACCCACACCTTCCTGGTGACGGACCGGGAAGTCTCTATCTCCTTGGAGGAGTTTGCTGAAATCTCGGGTCTGCCGATGAGGGGGGAGCCTTACGAGGAGCTTCTTCCTCCTGATGAATACGTCTTTGCCACCAAGCCGCTGGTGTTTGACCTGACCCCGGAGAACGCTATTCAACACCAGTTCTCGGGCTTGGTGAAGGTGTTAGAGATCTATGAAGGACTCTATCTGGAATCGGGCGTCCGAGGCGTCAGTTTCGCAGATTTTATTGCCCGCTTCATTCGACCGGAGTTCCTATCGGAGCGGAGCGAGAAGTTCGCCCAGCTCGACGACCCTTTTGGATTCGGTTTGGATCGCCGACCCACATTGGAGGATGACCACAAAGACTTTTATCTCCCCGGTGTCGCCGTCGTCCCTTTCTCAGAAATTGCCGTCCCAGGCATGGATGAGGAGACCTTTTTTGTAGGGTTCCTGGGCTTTTGGCTGTGCAGCTTTGCGCTCCCCATGCACCCACGCCATATGCGGCCATCTGTTTTCTATCCAGCGCATCGGATGGTGGCTGGTTTGCAGTTGTCAGTAGGAATCGTCGGGCTGGCTTATCTTTATAATGGACTTAGCGTAGCGGCGGACGCTAGTGAGCCTGGGGTGCAACCCGCTAACTTCCCGATGCACTACTTCACCTCTTGGATGGAAATGCACGTGCACGAGGTGTTCGGCGCCCATAAGATTCCTCCCTTTTTTGAGAAATGCAGACTCCCGAGGGTCATTCGGTTGGTCGGGGCTTCGATCGTAGTTGCACCTCCGCGGGAGGCTAGGGGCTACTCCTTCGTCCATACCTGGTCGGAGCGAAGGTTTCCTTCTTGGATAAGGTCATAACAATAGGCTCAAAGACCACCAAGTCGGTAGTGCCGCTACGCGATGATTTTAAAGACGGGGCTTCCATATTGAAGGCTCGGGAAATCCACCATCTCTACTCCATTCGGCCAGGCTACCTGGTGTTCAGGCAGAATGAGACAGCACTCTTTATGAGGTATAACCCTCACCGGTTTGCTCAGCAATCGAGCTACAACCAAGGGATCCCGATGGAAGCTTTCTTGGAAAAGCCCGTGGTTAGTCGAGAAGGGATAAAGAACGCCATGCACCATTTCATGCGGCTTAGCACGGGTTCCTATTTCTTCATCAGCGAGCCGAGCTGCGTCCCCAAGGTCCTCAACGCGTACGTGGCTTGGTACGCACATGCTATGGGTCCAGTTATTCTTATGGAAAAGCGCATGCTAGTTGACCGCAAGGGTGCGCCTCCCGGCGGCGATCGCAAAGCTCTCTTGAAGCCGAGGACCCCGGTCATTCCTCCATTGAAAGGTGCTGGAGTTGGACCTCCGTGCGTGTTGAGCCCTCCGCGCGGATTGCCGCTTCGCGATACTGTGGATGCGCCACCAGCCCCCCGTGCTCCAGTGGAGGCGATAAATGTGGTATCGCCGGAGTCCGGCGCAGGCACGGATATCGGGACCCGCCGCCCCAAGGCGCCTGCCAAGCGCAAATCAATCCCGGGTGCATCCAGAGCTGGCGGGCAAAAGAAGAAGAAGTCGCTCCTCTCCCTCGACGCGATCCTCGGTTTAGAGCCCGAGGCCCCTCTTACCGAAGGAATAAGCGAATATGGCAGCAATAAGGGCTTCTCGGTAGACCCCGCAGACACCGATTTGGCGGCCGCTATTGCAGCTTCTGAGCGATCAGCGAGGCTCGAAGCGATGTTGAATAAACTCGCTGAGTCAGGTAACCATTAGCTGCTTTCTTCGTAATTTTATCGCATTTTTTTTACTAATATTTTCCCCCATTTTTCAACAGGTGTCACTACCGAAGAAGTCATTGCTGCCTCTTTAAAAACCTTCAAGGAGGAGGAGGAGAAGCGCGCTTTAATGGGCGTTGGTACGTCTCACCTTTAAAAAAATTTTGCTATCTTTTCTGATAGTCAACCTAACCTTCTTCCTTTATTTCTTTGCAGGGGCTATACCAGTTGGTGCGGGGACTCTCCCCGGGCCTGTTACTGAAGTCCCAGTCTCGTCGGGGCTGCTGCGAGAGCCTCGACTCGACAAGTCGATGAGGGATGCCTTGAAGAATTTAGAGGCAACCCTGTTCACAGACGAGGACGCCTCAATGAAAGAGGCTCTGGTGAGGTCCGTCTCAACGGCTCGGGAGGAGAGGAAGCGGCTGAGGCGCGAGGCGAAAGCGCGCAGGGCTGCTTTGGCCACAGAGGCAGGCCCTAGCACCATTATTCTCTCTGCTTCTCCTTCTGAAGAGCTCCCGGCCGGTCTATCTACCGCACGCAGACAGGTAGCGCGTGCAGTTCGGGAAGCTAATGATAAGTCAACTTCATGTAATGCACCTTTCAAGATTTTGTTGTAAGGATTGTAAACCTATGGGTTCTTATACATCTTGTTTTGCAGGGCCAAGTCCAACCGAAGGGGAGGCGGAAACCGTCGAACCTAAGGGGACGGAGGAAGAGGCACCGGCCGAAACTGAGCCGACGGTGGGCGACGTTGCCAAAGTTGCTGAACCCGAAGTAAGGGCTGAGGAAACGATACCGGAAAGGGTCGTTGATGCCGAGCCCAAGGTAGCGGCAAATGAGACGACCGCTGTAACTGAGCCCGGGGTAGCGGCGGACGAGGCGCTTGAGACCGGCGACCTCATGGTGACGGCGGATGAGATAATGGAGACCGCCGAGCCCGAAGAAGTAGCGGGTGAAATGGGTACGACTCTTGGGGAAGAGCCAGCCGCTCTTTCTCAAGAGTCCGGCAATGTTCCGATTATTGCCATCCCCGTCTACGGTCCTCCGTCGTCCCATGGCCGTGCGAGTACGATGACAGCCCCTGTCGAGTCCGGTGATGAGGCCACGGGAGGTGGACTCGTATCGATGGAGGAGGGAGACGCCTCCGTTTCGGACGGTGGCTCATCAGGTAAATTTCGAGTTACAGTCCATTAGTTTTATCTTGCAATCCTTTCTGACAAGTTTATCCTTGTTTTTTTTTACACGGGTGCGGCCAGTGCCGATGCTCCATTGCTCGAGGGAGCGCCGTCAACTACTGCCTTGGCGGTGGTCACCTCTCAGCTTTCCCTTGTATCCTCAAAGATGTTGGAAGGTATGGATTTGCAACCTATCAGTTTTATCTTTCAGCCTCATAATTTATGTACTAAAGTCGTACTGTTGTGCCTTTTCAAGAGTGCTTTTTGATCATCTTTATCAGGTGTTGCTCCCACACTTCTCCTTCCCATCTGAACTCACTTCTTCCTCCAGTGGCGCTGGTGAGTATAGTTTCTAACTGATGTCTTTCTTTTTTCAGTAATGGATTTATTTCTAACTTTCCCTTGTCCTGATTGCAGTGCTACAAATCGAAGGAGGGGATGAAAGATCGGTCGCGCCACCGGCCCTTCCGGCCTTACCACCTGCTGCAGCTGGTATAGTAGACTATCTTATCAATGACTTTTTTACATTTCTTGAACCGTCATCTAATCGCATTTCGTCTTTTCAGCTGTCGTTCCGACCCCGGCGCCCTTTGAGTCTCGCGTTATAATGCCGGCAGGCCCTTTCCTGAGAGGTCCATCTTCGAAAGGCGCTGCGAATAGTCTGCGCATGGTGAGCGACTACATTGAGGAACTCGACGTCGAGACTCCTACGTCTGCTGCAGATTTTGTTACGGCGGTTAACCCGATGCTGGTGATACTCGTAAATTTCCATGACGAGGGCATCGTTGCGTCTTGGGTTAACCACTGCAGGGAGATCGAGGCCCGCCTGCATCAACTGGAGTTTATGCGCCCTGCTCCCGAGACCTTAGCCGTAAGCAATCAAAGAGCAGCGTGGATTGAGCAAAACGCTTCTTATGTCCACCACTTGGAACAAGAAACAGTTTTAAGGCTAAGGGAATACCAAGAGACCTCGAGCGAGACGGCTCGTCTGCGTGCTGAGGTTGAGGCGAATGCTGCCCAAGTGAAGGGTATCTTTGAGGGCCTCCTGGAACGCATCTCTCATGGGCTAAACTTGAAGCGAAAGCTTGATGTCGCCGAGCATGACGCCCCAGGCCGCGAAGCTGCTCATCAGGCCGTTGGGGAGCAGCTTGCATCCTTATTGCAGCAGCGGGCTCAAGTGGAAGCAGAACTGGTGGTGGTGGCCGATCAGGAGAAAGCGTGGAAGGAGGTGCGCGAACAATTGATAGGGCTGTGCAAGACGCTTCCTTCCCAGTAGCTGCCCTTGTATCAATATACTTGTAAAAAAAAATTCTTTTTGAATAACATGTATCCATTCTTTATTCTTTTGTACGATTCACCTTGTACTTGATTGAATTAATAAATAAAAATACACATTTTTTCTTTGCAATGTCTTGTATGCTCTTTTGCTTTCTCCCTTTCTCTTATTATCGGTATGCTGTCTTAATAAACATGGTTGACAGATAATAGAGTAAGCATCTTAGTTTCTCCAAGAGATAGCGATGGCTTAAGCCGCAGGTTCAAATCCGCCACTTAAGACTTTTCAACTCTATGAGCCGTGAGGGTCTCATAGAGAATTTTCTCCCTACGGATCGAGAGGATCTCGTAGGTGGATTTTCTCCTTAGGAATCGTGAGGATTCCTAAGTGTATTTTCTTTTATAAGTCATAACAATCCTATAAGAGAATTTTCCCTCTTACGAGTCAAGATGACCCGTAAGCGGTTGTTTCCCTCCTTGTCGAGATTCAATTTTGGAGAGTGAGACCCGTGAATAGTATGCAAGAGACCGTTTTGGGCCAGCTTGTAGGGTCCCAGTGCTTAGGGAATAAGTTTTTTAATTCTTATTGTCTAAGGCTTTATCTTACGAGTCGAGTCGCATCAAGACGTTCTCGCAAAGACATCAATTTCTTCACGAGTCGAGACGAATCGAGCATTTCGCACAAGAATATCCTAACGTCACGGTTAACCTCTGCTCTTTACGACAGAAGTCTGTTAGGGCCTGTGGTACTCAGAGTTTTGGCCGTCGTACCGTCGCATAAGCTGATATATTCCTCGATAGGCAATCATGCTGTTCGAGTAGCCCTGCGATTGCCGTGTCTCTGATCCCTTCGGGGGCTGGACAAGACGTCTTCAAGCAATCCTCCTTGGCAGTTTGACCGTCGGAAGAGCAAGCACTAGGAATTTGCCATGCCACTTTTTACTTGAGGTTAGGCTCATTTTGGTGAGCCCCGATGAGTCATAACCACTCCGCGCTGGTGTGGGATGATCTCCAATAGTCTTTCAGGTTTTATGTGAGTTGCCGTCAAGACCCTGAAGCTAGGAATTTGGCCTTTGCTTCGTTTGCTGGCATCGCGTCTGCTGTATCGAGACGAATGTCGCGGCGGGAACTAGGGATTTTGCCGTGGCTCCGTTTGTTTGATGATGTTGCGTCTGCTGTGTCAAGACGAACGTCGAAGTGGTGACCGTTCCGCACTGGTGTGAGACGATCTCCGGTTGTCTTTCAGGCTTTATATGACTCTCCGTTAAGACCTTGAAGCTAGGAAATTGGCATTCGCTTCGTTTGCTTTGGCGCGTCCGATCCCTGTTGGAGGAAGGGCGCTGTAGTAACATCTCGTCTGCTGTATCGAGACGAACGTCGAGATGGTGACCGCTCCGCGCTGGTATGGGATGATCTCCGATAGTCTTTCAGGTTTTATATAAGTTACCATCAAGACCCTGAAGCTAGGAATTTGGCCTTCGCTTCGTTTGCTTTGGCGTGTCCGAATCCTGTTGGAGGAAGGACGTTGTAGTGACATCTCGTCTGCTGTATCGAGACGAACGTCGTGGTGGTGACCACTCCATGTGGGATGATCTCCGGTAGTCTTTCAGGTTTTATATGAGTTACCGTCGAGACCCTGAAGCTAGGAATTTTCTTTTGCTCCATTTGTTGACATTGTGTCTGCAAAATTGAGACAAATGTCGAGATTGTCTCTAGGTTGTCTATGAACCGTCGAGATTTGGCTTCGCTTTTTTATGGAGCCTGTTGGGAAGGTATGGTTCCCTCTTTGTTTGTGCCCCTGGATTGTATACAGGGATCGATGTGATTGTAGGGTGTTTTTCGTCACCCCATTGAGATGGGAATACACGCGCGCTTGTCAGGCGCATTACAGATTCCCCCTGCCTAGGGTAGGCCGTGGTTTATTGATTGTGGGGATCCGAATCTCCGGCAACCGCGGACTAAGCTGCCGTTAATTACCCCTCGCATTTGGAGCGAAAGAACCTCCGATTAACGGGTTAAACTGGTCATGCGAACTCAATGTGCAGTACCGTGTTTTGAAGGGGTTTTGGAATATCGGGGGCCCCGCAGAGTTTTTACGGGGGTCCCGCTACCCGGATAGCGGGCTGGGGGTCAAGGGGGCTAGCAGCCCCCTTGCGGGGTGCGGGACAGCGCCCCGTTAGAAATTTTTTCTAACGGAAGACAGTGTCGTGGAGTCTGTGTACGTTTTCCTTCCCCCCCTTTTTTTTAAAAAGTGGAGCTTAATTTCAAAAGGAATTTTATGGTGGAGTTAAACTCCAAAGAATTTTAAATGGAGTTAAACTCCTAAAAGAGTTTTATGGGGAATTAAATTCCTAAAATAGAACTTTATTGTGGAGTTAAACTCCAAAGAATATGTATATGTATATATTTTAAAAAGGGTTAAACTCCAGAAGGGATTTTGTTGGGGAGTGCACGTAAAACGAGGGGAAAAGAAAACAAAATGGCGTCTGAAGGACGCTCGCACGGCAGGTGGGCGCCTTAATGCCCGGGGTCACGTGCGCACACGTGACCGATGGACGCCTCAGCGTCCTGGGGTCACGTGCGCACACGTGACCGCGGGAAAAAAACCCGCGGAAAGGGAAGCCTAGCCCCTAGGCTGGGGAGTTGAACTCCCAAAGGAACTTTTGGAGTTGAACTCCCAACAGAAACAAAATTATGGAGTTAAGCTCCAACAGAAATTAATTTATGGAGTTAAACTCCAGCAACTTTAGAAAGGAGTTAAACTCCTGCGGATTTATTGCTCTTCTTTTGAGCCTTGGGTCTGTCCAAAGTTAGATTTTTGGAGATGGGTCTCCTTCTTCTTGCTCTTGACCGGCGGGATCTTGGAGAAAAGGGGATGAGTCTTGAAAGCCTCCCCTTTTCGAGATCTGATTGGAGATCCGAGCTCCCCTTCGTAGGTTTTGTGGTGGAAATCTACTTATTTTTAGAAAAGGAAGAGTTAAACTCTTGATTTAATTCAAAAGGAAAAAGAAGGTTTTAGAACCTTGAGGAAGGAGGAAGAGATCTCAGATCTAGAAAATTTCTGGAGAGAGAAAAAGTTGTCAGATATTTTCATTATCTTTGCCTTTATAGGCCATACATTTTACACATAGCCCCTTGGGCTTCACAAAATGGCATTTTGCCTATCCCATGGCTCATGTGCCATTTCTTTTTGCACATAAGCCATGGGCTTTACAAAAATTTGGCTTTATGCCTATTTTTCTTACATTTATCCGAAAATAAAATAAAATAAATACAACAAAATTATTTATTACAAAATTTTTATCTTGGCATGGGGGAGGCCGGCCGCTTCATGTTCGGGCTCGACCCGGGCATGGGCCCACTGGATCTGGGCTTGGGCCCACTTGGCTTGGGGTTGACTTTGATTTTGACTTGGTCAACCGGGGTGTAAATTTTTACCCCAACAGTGATCTCACCTGTAGGGCATGAATTTCGTTATATATATTTTTCATTTTATTTCCTTCCGCGATGCTCTATCATTTCAGCTTTTATATCACGAAGGTCGCGATTACCCAATCATTTCGGCTATTTTTCGCGGTGCCCAATCATTTCGGCTATTTATTTTATTTCCACTCGCTGTTTTTTATTGCGAGTTGCCCAATCATTTTGGCTATTTTGCATGCCTACATTTTTACTTGCTGATTCTGTTGCAAGTTGCCCCATCATTTCGGCTATTTCATATGCATGTGTGGCTCACTAGCTTCTTACTGTGAGCTTGGAATTAGATACCGATTTCGGCATCAGCACCGCTACAACTGGGATGTTGCCAGGAGCGAGTCATCATTTGCCTCTGTCGATGTCGAACAAAGGTGGCTTAGTAAACAGGGTTAGGATTCTGTCGACTAAGGCTTTTGACTTCATGAGCCGTAAGGGTCTCACAAAGGTATTTCTCTCTACAAGTCGTAAGAATCTCGTAGCTGTATTTTCTCCTTAGGAATTGTGAGGATTCCTAAGTGCATGTTCCCTTGTAAGTCGTAAGGATCTTACAGAAGGGTTTTCTCCTTATAAGTCGAGAGAACTTATAAGGGTTGTTCACCATATGGACATATCCCTAGTCACGGGTGGGACTTGGTTAGGGAAATGTTTATTCGCGCCCGTGGATTGTATACAAGGGTCAGTATTGACCCACTTGTAGGGCAATATCGAAGGTTATGGGGGTTTCTTAAGCACAGGTTTAGGTCTCTGTAACTTAAGACTTTTAAATCTTATGAGCCGTGAGGGTCCCATAAGAGAGTTCTCCTTACGAGTCGTGAGGATCTCGCAAGTGTAATTTCTCCTTGGGGATCGTGAGGATCCCTAAGTGTGTTGCTCCCTTGTGAGTCATAAGGATCTCACGCAGGTGTTTTCTTTTTACAAGGTCGAGAGGACCCTGTAAGTGTCCTTTAACGAGGTTGCGCCCTTTCGGGTTTTCACAAACACTCGCCGGCAGTCCTGCTGTTTTTACTCACGGAGCCCTTTCGGGTTTTCATCCGTGCCCATTTTTCCTTATGGACGTACCGTTTTTTTATCCTTTTTATTCTTTTTTTTAAACGAGGTTGCGCCCTTTTGGGTTTTCACAAGACTCGCCGGTAGCCCTGCTGTTTTTACTCACGGAGCCCTTTCGGGTTTTCATCCGTGCCCATTCTGCTTATGGACGTACCGTTTTCTTTTTTCATTTTTTTAAATTCTTTATTCTTTTTTTCTTTATCTCGTCCGCTTGAGGATGTTGCGGTAGTAGTTTAAAGACGTTTCGGTCGTTTGCAAGTTTTAGGACATTACGGTCAATCATTAGTTTAAGGACGTTTCGATCCGCCGTCGCCGTGTTTGAGGCGAATCTCTAGTTTACTGACTTTTCGGTCTATGGGGCTTTCTCTATGACTGAGCATGATGCCCCTGGCGTATCCCTCTTTCTCAGAGCGTGCGGTTGTGGCGGGCTCACCTTCCAGTTTTCGGAGATGACGAACCTGCCCTGTTGGTATTGGTCTTCAACCCAGTTTTTGAAGACGTAGCAATTCTCGATCAGGTGACCTACCGTTTGGTGGTAAGGGCAATAATCGAGATCGTTAACATCGCCTGGCCTCAACGGACGTTTTGGACTCGGCAGATTGATGAGTCTGTCGCGCACTGCCAGCTCGAACAGTCTCCTTGTTTTATCTTGAGGAAACGAGTAAGGACGTTTCAACTTTTCCTGAAGGGGTTGCTGCTTGTTATTTCGGCAAACAACCGGTCTAGGGCCACTCATTTTGAATTTGTTTTTATCCGCAGCGGATGACTTTTGATTTGACGGGAGTGTCTCGACTCTTTGGTCCAGTCGTCGGTGTTTGGCTCCTTCCAGTATGGCCATCTCACGCTCTTGATTGGCTTGAACTTTCAGACGAATCTCATTCAGGAAGGCATCAATCAACTCGTCTGACCGCGGAATTTCTGGTTCAAGATCCGCCCTCGGTTTCTCGGCGCAAGGAGCCTCTTCATCATCCGCCAATGAGTGAGAGATCACATGACAACTCGCTACGTAGTCTTCGGATTCATCTGATGAGTCTTCTCCATCGTTTTCGCCCTCAACAAAAGAACAAGCTGCCCCCATCGTGTCCGTCTTCTTTGGAGTGTGCGGCTGTGGTGGGTTTACCTTCCAGTTTTCAAACAGCGCAAACTTGCCTTGTAGGTACCGATCCTCAATCCATCCTTTAAAGACGAAACAATCCTCGATCGGGTGACTTACCATTTGGTGGTAAGGGCAATAATCGGGACTATTGAGATCGCCTGGCTGCAACGGACGTTTTGGACTCGGCAGATTGATGAGTCTATTGTGCACTGCCAGCTCGAACAGTCTTCTCGTTTTATTCTGAGGAAACGAGTAAGGACGTCTCAGTCTTTCCTCGAGGGATGGGCGTGGACGCACGTTGTTTTGGCGAACAACCGGCTTTGAGTCGCTCGGCTGTTGCTGAGCATTGGCAATGATGATCACCTTCCCTTTCCCCTTCTCATTTCGATGAGTCCGGTTTTGGAGGAGACGGTCCATGGCCTATCTGATCCATTTGGGCTAATTTGTCGATCAAGGCCTGGAAGGTGGTCGGCCTAAAGAACATCATAAATTGTGAGATGGTCGCTTGAGGATCAAGAGTGCCCACGAACATGCCTACCGTAGGTGCCTCTTCTATGCGTTGTTTGCATTTCGACCATAGGTTCCGCCATCGTGTTGCGTATTGGACCCACGTTTCGCCGGGCCTTATCCTGGCATTTATCAGTGTTGTTATCGGGGTGCGTTCACTAGCACTCGCGAATCTTTGTGTAAATAGAAGCTCCATCTCCGCAAATGTTTTGACAGAGTCATTAGGTAGCTCTGAATACCATTCAAAGGTTGTTTCCGCTAAGCTGCCAACGAATTGGCGGAGCAGCAGTTTGTCGTCGCCTCCAATGTTGCCGCATAAGGCCCTGAATTGAGCGACATGTTGATGGGGATTCCCTGTCCCTTTGTACACATGGAATTTAGGGATCGTACATCCCGGCGGGTAACTGATTTGGTCATACCAGCTTGGATAGGGTCGTTCGGTTCTAACAATTTACGCAGCCGCTTCATTCACTTGATGAACCCGTATTTGATGAGCTATATAGTCATCCAGTGCGGACTTGGAAATGGTTTCATTTTTGGCTGCTGAAAGAGCCGGCGGAGGATTAGATGTCTCCCCTCTATCGTCTTCAACAATGATTGGAGGGTCATCAGCTGGAGGATCCGGCTGTAACATCATCCCTACCATATCTTGGAAGAGGAGCGCTATTTGTTTTATGTTAGCCGCTTGCTCTGCGGCTTCTTTGTCCTTCTTTTCGAGGACTCTGCGTAAGAAGTCAGCGTCAGTTTTTTGTTCACGATGCTGTTCTGATGACGACTCCGAGCTTTCTTTCGGCCCGGTAAGTGTAGCCATCGCAGTCATCATTTCCTGAAGCTTCTGTTGCTGCTCCTGGGCTTTTGTCACGGATCGGGTGAGCGGTCGGTGACCCGTCGAAGCGCGGCTTCCCTCTTTACCAGACGCCCTACGATGCCCCCTGACTTAGGGCGTTTGGGTTCACCACCTTTAATATTCGCCGTCGGCGTGAGGACTTTCTCCGGCCTTCTTCTCTTATGGGCCGTTAAAGTCGAGGGGGCCGTTGCTTTGGGCACCCAAGTGGTCGTCGCCTTTTATTGCTTGACGGGGGGATTTTCTTCCTGCCGACCTTTCGACTTCTTGTGTTGGCGAGAAAAATTAGGATCAATCACAGATTCTCGGACTCGTCGCCATGTCTTGTAGATCTTGGAGGGCAGCGATTGAGGAGACTGCTCCGGCTTTTCTGCTTCCACGGCGGTGTAATACCCAGCCCTTTTATACTATATATATAAATTTCTCTTTCACTTATAAAATTTAATTATTTTATTTATAATTATTTAATTATTTTAAGTCCCAAATCTTTCCTTTTCTTTTTCCTTATTCCAAACCCCAGACTTTTCCCTTCCCAGCCCAGAGATTTTCTCCCATTCAATTAATTTATATAAACCCTTTTTCAGCCGGCCCATCATTTTCTATCTCCCTTTAAATTCCCTGGCTCACTAGCCCCCGGCCCATTTTCTCTTTCCCATTTAAAACTTTTTTGTACCGGCCCAGCCCATTTCCCTTCACACCCCCAGCCCCTCTCCTCACCTGACCCGCTCACCCAACCCGACCCGCTTCCATATCCCTTCTTCTTCCAACAGCTCCCTCCCGTTGCGCGTTTCCCACTCGACGTTACACCTCCCTCGCCGTAAACCACGCCGACACCTACGCCCGCGCTTGAGCGCAGTTACTCCCACGATGCGCACTCCTCACTCTCCCTCACACCCTCGAGCTCACCATTTTTCGCTCCCTCTCTCAAAACTCATCTGCTTTTTCCCCCCACCAACCTCTCCACACCGCCGGCGAACTCCCAACACCATTTTCGCCTCCGACTACCATCACCGAACTCCCCCACTTCCTTCTCGTCTCCTCCACTCACTTCCTCTCTCTCTCCTGCACCCATTAACCGACCCCTGCACTCCGATTCCCTCACTCGCTTCCCTCGTCGACGGCAACCACCATCATCATCGACCACCCCACCTCTACCACATCCACCTCGTCGACACTTTCACCCTCAGCATCATCGTCGCCATCATTCACGACCGCTCTCCTCTCTTCCCCTGCTCCGCTCTCCTCCTGCTCACCATCCCTCAGGCCATCGCACTCGAGCTCGGCCACCTTTCCTCTCGCCGGCGAGCCCCCTGCACCCTCCTCATCATCACCATCATCGTCGTGATCTCTCTCTCTAATTCCCTTTCTCTTTTAATCTCTCTCGGTTACCCTCTACTCTCTCTTTCCCTGCTTGCTCTCTCTCTCTCAGTTCTCTCTCTCTCTCTCTCAGTTCTCTCTCTCTCTCTAACACTCTCTCCATCGACCACCACCCTCGCCGTCAAGACCCCAGTAACCAAGCCATCGCTGCCATACTCGAGCTCCTAGCCCAGTCCAAGCTCTGAGGCCGAGCCAAGATCGAGCCGAGGCCCAACCTTGCTGTGTGTTCCTTACCACTGCTGCTGTACAATCCCGTGACGTGTCCAGGCAAGTCCCCACTTGCTACATGCTACTTATTATTAATTACAAATTATAATCGTATATATATTTCATGCTTTACTTTCTGTTAAATTATACGACTCAACCGTTCGATGCGTGTTCCCTATGGGAATTCTCGCATAAATTGTCAGCACTCACTTGTATAGTTTGGCCCGTAAGCCTATGATTCTAGTGTGTGAATTTCATTAGAAAATATGACTGTTAAAGATCAAAACAACTACCCCCAAGTTTGCCTGTAAAACTGGATATTTTCTGTACCTGAAAACCATAAAAATCACCATAAATTATATACATACTGGATTGATGTGTTCTAGGGCTCAAATCGAAACCGACTCGACGAACTTTAACCCTATACTTGTTTCCAGATATTCCTGTACTTAAACTATGACGATATTTGGATCGGAGTGCGACTCTGGACTACAGTCCAGAGCGACTCCAATTGTTTCTTGCTGTTCCGTAATGGGTACCACAGGATTTCCCTAACTCGTAGGTTGCGGAACTCTACTGATTATTATAGGTAAATCTGTTATCTAGACAAAACAATTGGTTTCATTCTGTTTCGTTATCGTTTGATATTAAATCTGCAATTTAATAGATGTGGACGTACGACAGTCCAGAACAGTTTCTGAGATGATATATTAATGTAAAATAGTGTATAACTCCTAATGTACAGACGCGATTTAGAAACCGTCTATTGCGTTGAAAACCTCACTGAAAACCCTAAATTTCATTCAACTGTAGTATCGCTAAAATCTTATCCCAACTGGGATTAAAATGCATTGCGAAACGGACTTCCGATTCTGAAACCGGATTTCCAGCCGTGAACGCTTAAAACGAAATGGCTATAACTAATGATCCTGGAACCCGATTGACATGAAACTAAATTCGATGGATAGATAACTGAACATACTAATTATTACCTGTTTATTGTTTCGCTAAACCGTACACGTTTGATTTATGATAATTTATGCAAGTGGTAGATTGTTGATTCATGACATCCTAAACATGCTTTATATATTGTTTACGCATCATATCTTACACCTGTCATTGCATTGATAACCTAGTGATAACGTGCATTTATCCAGTGTTAGATTTTAGTGATGATTGTGGCAAGTACGTCAGTGTTCGTGTATAAGTGATTAAGTGAAAGTGATACGTACTTGTACACAATCAGTGAACCTTATTATTCTATTGCATTGTCGACGTCTGTGGGATGCGTGTACGTGTGACTATAAGTGGTATGGGACACTTATGGAAGCACTTGCACGGGTGTCACAGATAAGGCACCAGACACTACCATTTATCTTAGGTATTAGTCGGGACTTGCTTGATGGAGGTCCTGTCTTCAGTTCTCGTGCAGACTCGTTACGGATCGATTAGTATTTAGGGTTATGGTTAGCGTTTGATGTAGATCATGGGGTGTGGGGTAGTTTAAGTGTGAGTTCAACAGAATCTCGGGAGTCCCATGCCGGTTAATATATTTAGGGAGATATATGGAGATTTACAGGGTATGTGATTATCACCGTGATATACATGTTGGGCCCGTGGTCCCTTGCCCTTGGGTTCTACCTTTGAGTGGAGGACACTCGCGAGTGGTTGACTCTCACATTTGGACTGACGATAGGCTTAGTGACCTATACAGTGAGACTTAGAGACTGATAGGGATACTGGCATTGATATACCTTACATACTGTGTTGACATACGTGACATATCATTCTACTGCTTTTACTTTTCCGCTGCATTGATTACTGCATGTTCATATCCATACTGTCATTGATCTACTGTTATATATACCCATTATCACTGTTAGAATTGTCACATGATTTTATATATATTATATTGCTATTGTGTCGCTCTGACGACCTGAGTATGCATGCTCAGTGTGAGGAGAAGATTTAGCTTGGACCAGGACTAGACGTATATCACAGACACCTCAACTTGCTATCCAGAGTTATATTCGTTTGTTTCCCCTCAGGTCAGTTCTTTACATTGTTTCATTCAGTTACTGCATTTCTCATTACCTGCGCATCATTTACTGTTTACCATGAAAAACTAGAAGCCGAAGTGTGACTACGGCAGGACATTTCCTTGACCGTGGGAGCATGGCTGGCCTTGTCTACCCCTCGTATTCCATATTTTGGGAAGCGGGGCGTGACATGGTTTAGTTGGTATCAGAGCGAGGTTTTGCTTCGATTGGGATTGCAGTTTTCCGTGTAGAGTTTGACAATCTAAGATATCCCTCAGTCTAGATTGTAAACTTGATATTCTTGATCCATGAGTGTTCTGCTATCCATTCGCTAAGGTTTCGGGTGACTTGGCAAGGTTACGTGGTTGCAATTCCATTACCGTACTCTATTTAAGTGACTTAAAGTCATACAGTAGATTCTCCACTTATAATAAATTCATCATCTCTGATATTCTTGAATCTTTGTCCTATCCATATTATATTTTGATTCGTATAGCTTGTGCCTTATATCACCTTCAAAATTGTTGTTTCAGGATCATGTCTTCCAACGACTCTTCATCTATATCCGCTCCCCAGAATCAGACCACTGAGATTCTGAGTGTACTGCAAGGTCTAAAGGAAGCCCAGGAGCGAACAAACTACTTGTTGGCTGAAGGACTGAGAAGACAGATAAATCAGGCACCAACGGGAGTCTCCAATCATAGAGGGATCCCTATTAGACGAGGAAAAGAGAAGAAGATGAAGCATCAATTTGTTTCCCCACGACAGAAGCAGCAGAAGACCCCGTGTTGTGGGTACTGTAAGAGGCCAGGACACCTTCAGAGGGATTGTCGCCGTGCCCAAGGGAAATGTCTGATATGCGGGTCCAACAAACATCTCATCAACGGCTGCCCAGAAAGGAAAGAACTACAGGGAGGAGACTCGTCCACACTCCCTACTTCTGCCAAGTGAGGATTACTGCGTAGTTCGAATTTCGAGGATAAGGCGGACCCAACACGGGATTCAACTCGCGTGACGAGAATGCAGCGATCTAGCAATCAAAGAAGAATTTTCATGTTTTCT
Organism: Agapanthus africanus; assembly: GCA_030015575.1. Taxonomy (NCBI): domain Eukaryota; kingdom Viridiplantae; phylum Streptophyta; class Magnoliopsida; order Asparagales; family Amaryllidaceae; genus Agapanthus; species Agapanthus africanus. Next base: position 669,490,211 of record CM057343.1, on the reverse strand, counting down.
GATTTCAGTAATAATGTAGTCATCCTCTTAAGAATATTTTTTTCCGTTTGAAATCTTGTATCCGCTGAACCTTTGGTTGAATGTAATAAAACTTGAATCGTAATACATGTGTCATTTTCTTGCTTTCTCCTTATTTATATTATTCATTATCACAGTATTTTAATCATGATCCTTCGGTCCCTGCCACCACATATTTTTCCTATACTTCGTACCCTGAGCTATTTTTGATGTGTTTCACTATCTAAACACGACTCTTTCTTTTCAGGCCATGGCCCACCCTGGGGCAGCGCCGCATCTAGATGAGGATGCACAGTCATACATTTCATTAGACTGCACGCTGATGAGTTCTGACGATGAGGTCAACGGTCCCCAGGCCAATTTCGAAAACAACGATTCAGAGGATGAAGGAGCAGCCGTCCCAGAGTTTAACATGATGGGCGATCCCGATGAAGAGGAAGAAGACGCTGAAGAGAACCCGATAGAGGAAAATCCCGAGGAAGACCCGATAGAAGAAAACCCAGTTGAAGAAAATCCCGTGGAAGAAAACCCAGAAGGAGAGGATCACCTGGAATCGGACCTTGATGAAGAAGCTCCACCCGAGAAAGAAGGACCGGAAGATCAAGACCCTGCTGTGGAAGAACTTCCAATGGCGATGCCCGCGAGGCGATATGGGAATGGACGCCCCTACCTGAGCGCGCGAGCCTACCGCAACCTGCTGAATCTCCACAACCGCGACTGACGAGATTTCTTTTGATGCTGTCTTTCTGGCCAAATAAATCTGTATTTAGATTAGGGCCACATTTCGTTTTGAGAATGCTTTGTTTCAAATTTTCTGGAATGAAATAAATTGCGGAGTTCGCTAATTCTTCAATCTTCTTAGTTCTCTTGATGCTCGATTATTTCTTCTATACGATTATTTTTCCTACTGAGATCTGTCCACCTCCACTCCTTACTTTGTCTTAACCCTCACTGAGATTAACCAGTACTACACCCCGATCTTTTAGAGGTCCGCCCTTCATCATCCGTCCGTGCCCTTTGAGATCCTTCTGGGAGGAGAACATATCTTATAAAATTTCCGAATTCGCTAACCCTTCAAATTTTGATTAGTGTGATACACCGACTGTTGTTCCTCCCTATACTTTTCTTTTGTAGTCCTTGCTGCTCACCCTTACCCCAATCTCTTTGGCCTTCAGCCTAAAGCCGCAAAACTCCGACCTTCTGAATGATCCACACTTCCTTGTAATCTTTACCCTAGCTAGCCCTATACATTTTGTGTGTTTTCCTATTACCTTATGTATATTTAGGGAATTTATTATTCGAAATTGGTTTTCATTATCTTGTAATTGTCGAAGAGTGCGTGTTATTGACTGCTTAGTTTTATGTATTTTAAAGTGCAATACTATTATCCTTATTTTTCAGTAGCGCAACCATACACCGTGCATATTTTGTTCCATATTCCTCATTTTCATTATGTGAGTTTTCTAAGTTATTTTAAAACCATCTGATCGATACATCGTCCTAAAATCTTTCACTATTTTATTGTCGTTACTTTATTTTCGAGTATTGTGCCTATGGTTACTATTATTAATGTTTGTGCCTTATACTATTTATTTCTGACGTACTACTTTTGATATACTTACATGTGCATATAATTGAGTTTCGATTTTATCGAGTATGTCTTGAATATCATTGTTCATTATTGTTGTTATTGCTATTCTCATAGGTTGCCTTTATAGCTGTTCTGGTCATATACTTATTAAAACCTATATTTTTGTATGTGTTCTTATATATATAAACCTTCAAATTTCTTCATCTGCCTATTTCAAGTAAATCTTTATGTGTTAGTTGCAATATAATAGCTTTCGCCTATATTTGTATTATTTATCGTTTATTTTAAATTTCGAGGACGAAATTTTTGTAAGGGTGGTATGATGTAATACCCAGCCCTTTTATACTATATATATAAATTTCTCTTTCACTTATAAAATTTAATTATTTTATTTATAATTATTTAATTATTTTAAGTGGCAAATCTTTCCTTTTCTTTTTCCTTATTCCAAACCCCAGACTTTTCCCTTCCCAGCCCAGAGATTTTCTCCCATTCAATTAATTTATATAAACCTTTTTTCAGCCGGCCCATCATTTTCTATCTTCCTTTAAATTCCCTAGCCCACTCGCCCCCGGCCCGTTTTCTCTTTCCCATTTAAATCTTTTTTGTACCGGCCCAGCCCATTTCCCTTCACACCGCCAGCCCCTCTCCTAACCCGACCCGCTCACCCAACCGGACCCGCTTCCACATCCCTTCTTCTTCCAACGGCTCCCTCCCGTTGCGCGTTTCCCGCTCGACGTTACACCTCCCTCGCCGTAAACCACGCCGACGCCCACGCCCACGCTCGAGCGCAGTTACTCCCACGACGCGCACTCCTCACTCTCCCTCACACTCTCGAGCTCACCATTTTTCGCTCCCTCTCTCAAAACTCATCTGCTTTTTTCCCCCACCAACCTCTCCACACCGTCGACGAACTCCCAACACCATTTTCGCCTCCGACTACCATCACCGAACTCCCCCACTTCCTTCTCGTCTCCTCCACTCACTTCCTCTCTCTCTCCTGCACCCATTAACCGACCCCTGCACTCTGATTCCCTCACTTGCTTCCCTCGTCGACAGAAGTCACCATCATCACCGACCACCCTACCTCTTCTACATCCACCTCGTCGACACTTTCACCCTCAGCATCATCGTCACCATCATTCACGACCGCTCTCCCCTCTTCCCCTGCTCCGCTCTCCTCCTGCTCACTATCCCTCAGGCCACCGCACTCGAGCTCGGCCACCTTTCCTCTCGCCGGCGAGCCCCCTGCACCCTCCTCATCATCACCATCATCGTCGTGATCTCTCTCTCTAATTCCCTTTCTCTTTTAATCTCTCTCGGTTACCCTCTACTCTCTCTTTCCCTGCTTGCTCTCTCTCTCAGTTTTCTCTCTCTCTCTCTCTCATTTCTCTCTCTCTCTCTAACACTCTCTCCATCGACCACCACCCTCGTCGTCAAGACCCCAGTAACCAAGCCATCGCTGCCATACTCGAGCTCCTAGCCTAGTCCAAGCTCCGAGGCCGAGCCAAGATCGAGCCGAGGCCCAACCTTGCTGTGTGTTCCTTACCACTGCTGCTGTACAATCCCGTGACGTGTCCAGGCAAGTCCCCACTTGCTACATGCTACTTATTATTAATTACAAATTATAATCGTATATATATTTCATGCTTTACTTTCTGTTAAATTATACAACTCAACCGTTCGATGCGTGTTCCCTATGGGAATTCTCGCTTAAATTGACGGCACTCACTTGTATAGTTTGTCCCGTAAGCCTATGATTCTAGTGTGTGAATTTCATTAGAAAATACGACTGTTAAAGATCAAAACAACTACCCCCCAAGTTTGCCTGTAAAACTGGATATTTTCTGTACCTGAAAACCATAAAAATCACCATAAATTATATACATACTGGATTGATATGTTCTAGGGCTCAAATCGAAACCGACTCGACGAACTTTAACCCTATACTTGTTTCCAGATATTTCTGTACTTAAACTGTGATGATATTTGGATCGGAGTACGACTCTGGACTGCAGTCCAGAGCGACTCCAATTGTTTCTTGGTGTACCGTAATGGGTACCACATGATTTACCTAACTCGTAGGTTGCGGAACTCCACTGATTATTATAGGTAAATCTGTTAGCTAGACAACACAATTGGTTTCATTCTGTTTCGTTATCGTTTGATATTAAATCTGCAATTTAATAGATGTGGACGTACGACTGTCCAGAACAGTTTCTGAGATGACATATTAATATAAAATAGTGTATAACTCCTAACTTACAGACGCGATTGAGAAACCATCTATTGCGTTGAAAACCTCACTAAAAACCCTAGATTTCATTCAACTGTAGCGTCGCTAAAATCTGATCCCAACTGGGATTAAAATGCGTTGCGAAACGGACTTCCGATTCTGAAACCGGATTTCCAGCCGTGAACGCTTAAAACGAAATGGCTATAACTAATGATCCTGGAACCCGATTGACATGAAACTAAATTCGATGGATAGATAACTGAACATACTAATTATTACCTGTTTATTATTTCGCTAAACCATACACATTTGATTTATGATAATTTATGCAAGTGGTAGATTGTTGATTCATGACATCCTAAACATGCTTTATATATTGTTTACGCATCATATCTTACACCTGTCATTGCATTGATAACCTAGTGATAACGTGCATTTACCCAGTGTTAGATTTTAGTGATGATTGTGGCAAGTACGTCGGTGTTCGTGTATAAGTGATTAAGTGAAAGTGATACGTACTTGTACACAATCAGTGAACCTTATTATTCTATTGCATTATCGACGTCTGTGGGATGCGTGTACGTGTGACTATAAGTGGTATGGGACACTTATGGAAGCTCTTGCACGGGTGTCATAGATAAGGCACCAGATACTGCCATTTATCTTAGGTATTAGTCGGGACGTGCTTGATGGAGGTCATGCCTTCAGTTCTCGCGCAGACTCGTCACGGATCGATTAGTATTTAGGGTTATGGTTAGCGTTTGATGTAGACCACGGGATGTGGGGTAGTTTAAGTGTGAGTTCAACAGAATCTCGGGAGTCCCATGCCGGCTTATATATTTAGGGAGATAAATGGAGATTTACAGGGTATGTGATTATCACCGTGATATACATGTTGGGCCCGTGGTCCCTTGCCCTTGGGTTCTACCCTTGGGTGGAGGACACTCGCGAGTGGTTGACTCTCACACTTGGACTGACGATAGGCTTAGTGACCTGTACAGTGAGACTTAGAGACTGATAGGGATACTGGCATTGATATACCTTACATACTGTGTTGACATACGTGACATATCATTCTACTGCTTTTACTTTTCCGCTGCATTGATTACTGCATGTTCATATCCATACTGCTATTGATCTACTGTTATATATACCCATTATCACTGTTAGAATTGTCACATGATTTTATATATATTATATTGCTATTGTGTCGCTCTGACGACCTGAGTATGCATGCTCAGTGTGAGGAGAAGATTTAGCTTGGACCAGCACTAGACGTATATCACAGACACCTCAACTTGCTATCCAGAGTTATATTCGTTTGTTTCCCCTCAGGTCAGTTCTTTACATTGTTTCATTCAGTTACTGCATTTCTCATTACCTGCGTATCATCTACTGTTTACCATAAAAAACTAGAAGCCGAAGTGTGACTACGGCAGGATATTTCCTTGACCGTAGGAGCATGGCTGGCCTTGTCTACCCCTCGTATTCCGTATTTTGGGAAGCGGGGCGTGACAGGCGGTCTCTACCGGGGCAGGAGATCTTTTGAGCACCGCAGTTGGCGAGTTTCTGCGTACCCTGTTTAGCAGCTCAAAGCTGTTCCCAGTTGGAACAGCAGCATTAACTTCCACCGTTGGAGCTGGTAGTGTTATTCCAGAGGGGGAGTTGCCCCCGGTCTTCCTTATCCGGCGCCAGTGGAGTCGCCGGGCGTGACGAGTTGTCGGTATTAGTTCAGAGACAGCTTCTTCTTGCCCCTATCCAGGCGAGGGACTATTGCCGGTGTCAGCCTCTTGAAGACTGACATCCGTTGAGGAGTAGTGTCCAAGCGGTCAAAAGTAGATTTCTGAGCGGGAGTGGGAATAGTCAGCCTTGCAAAGACTGACTCTTTGACAGGAGAAGCCACCTTGGCGACTTCGGGAGCAGCCGTCTTCTTTGGGATGACCGCCTCAGGTGTTATGGGCTTCCTGATAGGCCCTTTGGTGCTCGAGCTCAGCCTGGTGAAGACTGAAGAATTGGATGACCCGTTGAGAGGGGCCGTTGGAGTAGCAAGTCGATCGAAGACCGACTTTCTTGAAGCTTCCGGTGTGGGCACTGGCATAGTGAAGCTTGCAGGCGGGAGCATGGTCCCGAAAAACAGACCGGTGGTGGCCTGGGTCACTTGTTCCACTGGCATGGCAAGGATGGAGGCCGCTTGAGGCCCATAAGCCACACCTCCAGGTGAGGTGGAGCGTCGGTTGCACAGGCACTTTGAGCAGCTCGAGCAGTTGGAGGCCATTGATGCTTGATTTCTGTGCCAGGCAAAAGACCAAATCTTAGTAACTTACAATCCAAAGGCAACCATTAACAAACCGCGATTCTTTCGCGAAGACGACACACGAAGTGTGGAGTGGAAAGAGGAAAAGGTCCCACCGGGGGTGCCAAAATCTGTTCCCCTCCGAATGGCGGCCGAGACATTAGGACGTCTTGCCTGAGATTCTGGACAGATGCTATTTGGTTTTATCCATCCACCTCTCCGAAAATGCCAAGTTGATTTATGGCACCGTGTATCGAAGGTTTAGACGGATGCGGCCGATGTAGCAGACTCGTCAGATTCCCCCTCGTTTGAGGGGTTTTTGATTGTGGGGACGCTCTTCCCTTTAGGCGCAAGCCCCTGCAGTTAATTACGCTACCGCATCGCGGTAGCCACTTTCTCCTTCTCTAGAATTTCACTTCGTGTCGTGTATGTTTGTTTTGTTTGTAGATGCCCGTGGATTGTATACGGAGACTAAGTTATGCCGTCGCCCGTAGGACGTGGATTAGTCCAAATCCGTATTTACTTAGATTTGGGTTTGGTGTTTTAGTTTAAGGATACGTTAGCCAAATTGAGGCTAAGATCAACTTAAACGTTCGTTAAGGATACGTTAGTCCGATTTGAGACTAAGATCAACTTAACGGGATCGTTTGGATCCGACAAAAGAGCATTTGGGGGCTCTATTGCTCCAGTTTAGGGACATAGTGGTCCATAGGTAGTTTAAGGACATTTCGGTCCGTATTCCAGTTTAGGGACATGGTGGTCCATAGGTAGTTTAAGGACACATAAGTCCGTGGGTTTAAGGACCCCACAGTCTGTGTCTTAGTTTAAAGACACATAAGTCCGTGGGTTTAAGGACCCCACAATCTGTATCTTAGTTTAAGGACGCATAAGTCTGCGGGTTTAAGGATCCCACAATCCGTGTTTCAGTTTAAGGACGCATAAGTCCGCGGGTTTAAAGATCCCACAATCCGTGTTTTGGTTTAAGGACGCATAAGTCGGCGAGTTTAAGAACCCCACAATCCGTATTGATGTGTGGTTGTCGGGACCCGTCGCCTCTCTGACCTCGTTGAAGGATTACAATGATAGGTGTCAGAGGAGTTCGGAGATGTACCCTTGAACCGGATGTAAATTGATTTAAGAGAGCAGCTGTGCTCAGTCAATTTAATTTGAGGACTTACGGTCATGATTGGGCTAAGTCCAGTTGAAAAATATTCAACGCTTTTATTTGTTTTTGGCCTATTAAGCCTGTGCTAGGGCTTTGCCCATGTTTAAGTAATGCATTGCATTTTTTTATTTTGTTTGGGCTCTGCCCATTTATAAATGATATAGAGCATCAATTTTGTTTGGGCTCTGCCCTTTCATTGCATTTTATTTTGTTTGGGCTCTGCCCTTTTATAAAAGATGCAGAGCATCAATTTTACTTGGGCTCTGCCCTTTTATTGCATTGCAATTTATTTTGGCCTACTAGGCCTTTTTGATTTGGGCCTGGCCCTTTAGTAAATAATGCATTGTATTTGTCAGGTGCTTTGCGCCAATTACTGAGCGCAAGCGCCTATGGTGACGACACGTGTCATGCAAGCACAGTGCGCTGCGCTTGCACTGCTAACACGTGGCGCGCTCTGGTGAGTTGCGCCAATTTCAGAGAGCAAGGCTCTTTCTTAAAAGCGCATAGCGCAAGTGATTCAGATGCTGACACGTGGCGCTCTCTGCTGGCTTGCGCCAACCCAGGAGCGCAACAGTGCAGTTTTTGCAAGTGCAAGGCACTATTTCAATAGGAACCTTTAAGATTCCAGAACCAATGGTTCATAAAAAAAAGTGCAAGGCACTGTTTGATTTCTTGATCCAATTTAGATCAAAGAAAACAAGTTTTTCTTGTTTTCAGAGAATCAGTGGTTCATAAAAAAGTGCAAGGCACTTATTATTATTTGAAGATCATTGATCTTGTTCTTAGATCAATGATCTATTAGAAGAAATTCTTCTATTTTGTGAAGGTTTTTACCTTTATTTTGAACTTTCTTCAGAGTTTTCTCTGTTTTTTTGAGGTTCTTAATCTTTCCCAATGTTGATGATCTTTTGAATTGGGGTCTACTGGCCTTTATATAGCGCCCATAAGTTTGTTAAATTTGTTAACGAGATCATTCTCTGAGTGATTTGGGGAATTTTCCCCACCGTTGGATCTTTGATCCAAGGGCTTCTGTTTTACAGAAGATAATCTTCTTGTTTTAACAAGAACAGAAAGATTTTTCTAAAATTTTAATTCTGTTTGGCGCAGATGCACCAGCGCTCGACACGTGTCGTGCAGCGCAGCGCTCGCGCACCTGCGCTGACACGTGTAGCGCAGCGCAGCGTTTGCGTAGCTGCGCTTGCGCAACTGCGCTGACATGTGTCGCGCAGCGCAACTGAAGTTTTGCTTTCTTTAATTTTTGTTTTAAATAGAGCCTTGCTCTGATTGGGCGCACTGCCTTGGGCGCTGCGCTGTCGTATCAGCTTCTGACACGTGGCGCGTTGCGCGCAGCGCACGGAATTTGAAGCGTTGCTTCAAAATTTTGAATTTTTGAAATTCAAACAGAGCCTTGCTCTGATTGGGGGAAATAGGGGTGCAACAGGCTATATAAGGCTGAAGGAGAACTGGACCTTCCTTCACTTGCAAACAGAGCGTTGAGAATGTAGGACTTCCCATTTACCATTCCCGATATCATCAATTTCGAAGATGTGTACCTGTATAACCAGAACTGCACCGAGGACACGGTGCAATTGGTGTACAGGAGCATCGAGGACCACTTCGACCGGTTGCTCCCCCGACGTTCTTCCCTGCTGTAGCTGCTGATGTACTCCATCTGGAGGGCGTCGCCGGGGCTCTACAACCCCCTGTCCGAGCAGCTCTATGACGAGGCCGTGGGCAAGCTGCGGTCTTTGAGGAGCTTTGGCCTCATCTCCGCGAACCGGCTGGCTCGCTCAGAGGCGCTCGTCTGCGAGTGCTATGAGCTGAGGTTCGGGATCAACGCGCGTGGGGGGAACCGAGGGGAGAGGTTGGACCTTGCGAGGCCTCGGCTGGCGGAGATCTTCACCGAGTATCATGAGCAGTGCTCTCTGCACCCTCTTCCCCCGCTGTTGTAATATATATATATTTTTCTTTTTGCATGTACGGCTGATGAGCCCATAATACCCTCCCTCTTTTTTTGAATAAATAAGATCTTTTCTACTTTCTTCACAATGTTCTGCTGATCTTTATTAAATTGACAATAGGCCCTAGGGAGAGTTTACACTGCCTCAAGAGAAAAGTACATGCTAATAGATGACCCTATCAGCGTGGCCCGAGCTTCCTGGCAGCTTGCTGGGCTCCGTGCTTGGCACCGAGTACGGGGCTAACCGGGCGACGAACTGGTCGTCTGAGGAGACAAGCATGATCTGGCCGATGGTCAGCTCTGCAGGAGGTGGACGCTGCTCATGTTCGCGGTCGGCCTGTCGTTTATCCCTTAAGTAAGCGGCGAGGTGCCCCGATCGGTTGAGCTCCTCGATGTAATCCCGGAGTTGCTTGCAATCCTCGGTGGCATGGCCCAGCGTCCGATGGAAGGCTCATTGTTCCCCTCCGAAGGCCGGGAAGACAAACGTCTTGCCTGAAATTCGGGGCAGATGCTAATTGGTGCTATCCGTCCACCTCTCCAAAGATGCCAAGTTAATTTGTGGCATCATATATCGAAGGTTTAAACGGATGCGGCCGATGTAGCAGATTTCGTCAGATTCCCCCTCGCTTGAGGGTTTTTGATTTTGAGGATGCTCTTCCCTGCAGGGGTAAGCCCCTGCAGTTAATTATGCTACCGCATCGCGGTAACAACTTTCTCCTTCTCCATATGGTCACTTCATGTCGTGGGTGTTTGTTTTGTATTTGGTTGCCCGTGGATTGTATACGGAGACTAATTTATGTTGTCGCTCGTACGGCGTGGACCAGTCCAAATCCGTATCTTTCTTAGATTTGGGTTTGGGGGGTTGGGTTTAAGGATACGTTAGCCTCATTTGAGACTAAGATCAATTTAAACGTTAGTTAAGGATACGTTAGTCTAATTTTAGACTAAGATCAACTTAACAGGATCGTTTATATCCAACAAAAGAGCATTTGGACTCTAATGTTTAGTTTAGTGACATTGTGGCCGATTAGTTTAAGGACATTACGGTCCATTGTTAGTTTAAAGACATCGTGGTCGAGGTTAAGGAATCATAGTCCATAGGTTTAAGGACCCCACAGTCCAGTGTTAGTTTAAAGACATCACGGTCGAGGTTAAGGAAATCATAGTCCATGAGTTTAAGGACCCCACGGTCCAATGTTAGTTTAAAGACATCACGGTCGAGGTTAATGACATCATAGTTGTCACGCCCCGCTTCCCGGTGTACGGCGAAGGGGACGCGACGAGACCCGCTACATATATACTCAGAAGTACATACGCTAAGCGTAACTAAGCAATATAAAGTAAATCACAAGAGACAACAGATATAGAAAGAACATCAACTTTTATTAAAAACATTCTTTTTACAATACATGGAAAGGAAAATACAACTGAAATAAAGATGCCTAAACAGTGGCATAACAGGAAATGAAAATACTGAAAAGAACAAGGTACAATGAAATTATACTGCAGGGTCTTCGACAAATTGCTCCAAATCTTCTTGTGTTGGCTCAACTTCTGCCGGGTCCAGGTCACCTGACGACATTCAAAGAAGAGAGAAACAGAATGTCGTCAGCGAACAGATCGCTCGGTAAGTCCCAAAGGTAAGAGGGAGAAATAGACAAGAGTAGGAGAGAGAGAGAGAGCTTTTAATATTGTATTGTATTGTTGTAATGTTGTAATGTTATATTAACGATGTTGTTTGTAGCTTGGTACAGAAGAATGCCAGTGTATACGAGAGGGGTCTCTATATGCTAGAGACCAGGGCAAACGGAAATAGAGTACAAGGCTCCGTTATACAACCCGGAACAACGGCAACTGGATTCAGGTTAGGTGTCTTAAATCTGACCGTCTCGTGCCACCTTTAACACCTTCCGTACCAATCTACCCCTTAAACCCCGCGATATCTTGTTTGTATTGTTATGTTGTAAAATTGTATTGATTGCATGATTGATTGACTGACTGAACGAAACCATGATATCAGGAAACGGTTATAACCGTAGAGTCATGTAATATGGAATACTGGGAAACATGTAAAAGGAATATATCCATGGTTCGGTTCAGTCAGGTTATATAGATTGTTAACTGGATTCTGGGATTCATGTATTCATATTGAGTTGGAATATAAAAGAATATAGATTGACTTGAATCATATTCAAGTCAGAAATAGTCAGACTCTAACCCGAGTCAGACGAAAAGAAGGTAAGTTGAAGTTCGATATTTGTTAGGGGTCTTATTGTAAATTATAAAACTTGAGGGGGTTTATGTAAAAAGTACTATTGTATAGTTTTCAAATTACACCTCAAGTATTTAATATTCGTCTTTATAGTTATAATGAGTGTGAATTTTATTTGTGTTATTCTAGTGAATATATCCTAATAAAAGTATTAATTTATAATATTGATTTATTTGAAATTCATGGTATTTTAATGTAACTTTTAATCTTGTAATTTTTTAAAGAAAAATGTGGAAACTTTATCTTATGATAAAATAGTTGTTTAAATGATAATCATATATATATATATATTAATACAAGAATAATTTTATATAAATATTTATTTTCCAAAATCTCATTTTTTCTTAAATGTCGTATTTTAAACTTTTCGAGACCGAATGCTCTTTGCAGAGGTCTGAATCTCGCACTACTAGCCCGCGGGTGCATGATGAACCGTACTATCCCTAACGGGTTCCCCAAAGGTGGGTTGTAGCGGCGCTTTGCTTAGGTTTAATAAATACTATTCATTTAGAAAAACGGTTTTATAAATATAAGGTATTTATTTGTAAAAGGGTATAACTTTCCGTATTTTATTTCTAGGGTTTTCTAAGCCAACTAGCCTATTTCTAAGGTCTAAACGATGAGTCATTAGAAGCCTCAAATCGCCTCTTCACCGTCAATTGCGGTCAGGTAAGTGCCGGGTAAGTGGGAAGAAACCACAGTCGTGGGCCTAATTAAAAATCACTAGCCTTAGACACACTTGCCTAGACACCACAAGACAGTTTAGATAAACGATCGATGTCCATGACCAATCGTGTTTTCATTTTATTAAAAGATTTTATCTAGAAAAGTTTACAACTTAAAGCTTTAAATAAAGGTTATAAAGATTATGGTATTTTAGTGAAAAGTCCTGTAATTTCGTATTCTGTGTTTTGATATTTATCAATTAGGGTTATATTGAGTGTGTATAGAGGTAGGTCATTACCTCGTGACTTATTTTAAGTTTTGGTGAAGTTTAAAGGTAAAACATGACATATTAAACTTAAAGGTATTATAGCGTAAGAATACGGTATTTGAAAACGTTATCATTTCATGTGTGAAAATTCATTCAAATTGGTTTCTACAAGTTTAGTGATCAAGATAAACCTATTTAGGAGTGAGGGAATTAATTAAACTACGAAAAATGAACTTCATGGTATTTTTATGAAAGGAATACGGTTTTGCAAAGAACTTATCATTTCATGTGAGAAAGTTTGATTAAATTGGTTTATGGGTGATTAATAGTCAACATGAATATGGGTAGATATTATGTATTAGGTGACAAGTGGAAATTTATAGAAAAACCGAATCGGAAATCGGTTTGTCCGATTTCCGTCGGGTTCCAAAAGGTCGTATTTTTACATTTATAGAAAAGAGAGATAGAAAGGATGGGACTTACGGTTTGGACAAGCTAAGGAAGCTAAGGGGTGTGGTGGTTGTCGATTCGTCGAAAACGTCGCGAAGGTTCTGATCCGGTCGCCGGAATCCGTCGTCGATTTCGGCAGCACTTCGCTTCTCGCTCTTTTTCTAACGTACCGAGTTCTCTTGAGAATTTGAGAGAGTGGACTTAGAGTTGTAGGGTAAAATGGTAGAGGGTAGGGGTGTTTATATAGGGCTAGGCTAGGGTTAGGGTTTTAATTTAAAAAAATATATAAAAATCATTAAAAATCATTAAACCTAGGAGTAAAAGGGATTTATTGGCCAAATTAAAACCGATCCAGGTATACTAAGTGTTCAAGAGGGTTGACCAAGTCAAGAGTCAACTTTTCTCAGTTGGTGACTCAGCCGTCCGGCCAAGTCCGGCCGGCGGCGCCGGACCGAGTCGGCCGATTCGCCAGCCGGCGGCGCCGAGTCGGGCCGAGTCAGGCTTCCTGGGAGTTATGGCCTTTTTACCGTTGACTTCCAAAAAAAATTAAAACAAAATAAATACAAAAATAATGTGGGGCATGGGATTTGAACTCCGGTGGCTTGGTTCAGCAGTGCAAGGTATTACCAATGAGCTACAAGCTCCTTGTAATTATTGTGGTTTTTAATTACTTAAACTGATAGCAGCAAGAATAAATACTCCTAGTATACATTAAATTTAAAGTAATTTCTTGTACACTAAAAATGGAGTTATTTCATTCTTGTAGCTTGTAATTAAAAACAAAAATAATTACCTAAATCTTATGCTCATGCTTAAATACCCCTTTATGGATTTTTTTAAAAAAATATTTTGAAAAAAATTGTATAGGAAAAAGTGTATAAAAATTAGGGTTGTTACAATAGTCCATGAGTTTAAAAACCTCACAGTCAAATGTTAGTTTAAAGACATCACGGTCGAGGTTAAGGACATCATAGTTCATGAGTTTAAAGACCTCACAGTCAAATGTTAGTTTAAAGACATCACGGTCGAGGTTAAGGACATCATAGTCCGTGAGTTTAAAGACTTCACAGTCAAGGTTAAGGACATCATAATCCGTGAAATGTGTGGTTGTCGGGACCCGTCACCTCTCTGAAGACGTTGAAGGATTATAACAACAAATATCAAAGGAGTGAAGAGATGTACCCTCGAACCAAGGTTGCTTGGGGATCTGTGGTCCAATTTGGAACTAAGATCAATTAATTAGATTATGAGCACATTGGCTCAGTTAAATCTGAATTGAGGACTTATGGCCAGTTTGGGATAAGTCCAATTAAGTTTGAAATATTGGCCCTTTGTTGGACCATTAAACACTTATCTGGGTTCAATCCCATATTATTTAGCAATGCTAAACAAGAGTTTGAGGTCTCTGATAACATTTTTTATCTTTGACTGAGCATTGAACATTATAGCTCTGAATTTTACTCAATTTTGAGATTCAGTTGAAAGGGAGGCTTTTGCCTCTGGAAAATTAGCCAATTTAGCTAAAACTAGTGTTGAACACTAGAGAACAACAGTGTTAAATACTGGAAATAAAATTATCAAATTAGTGTTAAACACTAAAAATAAGATTATCAAATTAGTGTTAAACACTAGAAGATAACAGTGTTAAACACTGGAAATAAAATTGTTAGATTAGTGTTAAACACTAGAAGATGACAGTGTTAAACACTGGAAATAAAATTGCCAGATTAGTGTTAAACACTAGAAGATGACAGTGTTAAACACTGGAAATAAAATTGTCAGATTAGTGTTAAACACTAGAAGATGACAGTGTTAAACACTGGAAATAGAACTCTCAAATTAGTATTAAACACTAGATGGGAATGTGTCACGTGAGGGCACCCAAAGGTGGGGCCAGATCTCCTTTGCTTTGTTCTACAAATAAGTGTTAAACACTTTTTGACTTTCTGGCCATCACGTGTTGGCACGTGATGGAGATTTATGCGTTGATTATTAAAGCATTTATTAGGGGTCACGTGGTAACACGTGAGAGCGCCCAAAGCCAACGTTCACTTCGCTTTGTTCTCGTTATTTTGGAGGTTACGTGGGAGCACGTGAGGCATTGCCTCAGAGCTTTTTCTTCTTATTTTGGAGGATCCGTTTAGAGGTCACGTGGGGACACGTGACATTAGTCTTTTGCATGCATGGAGATCTTTTAAGTCTCTTTATTTTAAGAATTAAATTCTTTGTAGGGTTAAATCCTAATTATGTTTTAGAGGAATTAAATTCCTATGCATATGGAAGAATTAAATTCTTATATAGGGTTAAACCCTAGTTCTGTCTTGAAGGAATTAAATTCCTATGATTTTGAAAGAATTAAATTCTCATACAGGGTTAAACCCTAGTTTTATCTTGGAGGAATTAAATTCCTATAGATTGGGAGAATTAAATTCTCATACAGGGTTAAACCCTAGTTTTATTTTGAAGAAATTAAATTACTATAAATTGGGAGAATTAAATTCTCAAAACTCAATTCTCCCTCTAAGTTTTGGATCTGCATGGCAAAATCTCAACCCGATAAGAATTAAATTCTCAACCTATGGGGAGATTTGCTTATGCAGATCTTCAACCAGAGGAAAAACTAAGTTCTTTTGCAGAAGAGTTAAACTCTTAGATTGAGAATTAAATTCTCTTTTTTATTTTGTGAAACTTTGATTCCTTTCCCTTTTCTCACCTAGGCTTTTCTTTTTTGAGAATTAAATTCTCCTTTCTTTTCTTTCTGCTATTTGCCTTTAGAAATTTCATGATCTCCAAAATTCTCTCCCTCTTCTCTTCTTAGCTCCTATTTATAGGAGAAGGAAAAGAATCAATTTGTTTAGTAAATCTCTCATTGAAAGATTTTGTTTGTTTTTCATAACTAATATGATCTTTTGGATTACTTAGTGAATTTTATTCACCATTGGATTTTTAATCCAAAAGATATTTTGTTTGTTATTCTTGGTAAATTTTAGGGAAATCTTTTCTTGTCTAAAATCTTTCCATAAATTGGTGATTTTTAATCACCCTTGGATTTTTAATCCAACGGTTCCCCATAATCTCTTTTTTTGTTTGGAAAGATTTAGAGAAATACTTTCCTAGTTAGGGTTTTTGATTCCCTCTTAATTAGAATTTAATTCTATTAATTCATAGATCTTTAGGAACCCATCACGTGTTGGCACGTGACCTCCTGATTAAGCATTTGACCATAATTTAATTCTGTTGTTTTAAAGATCTTAGGAATTATCACGTGTCAGTACGTGACCCATGGTCACGTGTTGGCACGTGATGCCCCATTGGGGTTTTTCCTTGTTATTTTATTATACCTTTAATTTTTTTCATTGGGTTTAAAGGCCCATCACGTGTTGACACGTGACCCCACTGATTAATTATTTCCAATTATTTATTTTATTCAGTGCTTTAAGGCTTTGTCTGTAAATGGTCATGTGTCTGCACGTGATGCCCGGTCACGTGTGGGCACGGGATGCCTCATAACTTTTAATCCCGAATGAATTATGAGGCCCATAATATATCAAATCGAAGGATTTTTCAAGACACTTTCGATACCATCAGAATTTAGCTGTTTCTCATTCGAGAATCTATCAAAATGCAGCCCGGAAAATACTGGTTCGCATTTTCTTCCTTACATTACACGTGCATAGAATATTTACTCATAACTTTTGATCCCGGATGAATTATGAAGCCCATAATATATCAAATCGAAGGCCTTTTCGAGACGCTTTCGATACTATTAGAATTTAGCTGTTTCACATTCGGGAGTTTATCAAAATACAGCCCGGAAAATACCGGTTCACATTTTCTTAAACGTATTGCTGCCATTTGATACTTTGGGCTCTTTTGCGCAGATTTTTTTTGCGGGAACACGCATTAAGGGCCCTGGGTCTGCTTTGAGGCCTGACGCAGGATTGGAGGGAACTTGAAGAACCCTTCGCCTTGGGCCTCCTCCAGTAACACTGCGAGGGAAATGTTGAGCGGGGTGTACTCCTGGAACTTCGGGTGATAGGGCTGCTGACGCTCTGGCCTCTCCTCCCGAGCCCTCTTCTTCTGGTCGGATCGCTCTGCCCGGGGGAGGTTCGCGTTCACCTCGGACTCTAGCTGAACCTCGCGCTCGGTCCACGTCTTGACCTCGACCATGGTCTTAGGCTGTGCCAACGCAAAGGAGCGCAGCCACTCCTCGTGCCTCAGACCAGATCTGAGCGCCGTGATGACGGTCTCATCCCGGTGCTCGGGAACCTCGAGGAGGGCGTTGTAAAAGCGGGTGATATAAGTTTTGAACGTCGCCTTGTCTCCACTCTTAATTGTGAAGAGGTAGTCGACCGTGCGCTTCTGCCGACGGTTCCCAACGAAGTGGCCGAGGAACTGAGTGGCCAGCTCGTCGAAGATCAAGATTGAGCGAGGCTCGAGTCCTCGGAACCAGTCCCGTCCAGAACGGATGAGGGTGGATGGGAAGGCCCTGCACCGGGCGGCAGATGGCACGCAGCAGCAGGCACGAGATTCTCGACCCTGGTATTTCCTTAGATTACAACACGTGGCAGATGACGTGTCCCATAGGCTACTGAGGAGGAATAAATGAGATGCATTAGAGGCGTTCCTCGGGACCTCGTCTCCAAGGACGTATCCGACCTTCTAGGAGACCTCCTTGAGTGCTTCCGTATTCACCTAGCGAACAACCTCCAGCTCGTCCCTCCCAACGTGCTGAGCCTCCTCGGCCTCTAGCTCGTCTCAAAGCCCTTGACGTGCCGAGCTTCCTCGACCTCCTGGCTTGTCTCCGAGCTCCTGACATGCCGAGACTCCTCGGCTCTCCCGATCAACCGAGAACGCGGAGCCTAAGCGTCTCCGTAATAGCTCCGCGCATCTCGCCAAAGCGAGATATCCGCCACCCCACGCTCCGCGACCCAAACAGGCTCGTTCCCTCATTAATGAGCGGATCCCGCCATTAACGAGGATGTAACGTAAGGACGTAACCGACGGCGAGGATCTCGCACCGGCTCGCTCCATGCGACCACTATATAAACCCTTCTTCCAGACGACTCAAGTAAGGCAACTTGAATTCAATAAGCCACTACTCTGCTCAAATTTTTCGGCTAACTTGATCGTCGGAGGGTTCTACGGCGGTCACCCATCCCGGGACTTCCTTGTTGGTAGTTCGGCTTCCACATCAAACTCAACCCATTGAGATCCACACGTTTAAGGAGACAACCTCCAAATCCAATCTCAACCGTCCAGCAACACTCACGACAGATTGACGAAGGACAGCATCTGAAGGAGATCCGACTCTCCATGAAGAGGTTTTTGTTGCCTTCTTCTTTCTTGGCTTCAAAAAAGCAATCGAGTTTAAAGGTCTGAAAGTAACCATTAATGAAGGTGATAAAAGTGTTCTTTTATCATCCAAACGGCTAACAAATTTTAAATAACCCCTTTACGAGCTCCATCGGTCCGACTCAGACCTGCAAGGAAAGACTAAAGGTACTAAGGGCCTGTTTGGTTGCAGGATTCTTGAAGATTTGGATTGTGGAATCCAAAGATTCCATAATTTTGTGTTTGGTTGGGGGATTTGGATTTATAGAATTCCTTTGTTTTTTTATAGGAGGGCCCACCACAAAACAACGATTCATGAACCCTAACAAATTTTGAGTATTTGCAAGGATTTGGCACTATTCATTGTACTTTTAGATGGGACCTATGTACTTTATTTATTTAACTCTATCTATCTCTCTCTAAAATTCTTAAATCCAAATCTCACTTTCTTTTCACCAACAAAACAAAGATTACAAAGATCTACAAATCTATTACTAGAAATCCAAAACCGACCATATAACAAATTACCAAATCCAAAAATTTTCAACCGTACTATTTTAGAATCCAAATTTCATAATCTTGCAACCAAACAGCCCTAAGGAAGAACAGAGGGTTTCTTATTTCTTTATATAAAGACTTTGTCTTTTCGGATGGTAAATATTTTTAAGGGTTTTGTTCATTAGCATCCCTATATTTCAATATTTTTCTCTCGCCCTCCATTGCTAGTATTTACCTCTAGTCCCTCTTGTCCTCCCATAATCTGTATTTAATTGTAGCTTTCCTAAACTTATAAGTTACTCATATTAAGCCCTTCAATTCTCCATCCGTGTACCATCGCCGGCGGCGACCATCTCACCGCCAACCCCACCACCCGACTCCGGCCTCTGCCCCCGACAACCACCACCATCTTCTTCGTCGGCGCCTTCTTCATCGGCGCCTTCTTCTTCTTCATCACCATCATCGGCGCCACCGGCTCTCCTGCCCCTGATCCAAAAACATCCTACCCCTTCCCCTGACCATGTGAACTTACAAAAGAAAACTTTTCATTTGATTTAGATGGACAATGGTGAATTGCTTTATCAATTGCATTGTATCATATGAACCTAACCAACGTACCACCGTTGCCTAGCATCAAATAGCAATGATACTAAGACAACATGAACACCAACAGCATTATCAGTAAAAAGGCCCGCCTTCCCATTAATCCATCTCCCTTTCTGTCATCTCTGATGCGAAGTCCGGCGACGAGACAATCGAACGAGGGAGAAAAAGATATCACCTCTCTCGTCTCGATCCATTCGAGACATCCTCTACTTTAAGATAAGGACGATCTTGGATCATCCTTTCACGGTAATTAAATCTCTCCTCTTGCCCACCTCCCTCTCTTCCCTTATTTTTTAACCAATGAAAGACTCTATTATTTTATTGTTACTAACATAAGAACATCATACGTATTGCATTTGGTTTTATTGTTAAGTCATCTGAAGTTTAATCATTTAGATTGGCGATTCGTTTAATATCATATGTATTGTGTTTATCAATATATTAGTTAGCTTATTTTCTTGTTGTTCTAGGCATGGAGTTGGGAATTATCAGGCACACACTTGTGCACATATACATAATTTGATTCAGGGAGACTTGGTATCAAACCCTTTTGTTTAAATTATATTTCATGCCCTCCAAATTTTCGTATCCAATTTGTAATCTAATCACACTGTTTAAAATGTTTAAAAATTTATTAAAAGTGTAAATGCTGAATTTGATGCATGATTAGGATGGTGAGGATTAACATTTGGTTCTCTGTGGAATGAGATGCTGGGATGGTTTGAATGTAATGATGTTTGAGGAAATATCTTTAAAAATGGATATAAAAAAAATAATAATAATAATAAAGTAAGGTCCTGCAGTCTAAACATGATTACCAAATGTCAAAGGGATGGAATTATTAGGATTGTTTCATTATTTAGCTCTCTTGATTCGTCACCTACAGTGGCTTCATTGTTTTGTGCAATGTATAATATGTATTGTAATCAATGGTTTGCTCTGGGGGAGCTGCCCGGCAAAATTTCACATCAAGGAGTCTAGGTTGAAGGGAATGAAAATTATTTTAAGATCCAGGCTGATGAGTGGCCAAAAGAATTTAATTATTTTCTGACCATCAGTTTTTACCGCTTTAATCTATTAGGAATTGAAATGTAACCTGATCTATGTGTTTGTCACAACGTCTTGATGCTAATTTTGGTTTTTAACCTTATATGACAAATAATAAATTAAACTATCATCCTAAGTTCTTATTGTTGCTTAAGCCTTTCTTTTCTCTTATGGTATGATAATCCATTTTTCAGTCATGTTGTTTTTTCTCCAGATTATTAGGATAGGTGGAGTTTAAGTTGCTATCTCTATCTTTTCTATTCTAATTCTTCTAAAGACGGTGAAGTGGTTATTTACCCCCTGTGATCAATCCAGGTTAAATTTATATGATTCTACATATTATCGTTTGATTACCGCTATACTTAAAATTGTTAAGACTATGCCCGTTAAATATACACTTGTGATGTTTAATGACTTGCTATCACACTTTATTAGCAACCAGACTGCTTAATGTAATGCTTTCATACTAATTATTCCGTTGTATTAATCCACTCTCTATTATTACTGATATATCTTTATTAATCCTTGTATCTACTCATTTATATTGATTTTGAACTACAAATTATTCCTTGTGTAAGATCCTCTAATTTTAAACAATTTCTGGTCTTAAACCGATCTATCATCGCACGCTTGTTATATACACATAAAGACTTGGAATTATATGTAGGACTTGACCTAAATTTTCAAGAGTCCTATGACCGACTCATGAATGGTCCGTGTTTGTTGGCCTCTGGATGATGGCCTTGGGTCCGTGAATATTCCGTCGGTGGTTGAAGTTCCATTATTTATGAGTGGGTCCGTATTTCCTTACTCTTGGATGATGGCCTTGGGTCCGTGAATACTCTGTCGGTGGTTGAAGTCCTATTATTCATGAGTGGCTCCGTATTTCCTTACTCGTGAATACTCCTGATAGTTGACACTCACACTCAACCGTAACTCAAAAGTCCCATTACTAACTCATGAATAAGCCCGTGTTTCCTTATTCCTGAATGATAGTCTTGGATCCGTGAATACTCTTACGGTGGTTGGACTCTCATTGCACGAGCGGGCCCGTGTTTCCTTGCCTTTCGGTAACAGTCTTGGGTTTGTGAATATTTCTGCGTTAGATTATACTATCTCGACCTAAATCTGATATGAACCATTTGAATATCGCGAATCTTGTGAATATATATATTGGGGATGAAGTAGCTCAAAAATGAGGGTATTTATGTGTAATGGAGGATTATGTCTTGTTCCTCGTGGTACCGGAGAAAAACGGTATATTGCATTATATATATCTTGAATCTCGTGAATTTCTTGTTACCGTTGTTCTATGATATTACAAAATATCTTGGTTACATAATAAAACTCCTGCAATCGAGATTATATTTATATTTACCAGCACTGAAATATCGAATATTGTGATACATTGGTTACATTGCACTGATTAACACATGCTGTTTATTTGACATGCATATTACCGTTTACTGTTCATTATTATTCGCATGCCTATTATTATATATACCGTGTTTCTTATCAAATATTGTTTAATAATTAAATTAATACACCATGATTTAACTACTATACCAAAAATAATTCTACACTGCATTCTTATTGGCATGACATGATACTTTACAAAAATAATTTATTATTAAATAATTCTTACATACCTTAAATATTTTTATAATCATGAATGTTTATACCTTGTTACCTTTTGATGGTGTTAATATCAAACCTATAAATATTGTTATTCCTAAATTACAAAACTTTATTATTACTATTTTCTATAAATTAAATAAATATTATTACTGTGTTAATTTTGTCCAGCTGATTGAAACCCTGTATTAAACTTATTAGATTATAAACATTAATAACTAAATTGCAACCAAAATATCATGTTTCATTGTAAATACTGTAAATATAGAAAATTATTATTTTCTAATAAAACGTCGACTTACCGAATTTTAGTTGGCCGAAGATATTCCTGTTTTCATTTTTTTCTCTTCTTGGAAATGTCGTCAAACGACTTTGGGACATGTGACGAGGCTAGGTACGGATTGGCAGCAACCGAAAAGGACAATCAATATCTTTTTAAGTCAGGCCGAACTCTGGTTTTCCTTTCCAGTAAGCATGTCTTTTGTTCGAGGCTATTTTCCATTCGTAATTTCTTGAATTTTTGAACCGTGTTCAGTTATCGTTTTTCGGGGTATTATAAATATTATTGGATATTTTATAAGTTTTAAAATTCTTGTAATATAATTTTCTTTGCTGCTTATATGGAGCCTTAGCATATACATGTCGAGAAAGAGTGCTTCTAGATATGAATACGTTGCGAACCTGACACTCTCGTTTCTCGGTTTTGGAAAGCGGGACGCGACAATGGTCGTCGCTGGAGGTGGTAAGCGGATGGAGAACCGAGGGGTTAACAGGAGTAATTTATAAGTTAGAACGGTTACATGTAAATACTAATTATGGGATTGAGAAAAATATTAAAGTATAAAAAGCTACAGATAAATAATATTTATGCGCGACAAAGAAAACTATTGAAGAATGGGCGCCTAGTGAAAAAAAAAACCATTTTTTAAAAGGTTGCCTTCTCTGGAATTATCATGCTGAATCGAGGGTTTGAGGGTTATATTTGATCTAAAGAGGGCTGGGTTAAATGCTAAGAAAAACCAAAAAATTCTTCCGCTGTCTCAAAGACCAAGTCTTTCATCTTCCATTTTTTCCCGTTCTCTTCTTCTCAGAAAAAAGAGCGATTTTTATCAAGAAAGCGATAGATTCAGTGCTCGATTCTGACCCATCTCCTACATCCTCATCCAAAAAAAGAAGCCTCCATAAATAGAAAGCGAAAGATCCCTTTATTCTCATCACCTTTTTGTTTACTTAATGTGGCAACATCGACGACTCGTTGCTGGAAATCGATAGAGATCTGGCCATGTCGGGGAATTTCCACGGCCCCAGCACGAGGGATCTCGTCTGCAACGCCTGCGCCGGCGCCTCTGCAGGTTATCCCATTCTTTCTCAGGGATCTTGTTTTAAAAAAGATGGAATATTTAGCTATTTTTTTTTTTTGGGGATGCTGTGGGGATTTTAGGGATTATAGCGGCGACGTTCGTGTGCCCGCTGGATGTGATCAAGACGAGGCTGCAAGTCCATGGGCTGCCGGTCCTGCCGGCTTCGACCAATCGAGGTACTGCTTTTGATTCTTCTTTTAGTTTGAATAATTTGTCATTTTGTTGTAGCTTATGAACATTCTATTCAAAAATCGAGCTATTGGTGTCAAGTTATGACTTTTGAATGAGATAGGAAAAACTAAGCTAGTGGCTACTGAAACTTTTGTTACTCAGTTTGGACTCTTCATGTTCTTCAAATACCGAAGCCGAAGACAATTGGTAATTGAATTAAGATTGGGAACACCTAATTAGGTAATAGAAGCATCACCAAACTTGGCCTTGTGCAATCTGCCCCGGTTGGCCTATAATTCCTCTTTCACCAACAATTGTGACATGCCATGGTATAGAAGGTTATTCAAATTGCTCCTTTGGACATAGTACTCGATCTTATCTTATCAGGCGGTAAGGCCTCAAGCACGATGCAAAAATTGATTTTTTTTAATATATCACACATGGCCCTACTAGTAAACAAGGATATAAATGATAGATCATAGTTTTAAAAAGCAGCCTTAGACCGTTCCGGTCTAGGCGCTGGAATTAAGAGATTAAATCATATAGGCCGATCAACCTGGCTAGGTGGGAATTAAAGGCGGCTGCTGCCTGCTAGGTGCTTCATGCTTTGAAAATTTTCATTTTGATGATATTTAATTATATCCAATGATATAAACATTCATCGTTTCTTGCACCTATGTTGCACGGATTCTTCGACAAGGAGTTGTATTAGTCCAAACAATGTAATTAAATTGTAATCGTATCCATATTGGATACTTTCGGATTCGTTGAGAACATGTGCAACTCCTTTTAGCACATTTGTGAAACTTTATAATGTATTCTAGATGTATCAAACAGGTATTAAGGACTAAAACACCAACAATCATCGGGCCAACACTAACAAACTGGTTGTGTTCTTAGTTTAGATTCACTAAACTAATGATCTATGTGATAATTTATATATATTTAAACAACAAAATATCAGCATATCCTAATGAATTGTATCTTAGATTTTTAAGAAGCTGTGTATCTGCGACACCGACTCATATCATGTCTTGTATCCATATTCAAATCCATACTACACAGGTATGCATTGTTCATGAATATTTTTTTTATAATTGTAATAGTAGTTTTCTTTTTAAATATTTTTATTTGAATATTAGTGAACTACGCATCCTTTCTTTACCTTTTTTTTACATATAGACATGCATTAACGTTAAAAAGGTAAAACTGCATAGTCTACACCTAGACGCAAGGCAGTACCCCTACCGCCTAGGCTTCTTACAACCTAAAGTAGATTTATTTTTTGCTCTAGGGATTGAGTTGGAGAAAATTTTTACGGACAAAAGGTTTCGCTGAGAAATAGCATTTATCCTGAAATTTTACTAAGCTTGTATCATGGAAAAAAGTTTCGCTGAATATTTAGACCTACAACTCAGATATCATTGAAGGTTTCCAGATGAAAATAACTTTTTCTTGAAAATTAATCATGATGCGGTTTATCCGGGCCGATTAATGTTTTCTTGTGTTGAGTTCATGACAAGAGAAACTTTTGCCTAAGATGCCGAATTTAAGTGCAATGGAATTTTATAGGGAATAACTATGATAAGGGAGAGTTGTATGCCCATCTAAAAAGATACGTAAAGTGGGAGGAGGCAAGAGAGAGAATTTGATCTAAACACAAAGCTCTTTTGTAATCATCAATTAGACTAAGAATTAGAACATTTTCATGCTTTTCAAAAACACTAGATTTTAAAATGTAGTATGATTTTTTTATTTTTTGTTTTGTTTTGTCAAAAATATAGTAATAGAAATGTCTTATGTCTATCAGATAGGCTTTCGTTCAAAACAGGGATTAGGTAAAATTCATATATTTATTTAAGTTAAAAAGCTAGGTTCTGTTCTGCTAATTTACAGAATGCTATTTCAGTGCACCTTAGATTTATTAAATTACAAAATAACTACTACCGTTCACATTTATCCATGACTAAATGTTCATGTTCAGAACTATGGCTGCTACATATAGTAAAGTTCATCCCTTTATCTGTCTTTGGAAGAGTTCCTTATTCCATTATAAGTTTTTTTTGGCATAATATATGCAATGTGAGACATTGTGCTGGCTTATCAATTTGGTCTTTGTTCTTTCTCCTGAAATACATTCTTGATGACTTAGGATTTTAAATTCGCTTTTTAAAATAAACCAGGGAGCCTTATTATTTCAAGCCTACAACAAATAGTGAGAAATGAAGGCATACGAGGAATGTACCGTGGTCTTTCGCCTACAATCTTGGCACTACTTCCAAACTGGGCTGTGAGTTATTCTTATCCTGTACGCTAATTGTTTACATATATTCACTTTTATGAATCTAGGAACTGTGCAGAAAAGTACAGTTTCCTCATGCATTATTCTTCTCCCTTATCATTTTAAACATTTAAAATAAAAAGAGCTACACAGTGAATCCCATAGTTGAACCAAGCTCAATAATTTAATCTGCACAATACATGCAGTATCTTGTCGATGCCCCGGTTAGAAAAGTGACAATTGTAGTTGGCGCAATTAGGGGCAGGGGTGGACCTAAATGAATTTGGATAGAGACCGTTAAGAATGATATGTTAATTGTTATGAAACAGAAGATATGGCCCTTGACAAAGTAGAATGGAAAAAAAGGATCCATATAGCTGACCCAACAAAGCTGGGATGAAAGCTTGTTGTTGTTGTAGTAGTAGCAGTAGTACATACAATATCTGGAGGAAGGTGAACATGCTTTTTTCTCTCTTTTGGGGGTAGCTAACAGCTAAATAACTGTCATTACAAATAGAAAGACCCAACCTTGGACGTGTGCAAAATCACATTGTTTTTAGTTGAAACTTATGTTAACTTTAAAAACTAGTTGCAGTTCTTTTGTTTAATCTTGTAAGCCACGTGTTAAACTCGCCGCGTTAAGGACCATGAGATGTACCTTTCTTTGCATGCCTAATATCCTAGACCAGTGTGTTGCTATGAAGCACGGATATTTGTATATGCCTCATGAATCGTCCCCGATCGTGTATCGGATTCCGAAACTCTCGGAAACTCTTGGATTCTTTAGGATTCGCTCGGACTTGTAAATGTGTCACGTCCCACTCCCAACCCAGACGGTATTGTCCGCTCTGTCCGAAACCGCACGATTTTGTCCTTCGGAGCGAACTGGACCCGAGTAGATGCCATTTCCTAGGAGGTCACCCATCCCAGAATTTCCTTAGCCCGAAGCCCGAGCACGCTTAACTACGAAGATTTCAAGCTCCTGTAGTTTCAGTTCACTCAAAAGGCGCCTCTGTATATAGGAATGGAATCATCTCATTTATAGTTCTCGGATCTGCTCTTTTTTGGAATGTAATCCGAAAATTCCTCATTGTTCTACAGTGGGTTCTCATGTATATCCTGTATAAATGGGTATACCGGATATTACATTCTCCCCCACTTAGAACAATGGTTCGTCCTCAAACCACAGACCTACTATTGAGAGACCAACTCTGATACCATAATATTACGTCCCACTCCCAACACAGATGATATTGTCCATTCTGGCCGAAACCACACGGTTTTGTCCTTCGGAGCAAACTGGACCTGAGTAGGGGCCACTTTCCAGGAGGTCACCCATTTTAGGATTTTCCTAGCCCGAGCATGCTTAACTACGGAGTTTTCAAGCTCCTGTAGTTCCCGTTCACTCAAAAGACGTCTCTGTGTATAGAGTGGAATCATCTCATTTATAGTTCGCGGATCTGCCCACTTTCGGAATGTATTCCGAATATTCCCCATTGTTCTACAGTGGTTTCCTGTGTATATCCTGTATAAATGGACCCATTTATTCAGGATATACACAGGAAGCCACTGTAGAACAATGGGGAATCTTCGGAATACATTCCGAAAGAGGGCAGATCCGAGAACTATAAATGAGATGATTCCACTCCTATACACAGAGACGCCTTTTGAGTGAACTGGAACTACAAAACACCGTAGTTAAGCGGACTTGGGAAATCCCGGGATGGGTGACCTCCTTGAAAGTGCCCCTACTCTGGTCCAGTTCGCTCCCGAAGGACAAAACCTTGCGGTTTCGGCCAGAGCGGACAATACCGTCTGTGCGTGACAAAATATCTCACCAGTCTCTCTCGAATCGACGCATCTTCCCTTTCTCTCGAAAATTAAGGCATTCAAAAGTTTGGAAGTGCGTTGAATATCTAACATTATGCCATTTTTTATTTATATTACTTTATGTTGGTATGTATACCTTAATATATAATCATATTCAGTTAATTTTAAATCGATATAAAAACATATCCCGTATTCTAGATTTTTGGAAAATCGTGAATCTGTATCGTATCATATCCGAACTCGTGCTACATAGGTAGGTTGCATAAAGCATCCATTAATTCTTAAGAGGTTTAGAACAAGGGAGAAGTCACATGGACAAGACATTAGTTGGAGACTTGGATTGAAGAATTTCTAGTTCAATAATAACAAGTTTTGTTAATTCTACAGTGTAGAAACTTTGTTGAAGATTATACACTGTTTATACCTGGTGCAGGATAACCACAGGAAGCTTTAAATACCATGAGTATGCCAATATTATGATTACGGTCATTATGTATGAATGCAATGTAGAAAGTGCACTTATTATGCAAATGAACGTTTGGAGATATCATAGCATCCAAACATCGTTGGAGACTTTTCAAGTTATAGATCAAATGGTAGGAGATTTGATTCCAGTACGGCAAAAACATGCAAGGGATAACCGGGATGTGTGTTTTGTTGAAGCCCACTACCTATCCTTTTAATACAGCAGAGATTCTTTGTGACTTGTGCCGAGATGTTGTTAGAATTGATTTAAGCACCTAGCTCTAAGCCTTGGACACACTTTTACTCAATGGCCCCATGGCAGTCTATGTGCTAAAAATTTAAAGATAGGAGTCAGCTGAGAATTAGATTGAGTTTCTCAATGAATCTGTAAGCAAGTTTCTAGGGTATCAATTTCTCAATTGGGAAATGATTTTGTCTGAAAATAAGTTTAGAAAAGAGTCAAAGACACAAAAGCAGCCAGAAAGGGGTTGTTGTGATGGATGATGAGTCATTGACAACCAGTCAGAAATCTTTTGCTCCAAGTTTATCATAACCAACATACATTCTCAAGGTCTATAATACACAGATTAGCTGGAAGATTTTTGATGTGTTGGATGCTAGGTCAATTAGCAAAGCAAGGTTCTCAACTTCTCACAGATTTTTACCCTGTCTTCACCCTTCACAACTAATGTTGGCGGCGACAAGATCTATGGCGTCCCAATTACTGGGTTCTGCTTTCACTGCTGGATAACAGACAGATTATAAAAACAATTCCCCTTGAACTTTTAGTAGTGCTATTATGGTCAACTGATATACATATTGCAATGGTTTTGTTATGTTGCTTTTGGTTATAATATTCTGTATTTTCATTTTGCAGGTTTACTTCACAGTTTATGATAAGCTCAAAGGCCATCTTCATTCTCACGGTTATCTTTATAAACTTTTCATTGTTCAAGATTTTCTTGGATTCCTTTTAGTTACATAAATAGTTTTCATTCTGAATAGATATGAGAATTTCACATTGTTTGGGCAAATTCGGCAAGTTTGTTATAAATTTAATTTTGACATATTTGAATGCAGCGGATGCAAATAACCAACTTTCAACTGGCGCAAACATGATTGCTGCCTCAGGTGCCGGAGCTGCAACAGCAATTGCAACCAATCCATTGTGGGTTGTTAAGACCAGGCTCCAAGTAAGCTTATTATCTTCTTGTCCGACTTTAAGATTTTAAATTTATTGAGCAACTTCCATGGGAAGTTTGTGCCGCCGCAGCAAGCCTTTTTTAAATTGATTTCTATAAGCTTATAGGATTTATATCTGAATAATTAGATGTTGTTTGTTTGATGACTGGATTTCTTTTATGGTCAGTGGTATGTAGCTGCAATGTATGCTTTTAGTTTATGATTTTTTTCCAGATGCATGTCTTGGAGAAGAACGAAATGGTGGTACCCTTGGTAGTCCAGTACATTGCATAAAGCTGGACTTGGTGACAAATTTAAGTTGTTCTGTTCAAGTGAAGCACTGCCTGAAAATACTTCAAAGATCCCCCCCCCCTCCCCCCTCCTGCCAACAAGGAGTCCGTTCAATAGACAAATATGGTGGAGATAATATGGCTAGATTTTAAAAAAATTTGAGAAGTCTCTTATATGGTTATACAATAGAAGTAGTAACCAGTGCTGTCAAAGACGCGAAAGGCGATGCACCTCAGGTGAAAGGCGCAACCGGACACTGAAGTGTGCCTCTCGAAGCTTTGAAGCGCTATGCAACGGTGAAGCGCACGCTTAGGCGCTCGAGGCACGCACCTCATGTGAGGCGTGCGCTTCGTTCCAAGTGGCTAGTTTTAGGTAAACGGGTCGAATGGGTTTGGCTATTGTTTTTTTTTTCAACAAATCCGAACCCAAAACATAAAATTTAGTGGCTATTGGGCAACAGTAACCTGAGACCAACTTGAGAACACCCCTAAAATAGCTAGAGTTTCTCTCGTTTGCAAGTTCATCGTCGGCTAGGGTTTTTTGAGTTTTCATCTTCGGCTCGCCAGAGGTTCCTCGAGTTCTTCAGCAACGGCTAGGCCTCTCTATCTTCTTCTCAGATTCCACTCTTCTTCTCGAGTTGTATAGCTTCTTCGGCTAGAGCATCCCAAAACATAAAATTAGGTGTAATTTCTCCTTTTCTTCCCTCCCTTTTATGTTATTGTTGTTGGATTTTTGAGTCGGAAGTTAAAATTTTTAGTGGGAATTTTATATGGTTCTTCTTATCTCATTATAAACTTGTGTGCCTCACACACTCGGGCACACGCTTTGCGTCTTGAGCGCATTAGACCCTTTGCGCTTCGCACTACGTCTTGCGCATTGACAGCACCGGTAGTTACTACCTTATTACACTTAGGAGGAAGACAAATCCTTCCCTCGCACACAAAGCTTTACGTCAAGAGTGGGCATCAAGTCCTTGTTATCAATACCTTGTAGTATCACTTATAAATGACTATGCATTTACTTATAAGATCTCATGGTGTATGCTTGTCAATGATATTGTTGTCATCAGCCAAAAAAATATTTTATGATCATAATATATTAAGTAGAAACGTGGATAGAAAATTTAGAATCTAGGTTATTGTTGAATTGCTGGGCAATGAATGTGAATTTAATAAAGAAACAAAGGCTAGATTACATAATGTTCTAGTGATACCCATGAGCGATCATTCGTTGTGCTCACAGTAGCGAGGTTGAGACTTTGAGAAGACGTGCTCAGAATTAAAGGATGATGGTTTGAGTGAATAGATTTATATACCCATATTTCATAGAAGGAAAATTTTAGGATACCGCTATACAGGCAGCCATTTTTTCATATGTTTGACTGTTTAGATATTGAGAAAACATGTCCAAAAGAAATGAGTGGAGCTGAAATTTTGAAAAAGTTTTGATAAACAAGCAATTTGAAAACGTTTCAATGAATAAGGAACAGTTTTATGATTTATAAGATTAGAATGCATGTAATGGTTTAAAATTTTGTCAATCTATCTGGTTTTAAGCCTGGCTAGTTTGTAAATGTTGGAATTGTACTCATTTCCCCCTGGTTTTGAAAGTGATGCTGCCTTTTATCAATTTTTATAAAATTGTTCAAATTACCAGCAACTTTAAGTCTTGGAAATCTATGATAAAAACCTTGCAGATCGCATACTTTGGCTAATTTAACAAGGCCCTTCGTTTATATATAGACACAAGGAATGAGGCCTGGAGTGATACCTTACACTGGTATATTTTCTGCTCTTAGAAGGATTTGTCATGAAGAAGGCATCCGAGGGCTATACAGGTACATTTGTTTCTCTACCACATATTAATCATGTTTTCCCTACTTTGGATTTTTAATTAATTTTTTAAAAATGTTATGTTCATTTCTTGAATAGTGGTCTTCTTCCTGCTTTAGTTGGAGTTAGCCATGTAGCGATCCAGTTTCCAGCATATGAAAAGATCAAAGCATACTTGGCAACAAGGGGTAATGAGATATTACTTCCGTTAATTTCTTTTTTTAAAAGGAGATTGTTATACTGAACTTTGTTGGCAATTTCTTTGTCACCTAGATAACACAAGCGTGGATAAGCTTAGTCCAGGAAATGTAGCTATTGCATCTTCACTTTCGAAAGTACTTGCATCCACAATGACCTATCCTCATGAGGTATCAGCTTATATTTCCTGGTTCTCATCACTCAAGAATTGCATACAACCACACTTCCGATATAGTTAGTGCAGGCTATTTTTGTGTGCGCATACATTTTCCTGTCCCAGGGAAAGCTAGTTCTGGATATCTTTCCCATTTCTTTTGTTACTTTATAAGGGACATCATTCATGTGCTCTGCCCACGTTAAAATAGAATCCTCTTTTCAAGTCAATGAGTTGTGCATTTGGATTGGTGCAGTTGCAAGGAGATGGTAGATTTCTACTCTGCACGATTGATCCTCCCCCCCCTCCCCCAACCCCCCCCCCCCCCCCCAAAAAAAAAGAAATAGTAGAGAACCTCTTTTCTAACACGGTCCCCCCCCCCCCCCCCCCCTCATGTGGACCTTACATGAAAGGCCTTCAATGGAATCTTTGCTTGTTGTAAATGCTAAATAAACGAGGAAATAATTATTAATATAAATTAACAATGATGAGATTTAAACATGGGACCTTTTGAAAGCTGGTTTTGTGTAATACCATGTGCAAGAACCACTTCACCTATAAAGCTTAAGTCGACCTGTGAGAGGACGATGTATAGCAAGCTAAACTGTGTAATGCAATGTATTCCTAGAGCTTAATTTAATGTGAAGTATTTAAAAGCTTCTGAACTAATCTAATCTTCAAAATTTTAACTGTGCTGACTATATCAGGTTGTCAGGTCCAGGCTCCAAGAACAAGGGCAATCTCGTGACACTGCAAATCATTGCAAAGGTGTTATAGACTGCACTAAAAAGGTCTTCCAAAAGGAAGGCATCACGGGCTTCTATCGTGGCTGTGCCACAAATCTTTTGAGAACCACACCTGCAGCCGTCATCACTTTTACCAGTTACGAGATGATCCAGAGATTTCTATATCGAGTTTTGCCACCTGAGCCGAAACACTTAGAATATCAAAGCGACGCTTGTTCACCACGAAATAGTATAGGTTCTGGAGAGGATACAGCAAGTACAGACATTGAAACTGCGGAGACCCAATTGACAAAACCAAAACTTGCATCCAGACACTGATATTACCTGTTTTGTAAGAGTGTTAAATATAGGGTAGAGATATATAATTGTACTATTCTTTGTTAACCTATAAAAGAAATGCTACCCTTTCCCCCCAAGTAAGTGTCCACTGCTCAGCAGTTAAAGATTGCATGGAAATGCTTCAATGTATATGTTATGCTGCAGATCATCATCAAATATGAATTTTTATAGTGACATCAGAATTACTATGCCCGGCAAAATGGAGCAGAAACTATTGATGGGTTCTTTTGATAGATTTATATGAAGGTTTTGTTGATTCAAATGCTTGTGCAGAGATTTTAGAGCTTTCTGTTTGAACGCCAATTAATCTATCCATATTCTCCTTTCAGGAGGAATTGCTGTTCTCGTTCAATGGCATTTTAGATGTACAAGGTGAAGAGGAAGAAAGACTGAAAGTTTTACATGAATTGAAATGAATTGAATTTCCAACTATATTACTAATTAAGCAAATTGAACCTGATCTTCTTGATATGACACACAAAGCGATCGGGAAAAAAAGAAATGCAAATTCGCCTCGTGTTGCTTGCTTATTTGCAATCACATGCAATCAGGGCAGCATATCACTACAGGTAATTGATTCACAACTTACATTGTCTACATGAAATAACTTTGTTAATTTCCAACTAATCAAGTGCTTCTGAATGTTTGGCTGATGTTCTATTTACGCGTGATGACCCCAAAGGATCATTGATGTGGTAGTTTCATCCTTGTCAAAGTCTTCAAGCCAAGGGGGAGCTGCTAATATTGCTGCCTGTGGTATTGGTTGATCTGTGAAAAGACCAAAATGTTAGATATTTGGAAATGAAATGCCAATTCCTTATCTGCCACAAAGCATCTGCAGATTGAGTTGTTCAATTACTTTGAATCACTACATTGTTATGCAACACTCCATCAGATTCTTCCAACATATCCCAGTTTTGGTATGCTTCATGCACCATCTCCTGCACATAAGCCTGTAAAATATACCTTGACAAATTAGTACCATATACTAAGCTAAAAATGTCCGAGCACGCATTTAAAGTAAATATCCTTACCTTTTGGGTTATGTTAAGTTCTTGAGGTTGAAACGCAACACCGTTGATCGCAACAGCCATGACTTCACAAATGGTGTTTAGAAAAACCATGCAATTCTGTTTGCGGTGCATGTACATCCTTTCGCCAATAGGGCTTGTCCTTGCATGGCCGATCGTTCCTTCCCACATTCGGTCGGACATCCCTACTCCCAGTATCTAATTCATGATAATAAAATTTTAGATCATGCTAAATATACCAACTTATAAATTAATTTAGTTCATTGTGATATTTACCTTTCGGAGGAGCATCGGATTGATAGCCAATAGTTTCAAGAAGTCGTGGATGGTGTTGATGCCTTCGGATGAAAGCCGAGTGTGGAAGGCTCCATCTTTTCCTATTCTTTCGAGCCTCCAAACCTCGTCGGTTAGAGCTGGGGGGTAATGCTTCCTGTACACTGTAATTAACGAATGAATGATTAGGTTAAGCTATAATAAATCATTTTGAACAAGCCTTGTAATCTCTGGTTGTTGATAGAAAAAGAAGAGAGGGACAAAGCAAGTGTATCAAAGGTCCAACCCTTTGGGAGTATTGGAAGTCAGTTTATGGTGCATTTTCCAACTTTGTAGACTTTAGAAGCAACTTGTGCTGGTGAGCTAAAACGATCCAAGTATTCCTACAGATTTTGTCATGAAGGATTTTTTTTTTGGTGAAATCAATACCCTTGGGGAATTGAACTTCCGACCTCTTATCTTGGAGAGGAAGCTGATACCAACTGAGCTAAGCCCAATTCAACTGGTCTAAAATTTCAGTGAATCAGCAGTAATAATCTTTAATGATTGAAATCATGCTAATTAATTATAACAGTTGGGGAAATCTTAACAACTTGGTTAACCTCCTAGTAAATAAATTTTCACCTCTAATTTACATCAAATATTCTGAAAAAAATGTTGCTAATATAATGTCTAATTCTTTCATTGTCAAATATTCTGTTGATAATTTGATAAGCTTGCGTTAAGTTAGCTGTGATTTTCACAACCCCTCTTTTCCTATTAAATAATGGCGTATTTAATCGAAATTTAGAATAAGGACTTACATTCTCCGCGGTGATCTTTAACCCTGAAGGCTTCAGTAATTGCTTCCCTTATCCTTGGCCCATTATCGCCCTCTTGCACAACTCTTACACCAATCCTAAAGTGTTGGCACCGAATCCAACTCGAGTTATCCGTGAACATGAGCCCCCCAATCGAAGCAATGCCTTGGCGTAAAATTACAGGAAACTCTCCGGTAAGCAACGGCTTTTTCCCTGTTCGTTCTTTTACGATGTTCTTTTCGAAATCGGAACTGGTCCAGTTATCATTGTCTGCAGAAGCGAAGTCACCATCCAAAACTACTACTTGTAGTTTTATAGGTATTTGGGTTGTGACAAGAGAATTTTCTCCATTTCGAGTGTCGATTAAATGAATTTGGAGTTGGTTTTTCTCCAAATCTTCGATTTTGCTCCCGGTGAAGATCGGAAGGGAGAGTGGATTTTTGAAGACTAATTGCAAATTCGAGGTTTCCACCTCTTCAATTTGCACTTGGGGAGACCTGTAAAGAAATCGAAGAAAATGATTTAGTTTATAATCCAAAACCCATAAGTTGATGAAGAGAATTTGTAAATAATTAAGAGCTGGTATATAATTGTAAAATTAAGGCTATTTTTACCTTTGAACTAAAAGTGTATTATGGATGAGAATCTCCAGCTCCTCTCGCACCTACATGTACAAAAATAGGAAACTCCAATTATAAGATATTAAAATGTAAAACAAATAATATCAATGAAATGCACTCTAAATCTCTTCTTTTCAATATTGCACTAGTATATTGTTATAATTAATCTTAATTAATTAAGGGGAAAATGGGTCTAGGATAAAAAAACCAATAGACTGAGATACTTGAGGTTTAAAAAATTGAGCAAAAGTCCCTAATACATACTTTTCAAGTTTTAAGATCCATAGCCTTTAACTGATTTATTAAATATTCATGATGATCTTCTTTGTTCCCCATGTGCATGTCAGATCACGTCTTTTCAACGGTTAAAGAATTAAACTGCCATTTTCAATCATCATTACCAATAGGAGCTTATATGCTTCAAAAAGTTCTTAGTTTAAAGTTTAAACTAAGTGTTTATGATTACATAAGCAAGCTTTGTAACTTGTCAGAGATTTAATAATTACCACTTTCCGAAACAATGGCTCCATAGCCCCAAATAATTTTTGCATTGACTGCACCATCACGGCTTCCTTAATCACCCTGCAACAATATTAATTGAATTTATTAAAATTAGTCATTGAAAGGTATAAGTCTGAAAATTATATTGCTTTTGTAACATTTATTAATTTGGAAACGCGTTGAGTTATGAGAATGACATATATACTTATACTTAACCCTTGATTTTCAAGCAAATTTTAAATCAACTAACAAATCATCATAATTATTTTAGGTACTTTTGACGTGAAAAACTGTATTAGATCGATCGAGAACAACTAATATACCTACATGTGGATGTGGTTTCAAGAAACCATAAAAAAAAAGCTTCAAATCTCAAATGCCAGAAACAATCGAGAGTGAACTAAAAGAAGTAACTGATTCTGTACATCAAAAGTTATAAAAAAAAAAAAAAATCAAGTCACATAAAATATAGAAATTAAGGGGAAAAAATGAGATAGAAGAAGATGATGAGATGGATGAAAACAGCAAGCATATATTAAAGAAAATATATGTATTGCATAAAGATCAGATAAAGAGAACTTTACAAGCCCAACAAAGAAAAAGAAAAGTTGACATGGATATATGTATAAACCCTAACTATAAGCACACATATATAAAGATTTTTCAGCTAGTACTATATAAACAATGTAAAAATAAAAATATAAGGCATTTCTGCATGCAATACAAAAGTTATAATAACTTAACTCAGAAACCCAATAAATTAACCAAGGCATATTATTTAAATCTAAACCCTACTGTAATCACTTAGCATGCTATATATTTCTATAAAATAAAATAAAATAAAAGGAAGCAAAAAGAGAGGGATTAAAAGGAGATATAGGATTACTAACGTTGAGAGGGAAGGCAAAGCTCTCAGCTTCTTCTGTCCCGACATATCGGGTTCATCGAAATCCTTATCGGATCCATCCCGAAGCCGCTTCGCTGCCATTTCTTCACCCTTTTTCTTTCTTAGTTTTTTTTCTTAACTAATTTCTCTCAAAAGAGAAACAAGAACATAATCAAGAAAGAGATTAGATTTAGAGCTAGAAGTGGTGATATATATCAATTATTAGGGCAATAGTTGTTGTTATATATAAACATATATATAGCCCCAATGGGATGTTAACTATTTTATTAAATATATACTTATTAGAAAGAGCTTCGAAGGTGGGAGGAAGGTGGGAGGAAGCCTAGTTCTTGACTTTAGACTGCATGTATATATTTTTATGTAAATCTAATACATGGCAGTGGGGCCATGGTGGTTTGTGATGCAATCATTGTGATGTCAGTGATTCAAAAAGTCAACTGCCGGCACTAGGTAATTAGCTAGGTCCAGTTTAATTATAAGTTGCTTTGGTTTTTTGTTTCAGGTGGAATAATTAATTGAATAATATCCAAATCTAGCTACCAGAGTTGATCACTGACCACTGGTTACTAGTGATGATCACTAGTTAGTTTGAGTTGATCGGATTTAATTATATGACATGATCATGCTTTGTCTCACGGTTGCCGAATCTGTATTGTTCTGATTTGTCTGATATTTTTGGATGCATCATTGAAAATGTAACCGTGATTTATAAAAAGATATGATAGTTTTTAATTTATAATCGGAGCATTTTAGGAAAACACTAACTAACCCTAAAAAGATAATGAATAGAAATCGTGCCAGTAAGTCTCTCCTTGGTTTGAGTTGGCAAGTTTTCTCTACGTCTTGAAAGCAAATTAGAGAGTTATATATGCAAAAAATAAAAAAATATAAAAAAAATGATTAGATGTTAGTTTAGCTGGTGTCAACTTGTTTGATAGCTTTTATTTTGAGCCCTTTCCATCTCTTGTAATCTTGTATTAGTTTATTTTAACTTTTTGCTAATTATAGTCAAGTCATTTCAATATACAAATTACTAAATTATTTTAGCTCAATAAACACTACTATTAACTTTTCTTACCTACCACAAGTCACCGCTTAACAAAAATACCGTTTCAATCATAAAAACGCAGAGTCTTTTATTTATTTTTTTTATGAGTAAGGCCCTTGCCCTGCATTTTCGGTCAAAAGAAAACAAAAAGAATAATACTCTAGGCATTAAACCAGCTGCAACATCACATATTTCCTTAATTACATACAAATAGCTGCTGCTAGATGTGGGCCATACTTTCTACCAATTCAAACAAACAACTCAAGCTCATTTTCTGTTACCACGTAAGCATCAAGTCAGCTTCTTACAACCTCTTTGTTTTATAAGAAAAACAAATGAGCAGTTAGTAATCTTTTTTTATCTTTTCATTGCCTTTCCATTCCTAATTTCATATTTTCTTTTATACATCCAGTCACCAAATTTGAGATTGAGATGCTCTAAGTATGCTAACATAAATAAATAGTAGTTTTTTTTAAAGAATATTAATTAGTTTATTATATATATATATATATATATATACACACACACACTTAAAGCGGATGAATCCAAAGGCCAAAGGGTACCCAAAAAAAAGTACAAATGCCGCGTGAACGGAGCACGTGCTTGACCATGACAAAAATTCGAGGGACACGTAGACACTGTGATAAATCGACATTCTTTTTCTTCTAATTAATTTTGATCCACAAAATTAAAGTCCGCGTTTGCTACATACGCGTTCTCTCTTTTTAATTTCTAAAAATGCACACCCCTTAAATTTAATTTGATGATTAGAGAATTCTCTAGCGTATCTTTTTCTTCGCCGTCTATTAAATTGCTTCCATCCATAAATTAATGTACACGTACGCAACAAAGAAAATAATCAAGATTGTCAGGTTCAAATTAAAGTTCCTCACCTTGCATTCAGTATCAAAAAATTGACCAGAATATGAGCATGCATGTTGTACGATATATGCAATTTAGAAAGAGAGCATTATATTCAATCCCCCGTATGGTTTATTATTACCTGCAGGACATATGCTTCTTACATTATCATGCCCTACAAATGAATCTTAGAAGGCAGATATTTTGCATGGAAGTGACCATTTAAATACGAGAAAATGGAGTATAAAATGGCACGGTAAAAAGTTTCCAATATTTTCGGCGATTAACCTCCCGTCGATTTTTCGATAACCAGCACCGACCATCCTGATCATCATGTCTTTAACTATGAGTGCATCAATTATCATAAACCGTTCTATGATTGGAAAACCTTTAACTTTGCAATCATCTGATGCAAAGGTGTAAATGCAAGGGCAAAAAGTATCCATACGATGTGAAAATTAATGCACACATATTTTAGGATATGGAGATTTACATGTTCGGTGCCGATTATTCCAAAAATTGACAGATGGTTGGCTTTTAGAGATGTCAACATAGAAATTTTGTGTGGTGCCACCCACACACGTATATATAAAGAATAATGGAGGAAAGAGGCCATAGGAGGGAATTTCCTTCTATGGGGTCAAAAAAATACAACCTCCATCGTTTTTTCCGACGATCGGCACACACCATCTTCATCGTTATCATTTAAGAGGAGGGCAAACCAAATTTCATGTGATTCTACAACCTTTTCACCGTTGATTTAGCAATGTAAAAAGGTTATATTATCGGTAAACCGTTAATTTTGAACCCACTAATTCAACGGTGAAAAGTTTGTAGAATCACATGAAATTTGGTGTACCCACATCTTAGATGATAACGATGAAGGTGATGGGTGCCAATCGTAGGAAAAAAACGATGGAGGTAGTATTTTTTTCAAAAACATAGAAGGAAATTCCTTTCTATGGCATCTTTCCTCCATTATTCTTATATATATACGCATCCTTTATAAATATATATCCGGTATTGTTTAGAATAATTTGAGACATGCCAAGTATGGAAAAATCTTCTCTATAAGTGCTTGGAGAGAAAATTTCTCTATAAGCCCATTTCAAGCTCTTGGAAGGACTTTTAGATTCATAAACTCTCTTTTGTTGTCCTCAACATCACTAACTTAATAAATTTCATTATCACAACAGACCAAATTGTGAAGGTCTTGCCTCATCTCTTTATTATCTCTCCGCGTGTGGACTTTAAATGAAATAATAAAATAAGCCTATCATTTTGACTATGATCTTTATCTCCCATTAAAATTTTATATTCTTTAATTCGATAGACAAATGGCTTTCAAGAAAACGATATGTGGGAGTTTATTAATTGCGGCATCTTTCTACTCTTGATATTTTATAATTGTCTTAAATGGGAGAGTCGTACGCGTTTTCAAATATTTTTTTCGGCAAAAAATTTGTTACTCTATTTGGTTAAATTTCCTTCTCGAAATTACAATCCTGATGCTTTTATCATTCTTTGAAATTGTTGTTTGCGTGAATTAAAAGACACTAATGTGAAACAACACCATAAATGACAAATCAGTAAATCCAAGTAAAGTAGTGTACTGAATTTGAAACTAAATAGATTTTACATTACAGATTCAATTCAATTCATGGTTGTGGAATGGATTCCTTCACAATAAATATTTTCATACATAGTGACTTGGGCATTTTTTTTCTACATTTTAAAAAAAGAAAATACTATATATAAATCAACGCATTCACTTTATTTATTTTGACCTGATTCACGTTACAATAACATGACGCATCTGAATACGATAAATAACAATACAATTTATATCTTTGGTCTTGTAATAAGCATGACAAAATAATATTACCTTGAACCCTATACATCTATTCTTTTTAAAAAAAAACACTTCAAGATTCTGATGCCACCGAAACACTCACCGGTATCTTTCTAACCGAAAATCGAAATCATTTGTAGGTCAAGATCCAGTCTTGGTCAGTATGAATCAGAGTAGCAATGCAATTTCTCATCTTGAAACGATGCAAGCAAAGACCCATTAAGCTTTGAAATCAAGGTTATTTTCAAATCTTGCATATCAAGTAAATTGAGCATCACTACTAAGTAGTGTGTGTCTATATATATATATATATATATATATTATTTCTCAGACTTAACCATGATTGTCAACTGACTCATCACTGACTCATGACCATGTATGTGCCCATATCAAACACTCTACCCCTGTGATTACAACCACTTTATATTTTAACTTCTTCTTTTTAATTAATTAATAGGCTTATTTCACGCCCTCTCGGAGTCTAGGGTAATATCCAGAAGTCCTTCTATAGTTCTAGCTTTAGACGAAAACCCCCAAAAAGTTGACAATCGTTACCCCATTGCCTCCTGCCGTTAAATTTCACATGAAATGACTCAAATATCCTTTTTCTCTTTCTCAAATTACAATAAACATTTCTTATAATTATTTCATTCGCCTACCTCTTGTCTCCCTTCATTTCCACAGCCCCGACCACGTGCTCCTACTCAGCGTTGCCGCCGCCGTTGATCACGTGCTCCTCCTCCACTCTGGCCCCATCCGCTCTTTCTCCGTCTCCTTCGACCTCCCCTATCTCAACGTCAGCCGTCCCTCCAACCACTTTATGTATGCCTCCACATTACCCACCACCTCCTATCCACCGTCGCAGCAGCAGCAGCATCATCTGCAACATCAACATGCCATGCCATCTCAATTGTTCGAAGTAATGCCACAAACAATCCCTCCACGAAAATACATCACCCCAACCTGAAGTTCACCAAAACTCTCCTCAACACTGTTTTTCACCGCAATACATTTTAAATCCACAACCATCTCAATATCATTACAAACTCTCATCACCACCTAAATATTATCCACAATATTACCCACAACACTTCATTCCATCTTCATATGAGTCACCACGACAACCATTCTTTTGCCCCAAATCAATCTTACCTCAGCCCACCACCATCCCGATATACCTCAAACAACAACCACATACCAGGTGTTCGACGTAATTCCCAAGCTAATTCAGCCCCATACATCAATTCAACGACATGCCCACAACCTGTTCGAGGAATTGTCGATCATTTTCAACAACCACAGGATGAAAATTTGTCGCCCAAATAAGCTACAACAAGGAGAGGATGGAGATGAGTATAGGGTCTGGGAGATGGCTAATGTGGTCGATGTCAAGGCACCATTGCTTCTGCTGCATAGTGTACTATTGAAAAAATGTTTCTATGTGTATGAAAATAATTAAGTTTTTTTAGACAAATATATGTTGATGAATGATGGTGCTTAGAAGGTGTTTGTGTAAATGTTTGAATGGTTGTGTTTGGAATATCTTTACTCAATTAACTAAACGATGATATTTGAAAGGTGTTAGTGTAAATGCCCGAATGATCGTATTTGAAATATCTTTGTGTAACTGTTTGAATATATGTGTTTGTAAGATATTTGTATAAATATCCAAATGACCATGTTTTGAATATTTTTGTCCAATTTCTTGGGTGTTTTGAAGGTATTTGCGTAAATGCTCAATTGATCGTGTATATATACGGCATTAGTATTTTATTGGAATAAGATTTTTGCATAAATATCAATGTAAAATATTTGTCGTGAACAACATCGGTTTTACATTAAATAGGATGTTTATGTAATTGCCTGAATGAAAACAACAAACAACAAATATAAAACCAGCTCTTGGTCAATGCCTAATCGCTAGCATTTAAATTCGACACACACGACATAAAAAAATGGAATTGAATATGCAAGTATAATTTAACATGCACAAACATAAAATTTAGAATTTTTCAGTCCAACAGTTTGAATTAAAGCTTAACCAAATTGAAAAAAACAGAAAAAATACATTGAAACTTAATACGCATCTCTTTGATACAACAATTTGCATTCAACCACATATCCAAATCAACCGTAACATCTGAAATTTCTTCAGTTTCATGTGCAACATCATCTGGTTCAAGTCGAAATCATCGGCAACGGCTCCTGGCTTGACTAATTGGTGGTTCCTCAGTGATATCCT
This sequence comes from Agapanthus africanus, assembly GCA_030015575.1. NCBI lineage: Eukaryota > Viridiplantae > Streptophyta > Magnoliopsida > Asparagales > Amaryllidaceae > Agapanthus > Agapanthus africanus. Next base: position 669,447,187 of record CM057343.1, on the reverse strand, counting down.
CACTTGAAATTCAAACATTAAAAGAATCAACAATCTTCCATCAAATTTGCCCACTAAACACATAACTCAAAAAACCCAAATCTTTTCATTCATTTATTCTTTCAAACACACCGCGGGCATCACCCATTGTAAGAGATTGCTTGTTCTTTTTGAGCTTCCTCAATCTTTTGGGAGAGTGACGAAGACGGGGATTCATATGCAACATCATCTTCTATAAGATTCTGGTACAATTATATCAGAAAATTTCAGATTAGCGAGAATGTCATCAGTATGAGCACTAAATTCTTATGAGAAGAAGCTAAACATCTAATATCATTAATAGCTCTACTCCGGAGAGTGTCAGAAGAGAGATTAGATGATCTTGAAATTTAACCCCACATTGAGTTTTCCATAAATTCCACAGAATAATATGAGGAATGCGAAGTTGATAAATTGTACCAAAAATCAAAGCATTAAGCAAAGGAATGCCAAGAACCTGAGCGTTAGTGGCACAACATACACAGGCGATTTGTCAAAGATAAATTTATGCTTTCCCCATTCATTTGTCAAAGATAAATTTATGCTTTCTTCGTCATGAGAGTTAGTGGCACGACATACACAGTTGCCTGGCATGCAAAAACCAAGAGATTGAATATTTGAGTCAAGTGGATTTGAGGGATCCATTGGATGTGGTGGTGATTGTTTTTGAGGTATCCATTGAATTTGGAGGAGTAGAGGAGGGAGAAGGTGGGGATGCAGCGGCGAGAGGAGAGATGGTGGAGGGGGAGGTCGGAGGTGGCGATGGCTGAAGAGGAAGGGGGTGATGTGATCGCCGCGACTGCTGCTGATGCAACGGCCATGGGAGATGAGGGATAGAGTGAGAAGCGGCTGGTACAGGAAGGAAGAAGGGTAAAATGGGGATTTAAAATAATTTAATTGGTCACACGAGATCACATGGCCATTTAAAAGTGGGATTTAACGAGCCGGGGCTGTTGGGTAGCGACCGTCAATTTTAGGAGATTTTCGTCTAACAGTAGAACTACAGGGTTTTTTTGGATATTATCACCAATTTCCAGAGGGTTCCGGGAAACAAGCCTAATTAATATTAGGTTTATTAACAGTTCCTAAGTAATCAATCCAAGAAATATTCATAAAAAAACTTCCAATCCCAACAGCACTGCATCTATCATTATGAAACAAGAAATTAATAGATAAATTTTATTGCGATTAAAATTCTAGGAAGAGAATCCATTATTTTCATATGTCAACTCAATTAGGGCTACTTCTTCCTACCTTACCTCACGAAATCATAAAGATAAGGCATGCATCTTACCTCAATGCCTTCAAATTTTGTGTCTTGGACGTCGCGGAGATCATGGGGAGACTTGCTTTCTGATTAGAAACTACGGGAAAACGAACTATTGATCATTGTCCTTCCCGTCTCAGATATAAGTTGAAAACATTTGGGTCTGTTAACTATCCTTTCAATATGAGAAAGCTCTAGCGAGATCTTTCTTATGTTAGCAGGAATTTCTAAACTGTAACTTTAGAAGCTAGCTTGTGACAACCGCAAAATCCACGTACCATCCTTTGTAATTTCTCTTTCTTTAATAAAATCTTTTTTGTTCGAATCAAGTGTGTGTAAATAAATTTCCGTTCAATTTAGATGTATGGTTATTTCTTGTATTCTTTGGCTGCGACACTGCATTGCTATCTTATAGGTCTCAAGTTCAAACCCTAAATTATTTATAAAATCTCTTTTTAAAGGAGAAGGAATTTTTTTTAAAATTTAATTCTATTAGATTTTTTGAAAAGAGAATTATTTTTAAACAAATTGCAATAGATTATATGATAATAGATAATCAAAATATTAATAAACAGTATACAATAATATGGCTGTTAGGATAAGCTGGTTATTATCATGTAATATTAGAATCCAAATAAATGTGATAATAAACATATTTAATAACCTAAATAAATATAATATTAATAAAAATAAGCAACATTAATATCATCACCATAATTTATAGAATATGTTCAACCATAAAATAATCAATTAGTTTTTGTGTTGTTAAAATAGACAAGATATATGACATGATTTTTCATTTTCAAATTAATATAGTGAAACTAATTAGATTAATTATCTCAACTAAGATAAGATTTCTATTTCTATTTCTATTATTTTTTTACATTAAACCAAATCAAATTTTTCTTAAAATGTATCTCTTTCTCATTATTATCTACCATCTTTTTCTCCCTAAAATTTATGAAATTTTCTTCTTCTTTTTATCATTTCTTTATATTTCCTACCTTCAAAATTCTAGCCCTGCGACCTGAGCAAAGGAGAAGAAGATATCGTGCACCCACGAGTCTCTCGAATTGTCGAGATATCCTCTACTATACAATAAGGACGATCCTGTAAGTTTGCTCCCTCTTCTCCCGTCATTTTTACTTGTATTATGAAAAACCCTAATTTTGCCTAAGGGATTTTTTTAGGGAAAAACCACCAATTTTGTCTAAAAGAATTTTTATGAAAAATCATCATTTTGCTCAGGAAGTTTTTTATGAAAAGCCATAATTTTGTCTTATGAGATTTCGAGGAAGAACACTAATTTTTTTAGGAGATTATATATAAAGTGCTAAATTTTTTATCTTAGTCATATGAAAAGCTATTGCTTTTAATTTGATTTTTTTTATTAGCATGCAATTTTACAAATCCGTGTATTTTTGTTCATATTTATTTATTTTTGATGCACCTCATCATGTAGGCCTGGCAAATGAAGCAAGCCGGGCCGACTCGCTTCGCGAATCGCTTGATCGCTCGTTGACGAGGCAAGTTGAACTTACCTCGCTTAGCCGGCAAGGCGAGGCGAGACGAGTTCAACAGTAGCCGTTGCCGATTCTGCTCGTCTCGTTGTCTCGCCTAGGTGAATCTCTAGGCGAGGCGATTCGCACGAGTCGACTTGCCTGACTTTGGGTTTTTTTTACCTTTTTTTTGAATGACAGACGTCTTGGGCCAGACGTCTGCAGTTCAAAAAATTCTTAGAAACGTCTGCTCAGACGTCTCTGCAGTAAAAATGGAATATTCTTTCAGCAGCAAACGTCTTGGCCAGACGTCTGGAGTAGAATGAATTTTAAAATCAGATAAAAAATTTAAAGAATTTAAATCTAACGATTATATTACAATTGAATAATACAATTTGTTTTTTTTTTTTACATTAGAGACCGAATCTATTCAGGCTGCTTACGTATCCGTCCCAAATATTAGGCTCAATGAGAGCGAATCAGGTCTACGTAATTCTTTTTTTACTATTACAGTCCCTACTCACTACTCGGCGCTGTTGATGAAAATTGGTGTAAACGCAACGGAAAGGAAAATTAAATTTTTCCCTTAACACCAATTATGGTTTATAAATTAGGTTAATTATTAATGAAATCAATTAACCCTTAATTGATTCGAAAAGATAGTACTTTTGCGTAAATTCGAATTTGCGTTGCGTTCGCTGTGCTAGCGATTGCTATCCAATCAAGACGACTTGATTACACCTTGATGATCTTCTTACTTGCCATCACACGAATTTCCAAGATCAATGAACTCTAATTAATTAGTTAGCTGATCTAATTAATTAGAGAGAATTATAATTAAACAAGCGGAATTTAAAAATCAAAATTTTAATTTATTTCTCCTATTAAATTTTGGCTAAAAGAGAAGAGGAGATTGCCGAAATTTTAATGAGGGGATGAGGGAATTGATTAGGGTTAAGGTTTGTATCTGATAGAAGTCTATATACAGGGATATAATTTTCTAATAAAACTCTCACAATTAATTAATTTGTTTAATCTCTTAAATAAACTAATTAGTTACTACTTAATACATGTTGGCCCACACATATACATATGCATATAATACTTGATACATATCAAATGTACAACAATATTATTTTATATATATATATATATATATATATATATATATATATATATATATATATATATATATATATATATATATATATATATATATAAAATTACACACACGCGCACGCGCGCACACACATATATATACGGGCTTGTATTATTTGATAATTTTACCCTTATTTAATTAGTAGTATATCAAATATACTAATTAAATTAAATTCCTTTTGCACATCAACTATATACTATCTTTTCTTTTGGTTTATAGTTCTATATTTGGTAAGTAGGAAGTATATCAAATATACTAATTAAATTAAATCCCTTTTGTACATCAACTATATACTATCTTTTCTTTTGGTTTATAGTTCTATATTTAGTAAGTAAGAGTTCACCAATGTGTGACTCCGGAGGCTCGACATTTATTCAGCAGCGGATAATTAATTCGAACTAATTCTGTAAGTAGAAAAATCCATAAGTCTATAGGGACGATAGCTACGTATTTAGACTGTCTAGGTAAACTATTGATGACTGAATTAGAATAGAAAATGCTATCTAAACAAATCAATACCTATCAGCGGCAACTATCGTACAGTCCTGCCTCTTTGTCTCTTTGTGCTCCTTATTTGGTCTAGGGCTTGGCAGTACTGTCAAATCCTAATAACTCAAATAACCGTTGTGTTGATATTATCATATAACCATGAGATCAAATTGATAACTATTTATCATTTGATTTCTAGTACTCTGGTTAGAGATTTTAGGTCATTGATATATTGCAAACTGCAGAACTCTGTTCTCCTTATATCAGAAAGGCGAATCCCATGTTAATTCCTCACAACGTTCACATGTGTTCGATCATACCCAATTACTACTATTATACACAACATCAATGGATCTGTGGTTGGATAGTAATTAAAACAATCTCTAGCACACGCAAGATACTATGGCGAATCTCAGATCTGGAGACTAAGTCGTACCAGTCGTCACTATATGAATTTCTATCTGACAGCTATGTTTAATTACTAACTGGAAATTCAAGATGATTCTTTCGATGTACTTATCATCTACAAGTACCTGCATACAATCATCATACCCAATTACAGTCCGGAGTATTTATCGACTAGTCAGGTATCATTATTGTGATCTACATCACAATCATGTAGTCTAATATTATATTACGGACTTTATTAGTAATCAATAATAAACAGAGTATTATAAATAAAAGATATACCAATAAATAAAAATCAAATATCATACTATTATTATGAACGAGAAAGTTCTATACATGTAGGTTATAATTACAACTAATTGCCTCTAAGGGCACCTATATCTAACTGTCGCCACTGGTTGTGGTTCCTCCATGGTATTGGACTCTCCCGATCCTGTAAGCTCTTCAGGTTGATAATCATATTCCAAATTGATTGCATTTGTTTTCTGACAGCTGCTGCTTCCTAATCTTGCGAGCAAATCATGCACTTCATGGTGTTGTACGCCAAACTGCATCTTTTCTTGCTTAATATCCTGCCACCTGTACTAAAAGCACTTTCCGACGCTACTGTGGACACTGGAATGGTTAGTAAATCACGAGCCATAGTAGAAACCACCGGATACAAATGTTCATGGCTTTTCCACCAGGCTAAAACATCAATCTCATTTATAGTATAATCTATGTTTAACTCAGTCTCTAAATATATTGTTAATTCATTTAAAGATGATGATGATGAGGCTACAGGGCCTCGAGCCTTTTTCGGCTATTGAATAAGTGCAAATGTTGGAGTCGAAGCATGTGAACTGCTTGCAGCCAGAGCTCTAGTACTTCTACCAGTAGAAGATCGTGCAACATATAAATCAAACACTTCATTTAAAATACATTCAATGGTATTAATATAAGCATCAATATTTATAGTATGCTCCGTGCATCCATGGAACCCGTTTAATAAAAATAAAATATTTCATATACCACTTTCCCCCAAATCAAAACCCATATCTATCTCTTCTTCATCTCCAAAAAAACCCAGATTAATGCCTACCGCCTCCACAGTCGCTGTCGCCGCCATCCTCCACAGCGTCCAAGCCTTGCCACCGCCGCCACCACCCTCTACAGCATACAAACCTCCAAGCCTCGCCACCATCTCCACCGCCTCCAAGCCTTGCTACCGTCGCGGTCATCTCCACAGCCACTAAGCCTCGCCACCGCCACATCATATCCACCGCCGTCGTCGCCTGCTCGAAGTCACCACCATCCACCGTCCTGGCCACCTCCTCTCGATCCGAAACCCAACAGTGCTAATGAATCCGGCCGTTAGTTTAAAATCTCGAGGCGAATTGCGACCAGTTGAAAAGCGAGGCGAGGCGAACTAGAGCAAGTTGGCTTGCGAGTCAGCTGACGAGTCTAGGCGAGTCACCGGCGAGGCAAGTTGTAACGACTCTGAAATCCAACTACAAATGTAATTTATTCAAATGTATAGAAGGGGTATAAAAGCAAGAAACAACTTGTAACCCACTGGTAAAACCTCTACACTGCTGTGATATAGCCTGTGTGTAACAACTCCAATTTCAATGTACAGAAAATTGTTTAAAAGTTAATGTACAATTGGGGTATTTGCAATCCTGTATACACTATAAGTATTTGTTTTACTTTTGAACAGCAAGAAACAACTTGTAGTTCACTGGTAAAGTCTTGCACTGCTGTGACGTAGCCCCTGTGATTGAATCCCCCTAGCCACATTATCTTCTTAATTAATTTTTCTTTTAATCTTTTAGAAGCCCAAGAGTTTGCACGTGCACTACACGTAATATGTTAAGTTACAGATTAATTAAATATATGCATGAGGGTATACGAGACGTTAGGGATACATGGCACAAATCTAGAGCCCCACCCTCGGAAATGGACCGGCGAGATTGCATGATGGGGTCGGCACCGCCGGCCCCCCCGTAGAGAAAGCTCTCCATCTTTTCACCCGAGCACTTCTTCAGCTACCCCATTTCTCTCACATTGTTTATTTTCTCTGCACATTTTCCAGAGAACAATAAATCACCTTTAATCCAATTTTAATGCAAATTTTCAATGCATTCTTTAACCCTCTAAACCCTAATTTTTCCTATAAATAGCACACTCCATTTCACTCATCCTCACTCAGAAATTCCCTGTCAAAACTCTCAAAAATTCTCAAGTCCTATTAGTATGCAAGTGGAGTTAGCGAAGGGCGAAGTTTCGGCGAAGTTCTGAGAAGATTCCGGAGACGAAACGACGCTCCGACACCTTCCTTAGTTCCCCCCTCTCCTCTTGATCCCTAAGCAGTAAGTCCCCTCCCCCCTCCCCCCTCTCTTCTTCTAGTTTAAAAACTTTCATTTCTAAAACCCGACGGAAGCAGAGTTAATCTGACTTCCGATTCGGTTTTCCTTTAAAAAGTCTATTTTTCTTAAACAAGAAAATACCATACTCTCATATATTGTTTAACAAATATTAACAAACACCTTAAAACAAATTCCATATCAAAAGAATCATTTATGCAACTTTTATTGTATTTTTACAGTAAAATACCACATACTTTAACATAAAACAACATAATACTTGTATTACCTTTAGATAACTCACGAGATAACGACCTACCTCATCACAACACACATTTTTACATAGCACGATGAAGTTTTGGGAATATATTCATGGGATAATACGACATTATAAATAAATACCATTAACTTGCAAAACCATTTCTATAAAAAGCGTATTAAACAATTCCTTGCAATTGCGCCTCTACAACCCACTTTTGGGGACCCCGTTCGGGATGGTGCGGGTTATCGCACATCCTCGGGTATAGTAGAGCGAGATGCAGACCTCCGAAAGGAGCATTCGATCTTGATGGAATTTTAATGCATTTTTCTTTAGAAAATGAGATTTCTACAAAAATAAATAAAATTATTTTTATTAAATATATATAACTATTATAAAAATATCTATTTTAATTATATTATATAAATATTCTAAGTTTTCTAAATCAAAGTAATCACCATTACATGAAAATATCATTCAAATACAAAACAATTCCAACATTTCAATAAAATACCATATACTATGAAAACTAGGTTTTACTCACTAGAAATTTCACATTTATAAAAATATACATCTATGAAAACCCTAAAGACGATAATTAAATGCTTGAGATGTATTTTGAAAACATATCAAAGTTATTTTTACATAAACCCCCTCAAGTTATACTAAATAACAATAAGGACCCTAATAAATATAGGTTTAAGCGGGACCAATTCTCTTGAGTCTTAGGGAGCCGGAGAATGTGGGTGCTTGCTTATCTAAGGTAGACAATCTAACAAACGGTGTTATTAACACGGTAATTGTCTTGGAAAAAGACACAAATCCTGCCGTCCATGTGCAGCAGTTACCGATAATATCAAAATTAATTCAGGATTTCAAGTTCTTTTTAAAGTGTCTGACTTAGACCGAGTCTCAATCTGATCAATCTGACTTGAATGTGATTCAAGTATAACTACAATACAACATGAATCCATGAATCCGTCTATTCAATCTATATCAATCTATATTGACCGAACCGAACCATGGATATACTCTGTCTACACGACTCTCCATTTATATCCATTCCATTTACTGATATCATGGTTTCGGCAAGTCATCCATCTATATAAAAAATAATACAATCAATACAAAAGACATCGCGGGGTTTATAAAGGGTAGATTGGTACGGAAGGTGTTAGAAGTGGCACAAGACTGTAACCATAATACACCTAACCAGAATATCCATTGCCGTTGTACCGTGGCTGAACGGTTCCTTGCGCTCCGTATAACTTAGTCTCTGGAATAGTGGGACTCCTCTCGTATACACTGGCATTTTCTGTACCAAGCTACAAACAAAAGCATTAACAATATAATCAAACATTATAAGTTATATTCTTTTTATGTCTATTCTATCTCTATTTACCTTAGGGACTTACCGAGCGATTGTTCGCTGACATTCATTTTCTTCTTTCTTTGGAATGTTACCAGGTGTTTAGGACTCATCGGAGATCGAGCCCAGCACTGAAGATTTGGAGCAATTAATGTTTGACCTAGAGCTATAGGCATTTGTATATTTCTATTTCAGTTATGCCATTGTTTAGGCATCGCTTTCTACTCATGTATTTATATTTCAGTTGTACTTGTAAAAGAATATTTAATAAATAAAGTCGTTGTTCATTATATTCCTGTCTCTTGTGTACTTTAGTTTATATTGCTTAGTTACGCTTAGCGTATTTACTTCTGAGTAAATATGTAGCGGCCTCGTCGTGTCCTCTTGCCGTACACTAGGAAGCAGGGCGTGACTTGTTCGAATCCTATCAGTCTCATTTATTTTAAATATTTTTCTTTTTAAATTTTAGGAAGCCCAAGAGTTGCATGTGCAATACATTGAGAATCGAAAAGTTTCAGAAAAATCTGAAGTCTACGGTAGCGCCCTGGCCGTCTGTCCGAGGCCAAAATGCGGAAACAAAAACTTTTTCTTAACTTGAAATTGTCGCTATCGTATATTTTTTCCCGGATCGAACCATTAACCTATAAACTAGCTATCTAGAGAAGGAATAGAAAGCTATACCGAGCGATCCGTGTCCTTCGGTCTTCGGCCACCATCCCAAGCTCCTCACGGCATCACTGATCTCCGGTCTCCTCGTCGGAAGGGCACCACATCGAGAAGTCTTTTTATGGGCTCCCACTTCTGAACCGAGGCAACCCGGACATGAAGTTTGCTAGCCGACGTGTCCAAGATTGCTGTAGACTGAGTGTAAAACGGTTTGCCTCAAGGGTTAATCGAAGTTGCCACAATGGAGGTGGAGGAAAAAATCTTTGGAGATGAACTAAAGAATTTTAGTGCAAAATGAGATGTATCATTTTTCCACACACATGAGGGCTCTCAAATGTAGTGGCCGGCCATACATAATGGAGGAGGAAAAAGGGATCATCAAAAGCAAAAGATAATGGATGATAACAAGGAAAATGAGTCACACCAATATCCACCTCAATCCCATCTCATTAAATGCAAGCAATGAGCACAAATAAAGCCACAAAAGAAAGCAAGCTTTCTAGAATCAATGCATGAGCTGCTGGAGCCCCGGCCACCACAAACTCCGCCCCACTTTATAAATCTCCACTTTTGCACGAAACCCACTTTCTCACAAAAATTCAGCCATGAAGGAATAAAGGAAAAATGGCCGAAAAGGAATGCAAACTGACAACTTCAAAAAGCGACCCCGTAATAAATTACAGGATAACCCCGCGACTGTATATACATACCCGCATTTGTATTCCGACCGAATACAAATGCAATGAGACAAAATCTACACAGTATAATACTAGGATCCGGCTTAAACCAAAGCCCGCTAGTATTATCCGTTCGAACCATGATACGTGCACGAGTATGTTCGAACCCTGCCATAAATCCATACGGCCTCTACAACGTTTCGCCCGAAACTTGAGAAACTGTCTGTGGGGGACTCTAAAGACTCGTCAATACTTTGGCTGTGGATTTAACCACTAGTACGTCAGAGGTATTAGATGTACGTAACGGGCTACCAGGTATTGACCAAAAGGGAAGTCTACGAGCGAACTCATCCTGACACCCTACTGAGCCTGTCAGTGACAATAACCGTACAGTCCGGTCCGTTCGTCTATGAGCATCGTATGGCGGGCCTAGGGGGTTGGTAAAAGTCAGACCCCCAAAAGCGGTACAAGTCGTGTCGGAGTGTAGCCCAGAACACCTTGAGATACTACTGGAATACCTACCATTAAATCTCCTGCCTTGGCCAAGGACTTCGTGTAATGGCTCTCCTAGACATAGCCCGATCTCACCCCCAATACCGGGAGAGACGAACCCCTGCCGATCCGCTCACTGCCTCAATGTGGCTCAGGACTGTACCCAACTAAAACCTATTTGCACGACTCCTTTGAGCCGTGGTAGGGTAGTAATCAAAGCACAGTGGGAACTCACACGAGACAAATGACGATCTCAGGTCGATGAACTAACCTGTACACATGTCACCAGGGAACTGCTATCTGACGTCAGGTATAATACCAACTAGCATGTTCCCGGTGAGTCCTGTCCGGGATACTCATAACCCAATGAGCACCTGTATACATCTTAGGTGATCCAACTGACACCAATGGATTGTGAGACCGGCAACCGCCCCTCGTCGGGGTCTTGACTGTATACACTAGTCTACTCCGGAGTATCGATGCCCTGTCTCGAAAACTCCCACGACTAGGGACCACTTTAAGTATGTGCTTATAGACCCCAGCTCCCACTATATGATCGCCATCATACTGCTGGCAGTCAAGCAAGAATCCTAAGGGCTCTATCAACGCGCAATAGTGACCTGTAAGGTCACCTAAAGCAGTACACGATGATAAAGATAAACCAGATAGCATACTATCATCTTGAGTAAGACTGTCCTACCGGTATGGGTCCTCCCTCAATCATTGCAATCACGTACCTGTGATCCAATAATTGACTCTGAGGGCACTATGTCCAACAAAATCAAACAGGATAAATGAGATTTTAATTACGAGTTAAGCACGTGGAATGAATCTCGAGACACTTGGACCAAATCCGCCCGCCATTTCCTTGTTCCAGTCGCTACCGGCGATCAAGATACCCCCGATTGCCTCCGTATATTGCCCACACACCCCTTCAACTCCTCTCTACTCCCATGTACTGTTTGATTTCTTTGAAATCAAACATAGACTCTTCAATTCTCTATCAACATCATTTTAATTCTTTTTAATTCAAAATTTTTAATTCCCGTACTCTCAAATATCACTATAAATATCATCCCATCCCCTAGTTCTACCCATTCTGAAAATTTCTATCAAAATTCTCTCAAAACCCTATAAGTACAAAATGGAGTTGAGCAAACTAAGAGGAGTAGCGATCCGTTATCGACGACCGGATCTTTCCCGACGTTACCGCGACGCCAAGAAGACTCCCCTCTCTTCCTTACTCTCTTACCAATGCTACGCAACCCGTAAGTCTCTTCTCTCTCTCTTTCCTTTCATTTCAAACTAATGTTTAAAATGATATCGACAAGTGGAGTTAACATTTAAAAATCTTTATTTTTAAATGTTTTTATCATCCTTGATAGGTCAAGATGTCACATAATTACTCTAATATCACTTCAAATCAATACTCACATCATTTTCCTTTTTATTTAACCAAAATTACATGTGAAATAATCATATAACGCACTTTTTCAGAAAAATACCATGAACTTTAGTATAACCTTATCTCGATAAATAACATATATACCTCTAGGAAATTCACGGGGTAACGACCTACCCCACACGCACATTTTTGATTCATAGCACGATATTTAGATGTATGGTTAATTTAAAAGAAAACGTTTTTCAAATAAATACCATTACTTTTATAAAAATACGTTTTTATCGATATTTTTACCGCCTTTTGCAATTGCGGCTCTATAACCCTTGTTAGGGGACCCGTTAATTGATGGTGCGGATTATCTCACATCTTTAGGATAGTAAAGCGAGATGCAGAGCACCTCACGGAGAATTCGATCTCGAAAGGAATAAAAATATGATTTAAAAGAAATAAGATTTTTTAAAAAACAAATTAACTTTGGGAAATTATATATAATTATGAATCCGTATTTTCAATAAAAATAAATGGTGAAAGTTATCTTTTAAAATGAAAGATTAAAATTTTAATACCATCAAACTTCTAAAGATAGTTGTTTTCATAAAAATACCATAAACTTTTAAAAACTAGGTTTTATCACTAAAATACCATTGAAATTAAAATACATCTTCATAAAAAATCTAAATATTATAAATCACCCTCGAGCTTTATTTTTAAACAATATTAAAGTATTTTTCATAAAATCCTCTCGAGAAATGCAAACAATATAAATACAATATAAGCAACAAAATATAAATATTTAAGGACTCTACATTAATATAGGTTTAAGCGGTATCAATTCTCTTGAGCCTCAAGCAGTCGGAGAAAGTGAGTGCTTGCCTATTCAGGTTAGATAAAAATTAACGGAGCTATCAATGACAATTGTCTTAGAAAAAGGCACAAATTCTGTCGTTCATGTGCCGCAGTTGTCCGATTTCTCCCTAACTTAAGATTTTCAATAGTTAAATCCATTCACAAGAAATGTTTATAACTTGAACACAAACTCGAATCTGAACTGGACTTCAAATTTAACTCGAATCCAAACTCGAACCTAAACTTGAACGTGAACTCGAACTCAATCTACTCGACTAACTTGACTCGACCCAAGATAGCAATTGACATGACTCGCATTCTACTCGACTTACTCGACTTCATTCTAAAACTTTTGCAATCTATGGTTTCGATCAAGACATGTTATAATCAACCAATTAAATCAACTAAGGATATCTAACAGTTATAATCTATTATACTCATGGTGTTTAGGACAGTTTCTTATGTGAATCTAACGGAACTTCAGGAGTCCCGTATTAACCTATTTTTTTCATTTACTCGAATCTCAGTCGGGTCGACTCCTCCACAGTTTGAAGTCTTGATGTTAACACATGAATGGGCCCGTGTTTCCTTGCTCCTGGGGCCCCACTTTTGAGCTCGTGAATACTTCTACGGCTGTTTTGACATTCACACTTGGAACTTATCATTAACATAATGACCATATAGAGACTTATAAATACATATAACCATATTCAGATCTACACACTTTTACTGGTCATTTACATTATTTCTTTAATTATATACTTGCCACTTTTCATTCCCTACTTTTGGGACTTACCGAGCGCTAGTTTGCTGACGGGCATTCCACCCACCTTTGTTTTCTTGGAATGTTCCTCAGATACGGTCGAGACGGAGGAAGTGGATGCTACAGATGAAGATTATGACCAGATAGCTATTTGGGATTAGCTTAACTTCCTTTTTCTTTCAGCTTATGTATACCACATGTTTAGGCATTTCCTTTTATTGTACTTACTTTTACAGTTGAACTTATGTACTTATATATATTTCAAGTTGAATGTAAATAAAGATATTTGTTGAAAATTATACAGTCTCCATTTATTCTTGAATTGAGTATTATTGTTTCAATACGCTTAGTATATTTATTCAGGGAATGATTTTCTCTGAATAAATATGTCGCGGGCTTTCCACATCATCGTTTTCGTCTTCTGGGAAGCGGGGCGTAACACGAGTCGTTGGCGAGTTGGTCAGGTAAGGCGAGGTGACGAGCGAGTTAGGTGAGGCGAACTGGAGCAAGGCAACATCGAGAAAATTGGGAACCGGCCCGCTCCACCCAACTCGCTCCGACAAGGCGAGTTGACTCTCCAACTCGCCTACGTCAGCAACAAGGCAAGGCGAGTCGACGACGACTCGCCTCATTTCTATGCCTAACCTCATGTCATGGGTGCATCTTATTTTGCGATGTTCATATTATTTGTTTTTGATGCACCTCATATCACGGGTGCATCCTATTTATGATGTTCATATTATTTATTTTTGATGCACCTCATGTCACGGGTGCATCTCATTTATGTGTTAATATTTATTTTTGGGTGCACCTCATGTCATGGGTGTACCTTATTATATCATTTGTTTAGAGTAATGAGAATATATACATGTTTTTTCTATACACCTAATATTTCCATATATGGAAACTTATCCCTAATTGCATACATCGTGTTGATACAGTGACGGCTCTGTCGTAGTCAACTAACCTACGAGCGATTGATGTCTCCCCATGGTTATCACGATGTGCAAAGTTAGGGCAAATCCGCTACTTCTTTTCGTTAGATTCTGAAACTGTTTTTAAAGTTCAATTTGGAATAGGAATATCTATTAGCACAGAAATCCAAATTGAGTAAACTCATATTTCTGAGATTACTGTAGGGAATAAGCTAAAATTTTCATTTACACTTTTTTTTTTATTAAAAACATACAGAAAACAATGTAATCTGCATTTTAAAGTTATGTGACAAGCCTAAACCTAATCTGGCCTGCTCTGCGCAGCGCCACCGTAATCCCTGCAGCTCATCCGTTAGAAACTCGAATTAGGCAAACTCGTTTGGGTTTTTTGGTAAACTCTCTGATCTAAAACTTTTGTGTTGAAAGTATTTTATAATTAAGACTTGAAACTGCTTGTTTGTGTCCTTGAAGTTGTAACATCAATTCTGATCTGTAAAACCTGAAACCTGTTTTCAACTCTTATTTTAGAACGTGAAAATTTGAGGTTCGGAAGCCTGAATGAGTTCAAATTTGATTTCTATTATATCTAAGATAAAGTAACTACCTTTCCTCTTCAGGTTGGTTTTTCTTAAAGTCGACGGAACCTTATTAAAACGTATGACGAATCTGGACACAAGAAGAAATAATCTGCACGGCTGTCGTAGAAAAATCATAACTCTCTCTTTGCTTATCGTATCGAGTTTGGTCTTTTTGCACTGTTTACCTAACACCTAAAGCTACATTTCTCGTGTTGGAACTATTTTCATAGGAGTTCGTTATCTGTTGATTTTCTGCTCTTGTTTACACTGCTATCATTCTGAATTCGGTTGTCACCTTTTTATGTTTGATAGGAATTTGATATGATTCATGAATGCATGCATACTTGAATACTTGAATTCATGAATCTGACATGAACCACTTGAATACTTGAAACCCATGAACTCGTGAATTTATAAACCTGAAATGAACCTACAATATATCAAGTATTCATGAATTCATGCTACCATTTGTGTTAAACTCTAGAACTTAAATAAATTATCGACACGGGGATGAGAAAGTTCGACGAATGGGGGTATTTACGTGTAATGGAAATCATACATGATCGCCGTGTACTATGGGATATTGCATTACCAACTCATGAATTTCTTGAATCGGTGTTTCTGTTGTTCTGAGGGGAAACAGAACATTCTCGTTACGTGTAAAACCCTCATGTTCACCGCCGAAAGACCGGACCGAGACGTTGGGACGTCTAGCCTGAATTTTGGGGGCAAACGCTATTTGGACTTCTCCATCCACCTCTCTGAAGATACCAAGTTGATTTATGGCACCATATATCGGAGGTTTGGACAGATGCCACCGTTGTAGTAGAATTTTTTAGATTCCCTCTTATTTGTGAGGGATTTTTGATTGTGGGGATGCACTTACCTGCAGGCGTAAGCCCCTGCAGTTAATTACGTTATCGCATTGCGATAACCACTTTCTTCTGCTCTAGTATTTCACTTCGCATCGTGTGTTATTTTGTTTATTTTAGGTTGCCCATGGATTGTATACGGAGACTAATTTATGCCTTCGCCTGTAGGGCGCGGATTAGTCCAAATCTGTATATTTGCGATTTGGGTTTAGGTCAAGGATTTGCTTGACTGGGTCCACGTTGGTAGCTTGGTTTGCCAATGGGAATGAACTTAGAACGCATTTCTCACATTTGTGAGGTCCATCCTTTCATAGGATATTTGAGTTTGATCTATAGATCGTTGGTCATATTTGATACTAAAATCAACTTAGAAACAAATGAGCATATGGGCTCAATTATTTTAGTTTAAGAACATTACGGTCCATTATCGCCATGATTGGAGCGAATATTAGTTTAAGGATGTTTCAGTCCATTATCGTCCTGTTTGGGGCGACATGTCGTGTTTGAGGCGACACACTAGTTTAGGGATGTTTCGGTCCAACATTCCCATTTTGGAGACGCAATTTAGTTTAGGGACATTTCGGTCAATTATTTATCTTGCGTGCACGTATGTTTGTTACGTGACGGAGTGAACAATGGTGACATGGAATGCACCCAATTTGGGGTGCGGTCTGATTTGAAGTGTGCACGTCAATTTGGAAGTGCATTAATGTGGGATAGAAGGAGTTGTCGGTTGTCGGGACCCACCACCTCTCTGAAAACGTTAAGGAATTATAACGATATATATTAGAGGTGTGGAGAGATGTACCTTTAAACCAAATTCTGTATTTGAAGGAAAAGATCATGGTGGATCATCTAAGAATTGTTAGTCTTATTTGAGACTAAGATTAACTTAGAAAGTATGGGATGCAGATCGTTAGTCATGTATGGGACTAAGATCAGTTTGAATATCAGTTTGGATATCACGAACATAAATTTAGCCAATTTGGGCTAAGATTGAATTTTTGTATCACCCAGCAATGCTAAGCACTCAAATGCATATAGCGCTCACGTGTGTTTCACGTGAGGCGTTGAAATAGTACTAAACACTAGCCTTTTGTGGCACTTACGTGTGTTTCACGTGAGGCGCTGAGCGTCTGGCGCTCACGTGTGTTTCACGTGAGGCGCTCAGCTCTGGCTTCTTTTGAATGCACACGTGTGTTTCACGTGAGGCGCTAAGTTTTGGCGCTCACATGTGTTTCACGTGAAGTGCTGCACTAGTGCTAAGCACTAAACTTACTATTTTCTGGCGCTCACGTGTGTTTCACGTGAAGAGCTATGTAACTTGGTCTTGGGTGCTCACGTGCTTTTCACGTGAAGCGCTGAGTTCTTTGGAGATTTAATCTTTATTGATGTTTTTAGAGAACATAAACCTCTGTTAATGGTATTTTGACCATTAACGATCCCCAAGATTACTATTTTGAGGATCTGGGATCGGATTCTTTAAGAACTAAGTTCGTGGAGTATTATGGACTCCATATTCTCCATGTTCTTTTATCCATGTTTTTCTGTTCATGTTTTCAGAGAGGTTAAACCACTTTTAATGGTAGTTTGATCATTAACGATCACCGAGATCACCATTTTGAGGATCTTGGATCAGGTTCTTAAAGAACTAAGTTCTTAATTTGAAGGAACTAAATTACTGAAATATTATAGACTCTATCTTCTTTCTTTTCAAGTTTGTTCTTCCCTAAATTTTTGATTCTCAAAAACAAGATCTTCCCGATGAGAATTAAATTCTTAACTTGTGGGAGATTTGTCTTGTGGATCTCAGATCCAGAGAAAGAACTAAGTTTTTGAGAAAGGTTAAACCCTTGGATATGTTATGATAGGTAAAAGAGATGTTTTGATCTCTATGGTTTCTTTACCTAAGGTTTGAAAGGAGGAAGATCTTTTTCTTTATTTAGAATAAAATTCTCTATTGTTTTGAGAGCTTTCTATATTTTTATAGAAGTTTTTGGAGTGGTCTCTTCCTTATTTGAAAAGAGGGATTATTGGTCATTGGGACCCACCACCTCTCTGACGACGCTAAGGGACAGCGTCATTTATCGAAGGTGTAGAGAGATGTACCCTTTGAACCATATCCCATTCATCAGAGGTAATAACATGTTGGAGCTTAAACTTCTAACAGCTGAAAAAGCTTCTTTGAGTTCGCGCACGTGCGTCACACGAGTTGGACACACGTGCGTTGCATGTGGCGGGAGCACGTGGCGCACGTGGGACTTGAGCATATGCGCATCATGGGGGCAGCTAAGGCCCTAACTCGGAGAACTAAGCTTCTATGGAGAACTAAGCTCTTTTGATAAATGAATCCCCCGCACGTGGCGTGCACGTGGCGGGCACACATGCGTTGCATGTGGCGCATATGGCGCTTGCGCATATGCGCATTATAAGGGGCTATCTAAGGCCTAGCTTGGAGAACTAAACTTTTATGGAGAACTAAACTCCTTTGAGGATTGAATCCTAGCACGTGGTGCGCACATGGCTAACGCACGTGCGTTGCACGTGGCGCATATGGCGGGCGCACATGCGCTGCACATGTGTGCATTATGGGGGACAGCTAAGGCCCTAACAGTCACGACCCGAGTGTGGAACGTGATTAGCACTTAAATCATGCAACGTTTAGAGGCGTAATGCAATTCAAGTAAGCCAAAATCCCATAATCTAAACCGTGAAATGAATAGAGTGATAAAATACTTATTTTAAAAAGGTTGATTTTTAGCAAAATAGAGTTACATCGAAATCATTTAAAAGCATCAAGTTTTCTAAAAATTTCGGCAGAGTTTCATTTATAAAAACTGGTCCTAAACCGATACATACTTGAATATATATAAGCAATGATAAAAAGGCATCCCTAAGCGGGAGCTAACTCTTCGCCGAATGGCGGAACACAACCACATGCAAGATATATCATAATAATTTGAAAAACCATATAAAAGCAAGAATCAGAAAAGCATAAAGTCGGCTCACACGAGCTCGACACCAGTTATCAAATAATACAAGTCTCACAGTCTCGTAGTCTAGGTCAATATACAAATGGTAGATGGAGTGTACTAGATAAAAAAGTAAATATACATGGTGGGAACAAAAGAATATCCTCACAAAACCTACTTACAATTATCGCTCCCAAAAGTTGAAGCCAAGCGAAGCAGAAGAAGAAGTAGTGCGCCCGCCGCGGCAATGCTGACGGGTCGATCCTGCAAGACAATGTGTCACAACGGGGGTGAGTTGCCAACTCGTGAGTAGTAAGTAACATCTAATGAGTCAATCACATGCATGCACGCAAATGCGTCGAAAAAATATATGTAAAGTATGATGTGATTTACTAATATGATGTGACATGAATAAATGATCAAGTGTGAAATTTGGGTACAATCTGATATGAGAAAGAACAAGTTTTATTTTAGTAGATTTTCGGTATGATAAAACCAAAATATCATCAATAGAAAGACAAAATCCCGTGTCAAGCATCGACACTCAATATATCAATATGTCAGGTGCCGTCTCTCGGATCGGCCCTCAAATCTGTCAAATCACACGACTCCGATCGGTATCCTCCGGATCTTTGCCGAGCCAATAATCACCGGTAGGCAGTGCTCCCCCTGCTAGGCTCAATGTCTCTCTACACGATTTTCTTGCCCCAGGGTACCTAACTGGGTCCACCATGTACCCACAGACGGTGCCTCCTCTCTCCTCGATTCAGGTATATGTACATACGTGGATCAAGAACCGAGAAAACTCATGGTGGACGCCACATATCATATCATGAGAAAACCGCAAATTTCCATTTTTAAAATGATTATAAGTTTATAATATTCCTTTGCGGTTTTCCCCAAATCCGGAAATCTCATGAATACGGAAATCTCCAAGAAAATCACAACATATGAATATGTGGATTGTTCCTTCATAAAATATCAGGAAAACCCCAATGGGGCATCACGTGTGCACACGTGACCATGGGTCACATGCAGACACGTGATGAGCTCTTAAGCCCTCTAAAATAATAAGAATTAAATTCTAATCAACAGGAGTTACGTGCCCACACGTGATGGCCCTTTAAATCCACTGAAAGGGATTTAAAGATATAATAAAACAGCAAGGAATACCCCAATGGGGCATCACGTGTCCACACGTGACCAGAGGTCACGTTCATACACGTGATGGGTTCCTAAGCTCTCTAATTAATAGAATTAAATTCTAATCAAACAATCAATCAATGGAGTCACGTTTCCACACGTGATGGGCCTTTAAACCCACTAAAAAAAAATTAAAAGTATAATAAAACAACATAGAAAAACCCCAATGGGGCACACGTGCCTACACGTGACCAAGGGTCACGTGCTGACACATGATAATTCCTGAGTTCTTTAAAACAACAGAATTAAATTCTGGTTAAAAGCTTAAATAGTGGGGTCACGTGCTAACACGTGAGAGGCTCTTAAACCTTCTAAACTAATAGAAAAATTCTAAATTAAGGGAAATAAAAAAACCCTAATATTTTCGTAGATCTTTCCAAACAAAAAGGTTGCGCTCTGTAAAGTGGAGCACCGCTGGATTAAAAATCCAATGGTGATTAAAAATCACCAATTCATAGAAAGATTTTATACAAGGAAAGATTTCACTGAAATTCACCAAGAATAACAGACAGAATATCTTTTGGATTAAAAATCCAATGGTGAATAAAATTCACTAAGTGATCTAAAAGATCATGTTGGTTACAAAAACAAACAAAATTTTTCAATGAAAGATTGACCAAACAAACTGATTCTTTTCTTTCTCCTATAAATAGGAGCCAAGAAGAGAAGAGAAGGAGGATCGACTTTTTTTCAGAGAGATACAACAACAGAGAGAAAGAAGAAGAGAATTTAATTCTTCAGAGAGAAAAGATGACTTTCTCAGAAGAGAAAGAAACCCTAGGTGAGAAAGGGAAAGAGATCATAAGCCCCACAAAATAAACAGAGAATTTAATTCTTAATCTAAGAGTTTAACTCTTCTGAATAAGAACTTAGTTCTTCCTTTGGTTGAGAATATGCAGAAGCAGATCTCCCCATAAGTTGAGAATTTAATTCTCATCGGGGAGATTCTGCCCTGCAGATCCAAAACTTAGAGGGAGAATTGAGTTTAAAAAATTTAATTCTTCCAAATTCATAGGAATTTAATTCCTCTAAACAAAATTAGGGTTTAACCCTATAAAGAATTTAATTCTTCCAAATACACAAGAATTTAATTCCTCTAAATGAAACTAGGGTTTAACCCTACGCAAGAATTTAATTCTTAAAACAAGGGACTTAAAACTCTCCATGCACGTAATGAGATCAGTACCCGACCTGGTCACGTGGTAACACGTGACCCTCCTCCTCAATAAGTAAAAAAGAGAGAATGAGACATGGTCACGTGTCCCCACGTGACCCTTAAATAGACTCCTCAAGATGAGAAAGAAAAAGCTTGGAGGCAATGCCTCACGTGCTCACACGTGACCCTCAAAACAAAATGGAACAAATCCAAAGGCAGTACTAATTTATGGCGCCTCACGTGTCCCCACGTGACCCCTGACAAATACCTTTTTAAAAAAAGGGCAAATGAGGGAAGACAGAGGATTTAATACCCAATACATTGGCACTATCACGTGTCCCCACGTGATGATTAAAAAGGCTAAGTGTTTAACACTTATTTGCAGATTTTGAGTGTAAAATAAAGGATGTTTTGGCCCAAATCTTGGGCGTCTCACGTGACCCCATGTGACCACCTCAATTTTAGTGTTTAACACTATTTTAAGCATTTCCCCTAGTGTTTAACACTATTTTGAGCGTATTACGTGGAAGCACGTGATAGCTGAATTTATTTTAGTGTTTAACACTATATCCAAGCCTATTTTAGCTTGAACTAGCTAAGTTTTTCCAGAGGCAGACTTCCCTTTGACTGAGCCTCAAATACACCCTTGTCTTCCAAGATCGGTCATTTCATATGACATTTGAGTGTTCAACACTCAATAAAAGACAAAAATATTGTCAAAACCCAGACTCATGTTTAGCATTGCTAAATAATGGAGAGAGGCCAAATCCAGACAAATGTTCAACAGCCCAAACAAAGGTCCAACATTCTAAACCTAAATGGACTTAGCCCAAGTTGGCCATAAGTCCTTAATTCAGATTTAACTGAGCCCATGTGCTCATAATCTAATTAATTGATCTTAGTCCCAAATTGGACTACAGATTTCCCAATCAACTTTGGTTCAAGGGTACATCTCTTCACTCCCCTGATATTTTTCGTTGTAATCCTTCAACGTCTTCAGAGAGGTGACGGGTCCCGATAACCAATCATTCCATAGACTATGGGGTCCCTAAACTCATGGACTATGATGTCCTTAACCTTTATAGACTATGATGTTTTTAAACTACGGACTGTGGGGTCCCTTTAAACCCACGGACTATGATGTCTTTAACCTCGGACTGTGGGGTCCATTTAAACCCATGGACTATGATGTCCTTAACCTCAGACTGTGGGGTCCCTTTAAACTCATGGACCGTAATGTCCTTAAACAAATGTTGGACCGTAATGTCCTTAAACTAACGATGGACCGCAATGTCCTTAAACTAAACAATAGAGCCCGAATGCTCTTTTGTTGGATCTAAACGATCCCGTTAAGTCGATCTTAGTCTGAAATTAGACTAACGTATCCTTAACAAACGTTTAATTCGATCTTAATTTCAAATGAGACTAACGTATCCTTAAACCCAACCCCCAAACCCAAATCTAAGAAGATACGGATTTGGATTAATCCACGCCCTATGGGCGACAACATAAATTAGTCTCCATATACAATCCACGGGCAACCAAAAACAAAACAAACACACATGACACGAAATGACCATCTGGAGAAGGAGAAAGTAGTTACCGCGATGCGGTAGCGTAATTAACTGCAGGGGCTTGCGCCTACAGGGAAGAGCGTCCCCACAATCAAAAACCCCTCGACGAGGAGGAATCTGACGAAGTCTGCTATATCGGCCGCATACGTTTAAACCTTCGATACATGGTGCCATAAATTAACTTGGCATCTTCGGAGAGGTGAACGGATAGCACCAATTAGCATCTGCCCCCAAATTCAGGCAAGACGAACCTACGCGGTTTCGTCTCTGTATTCGAAGGGGAACAGATTCTGGCACTCCCGGTAGGAACTTTTCCTCTTTCCACTCCACACTTCGTGTGTCGTGTTTCGTGAACGAATCGCGGTTTAATATGGTTGCCCTTGGGTCCGAGGTACTAAGATTTGGTCTTGCTCCGTGCAGAAAGAAGAACATCAATGGCCTCTAACTGCTCCAGCTGCAACTGCAATTCCCGTTCCGCCTCATCTGGAGGTGTAACCTACGGGCCTCAAGCAGCCTCCCTGTTCAAAATGCCAGTGGAGCAAGTAACTCAGGCCACCACTGGACTGTTCTTTGGGACTATGATCCCACCTATGAGCTTTAATGCCCCGCTGCTGTCCAAGGAAGCCCCAAAGAAGTCGGTCTTTGATCGACTTACCATTACCGCGGCCCCTCTCAATGGGTCGCCCAAACCACGTGCCTCAGTTTTCAAAAGACCGGGCCCGAACGCCAACAAGACCGCAATACCTGAAGCAGCCATCCCGGCTCAAGCAGATGAAATCATCCAAGAGGCTTCTCCTGCCAAGAAGTCAGTTTTCACAAGGCTGGCCACTCCGGCTCCCGCTCCAGGCGAAGTCACCTCTGCCCAGAGGTCTGTATTCGATAGATTGGACATTACTTCTCGGCGAATGTCAGTCTTGAAAAGGCCGACACCGACGACAACCCTCCGCCAAGACAGGGGGCATGACGAAGTCATCCCCGTAGATGAACCAACACCATCCGCGCGACATGCTCACCGTCGTCACTGGCGCCGAGTAAGGAAGGCTGGGGGAAGCTCTACGTCTGGACTTACTCCACCAGCTCCAACGGTGGAAATCGAGGCTGCTGTTCCAACCGGGAACAGCTTTGAACTGCTTAACAAGGTGCGCAGGAATTCACCAACTGCCATGCTAAAAAGGTCTTCTCCACTCATGGAGAATGCTACAGAAAAGAAGCCGGAGCAGCCCCCTCAGCGGCTGTCCTCCAAAATATACAAAGTTTGGCGATAGGTTCAGGAATCGGTGATTGACCAAGACTATTCCCGCTGATCAAAGAAGATTAAAGCTCGGCAAGAAAATGACCATCCGATGATACCACAGAAGATGTCACCTGTCTGGGTGCCCACTGCAACGGCTCCCTCAACTTCAAACGCTCATAAGAGAAGGAAGCCAGAGAAGGCCCCTGAGCCTGCAACGAATCGCAAGACCACTGAACCCAAACGCCCCAAGGCTGGGGGCATGGTGGTACATACTATCTATATGGCATCCGGAAAAGAGGATAGCCATATCTCCACAGGTCATCGACCGCTTACGCGATCAGTGACTAAGGCTCAGGAGCAACAACAACAAAAGCTCTAAGAGATGCTGACTGCAATGGCCGCACCCACTGGGCTGAAAGAAAGTCCAGAAACCTCAGAGCAGCGTCAGGAACAAGAAACTGATGCTGAATTCCTCCGAAGAATGCTTGAGAGGAAAGAAAAAGAAGCCGTGGAACAGGCAGCCAACATAAAACGAATGGCTCTTTTGTTCCAAGACATGGCCGGGATGATGTTACAGCCAAAACCTCCAGCTGAAGACCCCCCGATTATCATTGAAGACGACAGAGGGGAGTCATCGAACCTTCCTCCGGCTCTTTCAGCAGCCAAGGAGGAGACCATCTCAAAAGCCGCTCTGGATGATTACATCGCCCAACAGATACGAGTTCATCAGGCGAATGAAGAGGCTGAGCAAATTGTTAAAACTGGACGACCCTATCTGGGTTGGTACGACCAGCTAAAGAACCCGCCGGGATACACGATCCCCAAATTCCACGTATATAAGGGGACGGGAAATCAGCATCAGCACGTCGCTCAATTCAGAGCCTTGTGCGGCAACACCGGAAGTGACGACAAGCTACTGCTTCGCCAATTCGTTGGCAGCTTGTCGGAGACAGCATTCGAGTGGTATTCCGAACTCCCAAATGACTCTGTCAAAACATTTGCTGAGATGGAGCTGCTGTTTACGCAAAGGTTCGCAAGCGCACCCCGATCACCGCACTGATTAACGCCAGGGTAAAGCCAGGCGAAACGTTTGTGCAATACGCAATACGGTGGCAGAATCTATGGTCGAAATGCGAGCAGCGCATTGAAGAAGCGCCTGCGGTAGGCATGTTCATGGGGACCCTCGACCCACAGGCGACCATTTCACAATTCATGATGTTTTTCAAGCCGACCACTTTTCAGGCCTTGATTGACAAGTTAGACCGGATGGATCAGATGGGTCATAGACCATCCCCTCTGAAGTTGGAGCCTTGGAACGAAAAGGGAAAAGGGAAAGCGACCTTTGTTGCTAATACTCAACAGCAGCCCACTAGTCCAAAATTAACTGATCGCCTAGATGAGAGAAGGCGATTCTATAATGAGAAAATGAAGCGCCCCTATTCATTTCCCCGAGATAAAATGAGGAGATTGTTCGAGCCGGCGGTGCGCAACAGGATCATCAACTTGCCGGATCCAAAGCGTCCATTGCAACCCGGTGAGGCTAATAATCCCAATTATTACCCCTATCACCAAGCAATAGGCCATCCAATCGAGGATTCCTTCGTCTTCAAAGGATGGATTGAAAGCCAATACCAACAGGGCAAATTCACGCTGTTCGAGAATTAGAAAGTAAACCCGCCCCAGCCGCACGGTCCCAAAAAGGTTGACACACCGGGGGCATCGTGCTCTTTCGTAGAAGAAGCTCCATAGGAGGTCATTCTTTCAGCCAAAATGAAAAGAATGCTGAAAGATCTCTAAACATGTCCGGCGATCAGGTGGAAAAATCCACTGGAACCCGAGGTCATCGAGGGAATGCTGAAGCCGCGCCTGACTCCGAAAGTTGCCAGTGATAATCAAAGCGCTCCGAAAGTTGCCAGTGATAATCGAAGGAGAAGAAGAAGACCAAAAATCCCGTGAAGCTTAATGACAAGCGCACGGACCTAAAAGAACATATCGACGCTCTGGAAGAATATAACCAGAAGGCGCGAACCTCGGTCACACTTCAAGAGTTTCTCAGCCGCGTCCTTGAGGACGGAGATGATGATAATGGAGAAGACTCGTCAGATGAACCTAAGGATTATGTGGCAAGCTACCATGTGATCTTTCATTCGTCAATAAACGGTGAAGAATCTCCTAACACAGAGAAACTGGGGGCAGAGCCCGAACCAGAACTCCTACAACCGTCAGACGAGATGATTGACAGGTTGCTGAATGAGGCATGTCAAAAGAGCAAGGCTGATCGAGAGCATGAAACGGACATATTTGAAAATGCCAAACGTCGGCGACTGGATGAAAGGGTTGAAGCACCCCAACCAGACCGAGGCATGCCCGCAACAGACAAGAGCAGGCTTAAAACGAAGAAAAAGTTCGCCAAAGCCATATCGATGGGAATGAAGCTGCCACCCTCCGAGGGAAACGCTTCTGATGAGATCCACCTTAATGAAGGAGAAGTGCATCCTAGCTACTGCTTATATCATAAAAGTATTGCGCACCCTACTGAAGAGTGCATAACCTTTAAAAACTGGTGGCAAGTGTATGTTTCTCACCGACAACATTTCAAGCGAATGAAGCGCCAAGCTCGTCGGGAATAGAAAAGTACGACAGATGAGTGTAAAAGAACTATCGGCAACTGTCATATGGTTGACGCCGAAGGATCGCAAGTTCTCACCTTCGGGAGCGATTCTGATGAAGAAATAGCTCTCAGCCCTCTCTTCAAAGAACCCACCTCCGAGACGGAAGAAATGAAGACCTGTGAGAACATTCAGCTGCGCAATCGTACGCTGCCGGAAAAGAATCTTGGTCCCGCTAACAGTGGATCAAATAGAAAAGATAAGGGGAAAGAAAAAGTCCCTGAAGATATCGCCTTAGATGATCATGTCGTCAAAGAGCTGACAGCCAAGGACCCGCCAAAGAAAAACATGGTGGATTACAACGTTCTGCCACACCTGAGGAAGATACCTTCACAGCTAAGAATTCTCGATGCCCTCTTGTTATCAAAAGAAGCAAGAGATTCTCTGATCAAGGCGTTACAAGAGCCCGAACAATTCCAAGCTTTCCTCGCTGAAGAAAAGATGAAGGACGAGCTGGAAGAAGTGCACACGGTTGATATCACTTTCGGCGATGAAGATCTCCTCCTCGGGATGTGTGAGCATAACCATTCCCTTTATGTCTCCGGATACTGTCATGATATTAAGATTGGAAAAATCCTGGTTGACAACGGGTCCTCCGTCAATCTCCTCAATGTAAGAGTGTTGAAGGAAATCTGCATGAGCGTACAGCACCTCGCTCATGAAAAAATTACTAACTCCGGGTTTGACTCCCAGTCATCAAGGACGCTCGGGTCTGATACTGAAGCTACGCTTTGGGCTGCTCATCACGGACATCAAGTTTCATGTCATTGACGCCAAGACTTGCTACAACGCTTTGCTCGGCAGGCCTTGGTTACACGAGTACAATATCATCCCTTCTACACAATATCAGTGTATGAAGTATTTCAAGGATGGCCTCGAGTATACTGTGACAGGAGAACTAAACCCATTCTCCGTGATTG
The DNA here is from genome assembly GCA_030015575.1 of Agapanthus africanus. Classification (NCBI taxonomy): domain Eukaryota; kingdom Viridiplantae; phylum Streptophyta; class Magnoliopsida; order Asparagales; family Amaryllidaceae; genus Agapanthus; species Agapanthus africanus. The sequence goes on along the minus strand of CM057343.1, from coordinate 669,419,412 downwards.
AAGTCCGAAAGTACGAAAATGCAAAATACTTCTTACCAGACTTCGAAGACACGGAAAGATGCCATAAACCGAAGGACAAAGCTATCACCACCTTTCCGGTCTTCGGGAGTGATACCGAGGAGGAAGAGGAGATAGTCTATTCGGGAATACCCCATGGCAGCAAGCCTAGACCGTCTACCCCTATGTTGATCTTCGGCAGTGACTTTGAAGATGAGGTCAATGCCGTATTTTCTGTTCGGCCACCAGTACAAGCCTTCGCTGGCAATAATCGGAGTCTGCAAATCTCCATGGTTCCGCAAGAGCATTACAAAGAGCTCGACGCACTTGATACATATGGTGTGCAGGAACTGCAAACATTCTACGTCCGTCCCAGGCGAAGAGATGAAAAGACGATCCTCTTTTATCGATCAACGAAAACCAAAGTGGAAAAAGAAATTTGGCATGGTGCCGATTCAACACTTGACAGACTTCAGCCCATCCGTCTGCCCAGATACTACACAGAAGGATTAAAAAGGCTGTTGAGGCGCAAGGCGTTCCCTTCAAACAGACTGCTCGACAAGCTTAGTTCTACAACAGGATCTGGGACGTCCCTGGAACTCAGCGAAAATTGCCCAACGGGAGAATGGAAACGATCGGGCTTGGATATGTTCGATCCAAGAACGAGAACGATTCCATGACTGCTACGTTGTACATGACTTCGATGAAGAAGGAGATGTTCTGTTAAAAGACACTAACCCTCGACCAAAATGAGGTCCCGCCATGAAAATGCCAAGTCCGTCGTTTGAAGAACAGATGGACAAGCTAATAAGGGAAGCGGGTCAAAAGGTTCGAGACGACCATAATCGCGAAATGACCATCTACGAGAAACCCAGGACGCAACGCCTCCTTCAAAAGGCCGCAGAGAATGACAATGCTCCTCGTCGCCAACCCGTCATGCAAAAGACCCGGCGCAGAGGCAAAAATAGACCAAAGAACGGAAAAAACGTTCGACAGCAGCACAACGGATCTAAGAAGCCACGCGATCGAGAATCGAGCAGCCGCGATCCGTCTCTTATAAGGAAGATGGGTCGAGCATATTCTTTTCCCCAAGACAAGACAAAGAAGATATTCGATCTTGTTATGAAACATCAGATGATGACACTCCCGAAGTCCAAGCACCCCGAGCAAGCAGACAAGATTTCTCACCCAGATCATTGCTCCTATCACCGAGCAATAGGACATCCTTTCGAAGACTGCTTCACCTTCAAGAACTGGGTTGAAGACCAGTACCAACTTGGTAGCTTTGCTCTATCCAACAGTTGGAGTGTAAGTCCGCCATGGAAGCATGAATCAAAAGCCACTTACGCGATGAGAGTAGAACCAGATCAGCATCGGTCTTGGAAACGATCTCGTACCTGTCACGCGATAACGCTGTCAGAAGAAGAACCCGAGAATATGGATGACCTTTCTTGGTGCTTAGAAAACGATGAAGATGAGTTAATATCAGAATTTCTACCGGTGCCAAAAGAGCTGGAAGATGGGATACATACTACTGTAGATGACTTCAGAAAAATCGACTTGGGAACGACAAGCGACCCACGACCGACATTTGTTAGTGAACTGTTGTCTGAAGAAAAGGAGGCTACGCTTAAAGACGTGCTCATGCAGTATAAAGATTGCTTCGCATGGAATTATTCGGAGATGCCGGGACTCGATCCAGAGATTGCTGTCCACAAATTGACGATTTCTCCAGACGTCAAGCCGATCAAGCAAGCACCGAGAAGAATGCGGCTCGAGCTTGAGATGAGCATCAACGCCGAGGTCAAGAAACTAATCGATTCCGGTTTCACCCAAGAGGTTCAATATCCTGACTGGATCGCCAACATCGTCCCAGTGAAAAAGAAAAATCGGACGGTGTGCATATGCGTGGACTTCCGGGATCTTAACAAAGCTTGCCCGAAGGACGACTTTCCAGTACCAGTCACTGAGCTGATGATAGATAATATGTCCACTCATGAAGTTTTCTCCTTCATGGATGGCTCATCAGGATACAATCAAATAAAAATGCATCCCGAGGACCAGAAGCATACCGCTTTCTGGACCCCTTTGGGCATATTTTGCTACAAAGTGATGCCTTTCGGTCTGAAGAACGCTGGTGCAACCTATCAGAGGGCCATGACGAAGATTTTTGATGACCTCATACATAAAATCGTCGAATGTTATATCGACGACCTCGTGGTTAAAATAAAATCATACGAGGAACATCTAAAGCATCTGAAGATCGTGTTTCAGTGCCTTCGGAAATACAACTTGAAGATGAACCCTCTTAAATGCGCGTTCGGAGTTTTCTCGGGCAAGTTCCTAGGATTCGTCGTCCGACACCGAGGCATCGAGATAGACCCCTCGAAAATCAAGGCGATCATGGAAATGCCTCCACCAAGGACTCTTAAGCAACTGCGGTCTCTCCAAGGAAAGATCACGTATCCGGTGATTTATAGCCAATCTCTCCGGCAAGTGCCGTCCTTACAGTCACCTAATGAAGAAAGGAACCCCGTTCGTCTGGGATCGCAAATGCCAAAGCTCACTGGACGAAATCAAGCAATACCTACAGAATCCTCCGGTGCTAACCACTCCAGTCAAGGGAAAACCCCTCATTCTGTATACAACTGCCCTTGAAGGTTCCTTAGGCGCATTATGGGCACAAGAGAATGACCAAGGGAAGGAGAGAGCCCTCTACTATTTGAGTCGAGTTCTCCTGGGGGCAGAAAGCAATTACCCCCCATCAAAAAACACCGCCTGGCGTTAATCTTTGCGATAACGAAGATCCGGCACTATGTGTTGGCGCATAAGGTCTATCTCATATCAAAGGTGGATTCTCTCAAATATTTGATGTCAAAGGCCATATTAACAGGACGACTCGCTAAATGGGCCCTGCTCTTGATGGAGTTCTCGATAACTTATCGTCCTCTTAAGGCAGTAAAAGGCCAGGCTATCGCCGATTTCCTCGTTGAGCATCCGATACCTGCCGATTCTCCTTTGAATTGCGAACTGCCAGAAGAGCATGCGTTTGACACGATTGACATGGAAAAAGGAGAGAGTGATACCCGATGGGAACTCTACTTCGATGGAGCATCTTCCATGAAGAAGCGCAAATAAAGTACCCCCATAATCAAATCTGGGGTAGGCCTCATCTTCATAACTCCACAAAGGGGGATAATGCGCTTCACCTTCTCCTTAACAGAACCGAGGACGAATAATGAAGCCTAATATGAAGCTTTGATAGCGGGTCTTGAGATCGCTGTCGACATGGGAATCGAAAACCTCCTCACATATGGAGACTCCCAGCTGGTCGTCAGCCAAGTAAACGGCGACTATCAGACGTGCAAGCCAGAGTTGGTGAAGTACGGCGAGAGGGTACAGCAATTACTGACTCAAATCCCTTCCTACATTCTGGAAAGCATACCGCGTGCAGAAAACAACAAAGCGGATGCATTATCTAAGCTCGCTAAAGAATTGGCCGACGAAAACCTTGATGACGTGAGGATCGTTGTGCAAAGCCGTCGAGTTCTCGTACCGGCAGAAATATCTCCGGAATCTTCCGAAGAAAAGGAAGCTACCGAGCAAACGACCTTACAAATAAAAGACCAGGAAAATGCTAAGGATTGGAGAGAATTCTTTATAGACTACTTCAAATCCCGTCGAATGCCTGAAGATGCGTCCTCAAGACATCAGCTCATGAAACGAGCTCTGTCTTTTGCCTTCGTCAATGATACGCTGTACAAGAGATCATTTGATTCTCTGTGGCTAAGATGCCTGGGACCTGAAGAGGCAAGGAGAGTCGTCCAAGAAACTCACGATGGACCCTGCGGTTCTCACCAAGCCGGGCCGAAGATGAAACTAAAGATCAAAAGGATGGGTTACTATTGGCCCATGATGATCCAAGACTGCCTTGAATACGCGAAGCAGTGCCACTCGTGCCAAATTCACGGGGATTTTATTCACCAGCATCCAAATCCACCACATCCAACGGTGGCTAGCTGGCCGTTCGAAATGTGGGGAACTGACATAATCGGCTCCATCGAACCAGCATTGTCCAGAGGACATCGATTCATTTTGGCGACAACTGATTACTTCTCCAAATGGGCAGAAGCAGTACCGCTGAAGGAAGTGAAGATGGAGAATATCCTCTATTTCTTCAAGACACACGTCATTTATCGGTTCGACACTCTGCGACGGATTATCTCCGATAACGGGCCAGCCTATAGAAGCCACAAGATCAGCCGCTTCGCACAACAGCATAACATAGACTAGAGATAATCTTCAGTCTATAATCCCCGAGCTAACGGTCTAGCTGAGGCTTTCAACAAGACCTTGACGAAGATCGTAAAAAAGACGGTGTCTCGAAATAAGAGGGACTAGCACGAAAGACTGTATGAAGCTCTCTGGGCGTATCGAACTACATTCAAAACAACCACAAACACAACGCCGTATGCATTGGTATTCGGCACAGAAGCGGTACTCTTTCTCGAGATAGAGTTACCCTCTCTACGAGCGGCAGTTCACTATGAGCTAACAGATGAAGAAAATGCTCATCTTCGGCTTGAGGAGCTTGATGCTCTCGAAGAAACTCGGCTCATGGAGCAGCAAAACTTGGAGGCTTATAAAGCGAAGATGACGCGCTCATATGAAAGATTGATTAGGCCAAGAACATTCCGCCAAGGCGAACTCGTGCTAGTGGTCAAAAGACCTATGATCCCCAACCGTGCCAAACGGGGGAAATTCGAGCCGAACTATGAATGCCCGTACATCATAGACAAAGTTTACCAGGGTGGAGCCTATCTACTCATGGACATGCATGGTGAAAGACCTTTCAGGCCAATAAACGGTCGTTTCCTGAAAAAATACTACGCCTGACGAGTCACGGCCTAGGTCAACGATAGATGACGACGCCTATGTCTGCTCGCTATCTTGCTAAGCCCAAACTCTATAAGTAGTAGCCGCCTTACGGACCGAAACATCCTTAAACTAACGATGGACCATTATGTCTTAAAACTGGCTATGGACCGAAACGTCCTTAAACTAACAATGGACTACTATGTCCTAAAACTAGCTATTGACCGAGACGTTGATAAACTACTATGGATCGCAGCATCCCAAGGCTGAGACAAAAAAAATAATAAAAAAGGGATGAAAACGGTATGTCCATAAGCAAATTGGGTACGGATGAAAACCCGAAAGGGATCCGTGAGTAAGAACAGCAGGGCTACCGGCGATATTTGTGAAAACCCAAAAGGGCGCAAGCTCGTTAAAAGACACTTGCAAGGTCCTCTCGATCCTGTAAGGAGAAACCACCTGCGTGAGATCCTTATGACTTACAAGAGAGCAACACACTTAAGGATCCCCACGATTATTAAGGAGAAAATTACACTCGCGAGATCCTCGCGACTCGTAAGGAGAACCCTCCTTTGAGACCCTCACGGCTCATAGGATTCAAAAGCCTTAAGCTACAGAGATCTGAACATGTTCTTAAGCTATCACAACCTCCAATGCTGACCTACAAGTAGGTTCAGTATTGACTCTTGTATACAATCCACGGGCGCGAATAAACATTTCCCTAACAAAGTCCCACCAGAGACTGGGGATATGCTCATATGGAAAAAGACACTTGTAAGTCCTCTCGACTTATAAGGAGAAACCACTCTTGTAAGATCCTTACGACTTATAAGGGACCATACACTTAAGACTCCTTACGATTCTTAAGGAGAAAACGCACCTACTAGATCCTCACGACTCGTAGGGAGAAGTACCTTTATGAGACCTTTACGGCTCATGAAGTCAAAAGCCTTAGTCGACAGGATCTTAACCCTGTTTACTAAGCCACTTTTGTTCGAACCGACAAAGGCAAATGATGATTTGCTCCTGGCAATATCCCAGTTGCAGCGATACTGACGCCTAAATCGGTATCAAATCCCAAACTCGCAGCAAAAAGTCAGCGAGCCATAAATGCATATGAAACATCCGAAATGATGGGGCAACTTGCGACAAAATCAGCAAGTAAAAATGTATGCATGCAAAATAGCCGAAATGATTGGGCAACTCGCAATAAAAAGCAGCGAGTAAATAAAACAAATAGCCGAAATGATTGGGCACCGCGAAAAATAGCCGAAATGATTGGGCAATCGTATCTTTCGCGATAGAAAAGCTGAAATGATAGAGTATCGCGGAAAGAAAAAAATATATAAAAAGAAACTTTTTGCCCTACAGGTGAGATCACATCGATCCCTGTATACAATCCAGGGGCACAAACAAAGAGGGAACCATACCTTCCCCCCAGGCTCCATCCGAAAGAGAGACAAGTCTCGACGGTTCACAGACAGCCTGGAGATCATTTCGATATTTGTCTCTTTACAACAGACGCAACATCAGCAAAGCGGAACTGCGGAAATTCCCAGTTCCATTACTCGGCGGAGCACAGACAACCAAGAGTCAACCCTCGACTCCGTGAAATGCGGATAAAGTCAACTCCTGACTCCGTGAAATGCGGATAAAGTCAACCAATCCTGGTCTCGTGGAACACGGCTAATGTCAATCCTGACCCGTGGGAAGCATCCAGAGCGGATCCTGTTCCTTGCGGAACACGGTTAATGTCAATCCTGACCCGTGGAAAGCGTCCAGAGCAAATCCTGGTCCTTGCGGAACACGGCTAATGTCAATCCTGACCCTGTGGGAAGCGTCCAGAGCAAATCCTGGTCTAGTAGAACACGGCTAATGTCAATTCTGACCCCGTGGGAAGCATCCAGAGCAAATCCTGGTCCTGTGGAACACGGCTAATGTCAATCCTGACCCCGTGGGAAGCATCCAGAGCAAATCCTGGTCTAGTGGAACACGGTTAATGTCAATCCTGACCCTGTAGGAAGCGTCCAGAGCAAATCCTGGTCTAGTAGAACACGGCTAATGTCAATCCTGACCCGTGGGAAGCATCCAGAGCGGATCCTGGTCCTTGCGGAACACGGCTAATGTCAATCCTGACCCCGTGGGAAGCGTCCAGAGCAAATCCTGGTCTAGTGGAACACGGTTAATGTCAATCCTGACCCCGTGGGAAGCGTCCAGAGCGGATCCTGGTCCTTGCGGAACACGGCTAATGTCAATCCTGACCCCGTGGGAAGCGTCCAGAGCGGATCCTGATCTAGTAGAACACGGCTATGTCAATCCTGACCCTGTAGGAAGCGTCCAGAGCGGATCCTGGTCCTGTATAACACGGTTAATGTCAATCCTGACCCCGTGGGAAACATCCAGAGCAAATCCTGGTCCTGTGGAACACGGCTAATGTCGATCTTGACCCCGTGGGAAACATCCAGAGCAAATCCTGGTCCTGTGGAACACGAATAATGTCAATTCTGACCACGTGGGAAGCGTCCAGAGCGGATCCTGGTCCTGTGGAACACGACTAATGTCGATCCTGACCCCGTGGGAAGCGTCCAGAGCGGATCCTGGTCCTGTGGAACACGGCTAATGTCGATCCTGACCCCGTGGGAAGCATCCAGAGCGGATCCTGGTCCTTACGGAACACGGCTAATGTCAATCCTGACCCCGTGGGAAACGTCCAGAGCAAATCCTGGTCCTGTGGAACACGGCTTATGTCAATCCTGACCCGTGGGAAACATCCAGAGCGGATCCTGGTCCTGTGGAACACGGCTTATGCCAATCCTGATCCCGTGGGAAACGTCCAGAGCAACCCCTGAATCCGTGAAATGCAGATAAAGTCAACCCCTGACCCCGTGAAATGCGGATAATGTCAACCTCATCAATCACTTACGAGCCCTCTCGACTCGTAAGAGAGAAAACTCTCTTGTGAGATCCTTACGACTTTCAAGAGAAAACACGCTTAGGAATCCTCACGATTCCTAAGGAGAAACCACACCTACGAGATCCTCTCGACTCGTAGGGAGAAAATTCTTTATGAGACCCTCACGACCCATAAAGTTGAAAAGTCTTAGGAGGCAGATCTGAACCTGACTCCTAAGCCATCGTTGTCCTACAAGGGGATCAAAATAGATTATCCACAAAATGCATTTACTAAAAGGGACACACCACCATGAAGCAAAATGTGTCTTTTATTCATGAATCAAAATGAATACAAAGTACAATTTATAAAAGAATCAAAAAATACTCTCATTCAGGAGTATGCACAAAAGAAAAATAAAAAAAATATACAATTCTTCAAGCCGGCGGACGATTTAATAGATTTGCAAGTTCATCCTTTTTCCGCTGGGCCTCGGCTTCATGATTCATTATCGTTAAGAGACGAGCCTTCGCTTGAGACTGTTAGGCCTGGTATGAGGCAAGCCGACCTTCAAGCTCCTTTTCGGTAACTTTATGAGCCTCGACCATTTCACGAGTAAAAAACGACGGCTTTATCAATGGCTACCACCTCCATGATAGCTTTTTGAAGCACCCGCCAAAGTTCATACGCCCGAGTGGTCTTGGCCGTAAGATTAGCTTGAAGTTCCCCCAGCGCAGTTGAAGCCAGCTTCCTCTCTGAAATTTTTTCGGCTGAGCCTCTTCTCGCATGACAACATATTTGCGGCGCATCGTTCGATCAGCCCCCGCAAGCTCGTCTTTGCAACTACGACCTCTGAGGGAAGGCGTGTGTATTTGAGATCATGTAAACAGACCTCCACTCGATGCCAATCCTCGATCCAAAACATGCACAAGTTATTTTCTCTTTCTGGCAACAAGGAAAGTTTTCGTGTTCGTACTTAAAGAAAATTTCCAAGGGTCGAGTATGAAGCTCGTGTACACAGGTGGGATGCACGTACAAATACACATCAAGCAGAAAAAACCAACAGAGAACATTCAACGATTAATGATAAGAAAAAATACATTGATATCACTCTAAAGGAAAGAGATCGCCAAACAAGGGATCGGAAATACAAGGGTTAACAAAGCAAAACAGAAAATTTTCCAGCTCCCTCTCCGCCTTCTCCAGCACGTCAAAACGACGGTTTTCGCATGGAGTCGCTCCCCATCGGTTGGCGCCGTGCTCATCAGCGAAAGCGGACATGACGGCCCGTCGGGCCCTTCTCTGACTCAGTGTATGAACTGAATGATCCTTCAGAGCTTGAGTGATTAGACAAGCCTCGTGAAAGCACTCGAGCTTGTCCTCCGCCGCGTCAAGGATCGCCGAAGTCATCTCCTCCGAATGAGGGGTTATATCGGCAAGCACAGATAGAAAGATCATCCGGAGCCAAATGGAGCCCATGGGAAGAGGAGAGCCCCAACGAGTCAGAATCTCATACATCATCGCGTCACATTGAGTGTCGGTGAGGAGGGGATCTGCCAGCCGCACAACGAAGCGAGGGATTATCTCCTCAATAGGCACCTCCCATGGTTGCCGACGAGCATGGGGACGATTGAAAGCCATAGCAATTGATCGGTTTCTTAAAGATGATCACCTTAAGTTATAAATGGGTTTCTCTGTGAGGAAAGGAAGAAAGGCATGGTTTCAGGTTATAAAGGGGAGCATTTAATACTATGCACAAAAAATGTTGTGCATGGTGGAACTATTCTCAAAACCCGGAAAAAAGGGGAGAGCCTTGGAAATGAAAAAGAAATGACGCATTGAAATCAGATCAGGGAAATGAAACGTCCCCATCAAGCAGAGCCCCGCATGCGCAGCACGTGAGCACAAGCCTTGATTGGAAGATAAAGCGGCACTGCACATACATGACGGAGAATTGAGCTCTGAGAAAGAGAAATTAAATTCTCAAAGGAAAATGAATAAGGAAGAAGATGAAAGAGTGGAGGCGCTTCTGAAGAGACCCTTGCAATTATAGGATGCGATGGGAAACGGTTCATCTATCCCCTTCCCTAGGCAGATCCTGTAAGTCCATGGTAGCGCCCCGGCCGTCTAACAGACGCCAAATGCGGAACAAAAACTTTTACAACTGGCGCTATCGCGTACTATAACCCGGATCTGCCATTAAAACTAAACTAACAAACTACAAAGTGGGTAGAAATATTATACCGAACGATCCGAGTCCTTCGTTCTTTAACCATCATCCCACACTTTGTTGCGGCTGCTCCGATCTTCTGAATCTCTAGTCTTCTCGTCCAGGTGGCACCACGTCGACGGATCTTTAAACGGACTCCCGCCTCTGAACCGAGGCAACTCGATCATCAAGTTTGCTAAAAGAGATGACCAAGAATGATGTAGAGAATGAGTAGAACACTTTGTCTCGTTAAGTCCAAGGTCACGGACGAACGGTTAATGAAGTTGCCCTTTTGGAACTGTGATGGAAATGAAATGAGCTATGAAATTTCCATACACTATAAACTATATCTTTTCTCAAATGAACAACCATGATCTTCCACCAAGGGGTGGCCGGCCACTAAATAAGCAAGGGAGTGAGTGTAGGAGGAGGGATGATGACCATAAAGATAAAGCTTATCAATGACTCACTTAAACACCTAGTATGAACACATTAATGTAAAGAATGACTCATTAACCTTAGTCACCCTTTCATTAATGCACCATTAATGAACAAATGAGTCACAAGCCACCTCATCATCCTAGTCACCATCAAGAAGCTTCCACACTCATCTCAAGAAAAGGTAAATCCGCATTTAACCGAATGTTAAATACGGCTGATAGAAAACTGGAAACTGGCAACTTCCAAAAGTGATCCTGAAACGAATTTCAGGATAACTCCGTAATGGTATAAACATACCCGCATTTGTATTACGACCGAATACAAATGTATCTGAGACAAAGATATTATATCTACACAGCATAATACTCGGATCCGGCTTAAACCAAAGCCGACCAGTATTATCTGCCCGAAAAATGACACGTGCGAAAACGCACGTGCATTTTCCGAACCTTGCCATAATACCATACGGCCTCTACAAGGTTTCACCCGAACTTGGGAAAGTGTCTGTGGGGGACTCTAATGACCTATCAACACACTGGCACTGGGTATAACCTCTAGCACGTCAGAGGTACAAGCTGTACGTAACGGTTGCCTATGTATTGATTGGAAGCGAAAGCTGACGAGCGAACTCATCCATAAATCCTACTGAGCCTAACAGTGACAATATCCGTACAGTCCGGTCCGTTCGTCTAAAGAGTATCGCATATCAAGTCTAGGGGGGTGGATAATGTTAGACCCCTAATAATGTGATAAATCGTGTCGGTATGAAGCCCATCACCACCTGAGAAACTACTGATCCAAATCAGTAATTCTCCACTATCTCGGTCGAGGATTTCTAGTGATGGCCACCCGTGCACTGTGCGACATCAACTCCCAATACCGGGAGAGACGAATCCCCGACGATCCGCTCACTGCCTCCATGTGGCTCGGGACTGTACCCAACTAAAACCTGTTTGCACAACTCCTTTGAGCGTGGTAGGGTAGTAATCTAAGCACAGTGGGAACTCACACGAGAAAAATGACGATTTCAGGTCGACAAACTAACCTGTACACATGTCACCAGGGAACTGCTATCTGACGATATGTATAATACCAACTAGCATGTTCTCGGCGAGTCCTGTCCGGTGTACTCATAACCCAATGAGCACCTGTATACATCTTAGGTGATCCTACTGACACCAGTGGCTCGTGAGACCGGACACCGCCCCTCGTCGGGGTCTCGACTGTATACACTAGTCTACTCTGGAGTATCGATGCCCTGTCTCGAAACTCCCACGACTAGGGACACTTTAAAGATGTGCTTATAGACCCCAGCTCCCACGTATATGATCGCCATCATACTGCTGGTAGTCAAGAAAGAATCCTATGGGCTCTATCATCATGCAATAGCGAACTAAAGCATGTATGCGATGATAAAGACAAACCAGATAGAAAACGATCATCTCGAGCAAGACTGTCGTATCGGTATAGGTCCTGCCTCAATCATTGCAATCACGTACCTGCGATCCAATAATTGACTTTGAGGGCACTATCTCCAACAATCTTCCACTTGCACTTAAGGCTAATTATTGCGATGTCGCATACTCACAGCCCGTGTGATACCGAACACCCAACTCCTCTACTAATCAGTTTCACAAAGCTAGTTTGTAAAATTCTTGTGTTCGAGAAATAGCCTCAGTGAGTGGATCTGCCCTGATGTTTCTTTCTATGTCTCTTTTAATCTCAAGTTCGCGGAGAAAGCCATCTCCCGAATCGAGCAATACCTGTCTTAGAATATGTCTGAATATCTGATGGGACCTAGTTCATAAATGAACTTCAAATCCAAACTTCTTAGACTGTATCGATAACTGAACCTAATCAGTATCCAGCACCATGCCTCCCACAGTATCCTCTTGAACCACCTGTCCATAATACTGTCCCTCGTCAGAGGGAAAACTATAACTCTGACAATCACTCTGTCATCCATGTCACCTTTGAAGCCTGGAATGATAACCGTCTCCCGAAGGAGGCTGCCGTCATCAAATCCATAGAACATGCACCTTATGTTCTAAAACTGCTTCCTTACGTTTCTTCAGGATTGGATTAATATAAACTTATCGCATCAAGTGCAAAAACTACATCTGGTGTGGTACTTGACATCTCATGATTTAATCAATTGCCTAAACAAGTGATCTGCCAATCATGCACATCCCTCTCTCCTTTAGTCTCTAAGACACCTTTAGAGAGGGTGACTCCATCACCTGCAGGTACACCATCATGCCAGGAGTCATCTATTCTAAAATACTATTAGAATACTGTCAAAATACCCACATTGCGAAACTACCCAAATCTAGATCTAAAACCATAGATCTAGTAACCAGAATATCTGATATTATATCCATATCCTTTGTGAAGAAACAACTGTGTGACGACCAAAGTACAACCGATCGTAGTATAGGAATTTTACTTCCTACTCTGTGTATGTCATCCAAATACCAGGACATTACACCCTACTACCTTCTTAACAGATCCATCCCCTATTCTGATGAAGTCAAAACCATGACTGTCTCATCAAAATTAAATGATCTTATCTCTGCTATATCTGCTTTAGTCTATAAATAGACATAACCTACTTGCCCACTATGCTTCCGCTGCTCCCACTGACTACGACAACCCTCTGGCAGAATAATATCTACGTACACTTCTAAAGTATGTTTAGAACGACGTTATACTTATCCTCTTGTCGGGTCTCATAGTCTGGAACAACAGTAATGTCAAGTCTGGGTAAACAAGAACCTCCCTGTCACCGTCCTTGAGGCTACCGGAGTACCTCTCGGGTGTCTGAGGTTGCCCACCATATCTGCGGAATGGCTAATGGAATGTCAAACATGATTGAATATATTGGTCCTATTAAATTTTCCGTAATCGTTTGCGGTTCTGGAATCACTTCCAGTTCTACCATACTCCCACTACTGTTTTCTGAAAAAGTCCATTTTAATAAAACTGTGGTGAGTCAAGAACAATATCACTATTGATCTTCCAGATGGTAGAAAATCAACCCTCGTCAAAGCCAGGGTCAACCCACAAACTGCCATTACAGAAACGTGCCTTGAGTTATCCAGTGTTTGGTTTTAAGCATAAGCTGGAAAATTCCCCGTATCTTAACATCGTTAAGATATGAACCATTCTATAAACAATATAGAAATAGAGGCACTAATTTTTTAGAACCAGATTCAAATCATGCAGCTGTCTCCAGTGCATATCAACTTAATGGAGAAAGGCTAATCAGCATTATTCAACTTAGGAATCCATCCAATTATGAGTAACCTGAAAGAGAAACAAGTTTCTCAAAAACTATTACTATCATCTAAATACCAATCACAAGAATCTACATCTTCGATCTCTTTGAAGAATCCCGATACTTGTGACACCTGGTTCTCTACTTTATTCTTATACCCACAACTTCTCAAAACTTAGACATTGTATTTCTACGAAACACTTGTCTAAAAACTAGAGATGTCACAAGTAAACATAACATAGTACGAGGACCTACCCCTTTGTCCTGACGGACACTGGACAACATACAATACTCTGTATAAGTCCGCTGAGTTGAATAACTCAAAACCTGTGCATCTTAGGTTGAAAACTGTACCCAGGCGATTTCCTCAAATATCACCAATTACAACGAATTCCGATATAATGAGGATAATTACCTAATTCCCAATAATTTACTCCCACTCATCATCTGTAAAACCATACAAATGTGAGAATCTCACCTGGTAAATTCATACCCTGGAGTAAGCATCTAATCGCGAAATCGGTTTTCTTTTAACAATGCACAGTGTAACTGAAACATGAAATTGTTTCGTAGGGGTATCCTGGTATTCCTAGTAATGCCCCTTCCATAATCCAATTCATGACTTTAACCGTATATTTCTTTGCCTTCTCTCCAAATCCCTTTATTTGTCTTTAGTCGTTACCTTCTGTACACCATCATTAGGCTAAATGGTTTTCTTCCTTCTCTACCGTTCGGCACCAGCCTATGGTTTGGAAGAAGACTATCCAGTAAGCATAATAGGTGTACTCTCCTAATCCTAGGAGTACTCGCAACTTGAGAGAAGGTGATGATAAAAGACAACTGAATAATACCTTATTCTATTTCTCCCGAACTGGGGAAAAAGCAAAGGTGAAAATAGGAGTGGCGATGAAGTACGCGGTTTGATCGTGAATGATAACAGTCGCAATTTACTTTGCCATCTTTCTAATCCCTTTATCTTGTCTTTAGTTATTACCTTCTGCACACCCTACTTAGGCTAATTGGTTTTCTTCATTCCATACCTTTCGACACCAGCCTATGGTTTGGAATAAGACTATCCAATAAGCGTAATAGGTGTACTCTCCTAAACTAAGGAGCCCTCGCAACCTGAGAGAAGGTAATAACAAAAGACAACTGAATAAACCAATTCTATTTCTCCTGAACCTGGATCCATCCTCGAAGTAGTACCTTCGAGTTCGTATATAACCATACGATGGATCTATCCAATGGAAGTGGATGTCCGTAGTAATACGGGGTGTTATGAGAAATACAAAGGGTAAAAGAAGGAGCGGCAATGACTTATGCAACTATAGACAATCCAAAGGCCAGTATTTTTAAGAAGGTTCGGTCAACTTGGTCACTGAGTCATAGTCTAGGGTCGGTCAAAGGTCGCTGCCAAAAGGAGAGAGAGAAAAGAAACACTCTGCATGCACTCTAACCTAGATCAGAATGGTTATCATTTTATCTAATCAGGAAACCTCCCACTGTAATCTCAAATTCTCCTCCAAACCTGAAAGAAGAATTAGTCGGGATCACCCGAAGAGTAAACCAACTCATCAGTGAGAATCGGGATCCAACTATCATCGCATGATAACTTGATGGAAGCCACTCAAGTTATCACACTCCAGAAGGTATGCGCATGCCTGGCAAGTTTCCTGTATGTTTGAAACTCCCGATATTATTTTTGCCCCATGCTCTTATAACCTTGATGAAAGCCAACAAATCATAAGTCACATGTCAAGTTCTGCCCGTCATTGTCCAGGTTAATTTGAACCCACCCGTACATACCCTTGACGAAAGCCAACAAGGTAATACGACTGTCCCAAACCAACACATCTATCTATGCTACAAATGAATACCCCAGCAGCTACCAAGCACTATACCTTGGCGAAAGTCAACAAACATAGCTTGAATACTAATGACCATCCATAAGATACGACGGAGGGCTATGACTGGTTTTTGGCGAAAAACCTTTAACGTAATGAACTTGATCTCGTTAAAGGAACGTGATAGCTTTTTATAAAATATAGTGACGAAAACCTTTGCTAAAGAGGTCACTCCCGGTGAAGGGATCTCGGCTCTTTCCTCGTGGAATGAGGTGCAGGATATTCTAACTGAATACCGCGATGCAAAGCAACTTGCAATCGACTATAGTAAAGTTATTACCTTGACGTAAACTTCTGCCCAAGGGGTCATTCCTGGTGAAGGGATCTCGGTCCTTGCCTCGTGGAATGAGGTACAGGATATTCTAACTGAATACCGCTATGCAAAACAAAAGTAAACATCTTTGTAATAACACTTTTTAAAATTTGTTCCAACAACATTAAATATAGATTTGTTTTATCCTTGCATTTGATAAGAATCAATACAGTCCCATCAATCAATCACACCAGAAAAGAACGAAAATATAATGTACGTATATGCCATCTGCATTCGTCACTGGGTCCCGTCATCACCCGTTAGGTTACTTAACTAACGACAGAGCGGGGGCTGGACTAGCGCGGATGTAAAACATATACAACATCTAATAGTATATATACCAATATACAATAATCACTCCAGGCGTGATAATATGCAACATTACAGAAAAGTAATAAGCATCACAGAACAATACAGATAATCTGGGATTCCCGGGTTTCACAGAGCCGCTGCTGAAACCCGACGTTCCCCTGGTCGTGTGGATAGCCTGTGCAATGAAACCTAGACCCCTACGGGTGCGGCAAGTTACCCGCCAAAACCTGAAGCGAGGTAGTCCCCACAGCATAGTGAATGGAACACCGGGCACTTCACGGAATCCGGTAAATTGAGCACCCCTCCTTGGGTCAACCTGTACCCCCTACGAGTGCGGCGAATAGTCTGCCAATTCTAGGGTGAGGTCCCTCTGCCTCTCAAAGCTATGAGATACAGACCCGTTGCCCTCCAGAACCCGGCTATCCGTGCACTCCTTCATGGGATAAACCTAGTACAGAAATAAAAATATGTACAACGGGTATATCGACCCCAACCCGGTCGTGCCCCAAAAGAATATTATACAATAGCAGTGACGGCAGTCCACATGTTGGACGCTCGCCCCGCAATATCAAATGTACAAATAAATCCAAACTGCACTATCATTGCACCCTGCTATCCACCACGACAAATCCGCAACATCACAGCACAACACAGAACATCAACGCGAATGTCACGTTCGCAAACTCGTCTAAAAGAACTATAGCAATTAGACGCGGTTTACCGATCAAATGACATTCCCGGTCGGAGATATAAAGTAAGTACTGCATACTAATAAGTTTAAAATTTCGATCGACTAAATTTCCCGAAGTGGGCCCCATGTACATCTGCTGTACAGTAACAAAATCTGGGCCCTAATGAACAGTACCAAAAACCACAATTTCCTAAGTGAAGCTCTCTGGAAAAAACTGGTGCACTGTTCCCACAAAGTCGACGCGGTTCCGCGGTGGTCTTATGGGATCACGTGCCCAAATTTTTCCACAATCCTTAGAAAACCTTGCACGCTTTTCTGTGATATGCAAAATTATTTTTAGGCCCTTTAAAAAATTGACAGAAACTTGTGTGTAGAAAATTGCGATTTCGGAAATTCCGTTCGATCGATCTTTTAAACGCATTAGCACGAGTTAGTATAGCTTAATGGTGAGGCTCTGATACCACTGTAAGTCCACGGTAGCGCCCCGGCCGTCTAACAGACGCCAAATGCGGAACAAAAACTTTTACAACTGGCGCTATCGCGTACTATAACCCGGATCTGTCATTAAAGCTAAACTAACAGACTACAAAGTGGGTAGAAATGTTATACCGAACGATCCGAGTCCTTCGGTCTTTAACCATCATCCCACGCTTTGTTGCGGCTGCTCCGATCTCCTGAATCTCCAGTCTTCTCGTCCAGGTGGCACCACGTCGACGGATCTTTAAACTGGCTCCCGCCTCTGAACCGAGGCAACTCGATCATCAAGTTTGCTAAAAGAGATGACTAAGATTGATATAGAGAATGAGTAGAACACTTTGTCTCGTTACGTCCAAGGTCACGGACGGACGGTTAATGAAGTTGCCCTTTTGGAACTGTTATGGAAATGAAAAGAGCTATGAAATTTCCATACACTATAAACTATATCTTTTCTCAAATGAACAACCATGATCTTCCACCAAGGGGTGGCCGGCCACTAAATAGGCAAGGGGGGTGAGTGTAGGAGGAGGGATGGTGACCATAAAGATAAAGCTTATCAACGACTCACTTAAACACCTAGTATGAACACATTAATGTAAAGAATGACTCATTAATCTTAGTCACCCTTTCATTAATGCACCATTAATGAACAAATGATCACAAGCCACCTCATCATCCTAGTCACCATCAAGAAGCTTCCACACTCATCTCAAGAAAAGATAAATCCGCATTTAACCGAATGTTAAATACGGCTGATAGAAAACTGGAAACTGGCAATTTCCAAAAGTGATCCTGAAACGAATTTCAGGATAACTCTGTAATGGTATAAACATACCCGCATTTGTATTACGACCGAATACAAATGTATCTGAGGCAATGATATTATATCTGCACAGCATAATACTCGGATCCGGCTTAAACCAAAGCCGACCAGTATTATCTGCCCGAAAAATGACACGTGCGAAAACGCACGTGCATTTTCCGAACCTTGCCATAATACCATACGGTCTCTACAACGTTTCGCCCGAACTTGGGAAAGTGTCTGTGGGGGACTCTAATGACTCATCAATACACTGGCACTGGGTATAACCTCTAGCACGTCAGAGGTACAAGCTGTACGTAACGGTTGCCTATGTATTGATTGGAAGGGAAAACTGACGAGCGAACTCATCCATAAACCCTACCGAGCCTAACAGTGACAATATCCGTACAGTCCGGTCCGTTCGTCTAAAGAGTATCGCATATCAAGTATAAGGGGGTGGATAAAGTCAGACCCCTAATAACGCGATAAATCGTGTCGGTATGAAGCCCATCACCACCTGAGAAACTACTGATCCAAATCAGTAATTCTCCACTACCTCGGCCGAGAATTTCTAGTGATGGCCACCTGTGCACTGTGCGACATCAACCCCCAATACCGGGAGAGACGAATCCCCGACGATCCGCTCACTGCCTCCATGTGGCTCGGGACTGTACCCAACTAAAACCTGTTTGCACAACTCCTTTGAGCGTGGTAGGATAGTAATCTAAGCACAGTGGGAACTCACACGAGATAAATGACGATCTCAGGTCGAGAAACTAACCTGTACACATGTCACCATGGAACTGCTATCTGACGATATGTATAATACCAACTAGCATGTTACCGGCGAGTCCTGTCCGGTGTACTCATAACCCAATGAGCACCTGTATACATCTTAGGTGATCCTACTGACACCAGTGGCTTGTGAGACCGGCCACCGCCCCTCGTCGGGGTCTCGACTGTATACACTAGTCTACTCTGGAGTATCGATGCCTTGTCTCGAAACTCCTACGACTAGGGACACTTTAAGGATGTGCTTATAGACCCCAGGTCCCACGTATATGATCGCCATCATACTGCTGGTAGTCAAGCAAGAATCCTATGGGCTCTATCATCATGCAATAGCAAACTAAAGCATGTATACGATGATAAAGACAAACCAGATAGCAAACTATCATCTCGAGCAAGACTGTCATATCGGTATAGGTCCTGCCTCAATCATTGCAATCACGTACCTGCGATCCAATAATTGACTTTGAGGGCACTATCTCCAACAGATCCAACGGCCACAAAAGTTACAGCGTTGCACTCACGTGCAAACACGTGAGAACAACGCTGTGGGGGCATTTGTTCCCTCATAAAATATCAGGAAAAACCACAATGGGGCATCACGTGCGCACACGTGACCATGGGTCACGTGCAGACACGTGATGGGCTCTTAAGCCCTTTAAAGTAATAAGAATTAAATTCTAATCAACAGGAGTCACGTGCCCACACGTGATGGCCCTTTAAACCCACTGAAAGGGATTTAAAGATATAATAAAACAGCAAGGAATTCCCCAATGGGGTATCACGTGTCCACACGTAACTAGAGGTCACGTGCAGACACGTGATGGGTTCCTAAGCTCTCTAATTAATAGAATTAAATTCTAATCAAACAATCAATCAGTGGAGTCACGTGTCCATACGTGATGGGCCTTTAAACCCACTAAAAAGAATTAAAATTATAATAAAATAACAAAGAAAAACCCTAATGGGTCATCACGTGCCTACACGTGACCAAGGGTCACGTGCTGACACGTGCTAATTCCTGAGTTCTTTAAAACAACAGAATTAAATTCTGGTTAAAAGCTTAAACAGTGGGGTCACGTGCTAACACGTGAGAGGCTCTTAAACCTTCTAAACTAATAGAATTAAATTCTAAATTAAGGGAAATAAAAAAACCCTAATATTTCCGTAGATCTTTCCAAACAAAAAGGTTGCGCTCTGTAAAGTGGAGCACCGTTGGATTAAAAATCCAATGGTGATTAAAAATCACCAATTCACAGAAAGATTCTATACAGGGAAAGATTTTCCTGAAATTCACCAAGAATAACAGGCAGAATATCTTTTGGATTAAAAATCCAATGGTGAATAAAATTCACTAAGTGATCTAAAAGATCATGTTGGTTACAAAAACAAACAAAATCTTTCAATGAAAGATTGACCAAACCAACTGATTCTTTTCTTTCTCCTATAAATAGGAGCCAAGAAGAGAAGAGAAGGAGGATCGACTTTTTTTTAAAGAGATACAACAATAGAGAGAAAGAAGAAGAGAATTTAATTCTTCAGAGAGAAAAGATGATTTTCTCAGAAGAGAAAGAAACCCTAGGTGAGAAAGGGAAAGAGATCATAAGCCCCACAAAATAAAAAGAGAATTTAATTCTCAATCTAAGAGTTTAACTCTTCTGAATAAGAACTTAGTTCTTCCTTTGGTTGAGGATATGCAGAAGCAGATCTCCCCATAAGTTGAGAATTTAATTCTCATCGGGGAAATTCTGCCCTGCAGATCCAAAACTTAGAGGGAGAATTGAGTTTAAAAAATTTAATTCTTCCAAATTCATAGGGATTTAATTCCTGTAAACAAAATTAGGGTTTAACCCTATAAAGAATTTAATTCTTCCAAATACATAGGAATTTAATTCCTCTAAATGAAACTAGGGTTTAACAAAGTGTACCAAATACTCTAACAAAACACTTAAAAGAGGCAAAATGGTCCCAGATTTTATCTGCAGACGAACTAGGAAAAACAAAGTGTACCAAATACTTTACAAGACTCACAGAGAACTATCTTCAAAACCCCAACACCCAAGTACTACAGTGAACCGGCGGCGCCGGGAAATTTGCAATTCTCGCCGGGTGAACCGTGTGGTTTTATGTCCGGGTTTCCATGATATACTCAGGGCTCTATAAATATTCAACTGTGTTGTTTGATTAAATTGCAGATCATCAAAATGATAGCAGATCACACAAAAGCACTAAGCTTAATTAAAAACCGTATTTAAACACTAATTTGAAACAATATGGTATTTTAGTGCAATTAGTTAAATTAATATGGCTATTAGACAGTAAACTACCTCTTAAATACCCCAATAAGTGATTAAAACATTAAACTTAACCTAAACCTCTCTTTAAAATCTAAACATGCAATAAAAACTACTTAAACACCTAATTCAGGTTGATTAAAGCTAAGATTAGTAAAACAAGTGAACTTGGTTCATACCTCAAAAGATTAGGAAAAGACACTAACTTGATATGATTTGCGCCAAAAGAAGGAACTTGCTTGAAGGAAACTCTTAAGAAGGCTTGAATTTAGATTTTGGAAATTATTAGTGAGGGATTAGTGTTGATTTGGTGTAAGGGTTTTGTGAAAAATAGATAGAGGTTAGGAAGGGAGAAGAAGAAAAGAGAAGAGGATGAGGTGAAGAATTTTCTAGAGAATGAGATAGTGTAAGAACCCCTAGCCATGGAATGCATTTAACGCACCATGCTAGATATTTTTGTTTTTCATTTCATTTTACATTTTTCTTTTTACCAAAAATTTTAGAACCATCTTCATTATGAAAGAAAAGAACATGTTACAAATATTGTGTTAAGTTGTCATGGTTGCATAAAAAGATTAACCTATACTAATCTATGATTAATACTAGATTAGTGTATATGTGCATGTTAAAATAATTTTTAATAATTAATAAATAAGTAAATTACATAAGTAAAATATGTACATTTGTGTCTATGTGGAAAAATAATTATAACTAGCTTTTATAGAAAAAATGTTAGTGTATATGCCCTAGAGGCCATTACTGTATCATACTAGTTTGTATATTACTTAATGGATGCTTGGGATATTCACCTTGTATATACAATCTTGCTCAAAATAGTAGTATGCTACTTGGTTTGTTTCTACTTCAATGTGTACTTGTGTTTATTTCAGTATATCACTTATACGCATTAGTGGAGCCCTTAGGATCTTTGCTTGATTACCAGCGTTGTGATGGCAGTCACACTAGTGGGGGCTGGGTAATCTATAAGCACATCCTTATACAGGTCCCTAGTCGCAGGACTATCGAGACAGGGCATCGATACTCCGGAGTAGACTAGCGTATGCGCTTCTCATCCCAGTGTGGGAGATGGTCTGTCCCACAGCCATCAGTACGTCGTACTGGAGATAGTATACGGGTGCTCGTTGGGTTACGAGTACACTGGACAGGACTCGTCGGGAACTGACAGGTTGGTATTATACCTATCGTCAGTTATCAGTTCCCAGGTGACATGAGTACAGCTTAGTCCGCTGACTTGACACTGGCACTTCGCCTCAAGTGTGTTCCCACTGCACTTTGATCACTACCCTACCACGGCTCAAAGGAGTCGTGCAAACAGGTGGTGGTTGGGTGCAGTCCCGAAGCACTTGGAGGCAGTGACGGTTAGACAGGATTCGTCTCTCCCGGTATTGGGGGTTGACATCGCGCTGTGTCTAGGAGAGCCATTACACGAGTAGTCCCTGGCCAGGGCAAACGAGATATACTGGTAGGTTTCCAGTGTTATCTCAGGGTGTTTTGGGCTTCGCTCCGGCACGACTTGTACCGCTATTGGGGGACTGACGATTACCACCCCCTAGGCCGCCATGCGATGTATCAGACGAACAGACCGGACTGTACGGAGAATGTCACATTCAGACTCAGCAGGAGTACAAATGGGGTTTCACCTTGTCAGCCTTCTTGTCGGCATCTACCTGGGGACCGTTACGCACAGCTAGTGCCGCTTGCGGTCTGTGGTTAAACCCACTGCCAGCGTAGTGTCGAGTCTTTAGAGTCCCACACAGAGGGTATTCGCCTTTGGGCAAAACAGAGTAGAGGTCGCATGGTTTTGCGACAGGGTTCGTTCTCATCCGCGCACTTGTGCACGTTTGGAGTCCGGACGGATTATACTGGCAGGCTCTGGTTTGAGCCAGATACTGGTATATATATTTGGGGTTGCTTTTATATCTTGGTATTCTTGTTCCTCGGAACGAGAATGCAGGTGTGTATGCACAGTTGCTTGAGGCGGAGGATGAGGTATTTCATTAGGGTTTCGGAACGGGTGCGTATGCACAGTTGACAGTTATCTTTTTCCAAACCCTAATAGATTTATGGATTATCTATTTATAATAGTAATTAAATGAGAATTTTGTTATGGTTGATTTTGTTGACTTGTTGACCATGGTTGACTTGTTGACCATGGTTGAAAGTTGACCACCATCATGCTTCAAAAGTCTTCCTTGATTTATGCTTACATTTTAAAATGAAGCATGGTTGTGGTCATTCCAAATTGCCATCAACTATTCTCATTTTCAATTATTATTATTAGATAATTCTTTTCTTTTGCATTATGGTTGCAAGAAAGAAAAAAGATAGCTCATTCTATCATTCTCATTCTCTCTCCTCTCTTCATCTTCTTCTTCCTCTAGCAAAAGAGAAACCTTCTCATGTGTTGAGAATCCTTCTCTTTAAAACAAAAGCAACCCTTAGACACTCTCTCTACTCACTCTAGGATCAAGGGTTTAGCAAGCCGGCGATTCTAGTTCACTCCAAGTCCGAGAAAGAGCCCAAGGTCGAGCCTTCGAGGTGGATCCATCTTCGACGGAAGAAGGCGACAAGAGAAGAGAACCATCAACCTCCACAAAGTTTGAAGAAGAAGGAGTTCAAGTTTAGGTATAACCATCTCTATCCGAGTAGCTAAATCTCTTTAGCTTAGTATGCTAGTTTTAGTTTAGGTAACGATCCCGACCTAGTTTAGTCCATGTTGCCTCTTGCGATAAAAATTTGTTTTTTATACCGTTTCCGCCTCCCCGTAAGAACCGGGGGTCGCAACGTGGACTTACAGTGGTATCAGAGCCTAACTAAACTTAAACTAGCTTGGTAGTGAAGTGTAACGAAGTTCGGAACCGAAAAAATCACAAAACCGGAAAATCACAAAAACTGAGTTTCTGTTGAAAATGTTTTGGCTCAAAATGAAAAAATTTATACATGTAAATTCGTCTCAGGGTTTTGTGTAAACACCCAAGAAAAACGATACAGTAATTCGTCTAAAGAGCCGCCCTTCCGCCGCGTGACCTAGCTATCCGCCGCGGAAACGCCGCCCTTTGTCGTTTTCTGTGAATCTTTTTTCCTGCAGTGTGTGTCTGTGTTGGTTTTGGGATTTTTGAAATATATTATATGTGCCCAGATTTTGCAGAAAAGAAATTTCCTTTTGGGGTCCTATAATTCCGTATTTTTTCCGAACTTCACTACACTTTGACTATGATGGTTATATCTGTGATGTTTGCATGTATTGAACGTCGGCTAATCGCTATAAGACGATTAGTCGGGGTTATACATGATCTGTAATGTGCTGGAATGTGTATATGAATGTGTTGGACTGTCGCGGGTGAATAGCCGGGGTGGATGTGAGATGAGCTTTTGTTTTTCTTTCATTCATTGTAAATGTAAATTGATGTAATTATATTATTTGTTTGGCCGCACAACCGGGTCGGGGTTGTAGCCGTCATTGTATAATTCTTTTTACTGTTTTTGCTCCTAGGATAGACCCATGGAGGGGTGCACAAACTACCGAGGACTTGGCGGGTAGTTTGCCGCACCCGTAGGGGTCTTGGGTGGGGTATTTGGCTATTCACCGCGACCGTGTTATCCGCTTTTCGTTCCAGGCTTGAAAGGATTGCGGATTGCTAGTATATCCAATGTATTCATCTGTGATCTGTAATGTCTATCATTGCTTTCTATTTAGGCGTTGCTTATGTTTTACAGCCGCGCTAGCCCAGCCCCCGCTCTGTCGTTAGTTAAGTAACCTAACGGGTAATGACGGGGCCCCGTGGCGAATGCGAATGGCATAAGCGTACGTCATATTTTGGTTGTTTTCTGCAATGGTAGGATTAAATGATGGGACGCATTAAAAGAACTAATGCAAGATAATAAACCAAGTTTAAGTCGATGGAACACTTTCGAAAAACCACTCGGTTCTTTTCAAAACTAACTTTTAAATGCGGAGATTGAGCCACTCCTTCTAAAAGCTATCTCGTTCCATCGATTAAATCAAGTTCACTACGTTCACGGTTTCGCCAAAACCATCCGTAGCCCTCCATCATTTCAGTTAAATATTCGGTAGTATTCAAGCTATGTATTTTGACCTCACGCCAAGGCATAGTGATTGGTAGCTGCCGGATATTTATCTGTTGCATAGATAGAATGCGTTGGTTTGAGACAGTCGTACTGCCATTTTGGCCTACGTCAAGGGTATGTACGGGTGGATTCAAATTAACCTGGATAATGATGGGACGAACTTGACATGTGACTTATGACATTTTGACCTCACGCCAAGGTCATAAGAGCATGGGGCAAAAATCCACATCGGGAGTTTCATAAGTACTGAAACTTGCTAGATTTGCATACCATTTGGAGTGTGATGATTATGGTAGGATTCCTTCATTTTCGTCACGCGATGATATTTGGATCCCGATCCTACTGTGAGTATATGCTACTCCTCGGGAAATTTCTCACTTAACGATCAATGCTATAAACCTAGTAGGTGCCTAGAAAGGTGTTAGCGGGGTTACGCCCCCAGGGAAAAGAGGTTCTTTAATTAAGGAACTTCGCGAAAGCGTTGGAAAACCTCCCTCGAAGTACCGACACTGGCCTGGCTGAACGGTTAAGCAAGTATTGTACGGTGGGATTGATCCTGACTAATTCTTCCTTTATGGTTTGAGGAGGGATTCGAGAAACAGTGGGAGCCATCCTGTTTAGACAAACTAAAAACCACTCTAAACTTGCAAGAGCATCATGCTGAGTGTTTCTTCTTCTCTCTCCTAATTGCAGCGACCTATCAACATGACTGGACTTAAGTTACTCCTAGATAAAAACAAGCTGACAGGGCCAAACTACAAAGATTGGCTCAGGAATGTCAAGATAGCAATCACTTATGAC
Organism: Agapanthus africanus; assembly: GCA_030015575.1. Taxonomy (NCBI): domain Eukaryota; kingdom Viridiplantae; phylum Streptophyta; class Magnoliopsida; order Asparagales; family Amaryllidaceae; genus Agapanthus; species Agapanthus africanus. The sequence continues at coordinate 669,393,230 of CM057343.1, read as the reverse complement.
AAGCTGGGGTATCTTCTTACCACCAAAGCTCCCCCTGTCCCTGGTCCAACTTCCAGTATCGCGGATAAGGAAATCCGCAAGACTTGGGAGATTGATAGCGCGAAGGCCAAGTGCCTCCTGCTTGCCTCGATGGACAACGAACATCAGAGGAGGCATGAGAATATGGACATGGAGTCCATATTGCTCCATACAAAAGAACTGTATGGAGAGCAATCACGTATCGCAAGATACGAAGCGTCGAAAAAGTTGTTTTCGACAAGAATGGCCGTCGGATCATCAGTAGCCGAGCACGTGCTAAAGATGATCGGCTACATTGAGGAGCTCGCTGACCTAGGGATCACATTGGAGAGTGAGCTATATACGGATATAGTTCTCCAGTCCCTTCCTTCCACTTACGTCCAGTTTATACTGAACTTCAACCTACAAGAAAAGGAGGTTGAACTATCAGAGCTCCTCAACATGCTGAGGAGCGCAGAGGGCACCCTACAGAAAAGTAGGGATACATCCACTTTGTTTGTAGGAGGATCATCTTCTTCTAGGTCCAAGGCGAAAGCCAAGGGAAAGAAGAAGAAGGCCCCCGCCAAACCAAGGGGCGGTGTTAGTAAAGTGGATACGAAGGGAAAAGGTAAAGCAACAAAGATAGCGGGGAAGCTTGTGGATAAGGAAGAATGCTTCTTTTGTCATAAGAAAGGACACTGGAAGAATGATTGCAGGGCCTGGAAGGCCAGAACACAGGAATTGAAGCAGGTTGCAGCTTCAGCTTCAGGTGTGTATGTTATTGAAAACTGTCTTTCAATAAACTCTACTTCCTGGGTATTGGATACCGGATCAGGATCTCATATCTGTAATTCTTTGCAGGCGTTGAGAAACCGTAGGGATTTGAAGGCAGGTGACATGACCCTCAGAGTTGCGAACGGAGCTAGCATGGATGCTAAAGCCGTGGGGGACTATCACCTGGGAATGTCAGATGGACATGTTTTGGTTTTGCGTAATTGCTTTTTTGTACCCAACGCAACTTGTAATATCATTTCTGTATCTTTAGTTTCTAAAGAAGGTTATGAATTTGCGTTTGTAAGTAATGTTGTAAACATTCACCTTAATCAAGTATTGATTGGGTCAGGTACTCTGAGTAATGGTATATACGTGTTAAACCAACCACAGATTTTTAATGTCCAGAATACACACAAAAGAAAGTCTCCAGAAATAAATCAGACTTTCTTATGGCATTGTAGATTGGGTCACATCAATGAGAGAAGGTTGACGAAGTTACATACAGAAGGGTATTTGAATGCGTTCGAATATCAATCGTATGCCACTTGTCAATCCTGTCTCAAGGGAAAGATGACAAAGACTCCGTTTACTGGACATGGAGTAAGAGCGAGCGAGCTCTTGGGACTCGTACACAGTGACGTGTGCGGTCCAATGTCTACACATGCCCGAAGCGGACATTCTTACTTCATTACTTTTACGGATGACTTCTCAAGGTACGGTTATGTCTTCTTAATGAAACATAAGTCCGAGGCCTTTGGAAAATTCCAGGAGTATAAGAATGAAGTAGAGAAACAGACCGGCAAAAGTATTAAGATTCTAAGATCGGATCGAGGTGGAGAATACTTAAGTGCCGAATTCCTGGACTATTTAAAAGAGAACGGAATTCTCTCTCAGCTTACTCCTCCTTACACCCCGCAACATAACGGTATATCGGAGAGACGGAACCGCACCCTATTGGATATGGTGCGGTCCATGATGAGTAACGCTGAGTTACCGCGATCATTCTGGGGGTATGCGCTAGAATCAGCTGCATACCTTTTGAACCGAGTTCCGACTAAGACTGTGCCTTCCACACCATATGAAATGTGGAGTGGGAAGAAACCCTATCTTCAATATCTGAAGATCTGGGGATGTCCGGCTTTTGTCAAAAAGCAGCATGCGGACAAGCTCGAGGCACGCTCAGTACTGTGCAAGTTTGTGGGATACCCAAAGAACACCAGGGGGTATCTTTTCTACTACGCAGAGGAACAAAAAGTCCTTGTTTCTCGTTATGCCCACTTTCTAGAACACCAGTTCTTGGAAAAGGAGATTAGTGGGAGCGCAGTAGAACTGGAAGAAATTCCAGAACCACAGACTATTACTGAAAGGTTAGTGGAACCAGAGGGTTCAACAGAACAGGACATTCCTACGCCGCTCCGCAGGAGTAGTAGGCAGTCTCATCCGCCCGAGAGATACTGCGGTTTTCTCATAGACGGGGATAGAGAGGATTGCATCATAGATTATGATGAGCCTACTAGCTTCCAGCAGGCCGTTCAGAGCGTTGACTCAGTGAAATGGCTGGATGCAATGCGGACCGAAATGGAGTCCATGTACACCAACAAAGTATGGACGTTGGACATTGCTCCAGACGGGGTAAAACCCGTAGGATGCAAGTGGATCTTCAAAAGGAAGATTGGTGTAGATGGACAGGTTGAGACCTATAAAGCTAGGCTGGTAGCAAAGGGTTTTCGTCAAAGACCTGGCTTGGACTACGACGAAACCTTTTCTCCAGTAGCCATGCTGAAATCCATTCGGATCCTTCTTGCCATTGCTGCCTTCCACGATTATGAGATCTGGCAAATGGACGTAAAGACAGCTTTTCTAAATGGAAATTTAGAGGAGTGTGTCTATATGGACCAGCCAGAGGGTTTCATTCAGAGTGGGAGCAGCGGAAAGGTGTGCAAGTTGCTTAAGTCCATCTATGGACTAAAGCAGGCATCGCGGAGTTGGAACATCTGCTTTGATGAGACAGTCAAAGAATTTGGCTTTATCAAAAATCCAGATGAACCATGCATCTATAGTAGATTTGTAGCGAGAACTGTAGTATTCCTCGTTTTATACGTGGATGACATTCTCTTGATAGGAAATGACATTCCTATGCTACAATCTGTCAAGGGGTTCTTGTCACAAAGGTTCTCCATGAAAGACCTGGGTGATGCCTCATACATCCTGGGGATCCGGATCCATCGTGATAGATCCAAGAGGATATTGGGACTTTCTCAGTCCAGGTACATCGACACCATAGTGAAAAGATTCAGTATGGAAGATTCCAAGCGCGGTAACCTACCGGCTTGTCACGGGATCACCCTCTCTAAAGAGATGTCTCCCAAGACTGATTTGGAGAGGGATCGCATGTCTATTATACCCTACGCTTCTGCGGTAGGCTCTATAATGTATGCGATGTTGTGTACCAGACCGGATGTAGCTTATGCACTGAGTGTGGTAAGCCGGTATCAGTCTAACCCTGGGGAGAAACACTGGATAGCAGTAAAGAACATTCTCAAGTACCTGAGGAGGACTAAGGAGATGTTCTTGGTGTATGGCGGAAAAGACCTCCAGATCGAGGCCTTTGCTGACTCCAGCTTCCAGAGTGACAAGGATGATTCCAAGTCCATGTCGGGTTTTGTCTTCACCCTCAATGGAGGGGCGGTGTGTTGGAAGAGTTCCAAACAGGAAACCGTTGCAGACTCGACGATGGAAGCGGAATACATCGCTGCATCTGATGCCGCAAAAGAAGCTGTCTGGATGAGGAAGTTCTTGAAAGAACTTCAGGTGGTTCCGTCCATTGTTGACCCAATACCTCTGTATTGCGACAACAACGGGGCTATAGCTTTAGCGAAGGAACCCAGGTCCCATCAGAGATCCAGGCACATCTTGAGGCGGTATCACCTGATCAGGGAGATCGTGGATCGCAAGGAGATCGAGGTTCGGAGGGTTGCTTCAGAAGAGAACACTGCAGATCCATTCACCAAGGCCTTGCCCCAGACTCAGTTCGAGCGGCTGATCGAGATGATAGGTCTTCGATACGCCAGTACATGGCCTTAGTGCAAGTGGGAGATTGTTAGTGTATATGCCCTAGAGGCCATTACTGTATCATACTAGTTTGTATATTACTTAATGGATGCTTGGGATATTCACCTTGTATATACAATCTTGCTCAAAATAGTAGTATGCTACTTGGTTTGTTTCTACTTCAATGTGTACTTGTGTTTATTTCAGTATATCACTTATACGCATTAGTGGAGCCCTTAGGATCTTTGCTTGATTACCAGCGTTGTGATGGCAGTCACACTAGTGGGGGCTGGGTAATCTATAAGCACATCCTTATACAGGTCCCTAGTCGCAGGACTATCGAGACAGGCATCGATACTCCGGAGTAGATTAGCGTATGCGCTTCTCATCCCAGTGTGGGAGATGGTCTGTCCCACAGCCATCAGTACGTCGTACTGGAGATAGTATACGGGTGCTCGTTGGGTTACGAGTACACTGGACAGGACTCGTCGGGAACTGACAGGTTGGTATTATACCTATCGTCAGTTATCAGTTCCCAGGTGACATGAGTACAGCTTAGTCCGCTGACTTGACACTGGCACTTCGCCTCAAGTGTGTTCCCACTGCACTTTGATCACTACCCTACCACGGCTCAAAGGAGTCGTGCAAACAGGTGGTGGTTGGGTGCAGTCCCGAAGCACTTGGAGGCAGTGACGGTTAGACAGGATTCGTCTCTCCCGGTATTGGGGGTTGACATCGCGCTGTGTCTAGGAGAGCCATTACACGAGTAGTCCCTGGCCAGGGCAAACGAGATATACTGGTAGGTTTCCAGTGTTATCTCAGGGTGTTTTGGGCTTCGCTCCGGCACGACTTGTACCGCTATTGGGGGACTGACGATTACCACCCCCTAGGCCCGCCATGCGATGTATCAGACGAACAGACCGGACTGTACGGAGAATGTCACATTCAGACTCAGCAGGAGTACAGATGGGGTTTCACCTCGTCAGCCTTCTTGTCGGCATCTACCTGGGGACCGTTACGCACAGCTAGTGCCGCTTGCGGTCTGTGGTTAAAACCACTGCCAGCGTAGTGTCGAGTCTTTAGAGTCCCACACAGAGGGTATTCGCCTCTGGGCAAAACAGAGTAGAGGTCGCATGGTTTTGCGACAGGGTTCGTTCTCATCCGCGCACTTGTGCACGTTTGGAGTCCGGACGGATTATACTGGCAGGCTCTGGTTTGAGCCAGATACTGGTATATATATTTGGGGTTGCTTTTATATCTTGGTATTCTTGTTCCTCGGAACGAGAATGCAGGTGTGTATGCACAGTTGCTTGAGGCGGAGGATGAGGTATTTCATTAGGGTTTCGGAACGGGTGCGTATGCACAGTTGACAGTTATCTTTTTCCAAACCCTAATGGATTTATGGATTATCTATTTATAATAGTAATTAAATGAGAATTTTGTTATGGTTGATTTTGTTGACTTGTTGACCATGGTTGACTTGTTGACCATGGTTGAAAGTTGACCACCATCATGCTTCAAAAGTCTTCCTTGATTTATGCTTACATTTTTAAATGAAGCATGGTTGTGGTCATTCCAAATTGCCATCAACTATTCTCATTTTCAATTATTATTATTAGATAATTCTTTTCTTTTGCATTATGGTTGCAAGAAAGAAAAAAGATAGCTCATTCTATCATTCTCATTCTCTCTCCTCTCTTCATCTTCTTCTTCCTCTAGCAAAAGAGAAACCTTCTCATGTGTTGAGAATCCTTCTCTTTAAAACAAAAGCAACCCTTAGACACTCTCTCTACTCACTCTAGGATCAAGGGTTTAGCAAGCCGGCGATTCTAGTTCACTCCAAGTCCGAGAAAGAGCCCAAGGTCGAGCCTTCGAGGTGGATCCATCTTCGACGGAAGAAGGCGACAAGAGAAGAGAACCATCAACCTCCACAAAGTTTGAAGAAGAAGGAGTTCAAGTTTAGGTATAACCATCTCTATCCGAGTAGCTAAATCTCTTTAGCTTAGTATGCTAGTTTTAGTTTAGGTAACGATCCCGACCTAGTTTAGTCCATGTTGCCTCTTGCGATAAAAATTTGTTTTTTATACCGTTTCCGCCTCCCCGTAAGAACCGGGGGTCGCAACGTGGACTTACAAAAAACACATGTTATAACTCTAATTAACATATAGTTATCCTAAACGATTTTTGAAACGTTACAATCCTCCCCCCTTAAAGAAATTCGGTCCCCGAATTTAAAATCTAACTACGCATATCTTCGAAGAGATGAGGAAATTTCTTCCTTATCTCGTCCTCGGCTTCCCAGGTGAATTCTTCGCTGTTCGAGCCACGCCAAAGAACCTTCACGGACGGTAAGACCCTTGACCTCAGTTTCTTCACCTGCCGATCCAGAATGACTACAGCTGCTTGGTGAAAGAAAGACCGCTCTCAAGCTGGATCGTCTGGTACTGAATCGTGTGAGAAGGGTCATGAAGGTACTTGCGAAATATCGATACATGAAATATGGGGTGACTATCAGGAAATCTGGGTTGAAGAGCCAAACGATAAGCAACTGCACTGACTCGCTCGAGAATCTCGAAGGGACCACATATCTGTGACTAAGCTTCCTTTTCCTCCCAAACCTCATCACGCCCTTCATCGGCGAGACCCACAAGAAAACATGATTACCAACGGCGAACTCAAGTCTGCGACAACGTCAATCAGCATAAGATTTTTTCCTGCTTTGGGCCGCTCTCATCCTGTCCTGAATCAACTGGATCTTCTCTGTAGTCTCCTGCACTAACTACGGTCCTAAAATACTGCTCTCACTGAGCTCTGTCCAACAAATGGGCGATCGATATTTTCTCATATACAAGGCCTCGAAAGGTGCTATCTGAATCGTCTCCTGGAAGCTGTTATTGTAAGAGAACTCTATCAGGGGCAAGTGACGATCCCAACTACCACCGAAATCTAGAACGCAAGCTCAGAGCATGTCCTCGAGAGTTTGTATGGTCCTCTCTGACTGACCGTCGGTCTGCGGATGTAAAGTTGTACAAAAACTCAATCGGGTGCCTAAAGCCTCCTGGAGTTTCTACCAAAGATGGCTGGTGAGCTGGGTGCCTCTGTCGGACACAATGCTTGTCGGAACGCCATATAGTCGCACAATCTCGTCAATATAAATCTGAGCATACTGAGCGAATCCGAAAGTGGTCTTCACTAGCAGGAAGCGAGCCGCTTTCGTCAACCGGTCTACGATCATCCAACTAGACTCATACCCTCGAGTAGTCCTAGGTAGACCCATAATGAAATCCATAGAGCTCTGCTCCCATTTCCACTTTGGAATGGGCAAAGGCTGTAACTCTCCTGCCAGCCTCTGGTGCTCGGCTTTAACTTGCTGGCAAGTCAGGTATCTTGAAACGAAGTCTGCGACATCTCTCTTCATTCCTTCCCACTAGTAGACATCTCTCAAGTCATGATATATCTTGGTGGAACCCGGATGAACACTGTATGCTGACTGACGCGCTTCCTCTAAGATCTCGCGTCTCAGCCTCTCGAAATCTAGCACACATAGTCGAGTCCCAAATCGTAGCACTCCCTGGTTATCCATCACGAACTCTGAATCTCTACCCTGCCGAACCTGCTCCATGATCTCTGACAAACGAGCATCGTCGGACTGTGCCTCCCGGATGCGATCAACTAACTGTGGACGGGCACGGAAGTGAGCAAGCTATCCTCCGGTCGAAGTAAACTCAAACTGTACCCGGCTGTCGCATAAAATATGTCAATCTGTGGAAGACTGTCTCTGAACTGCGCTCAAATAGGACAAGCTACCTTCGGGCCTCCGACTCAAAGTATCAGCTACAACATTCGCCTTTCCCGGATGATAAAGAATTTCGCAGTTATAGTCTTTCACGAGCTCCATCCAACGGCGCTGCCTCAAATTCAGATCCCGCTGCTGGAAGATGTACTTTAAGCTTTTATGGTCTGTGAATATGTGGCACGACTCGCCATATAAGTAATACCTCCAAATCTTAAGTGCAAAGACCACCGCGGCCATCTCTAAATCGTGAGTAGGATAGTTCTGCTCGTGCTTCTTCAACTGCCGAGAAGCATAAGCGATGACCCTGCCGTGCTGCATCAACACACAGCCTAAACCCACTCAAGAAGTATCGCAATAGACAACAAAGCCGACCCTTAGGGCAAAGATAAGAATGGTGCAGTCGTCAAACGAGTCTTCAACCGCTGAAAGCTCTGCTCGCGTGTCTCGGTCCAAAGAAAAGGAACTCCTTTCCGGATCAATCCGGTTAGCGGTGCAGAGATACGAGAAAAATCCTGTACAAAGCGTCGGTAGTAACCGGCCAAACCCAAGAAGCTGCGAATCTTCATCACTGATACAGGTCTGGGCCAATGCTGTACGGCCTCGATCTTCTTCGGGTCCACACGTATGCCATCTCTCGTAACCACCTGACCCAAAAAGTCAACGTTGTCAAGCCAGAAAGCGCACTTGGAGAATTTAGAAAACAGCTGGTGCTCTCTCAAAGTATGCAACGTAATCCTCAAATACTTCTCATGCTCCTCTCGACTCCGGGAGTAAACTAGAATATCGTCAATGAATACGATAATGAACTGGTCGAGAAACGGCCTGAAGATGCGGTTCATCAAATTTATGAACACTGCTGGGGCATTGGTGAGTCCGAACGACATAACCAAGACCTCATAATGCCCGTAGCGCGTACGAAAAGCAGTCTTCGGAATGTCATCATTTCAAACCCGCAACTGATGATAACCCGACCGCAAGTCAATCTTCGAGAAATGTCCCGTATCCTGGAGCTGATCAAACAAATCATCAATGCGAGGTAGGGGATATTTGTTCCTCACGGTAACTCAATTCAATTGACGATAATCAATGAACAATCTCATACTGCCGTCCTTCTTCTTGACGAACAGGACAGGAGCTCCTCAAGGCGACACACTCGGTCGAATAAGCCTTTTATCTAGCAAATTTTGCAACTGATCCTTAAGCTCTTTAAGCTTCGCCGGGCCATCTGATAAGGCGGTATAGAAATAAGCCCCGTGCCGGGGATCAAGTCAATGCAGAACTCGATATCGTGCTCTGGCGGTTTTCCAGGTAACTCATCCTGAAAGATATCGGGAAACTCCCTCATAATCGGAACCCGGTCCAACGGGACCTCTGCGGCTCCAGCATCATGAACATACGCCAAGAATCTGTGAAATCGTTTCCTCAAGAGCCGACTAGCGCGAAGGGCAGAAATCAAGCTAGGAAGGGTGGTACTACAGTCTTCTTGAACAACAAGAACTGGCTCACCCGGAAAACTAAATCTGAATGCCTTCTTACGGCAGTCCACCGATGCATAATAAGTGGCTAACCAGTCCATGCCAAGAAGAATGTCAAAGCCTAGCATGTCGAAAAGAATCAAATCGACAGAAGAATCCCTATCCCCGATACGAACCGAACACAATCGAAATACATGTTGGGCTACAAAAGACTCTCCTGCGGGAGTAATCACAACAAGCCGTAGATCTAGCAAAGACGACTCTCGGTCGAATATCAGTACAAAGTGTGTAGGTGGTAAAGCGCTCGGAGAAGAGGGTGAAGGTGGTAAATTCACATGTGTAACTGTCGCCTCGCCCTGGAGCCTCATGGTACAATGTCTGACACAGTGATGTGGACTCCCACATCGGAAACATCCTGGCGATGGCTGCTGACCCGGTAAATAAGAGCTGAATAACTGACCTTGCATCATGCCTCGACCACCACCACGGCCTAGAAAGAATCCGCCATGGCCTCTGCCTGTCATATCTCTGCCAAACCGCAATGGAGCTGATATACCTGTACAAATCCGTTTCGGCACTGTAGCCTCAGAAATACGCTCCTCCACTAATATAGCTGCATCTATCACTGTTGCATATGTGTTAAAGTGCTGGGCACCGATAGAAAGAAACATCTGTGTGTCAAGGACTCGTATGAATCTCTTTATGCGTTTCTCTTCAGTGTCCACCAGGTAAGGAGCATATCTGGACTGCTGAGTGAACTAAACGTCGTACTCGGACACGGTCATTCCAGGAGTCTTTCACAAAGACTCAAAACTATGAGCTCGAGCATCCCTGATGCTCTCTAGAAGGAAACGAGCGAGAAACACCGTCGTGAACTCATCCCAGGTCATAGGAGGTAGACCTGCAGATCGACCTCTCTCAACTCACTCGCACCACGTCTGAGCAAGACCCTCCAGACGAAAGCTCACAAGCTCGACTGATCTCTCATGGGAACATCTCAGTAAGCGGAAAATCCTGGCCATCCTGTCGAAGAACGTCTTTGGATCCTCCGCCGCGTCTGTGCCGGTGAAAATTGGAGGCTTCAGCCTCATAAACTCCTGTAGTGATACTGTGATAGTCTCAGTAGCGGCGGTACAGCTGTCTCGGTAGCAGGTACTATCACAGTCCCCGTAGTAGGAAGAACATCATCAGATCTTGGTGCTCGGCTGGCCTCAACTAAATATCCAATCATCTGACACAAATCCCGAATACTCACCTCCGGCCTAACAATCCGGCCTGGAGAAGAGGGATCAATCTGTCCCTGAAGGGTATGCATACCGCCCCGGTCATTCCTCGTCTCAGACGAGCCCGCTCTAACCTCATCTCTGGCGGCAACCCTCTGAGCCCTAGTAGCCTTCGGCGACATAGTGGCTGGAACAAGAAACGTGATTTGATAAGAATGTTGCAATCGAATCAACAGGATATATATGGAATCAAGGAAGGAATCACAAGCAATTATATATCTTAAGGTCACTTAGGAGGAGTATCGTATCGTGGGTATGCCGCGGAACATGCGCATGCTACGTCACTCTGCTTAAGTCACCTGCTCTGATACCAACTTTGTCACGACCCGAATATGGAACGTGACTGTCACTTAAATCACGCAACGTCTAGAGGCATAACGTAATTCAAGTAAGCCAAAATCCCATAATCTAAACCGTGAAATGAATAGAGTGATAAAATACTTGTTTTAAAAAGGTTGATTTTTAACAAAATAGAGTTACATCGAAATCAATTAAAAGCATCAAGTTTTCTAAAAATTTCGGCAGAGTTTCTTTTGTAAAAATTGGTCCCAAACCAATACATACATAAATATTTATAAGCAATGATAAAAAGGCATTCCCAAGCGGGAGCTCGCTCTTCGCCGAATGGTGGAACACAACCACATGCAAGATATATCATAATAATTTGAAAAACCATATAAAAGCAAGAATCAAAAAAGCATAAAGTCGGCTCACACGAGCTCGACACCAGATATCAAATAATACAAGTCTCGCAGTCTCGTAGTCTAGGTCAATATACAAATGGTAGATGGAGTGTACTAGATACAAAAGTAAATATACATGACGGGAACAAAAGATTATCCTCACAAAACCCACCTACAAGTATCACTCCCAAAAGTCGAAGCCAAGCGAAGTAGAAGAAAAAGTAGTGCGCCCGCCTCGACTATGCTGACGGGTCGATCCTGCAAGACACTGTGGCACAACGAAGATGAGTTGCCAACTCGTGAGTAGTAAGTAAGATCTAATGAGACAATCGCATGTATGCACGCAAATGCGTCGAAAAACTATATATAAAGTATGATGCGATGTACTAATATGAATGTGACATGAATAAATAATCAAGCGTGAAATCTGGGTACAATCTTATATGAGAAAGGCCAAGTTTTATTTTAGTAGATTTTCGGTATGGTAAAACCAAAATATCATCAATAGAAAGGCAGAATCCTATGTCAAGTATCGACACTCAATATATCAATATGTCGGGTGCCGTCTCTCGGATCGGCCCTCAAATCTTTCAAATCACACGACTTCGGTCGGTATCCTCCAGATCTCCGCCGGGCCAATAATCACTGGCAGGTAGTGCTCCCCCTGCCAGGCTCAATGTCTCTATACACGATCTTTTTGTCCCGGGGTACCTCACCGGGTCCACCATGTACCCGCAGACGGTGCCTCATCTCTTCTCGAATCGCGTATATGTGTTAGTTATATGTATGCCCTAGAGGCCATTACTGTACATACGATGTATATTGTAGTGGATGCTTGGACATATATAGGGAGGACTTTCTTGCTCGACATGATAGTATGCTATCTGGTTACACTTTACCTTAACGTATATACCGATTGTCTCTCTATTACATGTTGGTAAAGCCCTTAAGATGTGTACTTGACTACCTGGACTATGATGCGGATCATACTAGTGGGGACACGGTAGTCCATAAGTACGTCCTTTAAGGTCCCTAGTCGTGGGTGTATCGAGACAGGGCATCGATGCACCAGAGTAGACTAGCGTATACGCATCTTGACCCATATGATGGGCGATGGATGATCCCATATCCATCGGTGTTTGACATCAAGGATGGTGTACGGGTGCTCAGTGGAGACTGGGTACACTGGAAGGACTCGCCGAGAACTTCCAGATGGTATTATATCTCACGCCAGATGGCAGTTCTCCGGTGACACTGGTATAGAGTAGTCTGTTGACCCGAGATCGTCATAGAGTCTTGTGTGATTCCCACTGTGCTTTGATTTCCACCTTACCACGTCCAAGAGGGCATGCAAAATGGTGGTTTTTGGGTACAGTCCCGAATCACATGGAGGCAATGAGCGATAGGAGGGGATTCGTCTCTCCCGGTATAGGGAGTTGATGTTGTGCTGTGTTCGATTGGCTATAACCGGAAATCCCTGGCCAGGGTTGCTGAGATTTACTGGTAAGTGTTATCAGTAGTTTCTCGAACTGTTATAGACCTCATATCGACATGACTTATCGAGCTACTCGGGTCTGACGTTTACCACCCCTAGGCGAGATATACGACATATCAGACGACGAGACCGGACTGTACGAGAGTGTTACTGATTGGATTCGCAGGAGAACTAGAGGGCTTGCTTGTTGATCTTCTGATCGCTCAATACCCGGGTGGCCGTTACGTTTAGCACACCGCTTGTGGCTTGTGGGTGTTTGATATGATCATCACCTACTGCCGGCGTATTGACGAGTCTTTAGAGTCCTACACAGGGGTTTCCTGGCTCAAGCGAAACGGAGTAGGAGCACATATGTGATATATGCGGGACCGCGATTAATACGATATGAGATACCGTATTCTATTCTCGCGATTCGTGACATTGATCGGTTGTATACGATATAGCCGGGTTATCGGATCAAGTGTTGATTCGATAAGTTGTTACTTTTGATATTAGTCGGTTATAGCCGGATTATTAAATCAAGAGTTGATTTAATAATTTAATGCATAATTATATATTTGATATATTACATTGCATTAACTAGTATTAGCTCACTTATGATTTATTTTCTCACTAGTTTGTGCACATTGTTTATATATGATATATGTAAGTGTATATGTTTGTATCATGCTTGATGATACATCAAAGTTGGGTGTATGAGACTCATACCAAGATTAGGGTAAAGATTAGGGTTATTGTTTTATCTTAAGATTTAACAAAAGGGTTTAACTTAGTCAAAGTAATCAAGCTTGAAGAAGCTTGGAGAAGCTTTGACAAAGTCCACTCTTTTGTCATTTCTTTTGATATTATTTAACCTAACCTTTAACCTAAAACCTTGGTTAATTCTCTACATGAGTTAAGCATGAGGGCTTAACTCAACCATGGTGCCATTATTTATTGGATAAGTTTTCATTTGGATGGATTAATTCTTTCTTCTTCTTCTTCTTCTTCATCATCTAGCTCCATCCAAAAGCTTACTAGCTCCAATGGTGCTATGAGAAAAAGAGTGAGAAAATCAATTCTAAAGTGAGCCCACTTCCTACTTCTTCATCCTCTACCACTTGCCATGTAGTAGAGTGTGTTCTCTTCACAAAGTTTATGACCTAGTGAAGGAATAGCTTGAGTTTGTGTCTCCCCGATGTAGATCATCTTCGGCCTCGAAGTCAACGTAGCAAGAACGTTCGTTCTTCTCGTAGAGCTTCTCTAGAGTCCGGAGTTTACGATCGCAGCGATGGGGACGTCTATACGGAGCTAATGAAGTGAAGGACCGGATCTACAAAGCTTGTAATCCTTTTCACTTAGTATTAAAGTTTTTAACATGCAAGTTTTCGCCTAAACCCTAGTTTAAAGATCCGTATTAGAGTTGTTCGGCACGGCTAAAATTTTAATCGGGCATGGTTGATGCCTCGTAGACCCTTGTACGCGTGCCTAGCAACCCTACAGTGGTATCAGAGCCTAGCTAGAGCTTTAGGCGAAGTGCAGACGATGTTAGAAATCCGATCGAACCCCGAAACCCTAATTCAAACCCTTCTCTGGACATTTTCTGAAAATGTGGTTTTTTCCAAATTAAAAATACTCAAAAAATTCAGCAGGGTTTTCTAGGAAATACTGTGAAGCACGTGCCCTTGATTCCATCATTGCGCCGCGGAACCGCGGCCGTACCCTAGGTTGGGCGGCGGTTCCACGGCAATAAAGTGGCCTCTTGCTCCACTGTTTGCATAGTAATCTCTATATTTAAGTCCTGTGTTTTCTGGGTAATTTTAATTTATACTCAAGAGTTGAGTTTTTTTGGTTGTATTGGGAGTTCGTTGATTCGATCGGAAAGTTTGACTTCGTCTATGTGTTTTTCAGGGTAATTTAGAACGTGTTAAAAAGTTCGACCGGATATAAATAACCCACTTTTTCCCCTGTCGGGAAATTTCCAAGTGTTGGATTTTTCCGTAGTTTAAAAATGTCTAAGTAGTGCAAGTAACGCGATGGACCCTCTAGAAGACAACAAACCTTAACTCGATTATGTGACCGTCTTGAACTGCCCTTTGAACCTTAGGGTTTGGCGCAGTACGTCGTGCCACATGTGAGGCGTTGGCTTGACCCTTCTACGGCTGGACCGTTGGTACTGTGGCATGAAGTGGATGTTTTTTAAACTTATTTCAAATGTTAAGCTTTTCGGGAAAACTTGGGTGTTTGATTATTCGATCGGAGAGTTTAACATTGTCTATTTATCTGGAATGTGATACAATAATTGGAATTCACAAGTAGTTATGAGATAACTGATTTGAATGTTATAAATATAGCACTTTAGTCTCAATTGATCGGTTGCCACGGAATTTTGATGCGATCAAAAGTCCGTCACAATCACGTAGCGTACGCGGATTCTCGCTGGGTAAACTTAATAGACAACCACGCCCCATAGCCCCGACCAAGTGACTGTAGGAGAACCCCGTAGCCAAAAGCATCCGTTCGGGTGCTCGCGGCAGCGGTGTTCCGCCTTAGTGCACTTCGTCGACGGCATCCGGGGGTGCGGCCGTCTACTAAAGTTTGCGACGAGCATTCGATCAGGATGTCAGGAATCTTGTTGAATTGCCGACTTGATATTGAAAAGTGTTTTCGATAATGAGACTAAAATGCGGGGTTTATAATTGTTAGGCATGCGATGTCCAAGGAATTCATTTGGTTAGGCATGCGATGTCTAAGAAGGTTGCGGATTCCAACTGTTGTAGTTTTACACTTTCTTTTCTGTGACCGTAAGTGTAATGTGTGATATCGCCAGTTTCGTTGCTAAATGTCAACGACAATTGGGATACGCATGTTTACTTACGTTGATGACATGTGATGTTATGTGTTGCTGGATATGTTATATTGGATCGTCGCGTTTGAATAGCCGGGGGTTTTATGTGAGATGAGAGTTTTTTTTTCATTCATGTAAAATTCATTTGTATGTAATATTCTTTTATTAGGGCACTTCCGGGATGAGGTTGATGTCACCACTTGTATATTATTTACTTTTCCGCATTAGGTAGACCCAAGGCGGGGAGCACAAGTAACCGGGTTCTAGGGTCCAGTGGGAGACCGTCTCGAGGAGTCGAGACCGGGTCTCCTAACCCTAGAATTGGCAGTGTTGCTTGCCGCTCTCGTAGGGGTCTAGGGATGTGGATTTGGCTATTCATCCCGACCGTGGAATCCGTGTTTTATACAGGCTCGTATTGAAAACACTGACGTCCTAGTATATCCAATATTTCATATATGTTTCTTCTGCTGCGATATCTGTGATGTGATCATTTGATATGTTGTGATAGATACTGTATATAGTATATATGATATATTATATAGACGTTACTTATGTTTTACACCCGCGCTAGCCCTGCCCCGCTCTGCCGTTAGTTACCTAACCTAACGATGCACGAGGGGACATCGAGGCGAATGCGGATGGCATAAGTGTACGTCGTATTTATCTGTGATGTTTAGGTGACTTAAATGATGGGACTTCATTAATGAGATTAATGAAATAAAAGAAACCTAAAAGAAGTTGTGGAATCGAATTTTCAAAAATAGGTAGCTACGGTTCTTGCTTTGCATCACGGTGTTCCTTGTAGAACATCCTGCACCTTATTCGATAAGGAAAGGGCCGAGATCCCTTCACCGGGAGTGACCCCTTTAGCAATAACTGGCAGATGCTACACCCCTCGGTTTGTCTTTTGATTGCTTTTGGAGTTTTTGCTTTGCATAGTGATATATATGATATATCCTGCACCTTATTCGATGAGGAAAGGGCCGACGATCCCTTCACCGGGAGTGACCCCTTTAGCAAAACTAGAAAAGCCTCAAAAACACTCCATTTTAAAATCATTTGATTCTACAACGATATCAAGTTCATTACGTAAAGGGTTTTCATAAAAACCTTTCGTAGCCCTCCATCATTTCAGATAAGTCCTACTTAGTATTCGTGCTACGTTTGTTGGCCTGCGTCAAGGTGTAGTGTGCGGTAGCTAACTAGTATTTATCTGTTTATGCATATGATGCAGATTGGATTAGGGTAGTCGTGCGACTTTGTTGGCCTGCGTCAAAGGTCGTGCCGATGGGTTTAATTCAATCAATAAATGACGGGTTGAACTTGACTAGCGCACTGTGGTTTGTTGGCCTGCGTCAAGGTCATGGGACGCTAGGGGCAAAATTATCGGGAATTTCAAGTGTTGAAATTTGCAATGAGATTGCATACATTCTATGAGATAGTTGGATCCTAATACCCGCTGCGAGTAAGAGTTACTCCTGGGAGAGTTTTACACATTACAATTAGCCGATCAAGTAGGTGTCTAGAAAGGTGTTAACGAGGTTACGCCTCTGGGAAAATGAGGTTTACTTTAATTAGGTTCGTGCGAAAGTACGGGGGACCTCCCTCAAAGTACCGACACTGGCCTGGCTGAAAGATTGGCGAACTTGTAGCATGTAATTAATCCCGGCTAGTCTTTCCTTTTAGGGTTTGAAGGAAGATTTGATTAAAACAGTGGGAGACATCCTGATTAGATAAAATAATAACCAATCTGATCTTGCAAGAGTATACGCTGAGTGTTTTCTTCTCTCTCTGTCCAGATAGCGACCATATCACGCCTTAATCAAGATAATAAAACGGATAAATTGATCGAACCCGCTTGTTATACTGAGCTGGGAAACGTTGGTCCCGCTCCAACTTATAATTGTTATAAGACAGAGTAGGAAATTGGGGATTACCAGAATTCCCGTGCCGCCCAAACGGAGAAAGTGCATGTTGATGCATCTTCTTCGGGTGTGTTCATTACAGAGAACTGTTTCTCAGTATCCTTTATGTCCTGGGTATGAGATACCGAATCAGGATCCCGCATATGTAATCTGTTACATGGGCTACAGAAAGGTAGAGAACTGAGAACGGGTGATAAGTTTCATGAGACAGAAAACGGTACAAGTGTTGCAGCCAAGTCTGTTGGTCACTGTCACCCTGTATTACCAGAATACATTGATTCTGAACGAATGTCATTAGATACCGAACCTGATATACAAAATCATATCGGTCTCTTTATTAGTAAAGAAAGGATATAATTTTGTATTGTTGGACAATGTTTTGAACATTTCCTATATCAAGAGTTGATCGGTTCAGGCACGTTATCTAAAAGTATTGACGTTCTAAATCAAACTACAGTTCTTAGTATGCAGAACACACACAAGAGGAAGAGTTCAGAAATGAACGAATCCTTCTTGAGGCATTGTAGACTAGGTCATATCAATGCGACATGACTAGCTGAAGTTACATATAGATGCATATTTAAATTAGTTTGAATTTACATCTTGTGAAACTTGTCGGTCATGTCACAAAGATAAAATGACCACAGCTCTGTTTATTGGAAACAGAGAAAGAGTTAGTGAACTCTTGGAATTGATACATGCTGATGTATGAAGGTCCCCTGTCTACACATGCCAAGACCGGTTTTTTTTACTTCATTACATTCTCTGATAATCTCTCAAGATTCAGACATATGTTCCTGTTGAAACACAAGTCCGAACCTTTTGAGATATTCACAGAATATAAGTTAGAAGTAGAGAACCAAAATACGGGTTTAAGTATTATGTCCTTTGATGAGATCAAGGTGGAGAATACTTGAGCACGGAAATCCTGGACTATTCTAAAGGAGAATGAGATTCTCTCTCAGCATTACTCCTCCGTATACACCATAGCACGATGGTATGTCGGGGCGGAGCAATAGCACCCTATGTGATATGGTGTGCTCTATGATGAGTACTACTGAGTTTCCTATTTCCTTTTGGGAGTTATGCACTTGAGAAGCTGCATACCTATTGAATAGGGTTCAAATCAAATCAGTTGCCTGCCACTTCATATATGATATGGAATGGGAAGAGCCCATATCTTAAGTATGTTAAGATTTGGGGTTGTCCGGTCTATGTCTAAAAGCAAAATCCGGACAAGCTCGAGGCAAGATCTGTTATGTAGAACTGGAAAGGTTCCAGCTATACAAACTGCAGCAGATGATTTGGTAGAACCGAAGGATTCAATAGTAACCAACGAACCTCAGCTTCTCCGCCGATCTAGCAGGGTTCCTCACCCACCTAAGAGATACTTCAGTTTCTCTATGACAGTAGGAGCGAAGATTGCATCATGAGATGATGACCAAACTAGTTTCAAGCTGGCCATCAGGAGTGAGACTCTGTAAGAATGGCTGGATGCTTATCGATCTGAGATGGAATCCTTATACACCAACAAAGTATGGACTTTGGTTGTTTTATCTGAAGGGTTAAATCCCCATCAGGAGCAAGTATATCTTGAGTAGATTACTTGGTGTACATGGAAAAGTTGAGACTTTCAAAGCTAGACTTGTTAAAGCTTTGCATCATTAACCAGGTGTGGATTATGATGAAACCTTTTCTAAGTAGCTATGCTTAAGTCCATCCAGATCCTACTTGCCACGGCTACATACCATGACTACGATATCTGGTGGTTGGGTGTCATGACAGCTTTTCTAAATGATGTTTTAGAAGAGAGCGTCTATAAGTATACAGCCAGAGGGCTTCGTAGACAGTGGGAGCAGCGGAAACGTGAGCAAGATATTTTATGTGATAAAGCAGGCATCGCGGAGTTGGAACATCTGTTTTGATGTGGTAGTCAAAGAGTTTGACTTCATCAAAATGGCAGATGAACCTTGTATATACAAAAAGATAGTAGGGAGTATGGTGGTGATCTTCGTAGAGTACGTGGATGACATACTCTTGATAGGGAAGGAGTTTCCTATGCTACGATAAGTCAATCTCCGCTTATCACAAGGATTCTCCATATAGGATCAAAGTGATACCTACTAAATCCTGGGTTTTGGATCTATGAGATAGATCTAATTGGTGTAAGTGCACGGCGGCGCCCCGGCCGTCAATCCGACGGCCAAATGCGGAAGCGGTGATAAACTTTAATTTTTCTTGAACTGGCAAACCGCCGCGCACTAATACCCGGATCGAACCATTAACTAGTCCTAGCTAACAACAAGAAAGGGAAGAGAGATATACCGACGATCCAAGTCCTCCGGTCTTCTCATCATCGTCCCGATCTCCTGCGGAATGTCCCGTCTCCTCCTCGTCGCCGGAAGTGCACCACATCGCCTACTTCTTTTACGGGCTCCCACCTCAATGCCGAGGCAACTCGGGCACGAAGCCAGCTACTCGACGTGCCCAAGATTTGCTGTAGAATATGTAGTACTCAAGTCTCACTTTGGGGTAGTGGAGGTTGCCTTTTGGTGGAGGGATGATACAAGGAGTTTTTCTTGGGAATTTTGGTGAAGAAAATGATATGATATCAACCAAAATCACCCCATCAAAAATTGGGACAGCCCCCTTCAAGCTTTGGCCGGCCATGACATGTGAATGGAGAGAATGGAGTGAGTGGGAGAGTGAATCAAATGGGAGCCATTCTCATCTAATACCAAAGAGAGAGAGAGGAAAGCTATCATGCAAAAGAAATGATAGTAAGGAAAATCCAACACTCAAAGCAACAATCATCACTCCAAAAGTCATGCCATCATCAACAACCATGATGATAAAGAAAGTCAAGCAATCATGAGTTTATGAAGTCAAATGATGGGACAAGTATCATGACATGATAATATGCAAAGACCCCCTCCACAAATGTTCGGCCAATGAACGGAACAATGGAAATGGCCGAAACGGAAAGCAAACTGGCAACTCCAGAAAACTGGTCCCGTAATAAATTATAGGAAAAACCCCGATACTGTGCATACACACCCGCATCTGTATTTCGACCGAAATACAAATGCAATGAGACAAAATCTACACTGTACTATACTAGGATCCGGCTTATACCAAAGCCGGCTAGCATTATCTGTTCGATCCTGATCCGTGCAATACCGCACGTATCTGATCGAACCCTACCATATAACCATACGGCTTATAGTACAAACTGTCCGATCCTGATCCGTGCAATACCGCACGTATCTGATCGGACCTTGCCATATCTCCATACGGCCTCTACAACCTTTCGCCCGAAAGCTTGAGTAACTGAATGTGGGGGACTCTAAAGACTCGTCAACACCTTGGTTGTGGATTTAACCACTAGCACGTCAGAGGTATAAGCCAATACGTAACGGGCTACCAGGTATTGACTAAAAGGGACGTCTGTGAGCGAACTCAGCCTGACACCCTACTGAGCCTGTCAGTGACAATATCCGTACAGTCCGGTCCGTTCGTCTATGAGCATCGCATGGCGGGCCTAGGGGGTTGGTAAAAGTCAGACCCCCAAAAGCGGTACAAGTCGTGTCGGAGTGTAGCCCAGAACACCCTGAGATACTACTGGAATACCTACCAGTAAATCTCCTTGCCTCGGCCGAGGGCTTCGTGTAATGGCTCTCCTAGACACAGCGAGACCTCACCCCCAATACCGGGAGAGACGAACCCCTGAAGATACGCTCACTGCCTCCATGTAGCTCGGGACTGCACCCAACTAAAACCTGTTTGCACGACTCCTTTGAGCCGTGGTAGGGTAGTAATCAAAGTACAGTGGGAACTCACACGAGACAAATGACGATCCCCAGGTCGATGAACTAACCTGCACACATGTCACCAGGGAACTGCCATCTGACGTCTGGTATATGACCAACTAGCATGTTCCCGGCGAGTCCTGCCGGTGTACTCATAACCCAATGAGCACCTGTATACATCTTAGGTGATCCAACTGACACCAGTGGCTTGTGAGACCGGCCACCGCCCCTCGTCGGGGTCTCGACTGTATACACTAGTCTACTATGGAGAATCGATGCCCTGTCTCGAAACTCTCACGACTAGGGACCTTTTAAGGATATGCTTATAGACCCCCAGCTCCCACTTATATGATCGCCCTCATACTGCTGGTGGTCAAGCAAGAATCCTAGGGGCTCTATCAACGTGTAATAGCGACGTGTCAGGTCACTTAAAACAGTACACGATGATAAAGGTAAACCAGATAGCATACTATCATCTCGAGTAAGACTGTCCTACCGGGATAGGTCCTCCATCAATCATTACAATCACGTACCTGTGACCTAATAATTGACTCTGAGGGCACTATCTCCAACAATCTCCCACTTGCACTCAAGGCCAATTATTGCGATGTCGCATACTCACAGCCCGTGTGATACCGAACACCCAACTCCTGTACTAGTCAGTCTCACAAAGCTCGTTTGCGAAACTATTGCGTTCGAGGAATAGCCTCAGTGAGTGGATCCGCTATGTTGTTTCTTTCTATGTCTCTCTAAATCTCAAGTTCGCGGAGAAAGCCATCTTCCGAAAAGAGCAATACCTGTCTTAGAATGTGTCTGGATGTCTGATGGGACCTAGCTCATAAATGAACTCCAAATCCAAACTTCTTAGACTGTATCGTCAACTGAACTTAATCAGTATCCTGCGCCATGCCACCCTCAGTATTGCCTTGGACCATCTGTCCAAAATACTGCCCTTCGTCAGAAGGAAAACTATAACTCTGACAACCTCCTTGTCGTCCATGTCACCTTGGAAGCCTGGAATGATAACTGTCTCCCGAATGAGGCTGTCGTTATCATATCCCTAGAACATCCACTTATGTTCTAAAACTGCTTCCGACTGTTTCTCCAGGATTGGATTAATGTCAACTTATTGCATCCAGTGCAAGAACAATATCTGGTGTGGTACTTGACATCTCATGATTGACTCAATTGCCTGAGCAAGTGATCTGCCAATCATGCACATCCCTCTCCCCTTTAGTCTGTAAGACACCTTTAGAGAGGGTGACTCCATTACCTGCAGGTACACTACCGTGCCAGGAGTCGTCCATTCTAAATACCCTTAGAATGCTGTCTAAGTACCCAGATTGGGAGACTACCCAAATCTAGATCTAGAACTATAGATCTAGTAACCAGTATGTCTGATATAAAATCCATTTCCTTTGTGGAGAAACCACTGTGTGACGACCAAAGTATAACCGATTGTAGTATAGGAGTTTTCTTTCCTACTCTGTGTATGTCATCCAAATACCATGACATCACACCCTACTACTTTCTCAACAGATCCATCCCCTATTCTGATGAAGTCAAATCCATGACTGTCACGTCAGAAGTAGATGATCTATCTCCGCTACATCTGCTTTAGTCTATAAATAGACATAAGCTACCTGTCCACCAATGCTTCCGCTGCTCCCACTGACTACGACAACCCTCTGGCAGAGTCATATAGACGTACACTTCTAAAACTAGTTTAGAACGACGCTATACTCATCCTCCCACCGGGTCTCGCAGCCTGGAACAACAGCAATGGTAATTGTGGGTAAACAAGAACTTCCCTGTCACCGTCCTTGAGGCTACCGTAGTACCTCTCGGGTGCCTGAAGTTACCCACCTTATCTGCGGAGTGGCCAATGGAATGTCAATCCAGATTGAATCTTTAGGTTCCTTATCAAATCTTCAGTAATCGTTTGTGGTTCTGGAATCACTTCCAGTTCTACCATACTCCCACTACTGTTTTCTGAAAAAATCCATTTTTATTAAAACTGTGGCGAGTCTAGAACAGTATTGCTATTGTTCATCCAGATGGTAGAAAATCAACCCGCGTCATAGCCTGGGTCAACCCACAAACAGCCATTACAGAAACGTGCCTTGAGTTGTCCAGTGTCTGGTTTTAAGCATAAGCCGGACAACTCCCCGTACCTTAACACCGTTAAGATACGAACTGTTCTATATCCCATATAGGACCAGAGGCACTGATTTAACTGAACCAGATCCAAATCATGCAACTGTCTCCAGTGCATGTCAACTAAATGGAAGAAGGTCGATCAGCGTTACTCAACTTAGGAATGCTTCCAATTATGAGTAACCTGAAAGAGAAGCAAGATGTCTTTATCATTACTATCAACTGAATACCATACACAAGTATCTACATCTTCGATCTCTTTGAAGAATCCCGATACTTGCTTTACCTGGTTCTCTACTCTATTCAAATACCTATAACTTCTCCAAATTCGGACCCTGTGTTTCCTACGAAACACCTGTCTAAAAACTAGAGAAGTCATACGTAAACCGAATATAGTACGAGGACCAACCCCTCTGTCCTGATGGACCCTGGACAACATACAATACTCTGTATAAGTCCCTTGAGTCTGATAACTCATTCACTGTGTGTCGTAGGCTGAAAACTGTACTTATGGTTAAAAAGAATTACACCGCTGTTTAATGCTCCTTACCTAACCATCCACTGATATAGGTAAATGTCGTAGACATAATTTCAGAAAGGTATATCTCACTCTATGAAAATAGACGTACAGATATATCAATTTGAAATTGGTGCATAACTGCGGATATTCAAAACCAAATATTTGCCAACCGGCAAACAGCCCAGGTGATTTCCTCAAATATCACCGATTACAACGAATCCCGATATAATGAGGATAATCACCCAATTCCCAATAACTTACTCCCACTCATCATCTGCAAAGCCATACAGATGTGAGAATCGTTCCTGGTAAATACATACCCTGGAGTAAGTATCTAATCGGGAAATCAGTTTTCCTTTAACAGTACACAGTGAGACTGAAACATCGAAATGTTTCGATGGGGTATCCTGGTATTCCTAGTAATGCCTCTTCCAGATTCACGATTGTAACCGTATAATTCTTTGCCACCTCTCCAAATCCCTTCATATGTCTTTAGTCTTTACCTTCTGCACACCCCTTAGGCCAAATGGTTTTCATCCTTCCCTACCGTTCGGCACCAGCCTATGGTTTGGAAGAAGACTATCCAATAAGCATAATGGGTGTACTGTCCCAATCCTAGGAACACTCGCAATGAGAGAGGGTGAAGATAAAAGACAACCGAATAAACCTTATTCCTATTTCTCCTGGACCAGAATCCATCCCCGAACTGGAACAAGTTCCTTTCGAGTTCGTATATAACCATACGATGGAGTATCCAATAAACTGTGGATCTTCGTAGTGATACGGAGTGTCCTGGAGAAATACAAAGGTGATTTTAGGATTGGCGAAGGAATACTTGGTTTGGTCGTGAATATCTGTTGCAATTTACTTTGCCCTCTTACTAATCCCTTGCTTTGTCTGAACTTAATACCTTCTGTACACCATCGTTAGGCTAATTGGTTTTCTTCATTCCCTACCGGTCGGCACCTGCCTACGGTTTGGAAGAAGACTATCCAATTTGCGTAATAGGTGTACTATCTCCTAAACCAAGGAGTACTCACAACTTGAGAGAAGGTAAAAGGAAAAGACAACTGAATAATCCTATCCGTTTTCTCCAGAACCTGAAACCATCCTCGAATAAATTCCTTCGAGTTCGTATCTAACCATACGATGGTTTTGTCCAATGGAAGTGGACGTTCGTAGTAATACGGGGTGTCCTGGAGAAAAGGGTAAAAGTAGGAGTGGCAATGAGGTTTGCAACTCTGACAATCCAAAAGCCAGTGTTAAAAAAGGTTCGGTCAACTTGGTCACTGAGTCATAGTCTTAGGGTCGGGTCAATGGTCGCTGCCAAAGAGAGAGAGAAAAGAAACACTCAGCGTGCACTCTAACCTAGATCAGAATGGTTACCAATTTATCTAATCTGGAATCCTCCCACTGTACCTCAAATTCTCCTCCAAACCTGAAAGAAGAATTAGTCGGTGTCACCCGAGGAGTAAACTAACTCATCAGTGGGAATCGGGATCCAACTATCATCGCATGATAACGTGACGGAATCCGCTCACGTCATCACACTCCAGAAGGTATGCGCATATCTGGCAAGTTTCAGTTCTTTTGAAACCCCCGATGTGATTTCTGCCCTATGCTCTTATGACCTTGGCGTGAGGTCAAAATATCATAAGTCACATGTCAAGTTCTGCCCGTCATTATCCAGGTTAATTTGAACCCACTCGTACATACCCTTGACGTAGGCCAAAATAGTAGTACGACTGTCCCAAACCAACGCATCTATCTATGCAACAGATAAATACCCGGCAGCTACCAATCACTATGCCTTGGCGTGAGGTCAAAATACATAGCTTGAATACTACCGAATATTTAACTGAAATGACGGAGGGCTACGAATGGTTTCTGGCGAAAACCTTTAACGTAATGAACTTGATATCGTCGAAGGAACGGATAGCTTTTTAGAAATATAGTGACGACAACTTCCGCTAAAGAGGTCACTCCCGGTGAAGGGATCTCGGCTCTTTCCCCGTAGAATGGGGTGCAGGATATTCCAACTGAATACCACGGTGCAAAGCAAAAGCAATCGGCTATAGTGAAGTTAATGCCCTGACGCAAACTTTTGTCCAAGGGGTCACTCCCGGTGAAGGGATCTCGGCCCTTGCCTCGTCGACTGAGGAGCAGGATATTCCAACTGAATACCACGATGCAAAACAAAAGTGAACGTCCTTGCAATAACAGCTTTTTGAAAAGTGTTCCAACAACATCAGATTAGGTTTGTTTTTAACTTGCATTGATCCGAATCAACGCAGTCCCATCAATTGATCACACCAAAAAGAACGAAAATATACTGATGTACGTATATGCCATCCGCATTCGCCACTGGGTCCCGTCATTACCCGTTAGGTTAGCTAACTAACGACAGAGCGGGGACTGGACTAGCGCGGATGTAAAACATATACAACATCTACTAATATATATACCAATATATTATATTCGCTCAAGGCGTGAATAAAATGCAACATCACAGAAATGTACAGCATCACAGAAACAATACAGATATCTGGGATCCCCGGGTTTCACAGAGCCGCTGAAACCCGACGTTCCCCTGGTCGTGTGGATAGCCTGTGCAATGAAATCCTAGACCCCTACGGGCGCGGCAAGTTACCCGCCAAAACCTGAAGCGAGGCAGCCCCCTTCAGCTCCGTGAATGGACCACCCAGCACTTCACGGAATCCGGTAACTTGGGCACCCCTCCTGGGTCAACCTGTACCCCCTACGAGTGCGGCGAATAGCCCGCCAATCCTAGAGTGAAGCCCCCTCCGTCCGAATGCCATGAGATGCGGGCTTGTTGCCCTCTAGAACCCGGCTATCCGTGCACCCCTCCGCGGGGCAATCCTAGTACAGAAAGTAAAATATACATACACCGGGTACATCGACCGCAACCAGGTCGTGCCCCAAAATAATAATACAAACAGGCAGTGACGGCAGTCCACATGTCGGACGCTCGCCCCGCAATATCAAATGTACATAATACAACCACAACTGTACTAGCATTGCATCCAGGCTATCCCCCACGACCGATCCGCAACATCACAGCAAAAACAGAACATCAACGTGAAAGTCACGTTCGCAAATCCGTCTAACCGGGCTATAGCAGTTAGACCGGATTTACCGATCAAGTGACATTCACGGTCGCAGATATAATGTAAATACTGTGAAATAATGTGTTTAAAAATATCCGATCGATCAAACAATTAACAAGTGGGCCCCCAAGTAAAACTGTAGCAGTCACAGAAAACCTAGGCCCAATTTTAATATTCCAAAACCCATATTTTAAGCCCAGAAAGCCTCTGAAAAAAATTGGTGAAGTGATCTCCACAGTGTGCGGCGGAAGAGCGGCGGAATGGGGGTATATGCGGCGGTTCCGCGCTCCCACTGTGGATTCACTTCATCGAAATTTTACAGAGTTCTTAGATTTTCAAGTACATCAATATTTTACAACCTGAAAAAATTTTTGACACCAAAAAGTTCCAACAGAAAACTGATGCAAAGGAAAATGTGGTTTTTGGGATTTTGGTCGATCGGAAATGCAAAACACATTAGAACAAGCTAGGCTAAGTTAATGGCGAGGCTCTGATACCACTGTAAGTGCACGGCGGTGCCCCGGCCGTCAATCCGACGGCCAAATGCGGAAGCGGTGATAAACTTTAATTTTTCTTGAACTGGCAAACCGCCGCGCACTAATACCCGGATCGAACCATTAACTAGTCCTAGCTAACAACAAGAAAGGGAAGAGAGATATACCGACGATCCAAGTCCTCCGGTCTTCTCATCATCGTTCCGATCTCCTGCGGAATGTCCCGTCTCCTCCTCGTCGCCGGAAGTGCACCACATCGCCTACTTCTTTTACGGGCTCCCACCTCAATGCCGAGACAAGTCGGGCACGAAGCCGGCTACTCGACGTGCCCAAGATTTGCTGTAGAATATGTAGTACTCAAGTCTCACTTTGGGGTAGTGGAGGTTGCCTTTTGGTGGAGGGATGATACAAGGAGTTTTTCTTGGGAATTTTGGTGAAGAAAATGATATGATATCAACCAAAATCACCCCATCAAAAATTGGGACAGCCCCCTTCAAGCTTTGGCCGGCCATGACATGTGAATGGAGAGAATGGAGTGAGTGGGAGAGTGAATCAAATGGGAGCCATTCTCATCTAATACCAAAGAGAGAGAGAGGAAAGCTATCATGCAAAAGAAATGATAGTAAGGAAAATCCAACACTCAAAGCAACAATCATCACTCCAAAAGTCATGCCATCATCAACAACCATGATGATAAAGAAAGTCAAGCAATCATGAGTTTATGAAGTCAAATGATGGGACAAGTATCATGACATGATAATATGCAAAGACCCCCTCCACAAATGTTCGGCCAATGAACGGAACAATGGAAATTGGCCGAAACGGAAAGCAAACTGGCAACTCCAGAAAACTGGTCCCGTAATAAATTACAGGAAAAACCCCGATACTGTGCATACACACCCGCATCTGTATTTCGACCGAAATACAAATGCAATGAGACAAAATCTACACTGTACTATACTAGGATCCGGCTTATACCAAAGCCGGCTAGCATTATCTGTTCGATCCTGATCCGTGCAATACCGCACGTATCTGATCGAACCCTGCCATATAACCATACGGCCTATAGTACAAACTGTCCGATCCTGATCCGTGCAATACCGCACGTATCTGATCGGACCTTGCCATATCTCCATACGGCCTCTACAACCTTTCGCCCGAAAGCTTGAGTAACTGAATGTGGGGGACTCTAAAGACTCGTCAACACCTTGGTTGTGGATTTAACCACTAGCACGTCAGAGGTATAAGCCAATACGTAACGGGCTACCAGGTATTGACTAAAAGGGACGTCTGTGAGCGAACTCAGCCTGACACCCTACTGAGCCTGTCAGTGACAATATCCGTACAGTCCGGTCCGTTCGTCTATGAGCATCGCATGGCGGGCCTAGGGGGTTGGTAAAAGTCAGACCCCCAAAAGCGGTACAAGTCGTGTCGGAGTGTAGCCCAGAACACCCTGAGATACTACTGGAATACCTACCAGTAAATCTCCTTGCCTCGGCCGAGGGCTTCGTGTAATGGCTCTCCTAGACACAGCGCGACCTCACCCCCAATACCGGGAGAGACGAACCCCTGAAGATACGCTCACTGCCTCCATGTGGCTCGGGACTGCACCCAACTAAAACCTGTTTGCACGACTCCTTTGAGCCGTGGTAGGGTAGTAATCAAAGTACAGTGGGAACTCACACGAGACAAATGACGATCCCCAGGTCGATGAACTAACCTGCACACATGTCACCAGGGAACTGCCATCTGACGTCTGGTATATGACCAACTAGCATGTTCCCGGCGAGTCCTGTCCGTTGTACTCATAACCCAATGAGCACCTGTATACATCTTAGGTGATCCAACTGACACCAGTGGCTTGTGAGACCGGCCACCGCCCCTCGTCGGGGTCTCGACTGTATACACTAGTCTACTATGGAGAATCGATGCCCTGTCTCGAAACTCTCACGACTAGGGACCTTTTAAGGATATGCTTATAGACCCCCAGCTCCCACTTATATGATCGCCCTCATACTGCTGGTGGTCAAGCAAGAATCCTAGGGGCTCTATCAACGTGTAATAGCGACGTGTCAGGTCACTTAAAACAGTACACGATGATAAAGGTAAACCAGATAGCATACTATCATCTCGAGTAAGACTGTCCTACCGGGATAGGTCCTCCATCAATCATTACAATCACGTACCTGTGACCTAATAATTGACTCTGAGGGCACTATCTCCAACAATTGGATGTTAGGATTCTCACTAGTTGTAGTGAGATGGTATCAATCGATCCTGGGGAGAATCACTGGAAAGGTTCCAGAGTGATAAGGAAGGCTGAATGTCAGTCGCAGGCATTGTATTTACCCTCAGTGGAGGGACGTTATGTTGGAAGAGTTCCAAGCTAGATACCGTGACTTACTAGACGATTAAAGGAAAGATACATCGTTACCAAGGATGCTACCAAAGAGGCAGTCTGGATATATATAAGTTCATAAGATGAACTTCGTTCTTACCATTGTGTGACAATGGAGTTGTGGCTTTAGCCAAGGAACTACCGTCCCGTCAGAAATCCAGATATAATTCTTAGGCAGTATCGCCTGATCATGGAGATGGTTGATCTCCAGGGAGATCTAGGTTAGGAGAGTAGACACAGAGGACAATAGCGCGGATCCACTCACAAAGGCCTTTTTCCCAGTAGAGACTTTTATGGGGTGGTTGAGTATGAGATACTTCAACCGCAGCTAATTATTGGGTATGTGATACCACAACAGATGGCCCTAGTGCAAGTGGGAGATTGTTAGTTATATGTATACCCTAGAGGCCATTACTGTACATATGATGTATATTGTAGTGGATGCTTGGACATATATAGGGAGGACTTTCTTGCTCGACATGATAGTATGCTATCTGGTTACACTTTGCCTTAACGTGTATACTGATTGTCTCTCTGTTACATGTTGGTAAAGCCCTTAGGATATGTACTTGACTGCCTGGACTATGATGCGGATCATACTAGTGGGGACACGGTAGTCCATAAGTACATCCTTCAAGGTTCCTAGTCATGAGTGTATCGAGACAGGGCATCGATGCACCAGAGTAGACTAGCGTATACGCATCTTGACCCATATGATGGGCGATGGATGATCACATATCCATCGGTGTTTGACATCAAGGATGGTGTACGGGTGCTCAGTGGAGACTGGGTACACTGGACGGACTCGCCGAGAACTTCCAGATGGTATTATACCTCACGTCAGATGGCAGTTCTCCGGTGACACTGGTACAGAGTAGTCTGTTGACCCGAGATCGTCATAGAGTCTTGTGTGATTCCCACTGTGCTTTGATTTCCACCTTACCACGTCCAAGAGGGCATGCAAAACGGTGGTTTTTGGGTACAGTCCCGAATCACATGGAGGCAATGAGCGATAGGAGGGGATTCGTCTCTCCCGGTATAGGGAGTTGATGTTGTGCTGTGTTCGATTGGCTATAACCGGAAATCCCTGGCCAGGGTTGCTGAGATTTACTGGTAAGTGTTACCAGTAGTTTCTCGAACTGTTATAGACCTCTTATCGACACGACTTATCGAGCTACTCGGGTCTGACGTTTACCACCCCTAGGCGAGATATACGACATATCAGACGACGAGACCGGATTGTACGAGAGTGTTACTGATTGGATTCGTAGGAGAACTAGAGGGCTTGCTTGTTGATCTTCTGATTGCTCAATACCCGGGTGGCCGTTACGTTTAGCACACCGCTTGTGGCTTGTGGGTGTTTGATATGATCATCACCTACTGCCGGCGTATTGACGAGTCTTTAGAGTCCTACACAGGGGTTTCCTGGCTCAAGCGAAACGGAGTAGGAGCACATATGTGATATGTGCGGGACCGAGATTAATACGATATGAGATACCGTATTCTATTCTCGCGATTCGTGACATTGATCGGTTGTATACGATATAGCCGGGTTATCGGATCAAGTGTTGATTCGATAAGTTGTTACTTTTGATATCAGTCAGTTATAATCGGATTATTAAATCAAGAGTTGATTTAATAATTTAATGCATAATTATATATTTGATATATTACATTGCATTAACTAGTATTAGCTCACTTATGATTTATTTTCTCACTAGTTTGTGCACATTGTTTATATATGATATATGCAAGTGTACATGTTTATATCATGCTTGATGATACATCAAAGTTGGGTGTATGAGACTCATACCAAGATTATGGTAAAGATTAGGGTTATTGTTTTATCTTAAGATTTAACAAAAGGGTTTAATTTAGTCAAAGTAATCAAGCTTGAAGAAGCTTGGAGAAGCTTTGACAAAGTCCACTCTTTTGTCATTTCTTTTGATATTATTTTACCTAACCTTTAACCTAAAGCCTTGGTTAATTCTCTACATGAGTTAAGCATGAGGGTTTAACTCAACCATGGTGCCATTATTTATTGGATAAGTTTTCATTTGGATGGATTAATTCTTTCTTCTTCTTCTTCTTCATCATCTAGCTCCATCCAAAAGCTTACTAGCTCCAATGGTGCTATGAGAAAAAGAGTGAGAAAATCAATTCTAAAGTGAGCCCACTTCCTACTTCTTCATCCTCTACCACTTGCCATGTAGTAGAGTGTGTTCTCTTCACAAAGTTTATGACCTAGTGAAGGAATAGCTTGAGTTTGTGTCTCCCCGACGTAGATCATCTTCGGCCTCGAAGTCAACGTAGCAAGCACGTTCGTTCTTCTCGTGGAGCTTCTCTAGAGTCCGGAGTTCACGATCGCAGCGATGGGGACGTCTACATGGAGCTAATGAAGTGAAGGACCGGATCTAGAAAGGTTGTAATCCCTTTCACTTAGTGTTAAAGTTGTTAACATGCAAGTTTTCGCCTAAACCCTAGTTTAAAGATCCGTATTAGAGTTGTTCGGCACGGCTAAAATTTTAATCGGGCATGGTTGATGCCTCGTAGACCCTTGTGCGTGGGCCTACCAACCCTACAATATGTACATACGTGGCTTAAGAACCGAGAAAACTCATGGTGGACGCCACATATCATATCACGAGAAAACCGCAAATTTCCATTTTTAAAATGATCATAAGTTTATAATATTTCTTTGCGGTTTTCCCCAAATCCAGAAATCTCATGAATACAGAAATCTCCAAGAAAATCACAACATAAGAATATGTGGATGACAATGAATGTTCATGATATCAATATGATGCGATGAGACAAATGACTTGAAGACTACATATCAATAAAGATGTGCGTTTCTTTTCAGTGTCCACCAGGTAAGGAGCATATCTGGACAGCTGAGTGAACTAAACGTCGTACTCGGACACGGTCATTCCAGGAGTCTTTCACAAAGACTCAAAACTATGAGCTCGAGCATCCCTGATGCTCTCTGGAAGGAAACGAGCGAGAAACACCGTCGTGAACTCATCCCAGGTCATAGGAGGTAGACCTGCAGCTCGACCTCTCTCAACTCACTCGCACCACGTCTGAGCAAGACCCTCTAGACGAAAGCTCACAAGCTCGACTGATCTCTCATGGGAACATCTCAGTGAGCGGAAAATCCTGGCCATCTTGTCGAAGAACGTCTGTGGATCCTCCGCCGCGTCTGTGCCGGTGAAAATTGGAGGCTTCAGCCTCATAAACTCCTGTAGTGATACTGTGATAGTCTCAGTAGTGGCGGTACAGCTGTCTGGGTAGCAGGTACCATCATAGTCCCCGTAGTAGGAGGAACATCATCAGATCTTGGTGCTCGGCTGGCCTCGACTAAATATCCAACCATCTGACACAAATCTCGAATACTCACCTCCAGCCTAGCAATCCG
Organism: Agapanthus africanus; assembly: GCA_030015575.1. Classification (NCBI taxonomy): domain Eukaryota; kingdom Viridiplantae; phylum Streptophyta; class Magnoliopsida; order Asparagales; family Amaryllidaceae; genus Agapanthus; species Agapanthus africanus. The sequence continues at coordinate 669,360,000 of CM057343.1, read as the reverse complement.
GCCTGGAGAAGAGGGATCAATCTGTCCCTGAGGGGTATGCATACCTCCCCGGTCGGTCCTCGTCTCAGGCGAGCCTGCTCTAACCTCATCTCTGGTGGCAACCCTCTGAGCCCTAGTAGCCTTCGACGACATAGTGGCTGGAACAAGAAACGAGATTTGATAAGAATGTTGCAATCGAATCAACAGGATATATATAGGATCAAGGAAGGAATCACAAGCAATTATATATCTTAAGGTCACTTAGGAGGAGTATCGTATCGTGGGTATGCCGCGGAACATGCGCATGCGACGTCACTCTGCTTAAGTCACTTGCTCTGATACCAACTTTGTCACGACCCGAGTATGGAACGTGACTGTCACTTAAATCACGCAACGTCTAAAGGCGTAACGTAATTTAAGTAAGCCAAAATACCATAATCTAAACCGTGAAATGAATAGAGTGATAAAATACTTGTTTTAAAAAGGTTGATTTTTAACAAAATAGAGTTACATCGAAATCAATTAAAAGCATCAAGTTTTCTAAAAATTTCGGCAGAGTTTCTTTTGTAAAAATTGGTCCCAAACCGATACATACATAAATATTTATAAGCAATGATAAAAAGGCATCCCCAAGCGGGAGCTAGCTCTTCGCCGAATGGTGGAACACAACCAATGCAAGATATATCTTAATAATGTGAAAAACTATATAAAAGCAAGAATCAGAAAAGCATAAAGTCGGCTCACACGAGCTCGACACCAGATATTAAATAATACAAGTCTCGCAGTCTCGTAGTCTAGGTCAATATACAAATGGTAGATGGAGTGTACTAGATACAAAAGTAAATATACATGACGGGAGCAAAAGATTATCCTCACAAAACCTACCTATAAGTATCCCTCCCAAAAGTCGAAGCCAAGCGAAGCAGAAGAAGAAGTAGTGCGCCCGCCACGACTATGCTGACGGGTCGATCCTGGAAGACACTGTGGCACAACGGGGATGAGTTGCCAACTTGTGAGCAGTAAGTAAGATCTAATGAGACAATCGCATGTATGCACGCAAATGCATCGAAAAACTATATGTAAAGTATGATGCGACGTACTAATATGAATGTGACATGAATAAATAATCAAGCATGAAATCTGGGTACAATCTTATATGAGAAAGACCAAGTTTTATTTTAGTAGATTTTAGGAATGGTAAAACCAAAATATCATCAATAGAAAGACAGAATCCTATGTCAAGTATCGACACTCAATATATCAATATGTCGGGTGCCGTCTCTCGGATCGGCCCTCAAATCTTTCAAATCACACGACTCCGGTCGGTATCCTCCAGATCTCCGCGGGGCCAATAATCACTGGTAGGTAGTGCTCCCCCTGCCAGGCTCAACGTCTCTCTACACGATATTCTTGTCCCGGGGCACCTCACCGGGTCCACCATATACCCGCAGACGGTGCCTCCTCTCTTCTCGAATCGCGTATATGTACATACGTGGCTCAAGAACCTTGAAAACTCATGGTGGACACCACATATCATATCACGAGAAAACCGTAAATTTCCATTTTTAAAATGATCATAAGTTTATAATATTTCTTTGCGGTTTTCCCCAAATCCAGAAATCTCATGAATACAGAAATCTCCAAGAAAATCACAACATAAGAATATGTGGATGACAATGAATGTTCATGATATCAATATGATGCGATGATACAAATGACTTGAAGACTACATATTGTTCATATCATAATATTGCATTTTGTATTCCTCATTCTTATGCATTTTACAATGAAAACAGGTGCTTTTGACCCATGTCTGCTACATGTTACAGGTTACAGGTTCTTGGAGCGAAAACAGAGAAAAGGACAAAAGACGACACAAAAGAAGGATTTTTGACCAACAAATAGGAGGATCTTAGTCAAGCCTAGACGAATAACAGTTCACAATGTACAAAGGTCCATGAATACAAAGCGGACGGTTAAAAATCCATTGCGAATTGTTCACTGAAGATCTGGAGCCAATGTAGAAGCCCAAATGGAGAAAATACTAAAGAAATGAAAAACCCAAAGAACCTTGAAGCAGCCAAGAAAAAATATTCATCTAAGCTCACCAAAGGGCCGCGGAACCGCGGCCCAAGCCGGCCATTGCCGCGGTTCCGCGGCCATAAGAAGCCAAAAGAAAAATTGTTTTTTACCAAAACGTCGATGCGGCGCTGAAAAGATTTCCTAAGGGCTATTTTTGTAATTTCAGACATGCGAATCAAATGTAACCTAGGGTTTCTATCTCCTATAAATAGAACTCAAATCTTATGCCTCCTTTTAATAATAAATTCAGAATTCTTTATGGAGAGCATCGGTGTTTCTTTTCAATTCATGGATTCAGATCTGACAAACCTGCGTTGATGATTGGAGAGATGTATCTGTAAGTAGATTTAATTCCTTGCTCTAGTTTAGATTTCAATTCTTTGCCCTAGATAAATTTAATTTCTTGCCGTAGATAAATTGCTTAGAGTTAGCTTTAGGGAAGGATTTTGAGAGATGAGATCTCTCATCCCTTTCTTACCCATAATATATTTTCAATAGGACTCCATGCATACACGCACACACCGCGTCCTACGGCACCCTATCCCTCGAGGTAGCGGTGATACCGTAGTATAAAGGCCCGGTTGCGCGCGTTTTCCATGGAGGTTAGGGTAAGGATCTCTAAAGGAAGGACAAGAACCTAGAGAAAGGAACACCTTCCCGAATGGATCTAATCCCCTTTATTGATAATTACCATAACTCCTCATAGATCTTCATTCGGGTATAGAAAGTGTTGAGATTTACCTGCATTTCCAAACTTAACCTAAACCTAACCCTAGCAAGACTAGATCTAGATAATCGTAGTATAGAATAATTAGGTTTTTAGATTTAATAACCAATCCGAACACCCTTCGGAATTAACTCGTTAGTGCGATTAGAAGATTCACAAAATCCCTGTGGACCGACCCGTACTCACCGTCTAGCTGCAAAGCGACGCCGTTCTTGATTGCGGTAATAGATAGTTTTTGAGATCAAATCAAATGGCGCCGTTGCCGGAGATGGCGTAGAACTTTCCTTTTTGCAATTTCGGGCTAATCAAAATTAAAAAAATCTAAAAAATCTAAAAAAATCCATAAATTATAAAAATATATCAATTGTTATTTTTTTGGAAAGGGTACTTTGTTGTGTGAATCTTGCAGGAACAATCGAGACGGATCTGGAAATTTCCAGAAGGCTAAACAGAAATCAGGAGATCAGAACAGAGAAGGATTTCAAAAACGGAACAGTACATTTTTACTGGAGATTTGAACCCTCTAACTTGCCGCGCTTCCGCAGTCGAAACCATACTTAGACCGCGGAAACGCGGCCATCTTGCTGACTCAGCGCCGCCCAAAAATTTTGGGGACTCGTGCTAACCATCCCGCCGCGAAAACGCGGCAGGAACGCGTTTATACCGCGGAAAGGCGTCTCTATGGTGGCATCATCTCGTGGAATTTCCTCTGTAAACCCCTCTGTTCTTTCTCTGAAAATCTTGATATATCTTTTCTGTGAATTGCCTGCAGAATTCCTCGCGCTTTAAAAATATATTCCCTTCCAAATAACGATCTTGTGCAGGATTTTTGCGCCACGCTTAAAATATAAATTGATTGCATGTAATATTTTTCTGTTGCATATCTTTTATCAACAATCTTTTTGCAACAATTTCCAAATAAAGATAACAAGAAAAGGAAAAAAATTTATTAGAAACTTGCAAAAATTTTTTTGCCGCAAATAAATCCTTGCACCAACTAACTTTCCTTCTTTCCCCTTTTCTTCTAACATGGGTACCCCACATAATAAATCATTTGCCGAACTTTGGTATCCCGAACCTAATTTTGCGTCGTACGTCAATTTGTTCGGTCAATTTAAAGACGATCCTTCCTTGCCTAAAATAACGTTGAAAGATCAAATAGAGGCGTCTAGGAGAAACAGTTCGACTTTTCAACCCATTTTGTATCAACCAAGTCAACCTTTACCACCTCCGTATGTTGACACCACTTTTTCGAGTCCTTCTGTCACTCGTAAGCCGATGTCCATTGCCGAGCATATTGCTCAATCTCGCAGCCGATCTTTCACCCCTCTCCACTCATCTAGTTCTAGGGATCCACACGACTATTCACCTTTTTATCCATATGTTGACCCTACCCCTGTCCAATCACCCACTTCCTACCAGTCCTATCCGACCTTCCCACCTTCACTAGACACTGCTTCTACACAGCCTGTTGGGAGTTTTACATATCCACACGATTTCGACTCTTTTACCGAAACCCCCTTACCACCCAAGTCTAGTTTGGAAGAGTCGTTGAAGGCGTATACCGCAGCAACAAACAAAATGGTTAGGAATGTGGAAGCGTCCGTGGCCACCCTTATGCAACCTGCTGAACCGGTAGCTAGTTTTTAGCTAGCTCCAAATTTTTCAATGCATGAGAAGGCGGTTGAACAGAATGAGAATGAGAGAGGATTTCCAAATCAAACCTACCCTTACACAATTGAAGCCCACAACTCCAGTTTTCCATCGAATGTCCTAAATGATTCACAAGTTCAAAATAAAAAAGAGTTGTGTGATTTTGTAGTGTTTGATTTGCCAAATTGTGAAGAACCCCTTTCGAGTGAAACCGCACCTAATCCTTTCGATCTTTACACCTCCCATCTAGAACCTAAATCGATAGATATCCATGCTTTTGATGAGGTGTCTAAGAAAATTAATTTTCACTTGATTGAGGATATAGACGCCGGGAATATTTCGGATGATGAACCTGTCGATTTAATTGAGATTTTATGTTCAAATCATCATCCCGAGTTATTAAATGTTTCTCCCGAATCTCATATGCGTCTTGACTTTGATGATAATGGCATGGATGAGTTGAATCTTGAGGAGAATTATAAGGATAGTATTGAGGAGAGTTTTGAGGATCATATTGAGGTTGAACTATTTTTGTTTGATATGTCTGATTTTTCAATTCATCCTCTTGAACCTTTACCTATATCACCCTCCCTCCTTTCCATCGTTCCGACCACGCCTAATATCACGCTTGAAGACTGTGAGCTTGAAAATTTTTCCTTTGAATCTGACACCGTTCTCACAGCCGATAACACTTACGAGTGTTTCACTTTTTCGGACGATGTTGATGACTCACCGCCCGGGTTTGAGTCCTTTACATTTTCAGATGAGTTAGTTGAACCATCAGACTCGGGTGCTTACAGTAGTTTCGAACCATTAATGGAATCTTTCAAGTTCGAGACAGTTTACTACGGTGAGAATGATACTATCCCTAGTTCACTTCCTTTCGTCTTTCCCATTGTTCCGACTGTATAAGAGACCGTTACGCTTTCATCTTCAATACCAAGTTCGGCTTACCCATGTTTTCTTGCAAATCTTGAGGGATTTGATCCCATTTCTCGACGTGTTGATAGGTTAGCGCAATCGTTTTTAACACATCGGTCATCACAAATTGCGCTGATTTATTCACTCGATTTACATCCTCAAGATCGTGCTACACTTCTTTCTCTTCTCCGTCTTTTTTCTCCCCCAACGAGACCATATTCTACCATTCTTCTTTCCACACGGTCTCACGTGTTTCTCATTTCTTTCTTCTACACCCAATTATTTCACCAACTCGGCCATTACCACGATAAGATTTTTGAATGGTTGGTGCTAACCTTTGGCTTGTGTAAGGCCAAGCTTAAGTTTGGGGGGGACCTTGTTTTATATATGTATAATATTTTTGTTTTCTTTTTCTATAAAATAAAAAATAAAAAAGAATTCAAAACAATAAAAACAAAAAAAAAATTGTAAATAAATAAACAGGGGAGTATCGGCATTTTGACTCTCTTGGTTTAGCATGACAGTGAGGACACTGTCAAGTTCAAGTTTGGGGGTATGCTCGGTACATCTTCTTCCTTCGCATTCATTTGTACATATTTTTGCATTTGCATACTTATTTGAAAACCCATAAAAATTGAAAATTTTCAAAAAATTATAAAAATCATTGTATTCAATTTTGGCTAATTTACTTGAGTTTGATGAATGGGTTAACTGGCTAGGAACAACTAAATCTTAGACTTAGTAAATTAAAAACCCTAAAGATAACCCTCTCTTAAAATTTAGCGGTAGAAAATATATGTCTTTGTAGTTTATTTAGAAATAGGCAAATTTTGAGTTAACTTTTTGGGCTAAGTCGAAACAAAGGAAAAGTATTGATGTTCTAATTAGAGTATAAGTTTGAAAAATAGTTTCTAGCTTAAGTCTAGATTCTGAAAATGTATACCCTACAATCTGCATAATCACGCACCTTGAAACTTGGAATAGTAGAGGAGACCTTGAAATGCTCTTGTCTAAAGTCCTTAGTACGAAGAAAATAAAGGAAAAAAAAGAGTGAATAAAGAAAAGAAAAAAATGAACACTGGTTTTTGTGATTACTTAAGGCTGTAAAAATAGAAAAATATTTAGCGAGGGTGTTTCATCACCTAGTGCCTTAGACAAACTGGTTTGGGAGTCACTGCTAAAAGCCTTGGGTGTTGCAAGACTAGGAATTACGCTTTAAAGTGCAAACATATCTTGTAATCGGTTGTTGGTACTTCAAGAAGTATTAACGGTCGCATGAAGGATGTGTAAGCAAAATTCATTTAAATTCACCAACTAATTAGTACTTTGGACAACGGACAAGGGTATGATTGCTTGATTTGAATTTCCAAGTGTAGGGGTGACTTATACACACACGTAGGGATATGTGATTGGAGTTTAGATGAGAGAAAGGAATGAAGAATAGAACTTGTATCTTTAGTAGAGTTGATAAAAATTCCCAAGTGGAGATGGAACTCTAGAAGGAAAACTTAAGAGATGCCGAAAGCTAAGTAAGTCTATAGAACATATATAATCTTAAGTTAGGTGATGAGGAAGTGTGAAGAATATGGGTGGATAATTTATGAGTCGACGATAATAGAATTCCTTGTTAGAAAACCTAATTGGAAAACAAAAGTCGAAAAAGCCAAATTGATAGGATTTTGTGGGTGTAATCCACTGAAAACCCTCAGGAGACAACATTCCTCCTAGTAGGGACACCTAGAGGTTTAACGGCTTGTTGCACGAGCTCAGTGCAATTGCGTTTCCCTGCGAAAGTGCGGCTAGGTTAGATTTTTAACGAGAATAAAAAATAAGTTTGCTCGAGGACGAGCAAAAGATAAGTTTGGGGGTATTTGTTCATATCATAATATTGCATTTTGTATTCCCCATTCTTATGCATTTTACAATGAAAACAGGTGCTTTTGACCCATGTCTGCTACATGTTACAGGTTACAGGTTCTTGGAGCGAAAACAGAGAAAAGGACAAAAGGCGACACAAAAGAAGGATTTTTGACCAACAAATAGGAGGATCTTAGTCAAGCCTAGACGAAGAACAGTTCACAATGTACAAAGGTCCAAGAATACAAAGCGGACGGTTAAAAATCCATTACGAATTGTTCACTGAAGATCTGGAGCCAATGTAGAAGCCCAAATGGAGAAAATACTAAAGAAATGAAAAGCCCAAAGAACCTTGAAGCAGCCAAGAAAAAATATTCATCTAAGCTCACCAAAGGGCCGCGGAACCGCGGCCCAAGCCGGCCATTGCTGCGGTTCCGCGGCCATAAGAAGCCAAAAGAAAAATTGTTTTTTACCAAAACGTCGATGCGGCGCTGAAAAGATTTCCTAAGGGCTATTTTTGTAATTTCAGACATGCGAATCAAATGTAACCTAGGGTTTCTATCTCCTATAAATAGAACCCAAATCATTGTAATTTCTTATGCCTCCTTTTAATAATAAATTCAGAATTCTTTATGGAGAGCATCGGTGTTTCTTTTCAATTCATGGATTCAGATCTGACAAACCTGCGTTGATGATTGGAGAGATGCAACTGTAAGTAGATTTAATTCCTTGCTCTAGTTTAGATTTCAATTCTTTACCCTAGATAGATTTAATTTATTGCCGTAGATAAATTGCTTAGAGTTAGCTTTGGGGAAGGATTTTGAGAGATGAGATCTCTCATCCCTTTCTTACCCATAATATATTTTCAATAGGACTCCATGCATACACGCACACACCGCGCCCTACGGCACCCTATCCCTCGAGATAGCGGTGATACCGTAGTATAAAGGCCCGGTTGCTCGCGTTTTCCATGGAGGTTAGGGTAAGGATCTCTAAAGGAAGGACAAGAACCTAGAGAAAGGAACACCTTTCCGAATGTATCTAATCCCCTTTATTGATAATTACCATAACTCCTCATAGATCTTCATTCGGGTATAGAAAGTGTTGAGATTTACCTGCATTTCCAAACTTAACCTAAACCTAACCCTAGCAAGACTAGATCTAGATAATCGTAGTATAGAATAATTAGGTTTTTAGATTTTATAACTAATCCGAACACCCTTCGGAATTAACTCGTTAGTGCGATTAGGAGATTCACAAAATCCCTGTGGACCGACCCGTACTCACCGGCTAGCTGCAAAGCGACGCCGTTCTTGATTGCGGTAATAGATAGTTTTTGAGATCAAATCACATATCAATAATGTTGTGATGAAATAAATGAAAATATACCGATTATTAAGCAAGTTCTATAGTGTTCGTGACATAGCAATTACCAATGGCGTGTGTGCTCATATAAAATAGTGCACGTGTGTCACGCCCCTCTTCCCAATAGACGGAAACAGGTATGTGACGAGGCCGCGACGTATTTATTTCGAGAAGGTCATTTCCCGAAATAAATACGCTAAGCGTAATATAAGCAATATAAAAAGACAAGATAATAAGCATGAAAGTAAAACTTCAACAACTTTATTTATTCAACTTGATTCATTTACAAAACATGATTTTTAACTGAAAGAAAATACAAAGATTGAAACGCCTAAACAGGTGGCGTACATCAACAGAGAAAAGGTAACTGGTCTAGGCCTGTGACTCGGTCTGTTGATGCTCTTCCTCTGGAATGTCTACTCTTTCAGTCTCCTCAGTATCTGACGAACATTCCAAGAAAACAGAGAAAGGTGGAATGTCCGTCAGCGAACTTTCGCTCGGTAAGTCCCAAAGAAAAGGGAAGTAAAGAAAAAATGTAATGATAGGGAAAAATTATAATATGAATTATTGAGTATGTCATATCATCTTGTCAAGTTTATTTAGCATGCGGTTTTATTATAATACAAATGAACAAGTATAGTAATGTGTGACGAGTAGATAAACTTGATATCATGAGCATGGTAGTATAAAAGTAGGAAAGCTATATAATGTAAGTGTAGTGAACATGCAGTGAAGGTAAGCGTCTTAACAAGTCTCTACTTGGGTATACTAATCTAACTTAAGTTCAAGGATGAATGTCAATAAATCTCAAGAGTGTTCTCGAACCCAACAGGCTGTAATTCAGGGGTAAGGAACCACGGGCCCGAATCAAATATTAGTAACAGGATTTCAACCTAGTGTTGATGTATTCCAAACTCAACAGGCTGTAATCCGGGAGAAAGGAAACACGGGCCCTCATGATAGCTTGCTTGTGATAGTAGACATGGATTCATGATCTTGGGGGACTCTTGAGATTTTGTTGGATTCACGTATGAACTACCCCAACACCCGGTGTATTTATTGTATTGATAGTAATGATTGTACTGGTGGTATTGTATTATATTGTATTGTAAATTGTATTGTCTTGTATTATAAATTGTATAGATGTACGACTTATCGAAACCATGATATCAGTAAATGGATGTAACCGGAGAATTATTTAGATGGATGCATATCCATGGTTCGGTTCAGTCAATACAGATTGAATAGATTGAACATATTAATTATATGGATTCATATTGAATTTGTATTTTTGTAATTTGATACTTGAATCATATTCAAATCAGATTGATTATATTGAGACTCAGTCTGAGTCAGACAATTATTAGAACCCTGAATTAGGTTTTGGTGTTATCGGTAACCGCTGCACATGGACGGCAGGATTTGTGTCTTTTTCAAAGATGATTACCATGTTGATAACACCGTTTGTTAAATTTTCTACCTTAAATAGGCAAGCACCCATATCTCCGGCTCCCTGAGGCTCAAGAGACTGGTCCCGCTTAAACCTATGTTTATTAGGGTCCTTATTGTGATTTAGTATAACTTGAGAGGGTTTTATGTAAAAAAATAATTTTGTATAATTTTAAAAATACACCTCAAATATTTTATTATCGTCTTTAGAGTTTTCATTGATGTATATTTTATCATTGTGACATTTCTAGTGAATAAACCTATTTTTCATAATATATGGTATTTAATTGTAAAGTATTGAACTTGTATGGAATTGCATGGTATTTTCATGTAAAGTGATTCTTTTTTATTTAGAAAAGTTGGAATATTTATACTATATCAAAAATAGATATTTTGATGATACATATATATATTTATAAAATAATTTGATTTATTATTTTTCTAGAAATCTCATTTTCTTAAGATATTTGTATTTTTAAATCTTTCGAGACCGTATGCTCCTTGCGGAGGTCTGTGTCTCGCACTACGAAGCCTGAGGATGTGCGATAATCTGCACCATCCCGAACGGGTTTCCCAAATGGGTTGTAGCGGCGCTTTGCAAAGATTTGTTTAAAATACATAATCTTGTAGAAAAAGGTTTTGTAGTTTATGGTATTTATTTGTAAGAATCGTATTTCCGTATTCTAGTTTCCCAAGAGATATTGCGCTATGTTACATACGAGTGTTGTGAGGAGGTAGGCCATTACCTCTTGAACTATCTAAAGGTATAGCAAGGAATTATGATGTTTAATGTCGAACTAAACTATATGGTATTTTTCTGAAAAATATGATAAAAATTAAAATATACATTATTTTGATATGGAACTTGTTCAATATATTTTTTTAATGATTAATAGTCATGTTGTGAGAGTTTGGTATTGTTGTGTTTAAGAAAAAAATGGAACTTTTAAAGAAAACCAAATCGGAAGTCGGATTAACTCCGCTTTCGTCGGGTTTTAGAAATACAAGTTTTCAGAATAGAAAAGAGAAGAGGGAGGAGGGAATTATAAGCTAACAAGAAAGAGGGAAGATAGTGGAAGAGAGGGGAATCACAGGTGCGTCGTTTCGTCGCCGGAAACTCCTCGTATCGCTGTCGGAAGTTCGCCGGAGTTTCGCCCTTTGCTAACTCCACTTGTACACTATTGAACTTAGAATTTTCTTGAGAGTTTTTGTATAGAATTCAGAGTGAGGAGGTGGAAAAGAGTATGGGTATTTATAGAAGAATTTTAGGGTTAGGGTTTGATAGATAAAAATTGCATTAAAATGGATATTAAAGGGATTTTATGGTCTCTGTAATTGTGCAGGGTTTTTAAACTATACAGCGGTTATGGGGATACAAAACGACACAAGAGTCAAGAAGAGAAGAATCGGATCTGGGGTGAGTCGGCCAACGGCGCCGGCCGATCCATGCTTCCCGCCGGCCGATTCAGGGCGAGTCGGGCCCCGCCTCGTCGCCACGTATCTCTTGCCTGTTGGTCTACCTTCTGGGCCAATTTGTTTTATATATGACTCTTGGTTTTTACGAGTTATGCACGTGTAGACTTTTGGGCTTCTAAAAATTTAAAAGAAAACTAATTAAAAATTAATGTGGCTGATGGGATTTAAACTCCGGTACTTTGTAACAGTGCAAGGTCTTACTAGTGAGCTACAAGCTCTTTCTTGCTATTAAAAAGCAAAACAAATTTATAACTTGTGCTCAGGCAAAAATACCCATTTCTGTATTTTTGAAAAAAATTTGTACAGAAAGTTTAGGGCTGTTACATTCTACCCTCCTTAAAAATAATTTCGTCCTCGAAATTTGTAAAAGGAAAGTGTAACTGATTTAAGAAAAGTTTGGTGATAGAAGTACTTGATAGTGTATGAATAATTACAAAGTGATGCAAAAGTTTGAAAAGATTGAAGAGAATTACCAGGGTTACCCTGGCCAACCGTCTCAGGTTCTACGGCCGCCAAAGTGTAAGCCTGGCGTGTCGGCACATTTCTTCGTGCATGCTGGTATATCGATGATTGTCGAGGTAAAGGTGGTCCATGTGGAGGTGGTGTAGGAAGAGCTAACTGAGTAGGTGGAGCTTGGATAGCTGGTCTAGCTGCGGAATTAAGGCCAGTTCGGTTGTGTGGGCAAGTTTCTATGGTATGTGAGGATGATCCACATATCAGGAAAAGACCGTTTGCTCGTCGGCAATCCTTGACTTGGTGTCCGGTCCTCTTACAATAGATGCAGAACTTTGGTTCAGTCTCGAAAAATGATCCTCCGGGCCTCATAGCTGGCGCTGGGAGAGTTGGCCTAGAAGAGGCTGCCCCGGTAATCTGATTGGCTGGACGTTTCATACCGACCAACTGTGGCCTTCCTTTCTTCTTCATAACATCTTCGTAGCGACGGGCTGACTTCAAAGCTGCTTCATATGTCGGGTATTCCCCCGTTGCTAGGGCGGCTTGAATCTCATGGTCCAATCCTTGCTGGAAACGCCTGGCTCTGATCGCTGCGGTAGGAATTAGATGAGCGGAGAATCGGCTAAGCATGGTGAATTCTGCATTGTACTCGTCAACCGACTTATCCCACATGGATCCTTATTGCAGGTGGATGAATTTCTGTTCCATCTCGAAATGCGCGGTTTCTGGAGAATATTTGTCATCAAAGAAATCACGAAAAGTTTTCCACGCGATTGGTTGTTCAAGGCGGCTCTCCTTGGCCTTCCACCAGACTCTAGCATTGTCGGTGAGCTGTAATTTGGCTATTCTGACCCAAGCCGTTTCTGGAATTTGAGTCGCGGTTAGGTCATCTTCAATTCTATACGCCCATTCTTCAGCCTCAAGTGGTTTCTCCTTTCCTGAGAATTTCTTTGGGTGTAAAGCCCGAAATTGTTTCACTCCTGGTGCCTCTGCTTTAGAGCGGATGATACTCTGTTGAAGGAGAGCAGTCTGCTCCTGGAAAATCGTGCCTTGAGCCTGATGACCTTCAAGTAAGCTTTTGGTAGCCTCCAGAAGCACTGTCTGTTATGTGAGTGGAGCGGTTACGGTAGGTGGATGTGGTTGGATGGTAAGGGTAGGTGGCGGTGGTGTACGTCCATCGTTGGTGCTATGGTTGCTGGGAGAATCCATCATCTTAGATTGAGAAGTAAGATTAGGATAGATTCAACGGAGATTGAATTGCAAGGTATGTAAAGTTGTTGAATCTTATATTTCTTATTTTATATTGCTTATGACTTCATGCAGAACTGACCTGCATGGGCCACCAACAAAACCTGTCACGCCCCGCTTTCCAGTAGATGGAAACAGGTACGTGATGAGGCCGCGATGTATTTATTTCGAGAATGTCATTTCCCGAAATAAATACGCTAAGCGTAATATAAGCAATATAAAAAGACAAGATAATAAGCATGAAAGTAAAACTTCAACAACTTTATTTATTCAACTTGATTCATTTACAAAACATGATTTTTTACTGAAAGAAAATAAAAAGATTGAAACGCCTAAACAGGTGGCGTACATCAACAGAGAACATGTAACTGGTCTAGGCCTGTGACTCGGTCTGTTGGTGCTCCTCCTCTGGAATGTCTACTCTTTCAGACTCCTCGGTATCTGACGAACATTCCAAGAAAACAGAGAAAGGTGGAATATCCGTCAGCGAACTTTCGCTCGGTAAGTCCCAAAGAAAAGGGAGAAATAGAATAGACAGAGAGAGAATGTAGCTTTTAAAGTTGTATTATATTGTTAACACTGTTGTTGTAGCTTGGTATAGAAGATGCCATTGTATACGAGAGGAGTCTCACTAGACCAGAGACTATGGTATATGGAGTACAAGACTCCGTCGATAATACCACGGAACAACGACATAGATGTAATTACGTCTTAAGTGATCACCTCATGCCACCTTTAACATATTCCGTACCTCTACCCCTTTATAAACCCCGCGATATCTTGATTTTATTATTTGTATTGTTTGAATTGTATACTGTATATAGATGGATGACTTGCCGAAACCATGATATCAGTAAATAGATGTAACTGGAGAATCATGTAGATGGATGTATATCCATGATTCGGTTCAGTCAAGTTGTATAGATTTAATAGATTGAATATATGGATTCATGTTGAATTGTAGTTTGTACTTGAATCATATTCAAGTCAGATTATTTATAATGAGACTCAGTCTGATTCAGACAATTAGAAAAGAAATTGAATCCTGAATTAGGTTTTGGTGTTATCGGTAACCGCTGCACATGGACGGCAGGATTTGTGTCTTTTTCAAAGACAATTACCGTGTTGATAACACCGTTTGTTAAGTTGTCTACCTTAAATAGGCAAGCACCCATATCTCCGGCTTCCTGAGGCTCAAGAGACCGGTCCCGCTTAAACCTATGTTTACTAGGGTCCTTATTGTAATTTAGTATAACTTGAGCGGGTTTTATGTAAAAAAATAATTTTGTATAATTTTCAAAATACACCTCAAGTATTTTATTATCGTCTTTAGAGTTTTCATTGATGTATATTTTATCATTGTGACATTTCTAGTGAATAAACCTATTTTTCATAATATATGGTATTTAATTGTAAAGTATTGAACTTGTATGGAATTGCATTGTATTTTCATGTAAAGTGATTCTTTTTTATTTAGAAAAGTTGGAATATTTATACTATATCAAAAATAGATATTTTGATGATATATATATATATATTTATAAAATAATTTGATTTATTATTTTTCTAGAAATATCATTTTCTTAGGATATTTGTATTTTTAAATCTTTCGCGACCGTATGCTCCTTGCGGAGGTCTGCATCTCGCACTACTAAGCCCGAGATTGTGCGATAATCCGCACCATCCCGAACGGGTTCCCCAAATGGGTTGTAGTGGCGCTTTGCAAATATTTGTTTAAAATACATAATCTTGTAGAAAAAGGTTTTGTAGTTTATGGTATTTATCTGTAAGAATCGTATTTCCGTATTCTAGTTTCCCAAGAGATATCGTGCTGTGTTACATATGAGTGTTGTGAGGAGCTAGGTCATTACCCCATGAACTATCTAAAGGTATAGGATGGAATTATGATGTTTAATGTCGAACTAAACTACATGGTATTTTTCTGAAAAATGCGATAAAAATTACAATATACATTCTTTTGATATGAAGCTTGTTCAATATATTTTGTTAATGATTAATAGTCATGTTGTGAGAGTTTGGTATTGTTGTGTTTAAGAAAAAAAATGGAACTTTTAAAGAAAACCGAATTGGAAGTCGGATTAACTTCGCTTCCGTCGGATTTTAGAAATACAAGTTTTTAGAATAGAAAAGAGAAGAGGGTGGAGGGAATTACAAGCTAACAAGAAAGAGGGAATATAGAGGAAGAGAGGGTAATCGCCGGTGCGTCGTTTCGTCGCCGGAAACTCTTCGTATCGCCGTCGGAAGTTCGCCGGAGTTTCTCCCTTGCCAACTCCACTTGTACACTATTGAATTTAGAATTTTCTTGAGAGTTTTTGTATAGAATTCAGAGTGAGGAGGTGGAAAAGAGTGTGGGTATTTATAGGAGAATTTTAGGGTTAGGGTTTGATAAAAAAATTGCATTTAAATTGCATTAAAATGGAGATTAAAGGTATTTTATGGTCTCTATAATTGTGCAGGATTTTTAAACTATACAGGGGTTATGGGAAGACAAAACGGCACAAGAGTCAAGAAGAGAAGAATCGGATCCGGGGTGAGTCGGCCGGCGGTGCCGGCCGATCCATGCTCCCCGCCGGCCGATTCAGGGCGAGTCGGGCCCTGCCTCATCGCCGCGTATCCCTTGCCTGCTGGTCTACCTCCTGGGCCAGTTTGTTTTATATGTGACTCTTGGTTTTTACGAGTTCTGCACATGTAGACTCTTGGGCTTCTAAAAATTTAAAAGAAAACTAATTAAAAATTAATGTGGCTGATGGGATTTGAACTCTGGTGCTTTGTAACAGCAGTGCATGGTCTTACCAGCGAGCTACAAACTCTTTCTTGCTATTAAAAAATAAAACAAATTTATAACTTGTGCTCAGACAAAAGTACCCCTTTCTGTATTTTTGAAAAAAAATTGTACATAAAGTTTAGGGTTGTTACAACGTGCGGCATGAACCATTGGTAAGGTGAAAGTGTCCCAGGTGATAATATCAATGTGAATGATGATGCATATGCAATACGAATATGATCTATGCATAAGAATACAAGAAATTTTAAATGGATCCTAACTATCGGGCGCTTTACACCATGCAAGCGATTTCCCCCATAGATGTAGCATCTACTCACCGGAACCCCTCGGCTAATCGAATCCGATCACTGCCTTTCCTTTCCTTGCCGTGTCTGACGTCTCCGCAACCGATCCTAGAATCGCAGAATATCAATACATAAGGCTAAACATCCGATATATAGTGAAGAAAAAATGATATGAAAGAACCAAAGCCACAAGTTAAACACGTGTGCACTAGGTGTACTAAACGTGCGTGGCATCGTCTAAAACCACCCCGATTGGATGTTTTCCTCATAAACGCCAAGCCTAGAATCGAATCGTGCGTATCTTACATTAACAAAACACTTAAAAGAGGCAAAATGGTCCCAGATTTTATTTGCAGATGAATTAGGAAAAACAAAGTGTACCAAATACCCTACAAGACTCACAGAGAACTATCTTCAAAATCCCAACACCCAGGTGCTACAGTGAACCGGCGGCACCGGGAAATTTGCAATTCTCGCCAGGTGAGCTGTGTGGTTTTGGGTCCGGGTTTCTATGGTATACTCAGGGCTCTATAAATATTCTACTGTGTTGTTTGATTAAATTGCAGATCATCGAAATGATAGCAGATCATAAAAAAAGCACTAAGCTTAACTAAAAACCGTATTTAAACACTAATTTGAAACAATATGGTATTTTAGTGCAAGTAGTTAGATTAATATGACTATTAGACAATAAACTACATCTTAACTATCCTAATAAGTGATTAAAGCATTAAACTTAACCTAACCTTCTCTTTCAAATCTAAACATGCATTAAAAACTACTTAAACACCTAATTAAGGTTGATTAAAGCAAAGATTAGTAAAAAAAGAAGTGAACTTGGATTAGTAAAACAAGAAGTGAACTTGGTTCATACCTCAAAAGATTAGGAAAAGACCCTAACTTGATAGGATTTGCACCAGAAGAAGGAACTTGCTTGAAGGAAATTCTTAAGAAGGCTTGGAATTAGATTTTGGAAATTATTAGTAAGGGATTAGTGTTGATTTGGTGTAGGGTTTTTGTGAAAAATAGAGAGAGGTTAGCAAGGGAGAAGAAGAAAAGAGAAGAGGAGGAGATGAAGAATTTTCTACATAATGAGAGAGAGAGTGAGAACCCCTAGCCATGGCATGCATTTAATGCACCATGCTAGATATTTTTGTTTTTCATTTTTCTTTTTACCAAAAATTCTAGATACATCTTCATTATGAAAGAATAGAACATGTTACAAATATTGTGTTAAGTTGTCATGGTTGCATAAAAAGATTAACCTATACTAATCTATGATTAATACTAGATTAGTGTATACATGCATGTCAAAATAATTTTTAATAATTAATAAATAAGTAAATTACATAAGTAAAATAGGTACATTCGTGTCTACGTGGAAAAATAATTATAACTAGGTTTTATAGAAAACACATGTTATAACTCTAATTAACATATAATTATACTAAACGATTTTTGAAACGTTACACTAACTTGGAGAACTAAGCTCCTTTGAGGATTGAATCCCCGCACGTGGTGCGCAAGCGCCATGTGCGCCACATGCATTGCATGTGGCGCACATGGCGCTTGTGCATATGAGCATTATGGAGGGAAGCTAAGGCCCTAACTTGAAGAATTAAGCTTCTATGGAGAACTAAACTCCTTTGAGGATTGAATTCTCGTGGGTGGTGTGCACGTGGTAGGCGCACGTGCCGCACATGGCGTTTGCGCATATGCGCATTATAGGGGGCAGCTAAAGCCCTAACTTGGATAACTAAGCTCTTTTGAGGATTGAATCCACGCACGTGGTGTGCACGTGGCGGGCGCACATGCATTGCATGTGGTCCGCACGTGCGTCACACATGGCGCACATAGTGCTTGCGCATATGCGCATTATGGGGGGCTGCTAAGGACCTAACTTGGAGAACTAAGCTTCTATGGAGAACTAAGCTCCTTTGAGAATTGAATCCCCACACGTGGTGCGCACGTGGCGGGTGCACGTGCATCACACATGACGCATATGGCGCTTGCGCATATACGTATTATGGGGGGATAGCTAAGGCCCTAACTTGGAGAACTAAGCTCATTTGAGGATTGAATCCCCTTTTTTCTGAAAGGTATCTCCTCTTATTTATAGAGGAGTGATAGAGAAGTGATCTATTTTTTTCCCGATGTGGGACTAAAAATGTATCCCTCATATGATAGAGCATTATTTCGATTATACGTGTATGGCACATTTACTCATAACTTTTGATTCCGGAAGAGTTATGTAACAACCCTAAACTTTCTGTACAAATTTTCAAAAAAAATAAAGAAATGGGTACTTTTACTTGAGCACAAGTTATAAGTTTGTTTTGCTTTTTAATGGCAAGAAAGAGCTTGTAGCTCATTGGTAAGACCTTGCACTGCTGAACCAAGCCACCAGAGTTCAAATCTCATCCCCCGCATTTTTTTAATATTGTTTTATTTTAATATTTTTAGAATTCCAAGAATCTACACGTGCTAAACCCGTAAAACCCCACTACACTAAATAAACTAACTGTACCAGGGGCTAATGAAGCGACATGGAGCATTCCGGCTGCCGGACTCGGCCGAATCGGCAGACTCGGGCCGTCGCCGCCTGCTGGACTCGGCCGGACCGCCGAGTCACCAATATAAAAGTTGGGCCTCTTCATCTCTCCTGTACTCCTATATACTTTAATTCCTCAGACCAGTACCAGAGACTCTTTAAAACCCTAATTACTCTATTTTAATACATTTTCTTACATTTTTTCAATTAAACCTTTCACCTACCCTAAACCCTAGCCTTACCCTATAAATACAACCCCTAAACACACACCCCTCACTCCAAAATTCTGATCAAAACTATCAAGAAATCTCTAGAAATTTTAATGTACTTTTGGAGTTAGCAAATGGGGCGAAACTCCGACGATCTTCCGACGACGTTTCAAGGAGCAACCGGCGACGAAACAACGCACCGGCGATTCCTCTCTCACCTTCTATCTCCTCTCCTTCTTTTTACCGAGTAAGTCTCACCTCCATCTTCTCTTTTCTTTTCTAAAAATACGAAATTCCAAAACCCGACGGAATCGGAATTAATCCGATTTCCGATTCGATTCTTTCTAAAAATTTAACCTTTTCTTAAATACAATTATACCAAACCATTACATGTTGACTATTAAACATTAATAAACATGTTGAACAAGTCTAATGACAATCTATTTCATTTTGTAACTTTTACCGCTCTTTTTCAGTAAAATACCATGTAGTTTCATTTCGACATTAAAACATCACAATCTTGCTATACCTATAAGTAGATCACAAGGTAATGACCTACCTCCTCACAACACTCATATGCAATATAGCACAATACCTTTCGGGAACATAGAATACGGAAAAACGAAAATTTACATATAAATACCCCTAACTATTAAAACCGTTTCTATAAGAATTCGTATTTTTTATAAATCTTTGCAAAGCGCCACTACAACCCACTTTGGGGAACCCGACTGGAATGGTGCGGATTATCGCACATCCCTGGGCTTAGTAGTGCGAGATTCAGACCTTCGCAAAGAGCATTTGGTCTCGAAGATTTAAAATAAGAAAATGAGATTTCTAGAAATATAATATACTAAAATTTATTTTTATATAAATATATATATGTATCGTTAAAATATCCATTTTGTAATAATATAAATATTCCAACTTTTTCTAAAAATCACAAAGATCACTTTATATTAAAATACCATGAAATCCATACAAGTTCAATATTACAAATAAATACCATGTATTATGAAATTAGGTTATTTTCATTAGAAATATCACAACTATAAAATATACATCTATGAAAACTCTAAAGATGATAATTAAATACTTTGGGTGTATTTTGAAAATTATACAAAATAATTTTTACATAAAACCCCCTCAAGTTCTATAAATTACCCTAAGGACCCTAGTAAATATAGGTTTAAACGAGATCAATCTCTTGAGCCTTAGGGAGCCGGAGAAGTGGGTGCTTCCCTATTTAAGGTAGACAACTTAACAACGGTGTTATCAACACGGTAATCGTCTTTGAAAAAGACACAAATCCTGCCGCCCATGTGCAGCGGTTACCGATAACATCAAAACCTAATTCAGGACTTCAATTTCTTTTCTAATTGTTCTGACTCAGACTGAGTCTCATTATAAATAATCTGACTTGAATATGATTCAAGTACAAACTACAATTCAACATGAATCCATGAATACATATATTCAATCTATTTAATCTATATTGACCGAACCGAACCATGGATATACTTCCATTTACATGATTCTCCAGTTACATCCATAATTCTCCAGTTACATCCATTTATTGATATCATGGTTTCGGCAAGTCATCCAAATATACAATCTATATTACAATTCAATTACAAGTTGAAATACAATACAAACAATACAATCAAGACATCGCGGGGTTTAAGGGGTAGATTGGTACGGAAGGTGTTAAAAGTGGTACGAGACTGCAAGATTAAGACACCGAACCTGAATCCAATTGCCGTTGTTCCGGATTGTATAACGGAGCCTTGTATATTCTGTTTGCCCTAATCTCTAGCATATAGAGACTCCTCTCGTATACACTGGTATCCTTCTGTACCAAGCTACAAACAAAAGCGTTAACACTAATACAATGTAATACAACTTTAAAAGCTACTCTCTCCCTCTGTCTATTCTATTTCTCCATTATCTTTGGGACTTACCGAGCGATTGTTCACTGACGATATTCCTTTTCTTTCTTCTTTGGAATGTTGTCAGGTGATCTGGACACTCAGGAGATCGAGCCTACTAGTGAGGACTTAGACCAGCTTTCCTAAGACCCAGAGCTCTAGCTTCATTGTACACACTTTTATTTCAGTACTTTTCATTTCTGTTATGCCACTATTTAGGCATTTCTTTCATCAGATATATTTACTTTCCATACATTGTACAAAAGAATGTGAATAAATAAAGTTGTTGTTTTATTATATCTTGTCTCTTGTGCATTTATATTTATATTGCTTAGGTACGCTTAGCGTATTTACTTCAGAGTAAATACGTAGCGGCCTCGTCACGTCCTCTGCCCGTATACTGGGAAGCGGGGCGTGACAAGTTATGAGGCCCGTAATATATCAAATTGAAGGATTTTTCGAGACGCTTTCGATACCATCAGAATTTACCCGATTCACATTCGGGAGTTTAGAAAAATACCGCCCCAAAAATACTGGTTTGCATTTTCTTAAGCGTATTGCTGCCATTTAATACCTTAGGCTCTTTTGCGCAGAAATTTTTGGCGGGAACAAATGCCCCCACTACTTTGCCCACATAGATATGTATGTGGGTTAAGTAGTGCAAAGTTATGCATCTCCGTAGAATTGATGGCTCAGGAGACGGGTTTAGGTCCCTGTCGCCTATGACTTTTTCATCTTCATGTGCCGTAAGGGTCTCAAGAAGGTTTTTCTCCGTATGAGTCGTCAAGATCTCATAGGTGCGTATTTTCCCTAGAAATCGTGAGGATTACTAAGTGTCTTTCACCTTCGTGAGTTGTAAGGATCTCACGCAAGTATTTTCTCCTTACGAGTCGAGGGGACCCACAAGTGGCTTCTTCACTTTATTGGCGAATGTGACCCGTGGATAATATACAAGAGTCAGTTTGGACCTTCTTGTAGGGCAACGATGGCTTAGGAAACAGATTTAGATCTGTCGCCTAAGCCTTTTCAACTTTATGAGCCGTGAGGGTCTCATAAAGATTTTTATCCCTACGAGTCGAGAGGATCTCGTGGGTGTATTTTCTCCTTAGAAGTCGTGAGGACCCCTAAGTGTGTTTTCTATTGAGAGTCGTAAGGATCTCATAAGAGTATTTTTCCCTTACTAGTCGAGAGGACTCATAAGTTGTTTCTTCTCCTCATCGATATGCGACTTTAGAGAATATGGCCCATGGATAGTAGACAAGAGTCAGTTTGGACCTACTTATGGGGCCACAGTGCTTAGGAAACATGTTGATATTCCTGTTGCCTAAGGCTTTTCACCTTATGAGCTATGAGGGTTTCATAAAGATGTTTTTCCCTACGAGTCAAGACGAGTTGAGAGGATCTCGCAGGTGTATCCTAACGTGAAATATAGATAACCTTTTTTTTGATAGAGTTCCGTTAGGTTTGTGGTACTAAGGTTTTAGTCTGTGGTACCATCGCGTTTGCTGATGTATTTCTCGATATGCAGTCCCTGCGGTTGTTGCTCGAGTAACCCCGTGACTGTCATATCTTTGATCCCTTCTGAGGCTGGACATGACGTCTTCAAGTAATCTTCTTAGGTCATATTAATGTTGGAAGAACAAGCGTTAGGTATTTGCCATGACGCTTTTTACTTGAGATTAGGCTCAATTTGGAACCCCGATGAGTCAAAACCGCACCATTCTGGGGTAGGGTGATCTCCAATGGTTTTTAGGCTTTGTATGTATTGCCGTCAAGACCCGAAGCTAGGAATATGCGGTCACCTCATTTTTTACTTTGACGATGTCGCGCTGATTCTTTGCAGAAGTAGGGTAGACATCTGTAGGACCTCTATGATGTATGTATTGCAATTGAAATCTGGAGCTAGGAATATTCCAATGCTCCAATTTCATTTAATAGTTGGGTCTGCATCCTGCTGAAATGAGGGGGGAACGCCGGGATAGTCTTTAGGTTGTATATGTACCGTCAAGACTTGGAGCTAGGATTTTGCCATTACACTATTTTTCTTTGACCGTTGGGTTTGTTTTTTTTATAATGATGCTGCGTCTGCATCTTGCCGGAATGAGAAGGAACGCCGGGATAGTTTCGAGGTTGTATATGTACCGTCAAGACTTGGAGCTAGGATTTTGCCATTACTCCATTTTTGCTTTGACCCTTGGGTCTTTCTTTTTGATGATGACGCTGTGTCTGCATTCTGCCGGAATGAGAATGAACGCCGGGATAGTCTCTAGGTTGTATATGAACCGTCAAGACTTGGAGCTAGGATTTTTCCATTACTCCATTTTTGTTCTGACCCTTGGGTTTTTGTCGACGTTGCGTCTGCATCCTGCCGGAATGAGAAGAACGTCGAGTTGGTCTCTAGGCTGTGATGTTGCCATCAAGATCTGGGGTTAGGAATATGCCATTGCTCCACTTTTATTTGACCCTTGGGTCCTTGTAGACGTCGCATTTGCACCTTGCTGGAATGAGAAGGACGTCAAGTTGGAGCTAGGATTTTTCCATTACTCCATTTTGATTTGGCTCCTTGGAGCTTTGTTGACGTCATGTCTGCACCCTGTTAGAATGAGAAGAACGTCGAGATGATGTCTAGGCTGTAGATGTTGCCGTTGAGATCAGGCTCTCCCTTTGACGGATCCTGGTGGGAAAATATGTTTCCCTTTCTTTCATTTGTGCCCATGGATTGTATACAGGGGTCGGTGTGGACCTACCTGCAAGGCAGAGGAAATTTTATTTTATTTTATTTTTTATTTTTGCGATGCTTTATCTTTTTAGCTTTTTATATCGCAAAAGTCGCGATTGCCCAATCATTTTGGCTATTTATCCGCGGTGCCCAATCATTTCAGCTATTTTTTAAATATTTTTACTTGTTGCTTTTTATTGTGAGTTGTCCGACCATTTCGGCTTTTTTTTTTGAGTTGTGGATTTGAAATTTGATACCAATCTTGGTATCAGCATCGCTACCACTGAGATATTTTCAGGAGCGAATCATCATTTGCCATGAGAGAACTTGAAATTTGATACCTATTTAGCTATCAGCATCGCTACAACTGGGATATTGCCAGGAGAGAATCATCATTTGCCTTTGTCGATTTGAATAAAGATGGCTTAGCAAATAGGGTTAGGATCCTGTCGATTAAGGTTTTTTGACTCTATAAGCCGTAAGGGTCTCCTAAAGGTATCTCCTTGTGAGTCGAGAGGATCTCGTAGGTGTACTTTCTCTTTATGAGTCGTGAGAATTCCTAAGTGCGTTTTCACTTGTAAGTCGTAAGGATCTTATAAGAGTGTTTTTTCCTTATAAGTCGAGAAGACTTACAAGTGTCGCTCACCATATTGGGACATTTCTCGCCATTGGTGGAACTTGGTGAGAGAATATTTATTTATGCCCGTGGATTGTATACAAGGGTCAATATTGGACCGCCTGTAGGGCAACTTAGGGGAATATGATGGTATAACAACAGGTTTAGATCCCTGTAACCGAAGGATTTTGAATCCTATGAGCCGTGAGGGTCTCATAGGGTGGAATTCTCCTTACGGGTTGTGAGGATCTCACAAGTGTATTTTATCCTTTGAAACCGTGTGGATTTCTAAGTGTGATGCTTTTTTGTGAGACGTAAGGATCTCACGCGGGTATTTTCTCCTCACAAGATCGAAAGGACCCTACAAGTGTATTTTACTTTTTATTTTTCTTACGAGATTGCGCCCTTCCGGGTTTTCATAAGCTCGCTGGTAGTCCTGCTGGTTTTACTCACGGCGCCCTTTCCGGTTTTCATCCGTGTCCATTTAGCTTGTGGACATACTGATTTTTTTGTTTTTCTTTTATATTTTTATTTTTAACGAGTTTGTGCCCTTCTTGGTTTTCACAAGCTCGCCGGTAGCCCTGCTGTTTTTCTTCACGGCGCTCTTTTAGATTTTCATCCGTGCCCATTTCACTTGTGGACGTACCTTTTTTTTTGCGAACGGTGAAACTCTAGAAAGTAGCTTCGTCGCAGGTAAACCATTTTTTGCCGGTTGAATTTGGGGGGTGACTTCATCGCTGGAGTTGCTTTGTAGCCAGTGGGACTTGAGTTGCAATCTTCGCCGTTAGGACATCGATTGCAATATAGATCTTAAGGGAGCATATCGTTGTATTTGGGGAGATGTGCTAGTTTAGGGACGTTCCAACCCAACATTCCCATTTTGGAGACGCAATTTAATTTAAGGACATTTCGGTCCATTATCGCCGTATTTGGGGCGACGTGCCGTGTTTGAGACGACGCACTAATTTAAGGACATTTCGTTCCAACATCGCTGTGTTTGGGGCGACGCTCTAGTTTAGGAACATTTTGGTCCATTATCGCCGTATTTAGGACGACGCGTAGTGTTTGAGGCGACACACTAGTTTAGAGACGTTTCGGTTCATTATCGCCAAGTTTGAGGCGATGCTCTAGTTTAGGGACATTTCGGTCCATTATCGCCGTATTTGGGGCGACGCGCCGTGTTTGAGGCGACACACTAGTTTAGGGACGTTTTGGTCCATCATTATTATTTGGTCGGAGAGTTGCATAACTCATCCCTTCCAATACTTACTAGCCGAGACGCTGCTGCATGTCCTTTGTATGCATGGACACTTCACGCCTTAGGCTATCTTCAACCTCTTGGACTGCTTATTTTACCATCGCAGCAATTATGTTGTTTTAAGGGAAATACCGAGCATTTTACACTGCCCATGCCCCCTGCTCATCAATGTCACTTTCCGATACTGATGGAGCATCTTCTTCATATACGAAGGAACGAGATATCACGTCATTCTTTTTGTCGATTCTTTCTCTTCCTTGGAAAAATGAACTTGACTTGGGGGTTTTTCCCCTCATCGTTTGATTCGGAGTGGGACATGGATTTCACATCGCTCTCATGATTTTTTTGGTTTAAGCGGGATATTCTACTTGATTGTAGGATCTGTTTGTAGGTCCCTTAATATCCTTCCTGTTTTTTGATAAAAGGACCATCTGGCGTAGAGATTATTCCGCCTATGAGCAATATGCCCCCTGCATATATTCCGAGGGAGCGAATATTCGTGCCCCAATCTTTTGAAGGGTAGAATCCGTGATGTCGCTGTCTTGGTGACAGGTCGCTTTGGAGCAGCTCATTTTTTGTTGAGCGTTGGCGACAAATGCCACCTTGCCTTTGCTTTTCATACATCTTCATCGGATGAGGAAGAGTCTTGACTCATCTGATCCAATCGAGCCATTTTATCTATGAGTTCTTGGGAGGTCATCGGCTTGAATAGGGCCATATATGGCTTTGAATTTGAGTCAAGGGTGGCTATGAACATTCTTACGGCTGCAGTTTCGTCGATGCGTTGTTCGCATTTTGACCAGAGATTTCGCCATCGAGTAGCATATTGAACCCAGGTCTCATTCGGTATAACCCTTTCATTGACCAACGTCATTACGGCAGTGTGTTTATTCACACTAGCAAATCTCTGACAGAAGAGCATCTCCATCTCGTCGAAGGTACTCACGGAGTCATTTGGGAGTTCCGCATACCATTCGAACGCAGTGCCCGCCATACTGCTGACGAACTATCAAAGGAGCGGTATATCATTTCCTCCAATATTGTCACACAAGGATTTAAATCGTGCGATGTGCTGGCGAGGGTTCCCGGTTCCTTTTTATATGTGGAACGTCAGAAGTATATATTCTGGCAAGTACTGTATTTGATTTTAGCACACCGGATACGTTCGACCAGTCTTGATTGACCTATTTACAGCTTCACTGGCATAATGTGTTTTGATTTGTTGGGCGATATATGTATCCCGTTTTACTTTTGAGATCATTTCCTCCTCAGCCGTTGATGAGGCTCGCAAAAGCTTTGAAATGTCACCCTTGTCTTTGAAAGCGACTAGCGGCATTTCATTTGCTAGTGGTTCCGAATGGACCATCATTCCATCCATATTCTGGATCAGAAGGGATATCTGGTTCATTTTAGTGGACATTTCTGCCGGTTCTTCATCTCTCTTTTTGAGAGTGTGTTTTAGGAAATCAGTATCCGATTTTCCCTACTCTTTCTTCGGGTGCGTCCTCGGGATTTTCCTTAGGCGATGGATTAGCGTGTGTTGCTGCCTAAGCAAGCATCTCCTGCATCTTTTTATGTTACTGTTGAGCCTTTGTCAGGGACTGAGTATGCGGTCCGTGACTAGTATAAGTATGACATTCGTCTTTGGAGTTCACCATGTAGACTGTGTGAACTACTATGCCCCCAGGATTTGGGTGTTTAGAGCTTTTCCAGCCGTGTGGACCTTTGCCAGTTCATTTTTCATCTTCTCTTCTGCAAAGAAAACTTAGAACCGATCGGGCTCTTGTAATGCCTTGATTAGGAAATCTCGTGCCTCTTTGGACAGGAGGAGAGCAACCAATATGCTCAGTTGTGAGGGTATTTTCCTCAGATGTGCCAGGACGTTATAATCCATCTTGTTTTTCTTAGGAGGATCTTTTGCGGCGAGGTCTTTGACTGCTTCTTCATCGAGGGCGATCTCTTCGGGGATTTTTCCTTTCACTTTGTCCTTTTTGTTCGAACCTTTGTCTGTGGATCCGAGGTTCCTCTCAAGAAGTATGCGGTTACGCAGCTGAATATTCTCCCAGTTCTTCTTCTCCTCTTCTTTTTTGGAGGTGGAGTCTTTGAAGAGAGGGTTGAGAGGTGTTTCATCCTCAGAATCGCTCCCGAAAGTAAGAACTTTGGGTTTTCCCCCTTCTGAACTGATACCAATCATATGACAGTTGCCAGTCGTTTCTTCATGCGCGTTCATTCCACTATTTTGCCGTCGACGAGCACGTGTGTCGCGCTTTATCCTCTTGAAGTGCTTTTTATGGGCAATGTATCCTTACCACCACTTCTTGAAGGCACTCATTTCTCGGTGGGATGGGTGACGCTCTGATGATATAGGCAATTGTTTGGATGTGATTTTTTTTCTATCGAGGTATATGATCCCGGGAGTGTTCCTAATGAGAGGTAGTAGCTTCATCCCCGTTAACAGGGCTTTGGCGAACTGCTTCTCTGTTTTGATCTTACTCTTATTTGTAGCAGGTATGCTTTAGTTTGGTCGGAGTCCTTTATGACTCTTACTTGCCGCAGCTTCTTTATCCTTACACTGGCGCTTAGCCTCTTCATATATGGCTATCTCGCGTTCTCGGTCATCTTTGCTTTTTTGAAAGGCTTCGTTTAACAGCCTCTCAATCGGGTCTTCTGGCAGTTCCGGGGATTTTAGCGCCGATTCTGCCCCCAGTTCATCTGCGTTGTTTTCTGATGCCGAGAGAGCTTCTTCGTCATATAATGACGAATGGGAGACTATATGGCAACTTGCTACACGGTATTCGGTTCTTTCTGATGAGTCATTTCCTTATCGTTGTTACTATCTTCGTCCTCAAAAATTTGCTTGAGGAACTCTTCGAGCGTGACCGGTGTCCGCGCCTTCTGGTTGTACTCCTCCAGCGCGTCAATGTATTTTTGTAAATCTGTGCGCTTGTCGTCATACTCGGCCGGCTGCACGGCTTCTTGGTCTTCTTTTTTTTCTTCGAAGACTTCGAAGGCTTGACTTGGGGGTTTTTCCCCTCGTCAACAATTTTCAGTGCGGGACGAGGTTTTAACATCCCTTCGATTGTCTCGGGTTCAAGTGGACTTTTCCACTTGACTGCCGGACATGCTTGTAGATCCTTCAACATTCTTTTGGTTTTTGCTGAAAGAGCGACTTCCCATGGAGTTTCTTCGATGAGTGAGCATGATGCCCCCTGCGCGTCCACCTTTTTGTGAGTATGCTTCTGGGTTGGGTTTACCCTCCAGTTATCAGACAACGCGAATTTCCCCTTTTGATACCGGTCTTCAATTCAGTTCTTGAAGACGTAGCAATCTTCAATTGGGTGGCTCACCATTCTGTGATAGGAGTAGTAGTTAGGGTTGTTGACTTCGCTGGGTTGCAGTGGACGCCGCGTGTCTGGCAATGTGATGAGTTTATTACGGATTGCCAATTCGAACAGTATTCTCGTCTTGTCGCGGGGAAACGAGTAAGCGCGTCCAAGTCTTTCCTCCAAGGACAGGTGCGGACGTGTGTTGTTTTGGCGAGCAGTTTGTTTTGGTCCACTCGGTTGTTGTTGCGTATTGGAGACGAAGGCTGCCTTCCCTTTACCCTTGTTATTTCGAGGGACCTTATTTGAGGAGGAAGGCCTATGGCCCATTTGGGCCAGTTTATCTATCAGAGCCTGAAAGGTTGTGGGCATGAAGAACGCCATGAACTAGGACGCAGTCGTTTGAGGATCAAGGGTCCCGATGAACATGCCCATAGCAGGAGATTCTTCAATGTGCTGTTCGCACTTAAACCATAGGTTCGGCCACCGGCTCGCGTATTGGATCCATGTTTCTCCCGGCTTTACCCTGGCATTGATTAATACCGTGATCGGAGTGTGTTCGCTCGCGCTGGCGAACCGCTGTGTGAACAGCAGCTCCATTTCTGCAAATATTTTCACGGAGTCATTTGGGAGCTCCGAGTACTATTCGAAGGTTGTTTCTGACAAGCTGCCAACGAACTGGCGAAGCAACAGTTTGTCGTCGCTTCCGGTGTTGCCGCACAGAGCTCTGAATTGCGCGGCTTGTTGATGAGAGTTGCTTGTTCCTTTGCAGATATGGAACTTAGGGATCGTATATCTCGGCTGGTATTTGATTTGATCATACCAACCTGGATATAGTCGTCCAATTCTGACAATTTAGCTGGCGTCTTCATTAGCTTGATGAGCTTTTATTTGTTGAGCAATGTAATTATCAAGGGCGACCTTGGAGATTGTTTCTTCTTTGGCCACTGATAAAGCCGCAGGAGGGTTTGATGTTTCCCCTCTGTCATCGTTGATGATTATCGGCGGATTTTCGGCCGGGGGTTCTGGCTGAATCATCATTACAACCATGTCCTATAACAAAAGAGTCATTGCTTCATGTTAGCAGCTTGCTCAGCGGCCTCTTTTTCCTTTCTCACGAGCACCCTTCGCAGAAACTCTGTATCGGTCTCCTACTCTTGGCGCTATTCGGCCTCTTTTTCCGGACTTGTTTTCTGTCCAGTGAGTGCCGTCATTTTGTTCAGCATTTCCTGGAGCTTTTGTTGTTGCTCCCAAGCTTTTGTCAGCGACCGAGTTTGTGGTCGGTGACTCACCGAAGCACGGCTCCCTTCTTGCCCATTGATCATATAGACCGTATGGACGATAATGCCCCCAGACTTGGAGTGTTTAGATCCATCGCCTTTGGAATTTGTCATGGGCGGTAGAGTTTTCTCCGTCCTCATTCTTTTATGGGAGATTAGAGTCGAAAGAGTCGTTGTGACAGGCTCCTGCTTAGGAGAAGTCCCCCATTGTATGGCGGAGGAGTGGTCTTTTTCTTGTCGAACCTTCGATTTCTTTGGTCGACGAGAGTGATTTTGGTCAATCACAGAGTCCTGGACTTTTCGCCAGACCCTATGAATTTGTGAGGAGAGCTGCTGATGAGGCCGCTCCGGTTTTGCCTGCACTGTAACATTTGAAGGTGGGGGAGATTTCTTTAACACCGCCGTTGGAGAGTTTTTACGTACCCTCCTGAGAGGATCAAAGCTGTTCCCAGTTAGAACAACAGCGTCGACTTCCACCATTGGAGCTGGTGGAGTGAGTTCTGAGAGGGAGTTGTTCCCGGCTTCTTTCACTCGGCGCCAGTGGCGATATCGAGCATGTTTAGTTGAAGGGACCGCCTTAATTTTGAAAGTGGCTTCATCATGTCCCTGGTTTTGCTGAGGATCTTCAATCGGCGTCAGCCTGTTGAAGACTGACGTCCTTGTTAAAGTTTGAGGAGGGTCGGCCAGTCTTTCGAAGACCGACCGTCTGATGGAGGAAGCGCTTTTGACGGCTTCACCTGTAGCAGGAGTTGAGAGGGCTATCCGTTTTAGGGTATCCCCTTTAGGTATACGAGCTTCTTTATAAGCTCGTTTGAGTTCTTGCTCAGTTCGTTGAAGACTGAGACGTCGGAGCTTGACAGCTTGCTGATGGGTGCCGTCGTGGTTGCCAGTCGATCGAAGACCGACCTTCGGGTAGCTTCTTCTGGTAGCGTTGAGGCACCGAAAATCACAGGTGGGAGCATGGTCCCGAAGAACAATCCATTAGTGGCTTGTGTGACTTGCACCACCGGCATTGAGAAAATAAAATCCGCGGTTGGCCCATAGGTCACTCCTCCAGTTAGGGTGGAGCGGGATTTGCTGTTGCATGAGGTGCAGTTGAGAGCCATTGATTTTTTACGCAGAGGCAAAGCACCAAGTTTTAGTATCTCGCATCCAAGGGCAAGCATAGCGAACCGCGATTTTGTTCGCGAAACACGACACACGAAGTGTGGAGTGGAAAGAGAAAAATGTCCCACCGGGCGTGCCAGAATCTGTTCACCACCGAAAGACTGGACCGAGACGTTGGGACGTCTAGCCTGAATTTTGTGGGCAGACGCTTTTTGGACTTCTCCATCCACCTATCCGAAGATACCAAGTTGATTTATGGCACCATATATTGGAGGTTTGGACAGATGCGACCGTTATAGCAGACTTTATCAGATCCCCCTCATTTATGAGGGGTTTTTGATTGTGGGGACACTCTTTTCTGCATGCGCAAGCCCCTACAGTTAATTACGTTATCGTATTGCGATAACCACTTTCTCCTGCTCCAGCAGTTCACTTCGTGTCGTGTGTTATTTTGTTTATTTTGGGTTGCCCTTGGATTGTATACGGAGACTAATCTATGTCGTCGCCCGTAGGGCGCAGATTATTCCAAATCCGTATATTTGAGATTTGTGTTTGGGTCAAGGATTTTCTTGACGGGGTCCACGTTGGTAGCTTGATTTGCCAACGGGAATGAACTTAGGATCTATTTCTCACATTTGTGAGGTCCATTCGTTCATAAGTTATTTGAGTTTGATCTAAAGATTGTTAGTCATATTTGAGACTAAGATCAACTTAGAAACAAATGGGCATATGGGCTCAATTATTTTAGTTTAAGTAAATCACGGTCCATTATCGCCATGTTTGGAGCGAATATTAGTTTAAGAACGTTTCGGTCCATTATCGCCCTGTTTGGGGTGACGCACCATGTTTGAGGTGACGCACTAGTTTAAGGACATTTCGGTTCAACATTCCCATTTTGGGGACGCAATTTAGTTTTAGGATATTTCGGTCCATTATTCATCTTGCGTGCATGTGTATTTGTTACGTGACGAAGTGAACAATGATGATATGGAATGCACCTAATTTGTGGTGTGGTCTGATTTGAAGTGTGCATGTCAATTTGGAAGTGCATTAATGTGGGATGGAAGGAGTTGTTGGTTGTCGGGACCCGCCACCTCTCTAAAGACGTTGAGAAATTACAACGACATATATCAGAGGTGTGGAGAGATGTACCCCTAAACCAAATCCCATATTTAAGAGAAAAGATCATGGTGGATCATCTAAGAATCATTAGTTTTATTTGAGACTAAGATTAACTTAGAAAATATGGGATGAAGATCGTTAGTCATGTATGGGACTAAGATCAGTTTGGATATCATGAACATAAGTTTAACCAATTTGGGTTAAAATTGAGTTTTTGTATCACCCAGCAGTGCTAAGCACTCAGTTGCATATAACGCTCACGTGTGTTTCACATGAGGCGTTGAAATAGTTCTAAACACTAGTCTTTTGTGGCGCTCACGTGTGTTTCACATAAGGAGCTGAGCGTCTGGCGCTCACGTGTGTTTCACGTGAGGCGCTCAGCTCTGCCTTCTTTTGAACGCTCACGTGTGTTTCACGTGAGGCGCTAAGTTTTGGTGCTCACGTGTGTTTCACGTGAGGTGTTGCACTAGTGATAAGCACTAAACTTTCTGTTTTCTGACGCTCGTGTGTGTTTCACGTGAGGCACTATGTAACTTGGTCTTGAGTGCTCACGTGCTTTTCACGTGAGGCGCTGAGTTCTTTGGAGATTTAATCTCTGTTGATATTTTTAGAGAACTTAAATCTCTGTTAATGGTATTTGACCATTAACGATCACCAAGATCACTATTTTGAGGATCTGGAATCAGCTTCTTTAAGAACTAAGTTCTTGATTTGAAGGAACTAAATTCCTGGAGTATTATGGACTCCATATTCTCCATGTTCTTTTATCCATATTTTTCTGTTCATATTTTCAAAGAGGTTAAACCCCTGTTAATAGTATTTTGACCATTAACTGTCACCAAGATCACTATTTTGAGGAACTTGGATCAGGTTCTTAAAGAACTAAGTTCTTGATTTGAAGGAACTAAGTTCTTGGAGTATTATGGACTCCATCTTCTTTCTTTTCAATTTTTTTCTTCCTGAATGTTTGATTGTCAAGAACAAGATATTCTCGATGAGAATTAAATTCTCAACTTGTGAGAGATTTGTCTTGTGGATCTCAGATCCAGAGAAAGAACTAATTTCTTGAGAAGGGTTAAACCCTTGGATATGCTATGATAGGTAAAGGAGATGTTTTGATCTCTGTGGTTTCTTTACCTAAGATTTGAAAGGAGGAAGATCTTCTTCTTTATTGAGAATTAAATTCTCTATTGTTTTGAGAGCTTTCTGTATTTTTACAGAAATTTATGGGGTGGTCACTTCCTTATTTGAAAAGAGGGATTATTGGTCATTGGGACTGACCACCTCTCCGACGACGCTGAGGGATTACAACGCCATATATCGAAGGTGTAGAGAGATGTTCCCTTTGAACCATGTCCCATTCATCAGGGGGAATAACAGGTTGGAGGTTAAACTCCTAACTGCTGAAAAAAGCTTCTTTGAGTTCGCGCACTTACGTTGCACGACGTGGACGCACGTGAGTCACACGTGTTGCGCACTTGGTGTGTGCATGTAGCGGGCGCACGTGCGTCGCACGTGGCTCTTGAGCATATGCGCATCATGGGGGTACCTAAGGCCCTAACTTGGAGAAATAAACTTCTATGGAGAACTAAGCTCCGTTGGATTGAATCCCCGCACGTGGTGTGCACGTGGCGGGTGCACATGCGTTGCATGTGGCGCATATGAGCATTATGGGGAGCAGCTAAAGCCCTAATTTAGAGAACTAAGCTCCTTTGAGGATTGAATCTTTGAACGTGGTGCGCACATGCGTTGCACACAGCGCACATGGCGCTTGCGCATATGCGCATTATGGGGGGTAGCGAAGGCCCTAACTTAGATAACTAAGCTCCTTTGAGGATTGAATCCCCGCACGTGGTGCGCACGTGGCGGGCGCACGTGCGTTGCATGTGGCGCACACGGCGCTTGCGCATTATGGGGGAAGGATAAAGCCCTAACTTGGTGAACTAATCTCCTATTGAGAACTAAGCTCCTTTGAGGATTGAATTCTCGCACGTGGTGTGCACGTGCGTCGCACGTGGTGTGCACGTGCGTCGCACGTGGCGGGCATGACGTTTTCGCATATGCGTATTATGGGGGGCAGCTAAGACTCTAACTTGGAGAACTAAGCTCCTATGGAGAACTAATCTCCTTTGAGGATTGAATCCCTACACGCGGTGTACACGTGGCGGGCGCACGTGTGTTACACATGGAGCACATGGCGCTTGCGCATATGCGCATTATGGGGGCAGCTAAGGCCCTAACTTGGAAAACTAAGCTCTTTTGAGGATTGAATCCCCGCATGTGGTGCGTATGTGGCTGACACACGTGCATTTCATGTGGTCCGCACATGACGGGTCCACGTGCGTCACACATGGCGCATATGCGCTTGCGCATATGCGCATTATGGGGGGCAGCTAAGGCCCTGACTTAGAGAACTAAGCTCTTTTGAGGATTGAATCCCTATTTTTTCTGAAAGGTATCCCCTCTTATTTATAGGGGAGTGATAAAGAAGAGATCTCTATTTTTCCCGATGTGGGATTAAAAATGTATCCCCCATGTGGTAGAGTATTATTTAGACTATACGTGCATAACACATTTGCTCATAACTTTGATTTCGGAAAAGTTATGAGGCTCGTAATATATCAAATCGAAGGACTTTTCGAGACGCTTTCGATACCATCAGAATTTACCTGATTCTCATTCGGGAATTTGGAAAAATACAGCCCGGAAAATACTGGTTTGCATTTTCTTAAGCGTATTGCTGTCATTTGATACCTTGAGCTCTTTTGCGCAGAAAATTTTGGCGGGAAAACCTCACTAGTTGAACTTATAAATTTAAAATATAATAGTACAGCTTAGAGAACAAACACCATGATATTGTTGTTTATTTTTTCCACTGTTATTCATATGTGCTTGATTGTTTTCTTGTTTTATATATCGTGTTATACTTTAACATTCTTTTAAAATTTGGGAACTTATCATACTCTAGTTCGCTGACGGGCATTCTATTTTCTTTGTTTTATTTTACTTTTGGAAATGTTGGTTATTTTCTTAGTCTTAAATTATACCGCAAGTGCACAGTCAATCGATTGTAATACTTGTAAGTCGATTCACAGAGAGGATGTGAATTCTAGTTAGTCTAAATAAATTAAATATTAAAATTTTGATTTAGAGAATTATACTAATGAAAAGAAAAATTAAAAGAAAGTAAATAGCAAAATAATTTAGATTCTAAAAAATAGAGAAAAGCCTAAAGTTTAGAATCATCTTGCCTTATCATGATGTTTTAAATAATAATCTTTCTTGTTCTTGATTTTCATCTTTAAATTAATTACCTATCAATTCTAAAATGCATAAAGCACACATCCTTCGCAATAAACCATCAATCTAATAGAAAGTATAATTCATACGATCATAGCATTACCTCATCAATCAACAAAGAGACCAGTAATAAATCTAAAGATTTAATTCTAATTAACTAGAAACTTAGTTAGATTTAACTTTCTACTCGGTAAACTCAATGTTCGTCAATCAAAGGCCTATTTTGCTTTATCAGTGACTCTAATATAACCCTAGATTAACTAGATCGAATATAAACAATAAAAATACGGACTTTACCTTCCCTAAATAACTTTCATGATCGTCAATCAATCATCAAATTTACTAGTTTATCGGCAACGCGACTTTTCCCTAAATAAGCCTCATGGTCGTCAATCACTCATTGATCTATCTAGTTTATCAGAATTGCATAAAACGAACCTATTTTCTATCATAAAGTATTCGTCATTAAAAATATAGAAAAATAATAGAACAATGAAAACATATACCAATCATAGATCAAGAATCATCCAACCCTAAATAGAAATTTACCTACTCTTGTTAAAAGAAGAAAAACAAATAATAAAAAGGGAATTCATTGCATAAAATAAAACTTACAAACTTTTGATCCTCTCAAACCCTTGACAGCTATAAAGAAAGAGAAGATAAAAAACCTTAAATAACAATACTGCAGTATATATAGGCTTTTTGGCCGATTACAAGATATGGAAATAAAACCTTCAGGCACACGTAAAATTTCATGCTCTAACTCAACCAATTGGCCGCGAATCGCCGGTCCAGGACAGAGTTTCTCCGGGTTATCAAGCCCGTTAGGATCTAACTTTGGTATGCTGACTTGATTCTCTGAGTTTATTTATTTGACTATCTGCTTGGTTTGTTGGCTCGATTTTTGTATCAGTTTCTTCATTAAATTGTTTACGTCCAATACACATAAGTTCGTCTTTTGTGTACTTTTACACTTGAGAACCTGTGATCTGCATTTATTCATAAAATATATCTCAAGTAGCATTAAATAGATAAAATAAGGCAAATACGGCTATAAAAATGTGCAATAAATTACACTAATCAATGTCCGTTGGTTGAATTTGAGACAGAAGACCAAGTTCGATACGAGGTTGAGCCGAGCGAGTAAGACAGTAACAACCTTTCCGCTCAAGCCTAGTTTTTGTGCATTCGCAGTATACCTTTGTTTAAGGCTACTCTTTTATTCTTAGTTTCATTGAAAATTTCGAACGTGTTCAATTGTTTATGTGGACTATGTAACAAGCGTCGTTGGACATTGTTTTATTGTTTTTGAATTCATGGATTTTTATAAATTGTCTATTTTCTTATCCATACATTTAGCATATTCATATCGGGAAGGTGTGTTTCTCGATATGAGTACGTTACGGGCCTTGTTTGCTCTCGCTTGTAGAGTGTTTTTGTCACCCTATTGAAATAGGAATACGCGCGCTTGTCAGGCGTATACAAATTCTCCCTGTCTCTGATAGGCTGGGGTTTATTGATTATGAGGATCCGAATCTCCGGCAGCCGCGGACTAAGCTACCGTTAATTACTCCTCGCCTTTGGAGTGAGAGAACTGTTCCCCTCCGAAAGACGGCCTGGACTTTGCGTCTGGCCTGAGATTCAGGGCAGATGATATATGGTTTTATCCGTCTACCTCTCCGAAGATGCCAAGTTGATTTATGGTACCGTGTATCGGAGGTTTAGACGGATGCGGCCGATGTAGCAGACTTCGTCAGATTCCCCCTTGCTAGAGGGGTTTTTGATTGTGGGGACGCTCTTCCCTGCAGGCGCAAGCCCCTGCAGTTAATTACGCTACCACATCGCGGTAGCCACTTTCTCCTTCTCCAGAATTTCACTTCGTGTCGTGTGTGTTTGTTTTTTTTGTGGTTGCCCGTGGATTGTATACGGAGACTGAGTAATGCCGTCGCCCGTAGGACGTGGATTAGTCCAAATCCGTATTTAATTAGATTTGGGTTTGGTGTTTTTAGTTTAAGGATGCATTAGTCGCGTTGCGGCTAAGATCAACTTAAACGTTCGTTAAGGATACGTTAGTCCTGTTTGAGACTAAGATCAACTTAACGGGGTGATCCATTTAATATATGGCCATCGGGACTCGTCGCCTCTCTGACGTCGTTGAAGGATTACAACGGCAGATGTCAGAGGAGTTCAGAGATGTACCCTTGAACCAAGGTTGATTTGGAGTTTTATAGTTCGTTTGATTGTTTAAGGATACGTTAGCCGTGTTTGGGGGCTAAGATCAACTTAAACGGGATCGTTTAGATCCGGCAAAAGAGTATTTGGAGGCTCTATTGTTTCAGTTTAGGGACGTAGTGGTCCATAGGTAGTTTAGGGACGTTTCGGTCCATGCTCCAGTTTAGGGACGTAGTGGTCCATGTTCCAGTTTAGGGACGTGGTGGTCCGATATTAGTTTAAGGACGTTTCGGTCCGACATTAGTTTAAGGACGTTTCGTTCCGACATTAGTTTAAGGACGTTCCGGTCCAATATTAGTTTAGGGACGTCTCGGTCCGATATTGATATGTGATTGTCGGGACCCGTCACCTCTCTGACGTCGTTGAAGGATTACAACGACATGTGTCAAAGGAGTTCAGAGATGTACCCTTGAACCAGTCGTAAATTGATTTAGGAGAGCATTTTTGCTCAGTCAATTTAGTTTGGGGACTTACGGCCATGATCGAGCTAAGTCCCATTGAGAATATTCAAGATTTTTCTTAATCTTTGGCCTATTAGGCCTGTGCTAGGGCTTTGCCCATATTTAATAATGCACTGCATTTTATTCTGGCCTGCTAGGCCTTTTTGATTTGGGCTCTGTCCCTTTCTTTATGATGCAGAGCATCTGTTTTGGTTTGGGCTCTTCCCCCCCTTTTTTTAAAGTAATGCATTGCATTTTATTAGACCCGTTAGGCCTTCTTTAATTGGGCTTGGCCCTTTTGTAAGCAGTACAGTGCATTTGTCTGGCGCTATGCGCTAAGTAATGAGCGCAAGCTCATATGATGATGACACGTGTCATGCTCTGGTGAGCGCAAGCGCAACAGCGCAATGCGCTGCGCTAGTGCGCTGCGCTGTTGCGCTGCTGACATGTGGCGCGCTCTGGTGAGCGCAAGCGCAACAGCGCAATGCGCTGCGCTGTTGCGCTGCTGACACGTGGCGTGCTCTGGTGAGTTGCGCCAACACAGGAGCGCAACAACGCTGTTCTTGCAAGTGCAGAGCACTGTTTTATCTTTTGATCGATTTTAAATCAAAGGAAAACAAGTTTTTCTTGTTTTCAAGGAACCAATGGTTCATAAGCAAGTGCAAAGCACTATTATTAGTTAGTTTTCCTTCTTATTGAAGATCGTTGATCTTGTTCTTAGATCAATGATCTGTTTTTAAAAGAATTTTCTCTTTTTCTGAAGGTTTTTACCTTTTTTTTTGTTCTTGAGGAATTCCTCAGAGTTCTCTTTTTTTTTCTTCTCAGAAAATGTTCATGCCTTTGAATTGAGGTTTGGGGTCTCTTTTATAGTGCCCATAAATTAGTTAAATTTGTTAAAAAGATCTTTCTCTGAGTGATTTGGGGAGTTTTCCCCACCGTTTGATCCAAAGGCCTCTGTTTTACAGAAGAAAATCTTCTTGTTTTAACAAGAACAGAAAAGATTTATTCTGTTTTGCGCAGTTCCCTTATCGCGTGACACGTGTTGCGCAGTGCAGTGCTTGCGTAACTGCGCAGACACGTGTCGCGCAGTGCAGCGCTTGCGCAGCTGCGCTTGCGCAACTGAACGTTGTTTCTTTTACTTTTAGTTTTTTAAAAGAGCCCTGCTCTGATTGGACGCACCGCCTTGGGCGTTGCGCTGTCGTATCAACTTCTGACACGTGGCGCGTTGCGCGCAGCGCACGGGATTTGAAGCGTTGCTTCAAAATTTAAATTTTTTTGAAATTCAAACAGAGCCTTGCTCTGATTGGGGAAACAAATGCCCCCCCACCGTTGCGCTCACGTGGCGCGCATGTGAGCGCAGCGGTGGTAAGATCCCAGCCTTTGGATCAACTGATAAGTTGAAGGGGCGCAGGCGCCTATAAATAGGACTCTTGGTCCTTAGAAAATTCTTACAACTTTCAAGAATTTTGATTCTCAGAGCCCTGCTCTTGCTTAAGAACTTCAAAGTTCAGAACTTAGAATCACTCTAGATAATTTAAATTAAATTAAATTTAATTAACAGAGCCTTGCTCTTATAGATCTTTGATCTAAAGAAAAACCCCTTTAGGGTTTCATCAACAGAGCCTTGCTCTCAAAAAAAACTTACAGATCTACAGAGATCTCGTCCATGGGTTTTAACCAATGAACGGAGCTTTGCTCTTGGATCAAATGTAGATCTTTTTAGATCTGAAAAATGAAAAAAAATTCATAAGTTTTCATGGATTTTTCAAGATTCCAAAATTTTAATTCTTTTAAGTGTGTAAAAAAAAAATTTGATGGATCTTTCCATTATTACCAAAGAGCTATGCTCTTTTGCGGAATCTTGTTTCCCTGAGACCAGAGTTTGACAAGTGTCACTCTGTAATAGAGCTTTGCTCTAAAAGAGGAGATTTTCTCCTTGTCTCCAGGGGTTTCCCATCAATGAGGATATTCTCTTGGGGATCTTTTCATGAATTGACAGTCTCATCTAATGATGGGATTGTCTTAATAAATGATGCACCGTCATCCAGATTTTGTGGGTCCCCCTTTGGTCCTCTACCCACTGCATCACAGTGTGGAGTAAGATTTTAAAATGCCAAGCGTTAGAACACTAACGGTTATTTTTGTCATTCCACAGGAAACATGTCTGACGACTTGTCTTTCCCCTTTGTTCGCTCGGAAGAAGGGTTCCCTCATTCGCCAGTGGACCAGGTGGCGTTCGCTCTTATTAAAGATCATGACCCCGAGTGCAAAAAACTCCACCTGTGGGGAAGGTGGTACAGCCAGATCATCCAGGGTCGCCGCAGTTTCAGTTTTGCCACACCGTCTGAACCCATAGCTCCAATCCCCTATGCGGACGAACCCCCGGCGAAGTATGCCGTGGAGGTTAAAAATTGGAATTCGAATGACCTCCTCCAACCCGCAATTGGTGCTATTCTCGTATAGCCGCCGCCGGCAATAGATATTTTAGGAAGGCGAATCTGTCAGGGTGAAGCACGCCCTTGGGGACAGGCCTATAATATTGGATTGGTGCCGCGACCGCCCGCCGGATACTTGCAGTGGGCCCGATACATCTTATCGGCGAAAAGGACTCATCTAATGAAGATTGGATTGTATTCGGCCATCTACGTCTCGCTCTTCGAGTATCCCTCTCCTCCAACGTGGTGGATCAAGGCCTTCATCGAATAATGGAAAATCCCAACCCACACTTTCTTGATGGCGGATAGGGAGGCCTCAATTTCTTTGGAGGAGTGTGCCGAGCTCTCGGGTTTACCGATGAGGGGGGAGCATTACGAGGAGTTGCTACCTCCTGATGAATACGTTTTTGTCACCAAGCCGCTGGTGTTTGACCTGACTCCGGAAAATGCCGTTCAGCATCAGTATCCGGGCCTAGTGAAGATGTTGGAGATCTATAAAGGACTCCATCTGGAATCGGGCGACCGGGGCGTCAGTTTCGCAGATTTTATTGCCCGCTTCATTCGCCCGGAGTTCTTATCAGAGCGGAGTGAGAAGTTCGCCCAGCTCGATGACCCTTTCGGTTTCGGCTTAGACCGCCGACCCGTATCGGAGGATGATCAAAGGGATTTTTATCTCCCCGGCGCTGCCATCGTCCCTTTCTCAGAAATCGCTGTCCCGGGAATGGATGAGGAGACCTTTTTTATTGAGTTCTTGGGCTTGTGGCTGTGCAGCTTTGCGCTCCCCATGCACCCGCGTCACATGTGGCCCTCCGTCTTTTACCCAGCGCATCGGATGGTGGCTGGTTTGCAGTTATCGGTAGGAATCACCGGGCTGGCCTACCTTTATAAAGGACTTAGCGTAGTGGCGGACGCTAGTGAGCCTGGGGTGCAGCCCGCTAACTTCCCGACGCACTATTTCACCTCCTGGATGGAAATGCACGTGTAAGGGGTGTTCGGTGTCCATAAGATTCCTCCGTTCTTTGAGAAGTGCAGACTCCCGAGAGTCATGCGGTTGGTCGGTGCTTCAATTGTGGTTGCACCCCCACGGGAGTCTAGGGGCTGCTCCTTCGTCCACATCTGGTCGGAGCGAAGATTTCCTTTGTGGATAAGGTTATAACCATAGGCTCAGAGACTACTAAGTCAGTAGTGCCACTGCGCGATGATTTCAAGGACGGGGCTTCCGTATTGAAGGCTCGGGAAATCCTCCACCTCTACTCCATTCGGCCGGGCTATCTAGTGTTTAGGCAGAATGAGACAGCACTTTTTATAAGGTACAATCTGCACCGTTTTGCTCAGCAATCGAGCTACAACCAAGGGATCCCGATGGAAGCTTTCTTGGAAAAGCCCGTGGTCAGCCGAGAGGGAATGAAGAATGCAATGCACCATTTCACACGGCTTAACACGGGTTCCTATTTCTTCATTAGTGAACCCAGCTGTGTCCCTAAGATGCTTAACACGTACGTGGCTTGGTATGCGCATGCGATGGGCCCAATTATCTTAACGGAGAAGCGTATACTGGTTGACCGTAGGGTGCACCTCCTGGCGGTGATCGCAAGGCCCCCTTGCAACCGAGGATCCCGGTCATTCCTCCGTTAAAAGATGCCGGAGTCGACCGACCACGCGTGTTGAGCCCCCCGCGTGGATTGCCGCTGTCTGCTACGGTGAATGCACCATAGGCGCCCCGTGTTCCCACGAAGACGGTTAATGTAATATCGCCAGAGTCCGGCGCAGGAGCGGATATCGGGACCCGCCGCCCCAAGGTGACTGCCAAGCGCAAATCAATTCCAGGTGCATCTAGAGCTGGCGGGCAAAAGAAGAAGAAGTCGATCCTTTCTCTCGACGCGATCCTCAATTTAGAGCCTGATGCCCCTCTTACCAAAGGAATAAGTGAATATGGCAGCAATAAGGGCTTCTTGGTAGACCCTGCAGACACCAATTTGGCGGCCGCTATTGCAGCTTCTGAGCGATCAGCAAGGCTCGAAGCGATGTTAAGAAAACTCGCGGAGTCAGGTGATCATTAGCCGCTTTCCTTATCATTTCATCGCATTTTTTTATCATTATTCTTGACTAATACGTTCCCCATTTTCAACAGGTGTCTCTACTGAAGAAGCTATTGCTGCCTCTTTGAAAACTTTCCAAGAGGAGGAGGAGAAACGTGCTCTAGCAGGCGTTGGTGCGTCCCACCCCCTTTTATTTTATAAGAAAAAAAAATTGT
Source organism: Agapanthus africanus (assembly GCA_030015575.1). Taxonomy (NCBI): domain Eukaryota; kingdom Viridiplantae; phylum Streptophyta; class Magnoliopsida; order Asparagales; family Amaryllidaceae; genus Agapanthus; species Agapanthus africanus. The sequence continues at coordinate 669,316,923 of CM057343.1, read as the reverse complement.
TATCTCTTCTGATGGTCAACCTAACCTTCTTTTTTTGTTTCTTTGTAGGAGCTATATCAGTTGATGCGGGGATCCTCCCCAAGCCTGTTACTGAAGTCCCGGTCTCGTCAGGGCTGCTGCAAGAGCCTCGACTTGACAAAACGACGAGGGATGCCTTGAAACAACTGGAGGCATCCCTACTCACGGACGAAGACGCCTCAATGAGAGAGGCTCTGGTGAGGTCCGTCTCAACGGCCCAGGAGGAGAGAAAGCGGCTGAGGCGCGAGGCGAAGGCGCGCCGGACTGCTTTGGTTATGGGAGCGGGCCCAAGCACTGTCCCTCGGGCAGATACTCCTTCCGGAGAGGCCCCTGTCGCCCTATCCACTGCTCTCCAACAAGTGGCGCGCGCCGTTCGAAGCCCAAATGATAAGTCCACTTCAGGTAACATTTCTTTCAGAATTTTTATTGTGAGAGTTATAATGCCGACGGTTCTTATATCTATTATTTTTCAGGGCCAAGTCCGACCGAGGGTGAGGTGGAGACCGTTGAACCCAGGGGAACAGAGGAGGCGGTGCCTGCCGAACTCGAGCCGACAGTGAGAAACATCGTTGAGGCCATGGAGCCTGATGCGGAGGTTGAGGGGCCTATAGCCGAGAAGGTCGTTGATGCTGAGCCTGAAGTGGCTGCAGATGAAACGATCATTACAACTGAGTCCGGGGTGATGGCGGACGAAGCACTTGAGGCTGGCGACCTCGTGGTGACGATAGATGAGCCGATGGAGACAACGGAGCCCGAGGAAGTAGCGGGTGAGATGGGTACGACTCTTGGGGAAGAGTCAGCCGCTTCTTTCCAAGAGTCCGGCAACGCTCCAATCATTGCCCTCCCCGTCTACGATCTTCTGCCGTCTACGGGTCGCGCGAGCACGACGACGGTCCCTATCGATTCGGGTGATGAGGTTACGGGTGGTGGCCTCATGTCGATGGAGGAGGGAATTGCCTCAGTTTCGGCTGGCAGCTCGTTGGGTAAACTTCGAGTTACCATCATTCCCCTTTTTTTTATATATATCTTGCGATCTTTTCTAACAAGTCTGTCTTTGTTTTTAACGCAGGCGCGGCCAGTGCCGATGCTTCATTGCTCGAAGGAGCACCGTCAACTACTGCTTTGGCGGTGGTCATCTCCCAGCCTTCCCTTGTGCCATCGCGGATGTTGGAAGGTATGGATTTACGACTCATGAGTTGATCTTTTAAACGTGTAGCTTATGTACTAACGTTATACCACTGTGTCCTTTCAGGAGTGCTCTTTGATCATCTATACCAAGTGTTGCTCCCACACTTCTCCTTCCCGTCCGAATTCGCTTCTCCTTCTAGTGGTGCCGGTGAGTATATTTTCATTTCGATGTCTTTCTTTTCCCCCTTTTTTTATAGGATTATTTCTAACTTTTCCTCTTCTTTATTGTAGTGCCACAAATCGAAGAAGGGGGTGCAAGGCCTGCCACGCCACCGGCCCTTCCGGCCTTACCGTCCGTTGCAGCTGGTATAGTAAATCTCCCCCTTTTTTTATGACCCTTCAACATCTCTTGAACCATCGTCTAACCATGTTTTGTTTTGCAGCTATCGTTCCGGCTCCAGTCCCTCTTGAGTCTCGCGTCCTTTCACCGGCAGGCCCTTTCTTGAAACGCCCATCTTCAAAGGGTGCCGTGATGAGTTTGGGTATACTGAGCGGGTATATCGAAGAGCTTAACGCGGACGCTCTCCCTTCTGCCACAGATTTCGCTGTGGAAGTTAACCCAATGTTGGCGACGCTCGTAAACTTTCACAACGAAGGCGTCGTCGAATCTTGGGTTAACCACTGCAGGGAGGTCGAGGCCTGCCTACATCGGCTGGAGTCGACGCGTCCTTCTCCTGAAGTTTTGGCCATAAGCACCCAACGGACAGCTTGGCTCGAGCAAAGCACTTCTTATTTCCGCCATTTGGAGCAAGAAGCAGCTTTACGGTTGAAGGAACGTCAAGAATCTTCAAGCGCAACTGCTCACCTATGCGCTGAAGTCAGGGCGAATGTTGCTGAGGTGAAAGTCGTCTTTGAAGGCCTTCTGGAGCGTATTTCTAATGGGCTGGCATTGAAGCGGAAGCTTGATGCCGCCGAGCGTGATGCCCGAGGCCGTGAAGCAGCTCAGCAGGTCGTTGAGGAACAGCTTGCATCCTTCATGCAGCAGCGGGCCCAGGTGGAGGCGGAGGTGGCTGCGGCTGTTACTCAGGAGGAAGCGCTGAAGGAAGTGCGAGAACAGCTTGTGAATTTATTAAAGACACTTCCTCCTCAGTAGCTATCCGTCCTTTTATCGTTTGTGCTTGTAGATAAAAGAACGTATATATATATATATATATTTATTTATTCTTTGACATAATGTATCCTGTATCCAATCAAGTTTATGAGTAAAAGATACACCTTTTTTTTGTAATGTGTCATTTTCTCCGTCTTTTCTTTCTTTCATTATCAGCATATCACCTTAGCGATCATAGTTGACGGATTATTAGAACGAGTATCCGGACTTTCTTAAGAAATAGCGATGGCTTAGGCCGCAGGTTCAGATCTGCTGCCTAAGACTTTTCAACTCTATGAGCCGTGAGGGTCTTATAAAGACTTTTCTCCCTACGGATCGAGAGGATCTCGTAGGTGGGTTTTCTCCTTAGGAATCTTGAGGATTCCTAAGTGTGGTTTTCTCTTATAAGTCGTAAGGATCCTATAAGAGAATTTTCCCTCTTACGAGTCGAGAGGACTCATAAGTGGTTGTTTCCCTCCTCGTCGAAATTCGACTTTGGAGAGTGAGACCCGTGAATAGTATGCAAGAGACCATTTTGGATTGACTTGCAGGGTCCCATTGTTCAGGAAGCAAGTTTTTTTTTGTCCCTGCTGCCTGAGGCTTCATTTGCATGTTGAGACGAATCGGGAATTTCCCGCGGAAATACTAGTTTCTCTGCGAGCCGACGCGAATCAGGAGGCTCTCGTCAAGGAGTGTTTGTATCCGTGAGTTAAGGATTTTGCTAGGGATTATTTGTTTCCCAAGCGCCAAGGATTATTTGTTTCCTTGGGGTTTGAAACGAGTCGAGAATTTCCCACGGAGGCACTGGTGGCTCTGCGAGTCGACGCGAATCAGGAGGCTCTCGTCAAGGAGTGTTTGTATCCGTGAGTCGAGGAGTTTGCTAGGGATTATTTGTTTCCCAAGCGCCAAGGATTATTTGTTTCCTTGGGGTTTGAAACGAGTCGAGAATTTCCCACGGAGGCACTGGTGGCTCTGCGAGTCGACGCGAATCAGGAGGCTCTCGTCAAGGAGTGTTTGTATCCGTGAGTCGAGGAATTTGCTGGGGATTATTTGTTTCCCAAGCGCCAAGGATTATTTGTTTCCTTGGGGTTTGAAACGAGTCGAGGATTTCCCACGGAGACGCTGGTGGCTCTGCGAGTCGATGCGAATCAGGAGGCTCTCGTCAAGGAGTGTTTGTATCCGTGAGTCGAGGAGTTTGCTAGGGATTATTTGTTTCCCAAGCGCCAAGGATTATTTGTTTCCTTGGGGTTTGAAATGAGTCGAGAATTTCCCACGGAGGCACTGGTGGCTCTGCGAGTCGACGCGAATCAGGAGGCTCTCGTCAAGGAGTGTTTGTATCCGTGAGTCAAGGAATTTGCTGAAGACACTGGTTTCTTCGGAGTTGGACTAAACCGTCTAGATTTGGCTTCGTCTTCTGGCGGAGCCTGTTGGGAAAGTATGGTTCCCTCTTTGTTTACGCCCTTGGATTGTATACAGGGATCGATGAGATCTTAACTGTAGGGCCAAGGTTTTATCATTTTTTTTGTTTTATCTCCGCGATGCTCTATTATTTCAGCTTTTATATCGCGAAGGTTGCGATTGCCCAATCATTTCGGCTATTTTTTCGCGGTGCCCAATCATTTCGGCTATTTACTTTATTCTTACTCGCTGTTTCTTATTGCGAGTTGCCCAATTATTTCGGCTTTTTATTTTTACTCGCTGCTTTTTATTGCGAGTTGCCCAATCATTTCGGCCATTTTGCATGCATACATTTTTACTTGCTGCTTTTTATTGCAAGTTGCCCCATCATTTCGGCTATTTCGTATGCATGTGCGGCCTACTGGCTTTTCGCCGTAAGCCGATTTCGGCATCAGCACCGCTACAACTGGGATATTACCAGGAGCGAATCATCATCCGCCTCTGTCGATGTCGAACAAAGGTGGCTTAGCGACCAGGGTTAGGGTCCTGTCGGCTAAGGCTTTTGACTTCATGAGCCGTAAGGGTTTCACGAAGTTATTTCTCCCTACAAGTCGTGAGGATCTAGTAGGTGTATTTTCTCCTCAGGACTCGTGAGGATTCCTAAGTGTTTGTTTTCTCTGTAAGTCGTAAGGATCCTGCAGGAGGGTTTTCTCCTTGTAAATCGAGAGGACTTACAAGGGTCGTGCGAATATATCCCCAGTCACGGCTGGATCTTGGTTAGGGAAATGTTTATTCGCGTCCGTGGATTGTATACAAGGGTCAGTATTGAGCCACTTGTAGGGCAATATCGGAAATTGTGGGGGTTGCTTAAGCACAGGTTTAGGTCTCTGTAACTTAAGACTTTCAAATCCTATGAGCCGTGAGGGTCCCATAAGAGAGTTCTCCTTACGAGTCGTGAGGATCTCGCAAGTGTATTTTCTCCTTAGGAATCGTGGGGATCCCCAAGTGTGTTGCTCCCTTGTGAGTCGTAAGGATCTCACGCGGGTGGTTTCTCCTTACAAGGTCAAGAGGACCCTATAAGTGTCCTTTAACGAGGTTGCGCCCTTTCAGGTTTTAACAAACACTCGCCGGTAGCCCTGCTGTTTTTACTCACGGAGCCCTTTTGGGTTTTCATCCGTGCCCATTTTGCTTACGGACATACCATTTTTTTTTATTCTTTTTATTTTTATATATTTTTTTTACGAGGTCGCGCCCTTTCGGGTTTTCACGAACACTCGCCAGTTGCCCTGCTGTTTTTACTCACGGAGCCCTTTCGGGTTTTCGTCCGTGCCCTTTTTATTTATGGACATACCGTTTTTTTTATTCTTTTTATTTTTATACATATTTTTTTTACGAGGTCGCGCCCTTTCGGGTTTTTACGAACACTCGCCGGTTGCCCTGCTGTTTTTACTCACGGAGCCCTTTCGGGTTTTCGTCCGTGCCCTTTTTGCTTATGGACATACCGTTTTTTTATTTTATTTTTATATGTTTTTTTTTATATCTCGTCAGCCTAAAGATGCTGCGGTAGTAGTTTAAAGACGTTTCGGTCTGCTATTAGTTTAAGGACATTTCGGTCCGGCGTTAGTTTAAGGACGTTTCGGTCCGGTGTTAGTTTAAGGACGTTTCGGTCCGTCGTTGAGAAGGCTGGGTACTGCTTATAGAGCTTGAGCTTAGGAAAACAGAGAGCGAACATAGTCGTCGTCATCTATCATTGACCTAGGCCGTAACTCATTAGGCATAGTATTTCTTTAGGAAGCGACCGTTTATCGGCCTGAAAGGCCTTTCACCGTGCATATCTATGAGTAGATAGGCCCCGCCCTGGTAGACCTTATCTATGACGTACGGGCCTTCATAGTTTGGCTCGAATTTTCCCCGCTTGGCGCGATTGGGGATTATAGGCCTTTTGACCTCTAGCACAAGCTCGCCTTGGCGGAATGTCCTCGGTCGGGTCAGTCTTTCATATGAGCGCGTCATCTTTGCTTTATAGGCCTCCAAATTTTGTTGCGCTATGAGCCGGGTTTCATCAAGGGCATCAAGCTCTTCAAGCCGAAGGTGAGCATTTTTTTCGTCCGTCAGCTCGTAGTGGACTGCCACTCGTAGAGAGAGTAACTCTATCTCGAGGGGTAGTACTGCTTCCGTCCCAAATACCAATGCGTACGGCGTTGTGTTCGTGGCCGTCTTGAACGTAGTTCGATATGCCCAAAGAGCCTCTTGCAGTCTCTCGTGCCAGTCTTTCTTATTTCGGGACACTGTTTTCTTCATGATCTTTGTCAGGGTCTTGTTGAAGGCTTCAGCTAGACCATTAGCTCGCGGATTATAAACCGAGGAATATCTCCAGTCTATATTGTGCTTTGCAAAGCGACTGATCTTATGGCTTCTGTAAGCTGGCCCGTTATCGGAGATGATCCGCCGCGGAGTTCCAAACCGATATATGACATGCGTCTTGAAAAAATGGAGGATATTCTCCGTCTTCACTTCCCTCAGTGGTACTGCTTCTGCCCATTTAGAGAAGTAGTCAGTTGTCGCCAGGATGAAACGATGTCCTCTAGACGATGTTGGTTCGATGGGGCCGACTATGTCAGTTCCCCACATCTCGAACGGCTAGCTAGCCACCGTTGGATGGAGTGGATTTGGATGCTGGTGGATGAAATCCCCATGAATTTGGCATGAGTGGCATTGCTTCGCATATTCGAGGCAGTCCTGAATCATCGTAGGCCAGTAGTAGCCCATCCGTTTTATCTTCAACTTCATCTTTGGGCCCGCTTGGTGAGAACCGCAGAGTCCGTCGTGAACTTCCTGAACGACTCTTTTCGCTTCGTCAGGTCCGAGGCATCTTAGCCATAGAGAATTAAACGACCTCTTGTACAGAGTATCGTTGACGAAGGCGAAAGACAGAGCTCGTTTCATGAGCTGATGTCTTGTGGACGCTTCTTCAGGCATTCGGTAGGACTTAAAGTAGTCTATGAAGACTTCTCTCCAATCCTCGGCCATTTCCGGGTCTTTTATTTGCAGAGTTGTCTGCTCGCTCGCTCTCTTTTCTTCGAATAATTCCGGAGATATTTCTGCTGGGGCAAGCACTCGACGGCTTTGTACCACGATTCTAACGTCATCGAGGTTCTCGTCAGTCAGCTCTTTAGCAAGTTTGGCCAACGCGTCTCCTTTGCTGTTTTCTGCGCGCGGTATGTTCTCGAAAGTATAGGAGGGAATTTGGGTCAACAGTTGTTGCACCTTTTCCCCGTACTTCACCAATTCTGGTTTGCATGTCTGGTAGTCGCCGTTTACTTGACTAACGACCAGTTGGGAATCTCCATATATGAGGAGATTTTCAATTCCCATGTCGATGGCGATCTCGAGGCCCGCTATCAGAGCTTCGTATTCGGCTTCATTGTTTGTCCTAGGCTCTGTTAAGGAGAAAGCGAAGCGCATTATCCCTCCTTGTGGAGTTACAAAGATGAGTCCTACCCCCGATTTGATTATAGGGGTACTTTGTTTGCGCTTCTTTACGGAAGATGCTCTATCGAAATAGAGCTCCCATCGGGTATCACCACCATCGATCGCATCAAACGCATGTTCGTCTGGAAGATCGCAATTTAGAGGAGAATCGGCGGGTATGGGATGCTCAGCGAGGAAGTCGGCGATGGCCTGGCCTTTCACTGCCTTGAGAGGTTGATATGTTATTGAAAACTCCATCAAGAGTAGGGCCCATTTAGCGAGTCGTCCCGTCAAAATGGCATTTGACATCAAGTATTTAAGGGGGTCCACCTTTGAAATGAGACGGACCTCATGCGCCAACGCATAGTGCCTAAGCTTTGTTATCGCGAAGATCAACGTCAGGCGGTGTTTTTCAATGGGGGAGTAGTTGCTTTCTGCCCCCAGTAGAACTCTACTTAAGTAGTAGAGTGCTCTTTCTTTCCCTTGATAGTTCTCTTGTGCCTATAATGCGCCTAAAGAACCTTCGAGGGCGGTTGTATAAAGAATGAGAGGCTTTCCCTTAACCGGAGCAGCCAACACTGGAGGGTTTTGCAGGTACTGCTTGATCTCGTCTAGTGCGCTTTGGCATTTTTGATCCCAAACGAACGGGTTTCCCTTCTTCATCGGGTGGCTATAGGGACGGCACTTGCCTGAAAGATTGGCTATAAATTGCCGTATGTATGCGAGCTTCCCTTGGAGAGATCGCAATTGTTTGAGAGTCCTTGGTGGAGGCATTTCCATGATCGCTTTGATCTTTGACGGATCTATTTCAATACCTCGGTGTCGAACAATGAATCCCAGGAATTTGCCTGAGGAGACTCCGAATGCACACTTGAGCGGGTTCATTTTCAAATTGTATTGTCGAAGGCGTTGAAATACGGTCTTCAGATGTTCGAGATGTTCCTCATATGATTTGCTTTTAACCACGAGATCGTCGATGTAACATTCGACGATTTTGTGTATAAGGTCATCGAAGATCTTCGTCATGGCCCTCTGATAAGTGGCGCCGGCATTCTTTAAACCGAAGGGCATCACCTTGTAGCAGAATATACCCAGAGGAGTCCTGAAGGCTGTGTGCTTCTGGTCTTCGGGATGCATCTTTATTTGATTATACCCTGATGAGCCATCCATGAAGGAGAAAACCTCGTGAGTAGACGTGTTGTCTATCATCAGTTCGGTGACTGGCACTGGGAAATCATCCTTCGGGCAAGCTTTATTGAGATCCCGAAAATCCACGCATATGCGCACAGTCCCATTTTTATTCATCACCGGGACAATGTTGGCGATCCGGTCCGGATATTGAACCTCCTGGATGAAGCCAGAGTCGATCAGCTTTTTGACTTCAGCATTGATACTCATTTCAAGCTCGAGCCGCATTCTTCTTGGTGCCTGTTTGACTGGCTTGATGTCCGGGGATATCGCCAATCTGTGTACAACAATTTCTGGATCTAATCCCGGCATTTCGGAATAGTTCCACGCGAAGCAATCTCTATGCTGCAGAAGCACGTCCTTTAACGCAGCTACCCTTTCTTCAGATAATAACTCGCTGATGAATGTCGGCCGTGGATCGTTTGCCTTCCCTAACTCAATCTTCTTGAGGTTATCTGCAGTGGTATGGATTCCATCTTCCAGCTCTTTTGGCGCTGGTGGGAATTCTGAGATTATCTCGTCGCTGCTGTTTTTGAAGCACCAAGGGAGCTCCTCTATGTCCTCGGGCTCTTCTTTTAATATTGTAATCATGTGACAGGTGCGAATTCACTTCCAATCCTAATGTGGAACCGGTTTTTCTTTCGTGGCCTTAGGCTCGTGCTTCTGTGGCGGCGTTACCTTCCAGTTGTCAGACAGAGCGAACTTGTCGAGCTGGTACTGATCTTCGACCCAATTCTTAAAGGTGAAGCAGTCTTTGAGTGGGTGCCCTATTACTCGATGATAAGAGCAATAGTTTGGGTCAGAGACTTCGCTTGCTTGTTCGGGGTGCTTGGACTCCGGCAGTGTGAGCATTTGATGTTTTAGCGCAAGCTCAAGAATCCTCCTCGTCTTATCCCGAGGAAAAGAGTATGCTCGACTCATTTTCTTCATGAGGGATAGATCAATAGCGCTCGCCTCCTGTTTGCGTGACTTCTTAGCCCCGCTTTGTTGCTGCTGAGCGTCTTTTTGGCCTTTCAATTTGTTTCCGCCTCTGCGTCGAGCCTTTTTTATAACAGGTTGGCAAGGGGCGGCACTTTCATCTTTGATGACCTGTTGAAGGAGGCGTTGCGTCTTGGCTTTCTCGTAGATGGTCGTCTCACGGTTGTGATCATCTCGGACTTTTTGACCAGCTTTCTTTATAAGTTTGTCCATTTGTTCCTCGAACGACGGACTGGGCTCCTTTGCATCTGGAATTTTCACTGGCTTAGGATTAGCGTCCTCCCATTGAGCATCCGCTTCTTCATCAAGGTCATACACGACGTAACAGCCCGGTAGTAACTCTCGTTTCTTTGACCGGATGTATCCAAGCCCTTTTGTTTCCATTCTCCCGTTAGGCAGTTTGCGTTGAGTCCCGGGAACATTCCAGACCTTGTCATAGAATTTGGCCTTTCTAATGGTCTGTTTGAAGGATATCCCCTGGCGTTTCAGCAGCTTCTTCAAACCCTCTGTATAATATCTGGAAAGACGGATAGGCTGAAGCCTGTCGAGCGTAGGATCCGCGCCATGCCAGATTTCTTTTTCCACCTTGGTTTCTTCAGAGCGGTAAAACAGAATTGCTTTCTCGCTCTCTCGCCTGGGAGGGATGTAGAATGTTTGTAGCTCTTCTACGTTGTAAATATTAAGTGCATCCAGTTCTTTATGGTGTTTAAACGGCACCATGGCGACTTGCAGACTTTGCTTTTCATCAGCGAACGTTCGTATTGAAGGTCGAGCAGAGAATACAGCATGGACTTCATCTTCCGAAAAGCTGCCAAAGATCAACGTAGGAGCTGATGGTCCCGGCTTGTTGTATTGGGGCGGACCCGAATAAACCATCTCCTCTTCCTCCTCGGTATCACTGCCGAAGACAGGGATGGTGGCGTTAGTTTTATCCTCCGGCTTATGACACTTCTCCGTATCTTTGAAATCCGGTAAGAAGTATTTGGCATCTTCGTATTTGCGGACCTCGTTCACAGAGAACGGGTTCAGTTCTTCCGTCACGGTATACTCAAAACCATCCTTAAAATACTTCATACACTGATGTTGTGTAGAAGGGATGATGTTGTACTCGTGTAACCATGGTCGGCCGAGCAAAGCATTGTAGCATGTCTTGGCGTCTATGACGTGGAACTTAATGTCCGTGACGAGTAGCCCGAAGCGTAGCATCAGTATCACAGATCCAAGAGTCTTTGACGATTGGGAGTCGAACCCGGAGATGGTGATCTTGTCCCGATCAAGGTGCTGGACGCTCATGCAGATTTCCTTCAACACCCGCACATTGAGTAGGTTAACAGACGATCCGTTATCGATCAAGATTTTGCCTATCTTTATATCATGGCAATATCCTGAGACATAGAGGGGGCGATTGTGTTCGCACGTCCCAAGGAGAAGGTCTTCGTCGCCGAAAGTGACATCGGCCGTGTGCACTTCCTCCAATTCATCCTTCATCTTTTCCTCGGCCAGGCATGCTTGGAATTGTTCCGGGTCTTGGAGCGCCTTAATCAACGAATCTCTCGCCTCTTTTGATAGCAAAAGGGCGTCAAGAATGCTGAGCTGTGAGGGCAGCTTCCTCAGATGTGCTAAGACGTTGTAATCCACCTTATTCTTCTTTGGTGGGTCTTTGGCAGCTAGCTCTTCCACCACTTGGTCATCTAAGACGATACCTTCAGTGGCCTTTTCCTTCCCTTTATCTTTTTTGTTCGAGGGTCCGAGGTTCTTTTCGGGCAGCGTGCGATTACGTAGCCGGATATTTTCGCAAACCTTCGGTTCTTCTTCTTTTCTTGAAGCGGACTCTTTAAAGAGAGGGGCAAGTTCTAGCTCTTCATCAGAATCACTCCCGAATGTGGGTACTTGTGTTCTACCGGTGTTAACCATGCAACAATCGCCAGCAGTTCTTTTAAGCCCTTCGGTCGTATTTCTTTGCTCTCGACGAGTTTTACGCTTTTCCCGCTTAAAGTGTTGTCGATGAGCAACATATCCTTGGCACCATCTATCGAAAGCTTTGCACTCTTGAGTGGGATGTGAAAGCTTTTGATGATATAAGCAATAGGAGGGGTGCGTTTCCATTCCACTAGTGACGTTTCCTTCAGAGGATGGTAGTTTCATGCCCATTGATATGGCCTTAGCAAACTTTTTCTTCATCTTGAATTGGCTTTTGTCGGTAGCGGAGGTGTTTAGCTCCAATGGGATCGTCTCAGCTCCTTCACCAAGTCGCTGGCGCTTGGCCCTTTCGAATACAGCCGCCTTGCGCTCCCGATCAGCTCTGCTTTTTAATCGAGCTTCGTTAAGGAATGCGTCAATTACTTCATCTGATGGCCCCAGAACTTTTGGTTCGGTATCTGCCCCCAGCGTTTTAGTGCCAGGAGTCTCCTCATCGTTCGCGATCGAATGGGAGATCATATGACAGATCGCCACATATTCCTCGGGTTCATCCGATGAACTTTCTCCCTCATTTTCTTCTTGAAAGACGTGATTGAAGAACTCTTGGAGCGTAATGGGAGTCCGTGCCTTTTGGTTGTATTCATCCAGCGCGTCAATTTGCTTTTATAAGTCTTTGTGCTTGTCGCCAGGCTTCACGGGCTTCTTTGACTTCTTCTTCTTCTTTTTCGAGGATTTTGACGGCTGGTTGCGAGTGCTTGAGCCACCACCATCGATCTTCGGAGTTGGACGTGGCTTCAACATCCTCTCAATGACCTGCGGTTCCAACGGGTTCTTCCACTTTATCGCTGGACATGTCTGAAGGTCGTTCAGCATCCTCTTTGTCTTGGCTGATAATACAACCTCCCAAGGAGCTTCTTCAACGACGGAGCATGTTGCCCCCGGCGTATTCGTCCCCTTAGAGGTGTGGGGTTGCGGAGGATTCACCTTCCATTTGTCAGATAACGCGAACTTGCCCTGTCGGTACTGGTTTTCAAGCTAATTTTTGAAAACGTAGCAATCTTCAATCGGATGGCCCAGTACTCGATGATAAGGACAGTAATTAGGCTCGTTGACGTCACTTGGTTGCAACGGACGTTTTGGATCCGGCAGATTTATAAGTCTGTTGCGCAACGCCAACTCGAATAACCTCCTCGTTTTATCGCGGGGAAAGGAATAAGGACGTCCCATCCTATCCTCAAGGGGTACGTACGGGCGCATATTATTTTGACGAGCAACCGGCTTCGAGTCGCTCGGTTGTTATTGAGCATTAGCGACGACAATCGCTTTTCCCTTCCCTTTATCACTTCGGGAGTCCAGCTTTGGAAGAGGAGGTTTATGGCCCATCTGATCCATCTGTGCTAGTTTGTCAATCAAGGCTTGGAAGGTAGTCGGCTTGAAGAACATCATAAATTGCGAGATGGTTGCTTGTGGATCGAGGGTTCCCACAAACATACCCACTGCGGGAGCTTCTTCAATGCGTTGCTCACACTTCGACCATAAGTTCCGCCATCGTATAGCGTACTGAACCCATGTCTCGCCGGGTTTTACCCTGGCGTTAATCAGTGCCGTCATCGGGGTACGTTCACTGGCGCTTGCGAAACGCTGAGTAAACAGTAACTCCATCCCCGCGAAGGTTTTGATAGAGTCGTTCGGGAGCTCAGAGTACCACTCGAACGCCGTATCTGATAAACTTCCAACAAACTGGCGAAGTAAAAGCTTGTCATCTCCACCGGTATTGCCGCAAAGTGCCCTGAACTGGGCAACATGCTGGTGAGGATTGCCCGCCCCCTTGTAGACATGGAACTTGGGAATCGTATAACCTGGCGGGTATTTGATTTGATCGTACCAACTCGGATATGGTCTCCCCGTTTTTACGACCTGACCGGCCACTTCGGTCGCATGATGAACCCGTATTTGCTGGGCGATGTATTCATCCAAATCAGCTTTGGAGATTGTATCTTCTTTAGCCGTGGACAGAACTGGTGGAGGATTCGACGTCTCTCCCCTATCGTCTTCAAGGATGATCGGGGGATCTTCAGCAGGTGGATCTTGTTGAATCATCATACCCACTATATCCTGGAACAGGAGGGCCATTTTCTTTATGTTGGCTGCCTGCTCCGCAGCTTCTTTATCCTTCTTCTCCAGTACGCGACGAAGGAATTCAGCGTCCGTTTCTTGTTCTTGACGCTCGTCGGAGGACGTTTCAGGGGTTTCTTTTGGCTCTGTAAGTGCGGCCATAGCGTTCATCATTTCTTGGAGCTTCTGCTGCTGCTCCTGAGCCTTGGTCACTGACCTCGTGTGCGGTCTATGACCTGTTGATATGCGGCTATCTTCTTCTCCCGATGCCATGTAAACCGTATAAACTGTTATGCCCCCTGACTTGGGGCGTTTAGGTTCACCATTTTTAACTTTTGCCGCTGACGTGGGAGTTTTCTCTGGCCTCCTTCTTTTGTGGGCCGTTGAGGTTGAAGGAACCGTTGAAGTGGGCATCCTAGCAGCTGCTGTCCCCCGCTGTTTAATGGGACGGTCCTCGTATTTTGCCTTTTTCTGGTGACGAGAGTGACCTGGGTCAATCACGGAGTCTTGAACCCTCCGCCAAACTTTATAAATTCTTGAGGACAGCCGTTGAGGGGGCTGTTCTTGCTTCGTTTCTGTAACTCTCTCCACAGGTGGAGGAGATCTTTTCAAGGTAGCAGTTGGAGAGTCCTTACGTACGCTCCTCAGCAGTTCAAAGTTGTTCCCAGTTGGAACAGCAGCGTTGACTTCCACCATTGGAGCAGGTGGAGTTAGCCCTGAGGGGGAGTTGCCCCCTGCCTTCCTCACTCGTTGCCAATGGCGACGTCGAGCACGGCGAGCCATTGGGATTGGCTCAGAGATTGAAACATCTTCTTTTTGCCCCCTGTCTGAATGAGGCGCCGCCGGTGTTAACCTCTTAAAGACCGAGGTTGTCTCTTGAGGAGTGATATTTAACCTGTCGAAGACAGATCCTCGGGCAGGGGCAGGAATCGTCAGTCTTGAAAAGACTCACTCTTTGACAGGGGAAACCGCCTTGACGACTTCTGGAGCAGCCGTTATTGCCTTCCTCGGGACAGCTAATTTAGAGTTCTGATTTAGCCTGGTGAAAACAGAGGCTGTCGGTTTGGTAGTAAGCGACCCGTTGACAGGGGCCGTCGTAGCAGTGAGCCGGTCGAAAACCGACTTTTTGTTCATTTCCGGTGCAGGTATTGGCGTAGGGAAGCTTGTAGGTGGGATCATGGTCCTGAAGAACAGACCAGTGGTGGCTTGGGTCACCTGGTCTACCGGCAGAGCGAGGAAGGAAGCCGCTTGGGGCCCATATGCTACACCTCCCGGTGAGGTGGAGCGTCAGTTGCAGTGGCATTTCGAGCAGTTGGTGCAGTTAAAGGCTATTGATTCTTGAGTTCTACGCCAGGCAAAAGACCAAATCTTAGTAATTTGAAATCCGAAGGCAACCATTTAACAAACCGCAATCGGTTCGCGAGGACGACACACGAAGTGTGGAGCGGAAAGAGGAAAAGGTCCCACCGGACGTGCCAGAATCTGTTCCCCTCCGAAAGACGGCCTGGACTTTGCGTCTGGCCTGAGATTCGGGGCAGATGCTATATGGTTTTATCCGTCTACCTCTCCGAAGATGCCAAGTTGATTTATGGCACCGTGTATCGGAGGTTTAGACGGATGCAGCCGATGTAGCAGACTTCGTCAGATTCCCCCTTGCTAGAGGGGTTTTTGATTGTGGGGACGCTCTTCCCTGCAGGCGCAAGCCCCTGCAGTTAATTACGCTACCGCATCGCGGTAGCCACTTTCTCCTTCTCCAGAATTTCACTTCGTGTCGTGTGTGTTTGTTTTGTTTGTGGTTGTCTGTGGATTGTATACGGAGACTGAGTAATGTCGTCGCCCGTAGGACGTGGATTAGTCCAAATCCGTATTTAATTAGATTTGGGTTTGGTATTTTTAGTTTAAGGATGCATTAGTCGCGTTGCGGCTAAGATCAACTTAAACGTTCGTTAAGGATACGTTAGTCCTGTTTGAGACTAAGATCAACTTAACGGGGTGATCCATTTAATATATGGCCGTCGGGACTCGTCGCCTCTCTGACGTCGTTGAAGGATTACAACGGCAGATGTCAGAGGAGTTCAGAGATGTACCCTTGAACTAAGGTTGACTTGGAGTTTTATAGTTCGTTTGAATGTTTAAGGATACGTTAGCCGTGTTTGGGGGCTAAGATCAACTTAAACGGGATCGTTTAGATCCGGCAAAAGAGTATTTGGAGGCTCTATTGTTCCAGTTTAGGGACGTAGTGGTCCATAGGTAGTTTTGGGACGTTTCGGTCCATGCTCCAGTTTAGGGACGTGGTGGTCCATGTTCCAGTTTAGGGACGTGGTGGTCCGATATTAGTTTAAGGACGTTTCGGTCCGACATTAGTTTAAGGACGTTTCGGTCCAACATTAATTTAAGGACGTTCCGGTCCAATATTAGTTTAGGGACGTCTCGGTCCGATATTGATATGTGATTGTTGGGACCCGTCACCTCTCTGACGTCGTTGAAGGATTACAACGACATGTGTCAAAGGAGTTCAGAGATGTACCCTTGAACCAGTCGTAAATTGATTTAGGAGAGCATTTTTGCTCAGTCAATTTAGTTTGGGGACTTACGGCCATGATCGAGCTAAGTCCCGTTGAGAATATTCAAGATTTTTCTTAATCTTTGGCCTATTAGGCCTGTGCTAGGGCTTTGCCCATATTTAATAATGCACTGCATTTTATTCTGGCCTGCTAGGCCTTTTTGATTTGGGCTCTGTCCCTTTATTTATGATGCAGAGCATCTGTTTTGGTTTGGGCTCTGCCCCCCTTTTTTTTAAAGTAATGCATTGCATTTTATTAGGCCCGTTAGGCCTTCTTTAATTGGGCTTGGCCCTTTTGTAAGCAGTACAGTGCATTTGTCTGGCGCTTTGCGCTAAGTAATGAGCGCAAGCTCATATGGTGATGACACGTGTCATGATCTGGTGAGTTGCGCCAACACAGGAGCGCAACAGCGCTGTTCTTGCAAGTGCAGAGCACTGTTTTATCTTTTGATCGATTTTAAATCAAAGGAAAACAAGTTTTTCTTGTTTTTAAGGAACCAATGGTTCATAAGCAAGTGCAAAGCACTATTATTAGTTAGTTTTCCTTCTTATTGAAGATCGTTGATCTTGTTCTTAGATCAATGATCTGTTTTTAAAAGAATTTTCTCTTTTTCTGAAGGTTTTTACCTTTTTTTTTGTTCTTGAGGAATTCCTCAGAGTTCTCTTTTTTTTTTCTTCTCAGAAAATGTTCATGCCTTTGAATTAAGGTCTGGGGTCTCTTTTATAGTGCCCATAAATTAGTTAAATTTGTTAAAAAGATCTTTCTCTGAGTGATTTGGGGAGTTTTCCCCACCGTTTGATCCAAAGGCCTCTGTTTTACAGAAGAAAATCTTCTTGTTTTAACAAGAACAGAAAAGATTTATTCTGTTTTGCGCAGTTCCCTTAGCGCGTGACACGTGTCGCGCAGCGCATCGCTTGCGCAGCTGCGCTTGCGCAACTGCGCAGACACGTGTCGCGCAGCTCAGCGCTTGCGCAGCTGTGCTTACGCAGCTGCGCTTGCGCAACTGAACGTTGTTTCTTTTACTTTTAGTTTTTTAAAAGAGCCCTGTTCTGATTGGACGCACCATCTTGGACGTTGCGCTGTCGTATCAACTTCTGACACGTGGCGCGTTGTGCGCAGCGCACGGGATTTGAAGCGTTGCTTCAAAATTTGAATTTTTTTGAAATTCAAACAGAGCCTTACTCTGATTGGGGAAACAAGAACCTCCGATTGACGGGCCAAACTGATTATGCGAACTCAATGTGCAGTGTGCGCGTGTTGGGTTTTGAAGGTGTTTTGGACGTATCAGGGACTTCGCAGAGTTTACGAGTGTGAAACGTGTGGGAAAAAGAGAGGCGGGGAGCTTCCTAAGGATGCGCGGTTGGCACGTGGGCACCAACGCGCCATGTGTGTGGCGCTTGGTTGGGAGCCAGCGGGCCACGTGCGTGTCGTGTGGCCGCTGGGCACCAGCAGGCCACATGAGCAACACGTGCCCGCTAGGCGCCTGCGGAAGAAGAGCTAAGCGCTTGGGCTTGGAGTTGAACTCCTGGACAGAAATTGGATGTGGATTTGGAGTTAAACCCCCAAAAGATTTTGATCTTGGATGGTGAAAAGAGATTCCTTTTCGTCCTCTTCGAGACTTGGACTTCCTTAAAATGGGTTCTTCTGAGATGAGTTCCTTCCTCTTTCTCTATTTTTGTTTGATCTTGGAGAAAGGGGGTGATGAAATTTAAAATCTCCCTTTTAGAGATTCGATAAGAGATTTGAGCTTCTATTCGAGAGTTTTATGGTGAAATACTATTTTTTGGGGGGAAAAGAAGAGTTAAACTCATGATTTAATTTTAAAAAGAGAAAAAAATTTAAAACCTTGAGAAAGGAGAAGGAGGCACGGTATTTTAGAAATTATGAGTGAATGAAAGTTTTTCTTGGTTTTCTGATCCTGTTTGCTTTTTATAGGTTACACAATTTACATATAGCCCCTTGGGCTTTTCCAAATGGCAATTGTGTCTCCCTATACCTTATGTGCTTATTTCTTTTTGCTCATAAAGTATGGTGTTTACAAAATTTTGGCCTTTTGCCCATTTTTCATACATTTATTTCTAAAAATTGCATTTAAACTAATTTATTGCTCCCTTTTGGGCATGGAGCCGACTCTTTCCATGCTCGTTCTTAACTTGGGCTCGGGCCCACTTGACTTGGGTTCGGACCCACTTGGCTTGGGGTTGAATTTTAATTCGATTTCGATTTGGTCAACCGGGATGTAATTTTTGACCCCAACATCACTCTCTGTCTTTTGGGAAGTAGGGCGGGACATAAAAGAACTGGCACGGTCACCAATTGGCATTGCAACTTCATGACTCTTGAATCCTACTATTTTTTTTAAAATATAACTAAATAGATTGGTTAAATCAAAAGTAAGGTGGGTGGACTAAACTCAAACTCATACAAAAGAGGTGTAAATTTATTCACACAATTATATGTAGATTCATCAATATTTCGTGAACCCTTTTTTCTTGGTTGTTCACCAACGTTAATATTTGTCATGTCCCGCTTTCCAAAAGACGGTAACAGATACATGACCAAACCTATGACGTACTTATACCGAGAAGGGTTTTTTCTTGAAATAAATACGTTAAGCGTCATAGTAAGCAATCTATAATATAAAAAGAATTTAGCAAAAGAATAAATCCAACCATAACCATTACATTTCAAGTTCCACAATATTCAAAATAACTAACAACGGGTCTGAAAATCAAATACTATGAAAATAGAAATAAAAAACCCCGAACAAATAGACATACTGAAAAAGTAAGGTATGATATACGGCTAGTAATTTGTCTGAGAAAACAACCGCAAATAGTACTCCTTGGTCGACTCAATCTTTCCTGTACCTAACCACCTGATGATCATTCCCAAAAGAAGAAAGAAATAATGGAATGTCCGTTAGCGATCCTATACTCGGTAAGTTCCTGATTTGAAATAGAATGTAAAAAGTATAACAAAAAGTATACAAGTGATAGAAAAGAATAGTAAGGTGAACGAGCATAATATATCAATTAAACATGGCAGTCTGTATTAGCATGGCAGTTCTACGGTTACATGTTTGTTGTAGTGCGATAGTGAAGATATGTGTGTATACGAGAGTAGTCCGTCAAACCCATGAACCAACAGCACGTAGAGTTAAGCTCCGTCACGGAACAACGGCACACGAGATTCATGTTAAGTAATTTTTAGTAGACTCTCGTGTCACGGTATACACTCACCACCAAACTACCCTTCTCCCCCCGCATATGTTAAGTTATAAAACTGACACAAGCCTTACACGAGTTCATGAATATGTTAGGGTGTTGCAAATTCATGTCGAGTTTATGTCAAATTCATGGAAATATGTATTCATGGATCGAGTCAAGTTCGTATCAGACATGCAATATATCTAATCAAATAGCTCATGTAGGTACAAATATAATAAGGAGGTCGCATGACATGAAATGAGACAAGTGCGATAGTCAAACATAAACCAGAAACAATATCGTACAAGAGTGCTGGAAACTACCTATTTTTCAAACTCATATGATTTTAGAAATAAAACAAGAAATGTAGTTCTAGGTGTTATACAGACATAGGTTCAAGTCTCGTCTAATTCCGACTACTGGTTTGGGAGTTAGACCCGTTTTCGTATCGCTGTGCAGAACAGATCATAATTAGTCCAGCATCGACAGACGTTTTAAAAACGCAGTTTGCGATATTTTCTGTCGAGATATTTTCTATCGATTTTCAGGTCTCGAAAAGAATTATGAACTTGTAAGCCTTTCAGTCTAGTTATCTAAACAACTTGAGTTTGCGTGATTTGGATCTCTAAAACTATAGTTACAGTTCTTTTAGTCTAGGGGTTTTAAGCAGATTTTTCATTATATTCTGGGCAACAAGAAGGAGTGACTTGCAGAGCATATATCGGGTTGATATACATATTTTTGAATCTCGGGTTATATAGAAAAATTATAGGGCTGTCAATTTGGCATTCATACATCTAATATTTATCAAAAGCCGAGTTTTGTAGCTCGAGTTATGTCATTTTAAAAAACAGTATGCAAATGATGGCAGATTCTGTTCAGATTCAACATATAATTTAAAAAGTGCATGGATTAATTCCGTCGGTTTTCAGGAAAACATTAAAACTAAGAAAATCTAGAAGTTTCGATCTAGTTGTTAAAAAAATATGGTTTCACTCTGTTTGGATATCTGAAAATAGAGTTAAGAATTTTTTAAAATAGACTTTGAAATCTGTTTTCAGAATTATCAAAAATCGCGACCATGAGAGCCGTAAAACTTAAATTAGATATCGAAATGTTTTAAAATTTTTATAGCACATTTAGAAAAATATATTATATCTTAACATAATTTTCTTGAAATTTCCAAAAGTCGAAATTAATTTCTAAAAAAAATATTGTAAGATCAAAGGTATTTAGGATCGTATTTGAAGATGACAAAACTACGAGATTTATTTGCAAATTCGTTTTCCTTTTATTTTAAAACCATATGAATCGTTCATGCTTTCCATAACTATAAACATTCAACCAAACTATCTAATAAAAATAATCACAATGTTACCAACCATAATAGACAAGTAATACAACTAGACACCTATACATTTTATACCAACGCTTTAATTTATAATAAAAACACTTTAATATGGGATTTACCGACATCATAAGGTTTGGCATGAATGATGCATGATAAAGAGGACAAGTTTCAATTAGTGTGAAGGAGAGGAGAGGACTTACTTGTATTAGCCGATATCGTCGCTGGGCTTGCCTATCCGTTGATAGTCTCGCGTTACTAGCGAGACTTTTTGAGAAAGCTTCTCAGCATTCTTCTTCGAGATCTTTAGGTAAAAAGGGAGAAAAGAGAGGATAAAAATTTGTGAGGAAGAAAAAGAAGGATGGGAGGAACAAATAAAGGTGGATGTAATGGTGCATTATATCTAATAAATTATGCATTCAAAGTTGGAGTTAAAAGAATTGAAAGGTCATTTGTAGATTATGAGATAAGTTTTTTTTTTAAAAAAAGATTGCAACAACAAGATTTCAATCCTCATTCAACCTCTGGATAACACCATGTCTCAACCAAGAAGATACAAGTACAATGATTAAAATTTTTGGAAATGAATGAGATTAAATAGTTTAAAAGATAAACGAAATAAATCATTTCCTTAATTTTTTTTAAATAAAACAAATTCTCTTTTTAAAATTTTCCTTTCAAAAAAAATCGAATAAATTCTTTTTATTCAAAAACAACAAAATAAATATTTCAAAACAATCTTTCAAAACCCTCTTTTTAACAAAACGAATCATTTAAAAACAAATTGAAACTTTTTATAAACAGTATAGCTAAAATAGGATCGTTACTGGACATTTTTTTTACTTAAATGGAGTTATTATATTTACTGGTAGGCTTCATTATCATTTAAAAGTATACTTAACTAGCTTGTGCCACAAACTATATCCCAAGAAAGTATATATATATGCATGATAGGATTATTCTTATCTCAATTGCAATGGAATCACAATAATCAAGGCCTTTATTTATTAGCATCATAATCCTCAGAAGACATAAATTAAGGAGCCTTTTTTTTCTGTTTCCATCCAGTTAGAAGCTAGTTATATGCACGTGCAAACTTGACAATGCAAACGATAAATGAGATAATTTGTTTGTATTTAGCTAAAAATTAATGCTTGCCTGTAGAACAAATTCTACTTGAAAATGTTTATAAAAGTCGCATAGGTAATTAGCTGGCTTGGGAGTTATAATTAACATAAGCAATGTTGGATAGAATTAATTTTACAAGAAGAAAATATTAAATTTTGATTTTTAAAATATTCACGAACCAAAATGGTTAGAGAATAACTTCTTGTTAGTTCTGTTTAGTCCACCCATAAAAAAACATGGCAATT
Source organism: Agapanthus africanus (assembly GCA_030015575.1). Taxonomy (NCBI): domain Eukaryota; kingdom Viridiplantae; phylum Streptophyta; class Magnoliopsida; order Asparagales; family Amaryllidaceae; genus Agapanthus; species Agapanthus africanus. The sequence continues at coordinate 669,295,063 of CM057343.1, read as the reverse complement.
GTTTCTTTCTATACTTATTATATAATATTTGATTAATCATTTTTTCTCTTTTTTCTTGGCTTATTAAAAAAATGTAAGTTACAAGATAATATATATTAATTGAGCTACTATTACATAAAATCTGACCTCACCGCTTTCAAACATATAGAAATCAATCTACATAAAACAATTAATTTTCAAAGCTTCAAAGATAATAGGAAAATATTTTTCTTGGAGAATCTAAAAGGAACATATCTGACCAAGAATTGATATGTGAAGCATCATGTTGACTGATCGAAACTTGCAACTTCTGAAACTATAAAATAAAAATGGATAGATTAAAGTACATATAAATCATTATTTTTATAACATGAAATTATAAAACAAACAACAATTTTTTGAATAATTTATTCACGAAATTTCTTGGATACAATAAAAAAAAACAGGACCACCTAAGAATTCGTCAATAAAGGTCTACACTGATTTCATCTGTAACTTCCTGAAACCAAATGAGAAATGAAAGAATAAAATCTAGATATTGGAGTGGAAATTCATTAGAAAAAACAAGAAAATATGTCCAAGTGTTCCATCCAAAAAAAATTCCAAAGTGTGTGTGTGTGTGTGTGTGTGTGTGTGTGTGAGAGAGAGAGAGAGAGAGAGAAAGATTATGAGAAATTAAAAAGGATTATAGGAGAATTGGTAAGATATATTTTTACAATATCAAAGTAATGAAAGCATTAAAAAAATCTTGGAGAATTTTTTGATGGAATTACTTTAAAAGTAATAAAACTTACAATTGTAGATTAGTTAGCCCCGTTGGATTCAATCGAAGCTCTGATTCCTGTAGACAAAAGAGAAATAAAAGGAAAAAGATAGTCATTAAATAGGAATATTTAAATAAAAAAATTATATATCCTAGGTGTTCTTTTTTGTTTTTTTTGGCAAATTGTAGAAGAATTAATAGGAAAAGGCTTTTATAGCAAATTATTCCTTTCGTTTTAGAAAAGAATTTTAATGCATGTGTTGATTGGCCTTTGGTATTTTAAAACAATGTCAAATTGCCAATTAATTTTGTGCATGCTTTAATTGTCTTTTAATTTTCAATTTGAATGCTCGGTTGCTCTTTGAAATTTCAAAATATACCATTTATATGCATTTAGTAGTTGCCTTTCTTAAATTCTGAGAAAAAAATTTGTTTATCGAACATGATACTAATTCTTAGAATTTTTTTTGGGTGTTTTGTATTCTAACTAATAAATGAAATAAATGGGAGACTACAAAAAAAATCAATTACTCTATATAATTATTTGTTTTTTATTTTTAAAATAAATGTATATGAAAACTAGAAACGATAGGTGTGACAATATCCTACACAATATCATCACTCTATATTATAATTAAATTCACTCCATTAAACTTTATTTATATGAAAATAATATGAGAAGTCAATTTACAAAATATGAGAGTGAAAATAAGAAAGTGACAACCAAATATTTTCTCTTTTAGGATACGTTAGAGTTCAGATAAATAAATAAACATACATGCAAAGATTAGATTAAATAGATAAGTAATTGTCATATATATTTCCTCCCATGACGGCGAAAATATACACCTTCCAAGATTTTTTTCAACGACCGACACCTATCGTCATTATCTTTATCATTTAAGATGTGGATACACAAAATTTCATGTGAGTATATCACTTTTTCACCGTTGATTTAATGGGTGCAAGATTAATGATCTATTGACAATAGAACTTTGTACATGGCTAATTCAAGCGGTGAAAAGGTTGTGGAATCACATGAAATTTGGTGTATCCATATCTTACATGATAAAAATGGTGATGATGGATGCCGATCATCAGAAAAAATCGTGGAGATTATAAATTTTTGATGCCACCTAACGAAAATGCTTCTGATGTTGCCTCTTTTCTTCATTGTTCTCTATGTGTGCGTGTGTGTGTGTTTAGGCTGTCTGGTAGATATGATTTAGAGATTCATGTATCGTTTGTTGCAAAAAATCTTCATTTTCTATGTTTGGTTAGCAACAAACCTGTTCGTTCGCCTCCAATCAGTGGTTGTCAATCACCGGAGTTGGAAATGGAAATAGGGTGCAAAACGCATCAAATTCTTACAACATTTGTTGCACTCATTTGATTGTAACAAGAGTTGCAACTTTGGAAATTGTGAGTATGGTAATTATTATGGGATTCCACGTAAGCTTTATATATGCTACATGTACAAATTTGCAACAAGTGTTGCATTTTCTTTAGTTTTTTATTTAATCAAACACAAAAAAATGTTTGGATTTAGAAATCCAATTGCAAAACTTGAATATAACCGAACAATGGATTTGGGCCATTTTTTTTTTGCAACAAATGCCACATATATGCAACATTTGCTGTACGAAGGCATTATGCAATTTTTTTTCCGTTGCAAACATACCCGTAACGATCACTAATAAATTTGCTTCATGACTGTGTTATGTTAAACTTACGTAACTGGGGCTATTCATATTCCACCATGTAAGATATAATATATTTTTCTAAACGTACAAATCTATATTAATCCTAGGAAACATAACTTAATGTGCATAAACATAAAAAATTCATAATAATAATAAAAATAAGCACATGATTCACTCTCTTTCAGTCTCATACACACATATATAAATATGCAAAAATACACATTTGTTATTCCCAAACAAGCACCGTGATAATGTAAATTATAAAATATCCTAGTAAATACAATAATTTACTTTTCTCCATGAAAACTTAATTTTGTCTTAAAAAATTTTTTACAAGTTAAATATTTGTGAAGTTTCTTTTTATGAACTTTAGTTTCTGCCAAAATTTGATTTGGATTTTACAAAAAAAAAATTGATTTGATTTTATATCACAAATTTGATTTCCGTGAAATTTAAAGAGCATGGGCATTTTTTTATTTCTCAATAAATGATTTTCTTTTGTTATAAAATTATTTTTATTATAAGATTTGAAAGATTTATTTTTAATCACAATTTTGATTTTCATAAAATTTAAATAACATATGCATAATTTATTTATCAATAAAAGATTTTGTTTTATTAAAAAAATTGATATAACATTATTTGATTCGATTTCCTAAATCAAGCAAAAGAGATCTCACCTGAAGCAAGTGTGGGGTTTTCTGAAAATCTAGCCCGACAATCAATCTCCCTCGTCTCCCAACTCGAAATCAATACATTGGCAATAGAAAAAAATTTGGAAACAAGATGATTGGATTCAAAATGGAATCTTGCTCAATTTGATCCTAGCTCAGGATTTGTAAACAAAAATAATTAAATAGTAAAGATATAATTTTCAAAATTATGATTATGAATTAAGAAGATATAATTAATTAGAAACTAAAAATATTTTTAAAAATTATGAATAGTTTTCTTACCGCGTTTCATACAAATAACAATAGAAATATAGAGTCTTGAAATGATTTTTTCCGAAATTATGAATTTTTTAAACCAGTTTAATAGGATTTCAATTTGAAGACCTCTCTTCCTTTACTATTAACACTAGAGATATAGTGTTCAGAAATATAAAAAAATGAAACAATTATGATTTTTTACCCATTAAAAATGAAATATAGCCAAAATTAATTAGTTCTGTGTTCTATATTGAAACGATCTAACTGCGTTGCAGACACCTTAATTCATATCATACCAACAAAAGCAATAATCTTGTATAGTATATACGTTTTTTTGCAATTCAGATGACACGGTGACAATGTAAATTATAAAATATCTCAATAATTTAGTTTCTTCTTAAAAAGTTATTTTTGTCTTTAAAACATTGTTACGAGTTAATGATTTATGAAATTTATTGTTATGCAACTTTAGTTTATGCCAAAATATGATTTGGATTTTATAAAAATAAAATTTGATTTGATTTTATAAAAAATGAATTGATTTTATGTCACAAATTTGATTTCCATAAAATTTAAATAGTATATGCATGATTTATTTATCAATAAACGATTTGTTACAAAAATATTGATATGACAAGATTTGATTTAATTTTTAATCATAAATTTAAGTTTTAAATATCATAAAAAACTCAAATAACATATGCATCATTTACTTCTATATCATATAAAACTCAAATAACATATGCATCATTTATTTCTCAATTGCTTTGATATATATATATATATATATATATATATTCACAAAATATAAATAGCATATAAAAATCAAATAGCATAAGCATTATTTATTTCTTAAAATTTTGATTTGATTTGATTGTATGAAGGGAGATCTGGATTTTGTATGACGGAAAAAAAAGACCAATTCACTTTCTCTATACTTGGATAACATGTGTTTTCTCTAAAAAAATTCTAACTGTGCATATTTTTTCACCCATAAGAAATTTTTATACCGAAAATGTGCCTCTTACGTTTTTAATTGACTAACCTAATTGTTCTCTTTTCTTCTTTATTCTTGAAGTAGAAAAGAAAAGTTAGATGTATATATTATTAGGGAAAAAACATTAAAAAAAAGATTGGAGCAAAAAATATCTAGAAAACAAAGAATGAAAGGATTTAGAGAAGAAAGGATTGAATGTTATTTTGGAAATTATATGCTACATAAACTAACAAAGTTTGATTTATAGAGTAAAATGCGTGTTTTACAAGTTAAGAAGGGATTCTCACTTTTTGACGGTTGCGTGTAGTTTAGACTTAAAAATAAACAGATTTAAACGATAGATGAAGTGGAGACAATCTAATTAATTTTGTGATTGATCCTTAAATGCGTAATATCTGCAAATGACTTATTATAGGGATCATTGGATGAGTCGAGACTATTCTTAAATCTTAATTAAATGAGAAAAAAATATAAGATATAAGTTCTACAACATAGAAATAAAAATAATTCCATAATTATAAATCTACATTACTGATAAATTTCTTTGAAATTCTTAAAATGTTGACATCCAAAAGATCCGGCTGTTGGGTGAGGCAAACACTGATGGATCTAAACCAAAATCCCCTTTAACGGATAACAGTTAGAACAAACGCAAAATCAAATAACACAAGAAGAGATTTAGGAAAAAGGGGAGAACATTTTGGTAGAACTTTATAGAAGAAAAAAAAGCCTTGCAGAAGATTTCAAAAAACCCCGCCTTATAGATCTCCAACGAGATCTTTTTCTTCTCTCTTGAAGTTCTCATTAATGGCGCCTTGATCTTTTATGGAGCCGTTGTTTCGTCTCTCTTAAATCTTATGATTAAGATTGCACACTTTAAATTTTAACCCTAATATCCTATTTATACCCTATTACAAATCCGATATATAATAAGAATACAAAAATTACCAAACAACCACCCAAAATAGAATATTCGAGATAAACTTGAATTCTGAACCGCACGATTAAACCGTCGACAGACTTCTTGAGCCGGTTCAAAACTTGTCGAGTTCTTTGTTTTTAAGAGATGGCTTAACTCTTTGTTGAGACAGCTCAGCCCATTGTTAAGACGGCTTATAAAGTGCCTGGAAATCATATTTTTCTCTAGATGTATGAAACGGCTTATGTCAAGCATGAGCCGGCTCAACGCCTGAAACTTGATGATATGTAGTCTTTATATATAAGACACCTTCACAAAACTCTCCATCTTGGCTTATATATCTTTATAACCATCTTAAAAATTTGTTACCCTCATCTTGTATCTTTTAGGATTGCTTTATAGTTCTCCATATTTCCTCTGCCGGTACAACTCCAAAGCTTGAAACTGCGAGCTGTCACAATTTTTCTTCAGAACCGCGAAACTAATTCTGTCACAATTTTCACCAGAACCGCGAAACTGATTTTGTCACAATTTTCACCAGAAGCGCGAAACTGTTGCGACCCTCCCACCGAGGTCGCATGCCTTCCTCATATTTGAGTACCTGACTAGAAACCCAAGCTGACTTGAAATTCTCCGTAGGAATAACCTTCGTTAGTATGTCCGTCGGATTCATCTTAGTATCGATTTTGATCAAATCGATCTCCTTTTCGGCCCACTCCCTTATCTTGTGATCTTCATGTCATTGTTCTTCGTTCGACTATGGTATACCTGATTTTCGCCAGGTGAATGGCGTTTTGACCGTCATAAAATAAAGGAACCGACCCCTTATCGAATCCAAACTCACCAACTAAACCTTTTAATTATAAGGCTTCCTTCGATACTTCCACTGCTACTATGTATTCTGCCTCCGTAGTTGATAGCGCCACAGTATCCTAAAGTGTTGATTTCCAACTGACTGGAGATTTTGCAACAGTATATACATAGCCCGTAGTTGATCTTTTTTTTTGTCCAAGTCACCAGCGTAATCCGCATCTACGTATTCTTACATCTGGCTCGATTTATCTTCTGACTTATGAAAGAGTAAACCGAGATCTTTAGTTCCTTTTAGATACCGAAGTATCGACTTTATAGCTTCCCAATGGAGTTTTTCTGGATTTGACATGTAACGGCTAACCCGACTTACCGTATAGAATATGTCTGGACGTGTGTATACCATAGCGTACATGAGCGATCCCACCGCACTCGCGTATGATACTCGAGATATCTTTTGCTATCCTCTGCTGATTTCGAATACTCTTTGGAGGATAGCTTGAAAGGACCGACGATAAGGGTACTCATCTATCTTAAGTCGGTCATGTTAAATCTCTCCAATACCTTCTCAATATACCTTCTTTGGGATAACCAAACCTTTCCAGTCTTCCTGTCTCGCAAAATATCCATCCCAAGAATTTTCTTTGCTTCACCTAAATCCTTCATATCAAATTATGCACTCAATGAAGCTTTGAGCGTCTTTATTTCCGTTATACTCTTAGCAGCAATCAATATGTCATCGACATATATGGGTAGATATATCGACGAGCCATCCTTAAGCTGCTTCGAGTACATGCGGCTGTCATATTCACATCGAGAGTAGTTGGTCTTTTTCATAAAAGAAGCGCTTGTATCACTGATTTGAAAACTGCTTCAACCAATATAGAGACCACTTGAATTCACATACGTGATCCTCCTTACCGGGCTCCACAAATCCTTTAGGTTGCCTCATGAAGATTGTCTCTTCCAACTCACTATGCAGAAAAGGCCATTTTCTCGTCCATTTGCTCCAACTCTAAATTCTGAAATACTACCTTTGTCAACAAAACTCGAATAATGTATACTTGACTGCAGGCGAGAAAATCTCGTTATAGTCAACCCCTCCTTTTAAGCAAAACCCTTCCCAACTAAGCTTGCCTCGTATTGCTCAAAATCGTTTTTCCTGAATACCCTGTCACGCCCCGCTTCCCAAAAGAGCGGTAATGGCACGTGAAAAGCCCGCGACGTATTTATTTAGATAACGTCATTTCTCAAAACAAATACTGTAACGCTTCGAAAATCGTTTAGGCAGGTTTTCGATAATCGGCAAAATAATCAGTCTTTTCCGTAAAAAGTCAAAATAAGTATTTTTCAATATAGACCTAGTTATACAAAATTTAGATAAAATATTGGTAAAATTTGGTCACTAAATTGTCACTTAAAATTTTCTAGTTATTTAAAAAAAATCCTTAATTAATTATTTTTAATATTATTTTAAGCTTTTAAAAATACATTAAATTAGTGATAAATACAATTTTAAATGGGTAAATTACACACTTAGAAACCATTATAAACTAAAATATAGTGTTAACAACAATTTTATCAAAACATTTCAAGTCTAGTTGTTTTATGGTTTAAAATGGTTTGAAAATGAATTAAAATGGGATTTTTTGTGTAAAAATTGATGTGAGAGCATTAAATGAGCTTGTGAATGACATTTTGTGTAGAATTTTCTACACAATTCCCTCTCCCTTGCTCTTCCACCTCTGGCCGAGAATTCCTGCAACAGACCCCATTTCCCCCTCCCCCCCCATTTTCTTGCTTCAAATTCATGCTAAAATCCACAAAAATCCACAAAATACACACTTTTCTTCACTAATTCAAACCTAAATCCTTTTCCACCTCTTCTCAAACCCTAATTTGTTTAAAACAAGGAGAAAAGAAGACATCTTTGGAGACTAAGTGCAAGAGGTTCACAACTTGTGAGGTATAAGTTCTAATCAAGTTGTTAAATTTGTAGTTTGTTTATGCTAAATTAGAAGTTTAAAGTGTTAATTTCATTGTAATGGTTTGTTTTGAAAATTCTAGTAAAGGTTTGGAATTTTAATTAGGGTTTGAAGTTTTGTAAGTGGGTTGTAAATTATGTTGTGGCCATCTAGTTGCTTGAATTGGATGGTTGTGCGATATTGCGATCGCTAAGTCGTTAATCCGCGAGGTTTGCATCGGAATTTTTACGCGAATGCTTACTAAGTTTTCTAAATTATTGGGAAGTGACTTAATTGTGATATCGTAACAATATTATTGGTATCTCCTACTACTTTTAGGGTGTGCGAATGCGGAATTTTGTTTAGTCGGGTTTTAATTTTGACGGTAGCCCCGAAACGACGTTTTTAGTTAAGCTTTTAGTGATTTTCGTGTGTTTTCCGCGCACCGAGTGCACGTTGTGCCTAACTTGTGGGCGTTAATCTTTTTATATTATGACTTGCGTCGTTCCATGATATTTAATCTTATGTCGTGTGTTATGCAATTTTAGGATCGGTTGCGGAAACATCGGACGCGGCGTGCAAAGGCAAAGCGGTGGTTGGATCAGATTAGCGAGGCATTCAGGTGAGTAGATGTATACATCTATGTGGAAATCGTCTGGATGGCGCGAGGCGCCCCATAGTTAGGATCAATTTATTACTTGCAACTATATACCTAGTTAGTTAGTTAACCATCTCATTCATTGCATACCCTTATAACTATCCGTCTGCTGGCATTGCATGGTTATCCATATACACATGTGTGATATCACCTCTTAGGACATGTACATAATTACCATTGGCTCATGTTGCACATGAAATATTCATGTGACACACACGCCTTTGGTAATTGCCATGCCATGAGCACTGTAGAACCTGTTTAGTTCAGTATTAACACTTGCATCATACATGATACATGGAATTGCATAGCATGTATATACCTTATATCATCATCATGCTTGTATAGTTTCCTAGTCACAAATCAATTGCATACCTTTGATATCATAAGCATTTATCATATACAACATGTTGGGTATTATGATTTTTCTTGAGAATTTCAGTATTGATGAGATTTCTGGATTTTGGGGAAAACCGCAAGAATTTAACAAAAGCTTATTATTACTGTTTTTAAAATAAAGTTGCGGTTTTCTCGTGATGTATGTGTCGTCCACCATGAGTTTTCATGTTTTCTGTTGGATTTCGAGACCCGATTCGAGAAATGGATGAACCGTCTCGGGTACATGGTGGGCCCGGTATGGTACCCCGGGGCAAGAAGATCGAGTTGTAGACGATGAGCCTGGCAGGGGAAGACTACCTACCAGTGATGTCTGGCGCGGCGGATAACCGGAGGATACCGACCGTTGTCGTGAGATTTGATGATATAGGCCGATCCGGACTGACGGAGCCCGATGTATTGAGACATTGATATAGTGAGACATTGAGACAGATATATTTCCATATTTGGTGTCGATGCTTGACACGGTTTTCAGATGATTTCATTGATGGTATTTTAGCTATTGCACAGATATTCTTTCTCTAGTTAAGAATGTGGAGCTTATAGTATTTTAAACACTTAAAGATTTCATATTGATGTTGCATACATGTGCATACATACTAGTAGCATTACATCATATCTAGACATGCATGTTGTGACGTATTTACGTGCATTCTTACGATAGCCTTATTAGATATTATTGTTTCCCCCAATCAGAGCAAAGCTCTGCTGGAAATTCAAAATTCAAAATTTTGAAGCAACGCTTCAAATCTCGGGCGCAACGCGCCACATGTCAGGTGCTGATACGTCAGCGCAGCGCCCAAGAAGGCGCGCCAATCAGAGCAAAGCTCTATTTTAAGAAAAATTAAAGGAAGCAGCGCTTCAGTTGCGCTGGCACTGCACTGCGCGACACGTGTCAGCGCAGATGCGCTTTGCGCTGCTCGACACGTGTCAGCGCAGATGCGCTAGCGCAGATGCGCTGCGCTACACGTGTCACGCGCTGGGGCATTTGCGCCAAACAGAATTAAGATTTTAAAGAAATTTTTCTGTTCTTGTTAAAACAAGAAGATTTTCTTCTGTAAAACAGAAGCTCTTGGATCAAAGATCCAACGGTGGGGAAAATTCCCCAAATCACTCAGAGAAAGATCTCTTTAACAAATTTAACTAATTTATGGGCACTATAAAAAGGACCCTAGACCTCAATTCAAAGGCATCAACATTTTCTAAAAAAAAAGAGAGAAAGAGAACTCTGAAGAACTCCTCAAGAACAAAAAGGTAAAAACCTTTAGAAGGAAGAGAAAGTTCTCTTATGAACAGATCATAAATCTAAAAACAAGATCAATGATCTTTAATATAAAAAAATATAATAAAATAGTGCTTTGCACTTTTTATGAACCTTTGGTTCTTGGAGATGAGAAAAACAAGAAAAACTTATCTTTTCTTTGATCTAAATTAGATCAAGAAATCAAATAGTGCTTTGCACTTCTGTTCTTGAATCTAAAAGATTCTTAGTGCTTTGCACTTCCAAACTGCGCTGTTGCATTCTTGGGAGAGCGCCACGTGTCAGCAGCGCAAGCGCAGCGCACTAGCGCAGCGCACTGCGCTTGCATGACACGTGTCGTCATCACAAGCGCTTGCGCTCTCTGATTGGCGCAAAGCGCCTGAAAATGCAATGCATTTACAGAAGGGTCAAGCCCAATTAAAAAGGGCCTAACAGGCCAAACTAAATGCAATGCATTATTTTAAAAAAAAGGCAGAGCCCAAATAAAAACAGATGCTGTGCATCATTTATAAAAGGGCAGAGCCCAAATAAAGGTCTAATAGACCAAACAAAAATGCCCTGCATTATTAAACAGGAGCAGAGCCCCAGTAAAGGTCTAATAGACCAAAAATAAATAAAATGTTGAACATTTTCAACTGGACTTAGCCCAATTCTGGCCGTAAGTCTTTAAATTAAATTGAACTGAGCACAAATGCTCTCTCTCAAATCAATTTACCTCCGGTTCGAGGGTACATCTCCGAACTCCTCTGACACTTCTCGTTGTAATCCTTCAACGACGTCAGAGAGGCGACGGGTCCCAACGACCACACATGGATATGGACTGCGGGGTCCTTAAACTCATGGACCGGAACGTCCTTAAACTAATGTTGGACCGGAACGTCCTTAAACTAATGTTGGACCGAAACGTCCTTAAACTAATGTCGGACCACCACGTCCCTAAACTGGAATATGGACCATCACGTCCCTAAACTGAAATGCGGACCACCATGTCTCTAAACTGGAAAATGGACCACTACGTCCCTAAACTGGAACAATAGGGCCTCCAAACGCTCTTTTGCCGGATCTAAACGGTCCCGTTTAAATTGATCTTAGCCCCAAACACGGCTAACGTATCCTTAAACATTCAAATGGACTATAAAACTCTAAATCAACTTTGGTTCAAGGGTACATCTCTGAACTCCTCTGACACTTATCGTTGTAATCCTTCAACGACGTCAGAGAGGTGATGAGTCCTGACGGCCATATATTAAATGGATCCAGACGATCCCGTTAAGTTGATCTTAGTCTCAAATCAGACCAACGTATCCTTAACGAACGTTTAAGTTGATCTTAGTCTCAAACGTGACTAATGCATCCTTAAACTAAAAAAACCAAACCCAAATCTAAGTAAATACGGATTTGGACTAATCCACGTCCTACGGGCGACGGCATTATTCAGTCTCCGTATACAATCCACGGGAAACCACAAACAAAACAAACACACACGGTACGAAGTGAAATTCTGGAGAAGGAGAAAGTTGTTACCGCGATGCGGTAGCGTAATTAACTGCAGGGGCTTACGCCTGCAGGGAAGAGCGTCCCCACAATCAAAAACCCCTCAAGCGAGGGGGAATCTGACAAAGTCTGCTACATCGGCCGCATCCGTCTAAACCTCCGATACACGGTGCCATAAATCAACTTGGTATCTTCGGAGAGGTGAACGGATAAAACCAAATAGCATCTGCCCCGAATCTCAGCGTCAGGACATCGTAGTCTTGTGCGCCGTCCTTCGGAGGGGAACAGATTCTGGCACGCCCGGTGGGACCTTTTCCTCTTTCCACTCCACACTTCGTGTGTCGTCTTTGCGAACCAATCGCGGTTTGTTAAATGGTTGCCTTTGGATTTCAAGTTACTAAGATTTGGTCTTTTGCCTGGCGCAGAACTCAAGATTCAATGGCCTCTAATTGCACCAACTGCTCGAAGTGCCACTGCAACGGACGCTCCACCTCCTCCGGTGGTGTGGCATATGGACCCCAAGCGGCTTCCTTCCTCGCTCTGCCGGTAGAACAGGTGACCCAGGCCACCACCGGCCTGTTTTTCGGGACCATGATCCCGCCTACAAGCTTCCCTATGCCAATACCTGCACCGGAAGTGAACAAGAAGTCGGTCTTCGACCGGCTCACTGCTACGATGACCCCTGTCAACGGGTCGCCCACTACCAAACCGACAGCCTCTGTTTTCACCAGGCTAAATCAGAACTCTAAATTGGTTGTCCCAAAGAAGGCAATAACTGCTGCTCCAGAAGTCGTCAAGGCGGCTTCCCTTGTCAAAGAGTCAGTCTTTTCAAGACTGACGATTCCTGCTCCTGCCTCTGCCCGAGGATCTGTCTTCGACAGGTTGAATATCATCCCTCAAAAGACAACCTCAATCTTTAAGAGATTAACACCAGCGGCGCCTCATTCAGACAGGGGGCAAAAAGAAGATGTCTCAATCTTCGAGCCAGTCCCAACGGCTCGTCATGCTCGACGTCGCCATTGGCAACAAGTGAGGAAGGCAGGGGGCAGTTCCCCCTCAGGGCTAACTCCACCGGCTCCAGTGGTGGAAATCAACGCTGCTGTTCCAACTGGGAACAGCTTTGAACTGCTAAGAAGGGTACGGAAGAATTCTCCAACCGCTACACTGAAAAGATCTCCTCCGCCTGCAGAGAGAGTTCCAGAAACAAAGCAAGAACAGCCCCCTCAACGGCTGTCCTCAAGAATTTATAAAGTTTGGAGGAGGGTTCAAGACTCCGTGATCGACACGGATCACTCCGTCAACGAAAGAAGATGAAGGTGCAAAAAGAAAAGGACCGTCCTATTAAACAACAGAGGACAACGATCACCAAGATGCCCACTGCAACGGCCCCCTCCACTTCAACGGCCCACAAAAGAAGAGGGCCGGAGAAAACCCCCGTGCCCGCGGCAAATGCCAAAGGTGGTGAGCCTAAACGCCCTAAGTCCGGGGGCATGATAGTTCATACAGTTTATGTGGCATCGAGAAAGGAGGATAGCCGCATATCAACAGGTCATAGACCACACACGAGGTCAGTGACCAAGGCTCAGGAGCAGCAACAAAAGCTCCAAGAAATGATGAACGCTATGGCCGCACTTACAGGGCCAAAAGAAAATCCTGAAACGTCCTCGGATGAACGTCGGGAGGTAGAAACCGACGCCGAATTCTTTCGTCGGATATTGGAGAAGAAGGACAAAGAGGCTGCTGAACAAGCAGCCAACATACAGCGTATGGGCCTCCTCTTCCAAGACATGATAGGGATGATGATACAACAAGGTCCTCCGGCTGAAGAGCCCCCGATCGTCCTTGGAGATGATAGGGGAGAGACATCAAATCCTCCACCAGCTCTGTCGACGGCTAAAGAGGATGCAATCTCCAAAGCTGATTTGGACGAGTACATCGCCCAACAAATACGGGTTCATCATGCGACCGAAGCAGCTGGCCAGGTCGTAAGAACAGGGCGTCCATATCCAAGTTGGTACGATCAAATCAAGTACCCACCCGGTTACACAATTCCCAAGTTCCATGTCTACAAGGGGACGGGCAATCCTCACCAACATGTTGCCCAGTTCAGGACACTCTGCGGCAACGCCGGCGGTGATAACAAGTTTTTACTTCGCCAGTTTGTTGGAAGTTTATCGGATACGGCGTTCGAGTGGTACTCTGTGCTCCCGAACGACTCCATAAAAACCTTCGCGGAAATGGAGCTATTGTTTACTCAGCGTTTTGCAAGCGCCAGTGAACGTACCCCGATGACAGCACTGATTAACGCCAGGGTAAAGCCAGGCAAGACGTGGGTTCAGTACGCTATACGATGGCGGAACTTATGGTCGAAATGCGAGCAGCGCATTGAAGAAGCTCCCGCGGTGGGTATGTTTGTAGGAACCCTTGATCCACAAGCAACCATCTCGCAATTTATGATGTTTTTCAAGCCGACTACCTTCCAGGCTTTGATTGACAAGCTAGCGCAGATGGATCAGATGGGCCATAAACCCTCTCTTCCAAAGCCGGACTCCCGAAACGACAAAGGGAAGGAAAAGCGATCGTCGCCGCTAATGCTCAACAACAACCGAGCAACTCGAAGCCAGTTGTGCGTCAAAATAATATGCGCCCGTACGTAGACCTTAAGGAGAGACTAGGGCGTCCTTACTCGTTTCCCCACGATAAAACAAGAAGGTTATTCGAACTGGTATTACACAACAGACTCATAAATCTGCCGAATCCGAAACGTCCGTTGCAACCAAGTGACGTCAACGAGCCCAACTACTGTCCTTATCATCGAGTACTAGGCCATCCGATCGAAGATTGCTACGTTTTCAAAAATTGGCTTGAAAACCAGTACCGACAGGGCAAGTTCGCGTTATCTGACAAATGGAAGGTGAATCCCCCGCAGCCCCACACCTCTAAGGGGACGAATACGCCGGGGGCAACATGCTCCGTCGTTGAAGAAGCTCCTTGGGAGGTTGTATTATCAGCCAAGACAAAGAGGATGCTGAACGACCTTCAGACATGTCCAGCGATTAGGTGGAAGAACCCGTTGTAACCGCAGGTCATTGAGAGGATGTTGAAACCACGTCCAACTCCAAAGACCGATGGTAGTGGCTCAAGCACTCACAACCAGCCGTCAAAATCCTCGAAGAAGAAGAAAAAGAAGTCAAAGAAGCCCGTGAAGCCTGGCGACAAGCGCACGGACCTGCAAAAACAAATTGACACGCTGGAGGAATACAACCAGAAGGCACGGACTCCCATTACATTCCAAGAGTTTCTCAACCACGTCTTTCAAGAGGAAGGTGAGGGAGAAAGTTTGTCAGATGAAGCTGAAGAATGCGTGGAGAGCTGTCATATGATTTCCCATTCGTTCACGAACGATGAGGAGACTTCTTGTACTGAAACGCTGGGGGCCGATACCGAATCAAAAACTCCAGTGCCATCAGATGAGATAATTGACGCATTCCTTAATGAGACTCGGTTGAAAAGTAAAGCTGATCGAGAACGCGAGACGGCTATATTTAAAAGGGCCAAGCGCCAGCGACTTGATGAAAGAGTTGAGATGATCCCGCTGGAGCAAAACACCCCCACTGCCGACAAAAGCCAATTCAAGATGAGGAAAAAGTTTGCTAAGGCCATATCAATGGGCATGAAGCTACCATCCTCTGAAGGAAACATCACCGGTGAAGTGGAAACGCACCCCTCCTATTGCTTATATCATCAGAAGATTTCGCACCACACACAAGAGTGCAAAGCTTTCGATAGGTGGTGGCAAGGATACGTTGCTCATCGACAACGCTTTAAGCGGGAAAAGCGTAAAACTCGTCGAGAGCAAAGAAATACGACCGGAGAGCTTAAAAGAACTACCGATGATTGTCGCGTGGTTAACACCGGCGGGTCACAAGTGCCTACATTCGGGAGCGATTCTGATGAGGAGCTGGAACTTGCCCCTCTCTTTAAAGAATCCACTTCGGGAAAAGAAGAAGAGCTGAAGGTCTACGAAAATATCCGGCTGCGGAATCGGACGCTGCCTGAAAAGAACCTCGGACCCTTGAACAGAAAAGATAAAGGGAAAGAAAAGGTCTCTAAAGATATCGTCTTAGATGACCAAGTGGTGGAAGAGCTAGCCGCAAAGGACCCGCCAAAGAAGAATAAGGTGGATTACAACGTCTTAGCACATCTGAGGAAACTACCCTCATAGCTCAGCATTCTTGACGCCCTTTTGCGATCAAAAGAGGCGAGAGATTCGTTAATTAAGGCACTCCAAGATCCGGAACAATTCCAAGCTATCCTGGCCGAGGAAAAGATGAAGGATGAATTGGAGGAAGTGCACACGGCCGATGTCACTTTCGGCGATGAGGACCTTCTCCTTGGGACGTGCGAGCACAATCGCCCTCTCTACGTCTCAGGATACTGTCACGACATAAAGATAGGCAAAATCCTGATTGACAATGGATCCTCCGTTAATCTCCTCAATGTGCGGGTGTTAAAAGAAATCTGCATGAGCGTCCAGCACCTTGCTCGTGACAAGATCACCATCTCCGGGTTTGACTCCCAGTCATCAAAAACTCTTGGGTCTGTGATACTGACGCTACGCTTCGGGCTACTCGTCACGGACGTTAAGTTCCACGTCATAGATGCCAAGACATGCTACAACGCTCTGCTCGGCCGACCATGGTTATACGAGTACAACATCATCCCTTCTACACAGCATCAGTGTATGAAATATTTTAGAGATGGTCTCGAGTATACCGTAACGGGAGAACTGAATCCGTTTTCCGTGAATGAAGTTCGCAAATATGAAGATGCCAAATACTTCTTGCCGAATTTTGAAGACACGGAAAGGTGTCGCAAGCCGGAGAATAAAACTAACGCTACCATCCCTGTCTTCGGCAGTGATACCGAGGAGGAAGAAGAGATAGTTTATTCGGGCCCGTCCCAATACACTAAGCCAGGACCATCTGCTCCTATATTGATCTTTGGCAGTGATTCAGAGGATGAAGTTCATGTTGTATTCTCTGCTCGGCCTTCGATACGTGCTTCCGCTGACGAAGAGCAAAGTCTACAAGTCGCCACGGTGCCGCTTAAACATTATAAAGAACTGGATGTCCTTGATACGTACAGTGTAGAAGAGCTGCGGACATTCTATATCCCTCCCAGACGAGAAGGCGAGAAGGCAATTCTATTCTACCGCTCTGAAGAAAACAGAGTGGAGAAAGAAATCTGGCACAGGACGGATCCTATGCTGGACAGACTTCAACCCATCCGTCTACCCAGATATTATACAGAAGGCTTGAAAAAGCTGCTGAAACGCCAGGGGATATCCTTCAAGCAGACCGTTCGAAAAGCCAAGTTCTATGACAAAGTCTGGAACGTTTCCGGGACTCAACGCAAACTGCCTAATGTGAGAATGGAGACAAAAGGACTTGGATACATCCTTTCAAAGAAACGAGAGCTACTAAACAGCTGCTATGTCATGTATGACTTCGATGAAGAAGCGGATGCTCAATGGGAGAACGCTAATCCCGAGACAGTAAAAGTTCCAAATGCAAAAGAGTCAAGTCCGTCGTTCGAACAACGAATGGACAAGCTTATAAGGGAAGCAGGTCAAAAAGTCCGGGACGACCATGACCGCGAAATGGCCATCTACGAGAAAGCCAGAACGCAACGTCTCCTTCAACAGGCCGTGAAAGATGAAAATGCCGCTCCTTATCAACCTGTTATAAAGAAGGCTCAGCGCAAAAGCAGAAATAAGTCGAAAGGCCAAAAAGGCGCTCAACAGCAACAAAGCAGGGCTAAGAAGCCACGCAAACGGGAGTCGAGCGTTATTGATCTATCCCTCATGAAGAAAATGAGTCGAGCATACTCTTTTCCTCGGGATAAGACGAAGAGGATACTTGAGCTTGCTCTAAAACATCATATGCTCACACTGCCGGAGTCCAAGCACCCCGAACAAGCAAGCGAAGTCTCTGGCCCAAACTATTGCTCTTACCATCGAGTAATAGGGCACCCGCTTGAAGACTGCTTCACCTTTAAGAATTGGGTCGAGGATCAGTACCAGCTCGGCAAGTTCGCTCTGTCTGACAACTGGAAGGTAACGCCGCCACAGAAGCACGAGCCCAAGGTCACGAAAGAAGAACCGGTTCCACATTGGGATTGGAAGCGAATTCGCACCTGTCACATGATTACAATATTAAAAGAAGAGGCTGATGACATGGATGACCTTCCCTGGTGCTTCGAAAACAGCAACGACGAGGTAATCTTAGAATTCCCACCAGCGCCGAAAGAGCTGGAAGATGGAATCCATACCACTGCAGATAACCTTAAGAAAATTGAGTTGGGATCGGCAAACGATCCGCGACCGATATTCATCAGCGAGCTGCTATCCGAAGAAAGGGTGGCTGCGTTAAAGGACGTGCTTCTACAGCATAGAGATTGCTTCGCGTGGAACTATTCCGAAATGCCGGGATTAGATCCAGAAATCGCTGTGCATAGATTGGCGATATCCCCGGACATCAAGCCAGTCAAACAGGCGCCGAGAAGAATGCGGCTTGAGCTTGAGATGAGCATCAATGCTAAGGTCAAGAAGCTGATCGACTCTGGCTTCATCCAGGAAGTTCAATACCCTGAATGGATCGCTAACATCGTCCCGGTAATGAAGAAAAACGGGACAGTGCGCATATGCGTAGACTTCCGGGATCTTAATAAAGCTTGCCCGAAGGACGATTTCCCAGTGCCAGTCACCGAACTGATGATAGACAATACGTCCACTCATGAAGTTTTCTCCTTCATGGACGGCTCATCGGGGTATAACCAGATAAAGATGCATCCCGAAGACCAGAAGCACACCGCCTTCAGGACCCCTCTAGGAATATTTTGTTACAAGGTGATGCCCTTCGGTTTGAAGAACGCCGGTGCCACTTACCAGAGGGCCATGACAAAGATCTTCGATGACCTTATACACGAAATCGTCGAATGCTATATTGACGATCTCGTGGTTAAAAGCAAATCATATGAGGAACATCTCGAGCATCTGAAGACCATATTTCAACGCCTTCGGCAATACAACTTGAAGATGAACCCTCTTAAGTGTGCATTCGGAGTTTCCTCGGGCAAATTCTTAGGATTCATCGTCCGACACCGGGGTATCGAAATAGATCCGTCCAAGATCAAGGCGATCATGGAAATGCCTCCGCCGAGGACTCTCAAACAGTTGCGGTCTCTCCAAGAAAATCTCGCATATATTCGGCGATTTATAGCCAACCTCTCTGGCAAGTGCCGCCCTTACAGTCACCTGATGAAGAAGGGAACTCCATTCGTCTAGGATCAAAAATGCCAAGGCGCGCTGGACGAAATTAAACAGTACCTGCAGAACCCGCCGGTGTTGGCTGCTCCGGTCAAGGGAAAACCCCTCATTCTTTATAAAACCGCCCTCGAAGGTTCCTTGGGCTCATTATGGGCACAAGAGAACGATCAAGGGAAAGAAAGAGCACTCTACTACTTAAGTCGAGTTCTGCTGGGGGCAGAAAGCAACTACTCCCCCATTGAAAAACACTGCCTGGCGTTGATCTTCGCGATAACAAAGCTCAGGCACTATGAGTTGGTGCATGAAGTCCGTCTCATTTCAAAGGTGGACCCCCTTAAATATTTGATGTCGAAGGCCATGTTGACGGGACGACTCGCTAAATAGGCCCTGCTCTTGATGGAGTTCTCGATAACATATCAACCTCTCAAGGCAGTGAAAGGCCAGGCCATCGCCGACTTCCTCGCTGAGCACCCGATACCTGCCGATTCTCTTCTGAATTGCGATTTGCCAGACGAACATGCGTTTGACGCGATCGACGGTGGTGATACCCAATGGGAACTTTATTTCGATGGAGCATCTTCCATGAAAAAACACAAACAAAGTACCCCTATAATCAAATCGGGGGTAGGCCTCATCTTCGTGACTCCACAAGGAGGGATAATGCGCTTCGCTTTCTCCTTAACAGAGCCGAGGACGAATAACGAAGCCGAATATGAAGCCTTGATAGCAGGTCTTGAGATCGCCATCGACATGGGAATTGAAAACCTACTTATATACGGAGATTCTCAACTGGTCGTTAGTCAAGTAAACGGCGACTACCAAACGTGCAAACCGGAATTGGTGAAGTACGGGGAAAAGGTGCAACAACTGTTGACCCAAATTCCCTCCTATACTTTGGAGAACATACCGCGCGCGGAAACAGCAAAGCAGACGCGCTGGCCAAACTTGCTAAAGAGCTGGCTGACGAGAACCTCGATGACGTCAGAATCATAGTACAAAGCCGTCGGGTGCTTGCCCCAGCAAAAATATCTCCGGAATCATCCGAAGAAAAAGGAGCGAGCGAGCAGACGACCTTGCAAGTAAAATATTGGGAAAATACCGAGGATTGGAGAGAAGTCTTCATAGATTACTTCAAGTCCCACCGAATGCCTGAAGAAGCGTCCACAAGACATCAGCTCATGAAACGAGCTCGGTCTTTCGCCTTCGTCAATGATACTCTGTACATGAGATCGTTTGATTCTCTGTGGTTGAGATGCTTGGTACCTGACGAAGCGAAAAGAGTCGTTCAGGAAGTTCACGACGGACTCTGTGGTTCTCACCAAGCGGGTCCAAAGATGAAGTTGAAGATAAAACGGATGGGCTACTACTAGCCCACGATGATCCAGGACTGCCTCGAATATGCGAAGCAATGCCATTCATGCCAAATCCATGGGGACTTCATCCACCAGCATCCAAATCCACTACATCCGACGGTGGCTAGCTGGCCATTTGAAATGTGGGGGACTGACATAGTCGGCCCCATCGAACCAGCATCGTCCCGGGGACATCGTTTCATCCTGGCGACGACTGATTCTCAAAATGGGCAGAAGCAGTACCGTTAAGAGAAGTTAAGACGGAAAATATCCTCCATTTCTTCAAGACGCATGTCATATATCGGTTTGGAACTCCGCGCCGGATCATCTCCGATAACGGGCCAGCCTACAGAAGCCACAAGATCAGCCGCTTCGCGCAACAGCATAACATAGACTGGAGATATTCCTCAGTTTATAATCCGCGAGCTAACGGTCGAGCTGAGGCCTTCAACAAGACCTTGACGAAGATCATAAAGAAAACGGTGTCCCGAAATAAGAGAGACTGGCACGAGAGACTGCAAGAGGCTCTTTGGGCATATCGAACTACGTTCAAGACGGTCACGAACACAACGCCGTACGCGTTGGTATTTGGGACAGAAGCAGTGCTCCCCTTCGAGATAGAGTTACCCTCTCTACAAGTGGCAGTCCACTACGAGCTAACGGACGAAGAAAATGCTCACCTTCGGCTTGAGGAGCTTGACGTCCTTGATGAAACCCGGCTCATAGAGCAACAAAATCTAGAAGCTTACAAAGCAAAGATGACGCGCTCATATGAAAGATTAACCCGATCGAGGACATTCCGCCAAGGCGAACTCGTGCTAGTGGTCAAAAGGCCTATGATCCCCAATCGCGCCAAGCGGGGAAAATTCGAGCCAAACTATGAAGGCCCGTACATCATAGACAAGGTCTACCAAGGTGGAGCCTATCTACTCATGGACATGCACGGTGAAAGGCCTTACAGACCAATAAATGGTCGATTCCTAAAGAAATACTATGCTTAATGAGCCACAACTTAGGTCAATGGTAGATGACGACGACTATGTCCGCTCGCTATCTTCCTAAGCTCAAACTCTATCAGCAGTAACCAGCCTTCTCAAAGTTGGACCGAAATGTCCTTAAACTAATAGCAGACCGAAACGTCTTTAAACTACTACCGCAACATCTTCTAGGCTGACGAGATATAAAAACAAAAAAATATATATATAAAAAAAAGAATTAAAAAAAACGGTATGTCCATAAGCAAAAAAGGGCACGGATGAAAAACCGAAAGGGCTCCGTGAGTAAAACCAGCAGGGCTACCGGCGAGTGTTCGTGAAAACCCGAAAGGGCGCGGCCTTGTAAAAAAAAAGAGAGAAGAAAATAAAAAGAATAAAAAAAAAGGGTATGTCCATAAGCAAAATGGGCACGGATGAAAAACCGAAAGGGCTCCGTGAGTAAAAACAGCAGGACTACCGGCGAGTGTCTGTGAAAACCTGAAAGGGCGCAACCTCGTTAAAGGACACTTATAGGGCCCTCTCGACCTTGTAAGGAGAAATTGCCCGCGTGAGATCCTTACGACTCACAAGGGATCAGCACACTTAGGGATCCCCACGATTCCTAAGGAGAAAATACACTTGCGAGATCCTCACGACTCGTAAGGAGAACTCTCTTATGGGACCCTCACGGCTCATAAGATTTGAAAGTCTTAAGTCACAGAGACATAAACCTGTGCTTAAGAAACCCCCACAACCTTCGATTTATGCCCTACAAATGGTTCAATACTTACCCTTGTATACAATCCACGGGCGCGAATAAACATTTCCCTAATCAAGTCTCATCCGAGACTGGGGATATGTTCGCATGATGAACAACCCTTATAAGTCCTCTCGACTTACAAGGAGAAAACCCTCTGGTAGGATCCTTACGACTTACAGAGGAACATACGCTTAGGAATCCTCACGATTCCTAAGGAGAAAATACACCTACAAGATCCTCACGACTTGTAGGGAGAAATACCTTTGTGAGACCCTTACGGCTCATGAAGTTAAAAGCCTTAGACGACAGGACCCTAACCCTGGTCGTTAAGCTACCTTTGTTCAACATCGACGGAGGCAGATGATGATTCGCTCTTGGCAATATCCCAGTTGTAGCAGTGCTGATGCCGAAATCAGTGTTTAATTTCAGGTTTACGGCGAAAGCCAATAGGCCGCACATCCATACGAAATAGCCGAAATGATTGGGCAACTCGCAATAAAAAGCAGCAAGTAAAAATGTATGCGTGCAAAATAGCCGAAATGATTGGGCAACTCGCAATAAAAAGCAGCGAGTAAAAATAAAAAAAAATATAGCCGAAATGATTGGGCAACTCGCAATAAAAAGCAGCGAGTAAAAACAAAATAAATAGCCGAAATGATTGGGCACCGCGAAAAATAGCCGAAATGATTGGGCAATCGCGACCTTCGTGATATAAAAGCTGAAATGATAGAGAATCGTGGAAATAAAACAAAAAAAATGATGATAAAACTTTGGCCCTACAGTTAAGATCACATCGATCCCTGTATACAATCCAAGGGCGTAAACAAAGAGGGAACCATACTTTCCCAACAGGCTCCGCCAGAAGACGAAGCCAAATCTCGACGGTTCAGTCAAATTCCGAAGAAACCAATGTCTTCAGCAAACTCCTCGACTCACGGATACAAACACTCCTTGACGAGAGCCTCCTGATCCGCGTCGACTCGCAGAGCCACCAGTGCCTCCGTGGGAAATCCTCGACTCGTTTCAAACCCCAAGGAAACAAATAATCCTTGGCGCTTGGGAAACAAATAATCCCTAGCAAACTCCTCGACTCACGGATACAAACACTCCTTGACGAGAGCCTCCTGATCCGCGTCGACTCGCAGAGCCACCAGTGCCTCCGTGGGAAATCCTCGACTCGTTTCAAACCCCAAGGAAACAAATAATCCTTGGCGCTTGGGAAATAAATAATCCCTAGCAAACTCCTCGACTCACGGATACAAACACTCCTTGACGAGAGCCTCCTAATCCGCGTCGACTCGCAGAGCCACCAGTGCCTTCGTGGGAAATCCTCGACTCGTTTCAGACCCCAAGGAAACAAATAATCCTTGGCTCTTGGGAAACAAATAATCCCTAGCAAACTCCTTGACTCACGGATACAAACACTCCTTGACGAGAGCCTCCTGATCCGCGTCGACTCGCAGAGCCACCAGTGCCTCCGTGGGAAATCCTCGACTCGTTTCAAACCCTAAGGAAACAAATAATCCTTGGCGCTTGGGAAACAAATAATCCCTAGCAAACTCCTCGACTCACGGATACAAACACTCCTTGACGAGAGCCTCCTGATCCGCGTCGACTCGCAGAGCCACCAGCGCCTCCGTGGGAAATCCTTGACTCGTTTCAAACCCCAAGGAAACAAATAATCCTTGGCGCTTGGGAAACAAATAATCCCTAGCAAACTCCTAGACTCACAGATACAAACACTCCTTGACGAGAGCCTCCTGATCCACGTCGACTCGCAGAGCCACCAGTGCCTCCGTGGGAAATCCTCGACTCGTTTCAAACCCCAGGGAAACAAATAATCATTGGCGCTTGGGAAACAAATAATCCCTAGCAAACTCCTCGACTCACGGATACAAACACTCCTTGACGAGAGCCTCCTGATCCGCGTCGACTCGCAGAGCCACCAGTGCCTCCGTGGGAAATCCTCGACTCGTTTCAGATCCCAAGGAAACAAATAATCCTTGGCTCTTGGGAAACAAATAATCCCTAGCAAACTCCTTGACTCACGGATACAAACACTCCTTGACGAGAGCCTCCTGATCCGCGTCGACTCGCAGAGCCACCAGTGCCTCCGTGGGAAATCCTCGACTCGTTTCAAACCCTAAGGAAACAAATAATCCTTGGCGCTTGGGAAACAAATAATCCCTAGCAAACTTCTCGACTCACGGATACAAACACTCCTTGACGAGAGCCTCCTGATCCACGTCGACTCGCAGAGCCACCAGCGCTTCCGTGGGAAATCCTCGACTCGTTTCAAACCCCAAGGAAACAAATAATCCTTGGCGCTTGGGAAACAAATAATCCCCAGCAAACTCCTTGACTCACGGATACAAACACTCCTTGACGAGAGCCTCCTGATCCGCGTCGACCCGCAGAGCCACCAGTGCCTCCGTGGGAAATCCTCGACTCGTTTCAAACCCCAAGGAAACAAATAACCCTTGGCGCTTGGGAAACAAATAATCCCTAGCAAACTCCTCGACTCACGGATACAAACACTCCTTAACGAGAGCCTCCTGATTCGCGTCGGCTCGCAGAGAAACCAGTGTCTCCGCGGGAAATTCCCGATTCGTCTCAACTTGCAAATGAAGCCTCAGGCAGCAGGGACTAAAAAACTTGCTTCCTGAACGATGGGACCCTGCAAGTCGATCCGAAAAGGTCTCTTACATACTATTCACGGGTCTCACTCTCCAAAGTCAAATCTCGACAAGGAGAGAAACAACCGCTTACGAGCCCTCCCGACTCGTAAGAGGGAAAAATTCTCTTATAGGATCCTTACGACTTATAAGAGAAAATCACACTTAGGAATCCTCACGATTCCTAAGGAGAAAAACCCACCTACGAGATCCTCTCGATCCGTAGGGAGAAAAATCTCTACGAGACCCTCACGGCTCATAGAGTTGAAAAGTCTTAGGCAGCAGATCTGAACCTGCGGCCTAAGCCATCGCTATTTCTTAAGAAAGTCAAGACGCGTGCTCTATTATCTGTTGACCATGTTTACTCAGGTGGCGTGCTGATAATAAAAGAAAGAAAAGGCAGAGAAATGACACAAGACATTACAGAAAATGTGTATCTTTTATTCATAAACTTGATTGAGTACAGGATACATTATGCTAAAGGATGAAAAATATATATATACATTTTTTATTTATAAGTACAAACGATACAAGGAGAGTTACTGAGAAGGAAGCGTTCTGCATAGCTCTAGCAATTGTTCGCGCACTTCCTTCCCCACTTTCTCCTGATTGGCCACCACTGCCAACTCCGCCTCCACTTGGGCTCGTTGCTGCGCGACAGATGCAAGCTGATCCCTGACGGCCTGATGAGCAGCTTCACGGCCTGGAGTGTCATGCTCGGCGACATCAAGTGCCCGCTTCAGTTTCAGCCCATTTGAGATGCGCTCCAGAAGGCCTTCGAAGACGGCCTTTACCTCAGCGGCGTTCGCCTCAACTTCAGCATGCAGGCGAGCAGTTTCGCTTGAAGATTCTTGGCACTCCTTCAGCCTCAAAGCTGCTTCTTGTTCCAAATGACGGAAATGAGAAGCGCTTTGCTCGAGCCATGCTCCCTGTTGAGTGCTCACGGCCAAAGTCTCGGGGGATAAACGCATTGACTCCAGCTGATGAAGGCGAGCCTCAATCTCCCGACAATGGTTAACCCAAGAGGCGACAATGCCCTCGTTATGGAAGGTGGCAAATATCACCAACATCGGGTTAACCGTCGTAGCGAAGTCCTCAGCAAATGTAGGAGTCTCGACGTCGAGTTCCTCGATGTAGTCGCTCAACATGCGCAGACTATTCGCCGCACCTTTTGAGGAAGGACGTCTCTGGGAAGGGCCGCCCGGTATTGTAATATGAGACTCAAAAGGCACCGAGACTGGAACGACGGCTGAAAAAGACAAAATGCGATTAGATGATGATTCAATAGATATGGAAAAAGTCATTGATAAGATAGTTTGCTATACCGGTTGAAGCATGTGGCAAGGCCGGAAGGGCCGGTGGCGCAACCGATCTTTCTTCTCCCCCTTCGATTTGTAACACTGCAGTCAGGATAAGAGAGAGTTAGAAATAATTCTACCATTAAAAAACAAAGATATCAATCGGGAACGGTACTCACCAACGCTACCAGAGGGAGAGGCGAATTCGGATGGGAAAGAGAAGTGTGGGAGCAACACTTGATAGAGATGGTCAAAAAGCACTCCTGAAAGACACAACAGTGTGACTTTAGTACACAAATTATGCGTCTGGAAGATAAGATTAATAAATTGCAAACCCATACCTTCCAACATCTTCGAGGGTATGAGAGAGGGTTGAGAGGTGACCACCGCCAAGGCAATCGTTGAAGGCGCTCCCTCGAGCAGTGGGGTATCGGCACTGGCTGCACCTGCGTTACGAAAAGGTGAACTTGTCAGAAAGGATTGTGAGGTAAAGAAAGACAAAAACCTAGGATTTACTTGATGAGCTACCGGCTGAAACGGAGGCGACTCCCTCTTCTATTGACATGAGGCCACCGCCCGTGTCCTCCTCACCCGACTCGATGGGGACTGTCGTCGTGCTCGCTCCTTCTCGAGACGGCGGAAGATCGTAGACGGGGAGGGCAATGATCGGAGCATTACCAGACTCTTGGGAGAGAGCGGCTGACTCCTTCTCGAGAGTCGTGCTCATCTCACCCGCTACTTCTTCGGGCTCCGCGATCTCCATCGGCTCATCCACCGTCACCACGAGGTCGCCGGCCTCAAGCTCCTTGTCCGCCACTACCCTGGGCTCAGTTACGACGATCATTTCATCTGCCGCCGCTTCAGGCTCGGCATCAATGACCTTCTCGGCTGTAGACCCCTCCACCTCCATCTCAGGCTCCGAAGCCTCAGCGACGTTGCCCACCGTCGGCTCAGGTTCGGCAGGTGCCGCCCCCTCTGTTTCTTTGGGTCTGTTCCCCCAATCTGAGCAAGGCTCATTTGAATTTTGAAAATTCAAATTTTCTGAAGCAACGCTTCGAATTCCGTGCATTGCGCAATGCGCAAGCGGTCCACAGTGCGACACGTGTCTGCGCAGTTGCGCAAGCGCACCGCTGCGCGACACGTGTCTGCGCAGTTGCGCAAGCACTGTTGCGCAAGTGCACAACTGCGCGACACGTGTCTGCGCAGTTGCGCAAGCACTGTTGCGCAAGCCTTCCACTGCGCGACACGTGTCATTCATTGGGGAGTTGCGCAGAAACAAAATGAAAATTTAATGAAATCTTTTCTGTTCTTTCCAAAACTAGAAGATTTTCTTCTGCCTTTGGATCAAAGATCCAGCGGTGGGAAAAATTCCCAAAATCACTCAGAAAAGATCTTGTTAAAAAATTCAACAAATTTGTGAGCACTATAAATTGGACCCCAGACCTCATTCGATAGGCATCAACTTGGATAATCGACTTCTAGCAAAAAAAAAAAAAGAGAACTCTTGGAGATTATTCAAGAACAAAAAAAAAGAAAGGTAAAAACCCTTTTTTTAAGAGAAAAATCTCTGAAGAACAAAGGATTTTAAAAAAAAAAAAAAAGGGAAATAAATAAAAATAATAAAAATAGTGCCTTGCACTTGTTATGATCCTCTGGTTCTCAGATAAAGAAATAAATAAAAATAATAAAAATAGTGCCTTGCACTTGCTATGAACCTCTGGTTCTCTGAAACAGAAAGAAAGAAAAGATTTCTTTCTTTTCTTTTCTTTGATCTAAATTTAGATCAAGAAATTAAAAAGTGCCCTGCACTTCTTTTCCTGAATCTAAAAGATTCTTGGTGCTTTGCACAAATGCAATGCATTATTTGAAGGGCTAAGCCCAAGTTAAAAAGACCTAGCAGGTCAGAATAAATTGCAAAGCAATAAAAGGGCTGGGCCCAAATAAAATTGATGCTCTGTATCCCTTTTGGGCAAAGCCCAAATAAAAGCAAAACAAATGCAAGAGCAATGGACTTAGCCCAATCGTGGCCATAAGTCCTTAAATTAAATTGACTGAGCAAAATGGCTCTCCTAAATCAATCTACGACTGGTTCGAGGGTACATCTCCGAACTCCTTTGACATCTATCGTTGTAATTCCTCAACGACGTCAAAGAGGTGACGGGTCCCAACGACCACACACCCATATGGACCACGGGGTACTTAAACTCGTGGACCGAAACGTCCTTAAACTAATATTGGACCGAGACGTCCTTAAACTAATATCGGACCGAGACGTCCCTAAACTAATATCGGACCGAGACGTCCCTAAACTAACATCGGACCGAGACGTCCCTAAACTAATATCGGACCACTACGTCCCTAAACTGGAACAATAGAGCCTCCAAACGCTCTTTTGCCGGATCTAAACGGTCCCGTTTAAGTTGATCTTAGCCCCAAACACGGTTAACGTATCCTTAAACATTCAGATGGATTATAAAACTCCCAATCAATTCTGGTTTGAGGGTACATCTCCGAGCTCCTCTGATACATGTCGTTGTAATCCTTCAACGACGTCAGAGAGGTGACGAGTCCCGATGGCCATACATTAAATTAATCACTACGTTAAGTTGATCTTAGTCTAAAACAGGACTAACGTATCCTTAACGAACGTTTAAGTTGATCTTAGCCGCAACGCGACTAATGCATCCTTAAACTGAAAACACCAAACCCAAATCTAAGTAAATACGGATTTGGACTAATCCACGTCCTACGGGCGACGGCATTACTCAGTCTCCGTATACAATCCACGGGCAACCACAAACAAAACAAACACACACGACACGAAGTGAAATTCTGGAGAAGGAGAAAGTTGTTACCGCGATGCGGTAGCGTAATTAACTGCAGGGGCTTGCGTCTGCAGGGAAGAGTGTCCCCACAATCAAAAACCCCTCACCCTGAGGGGGAATCTGACGAAGTCTGCTACATCGGCCGCATCCGTCTAAACCTCCGATACACGGTGCCATAAATCAACTTGGCATCTTCGGAGAGATAAACGGATAAAACCAAATAGCATCTGCCCCGAACCTCTGGCACGGACGCAAAGTCCAGGCCGCCGTTCGGAGGGGAACAGATTCTGGCACGCCCGGTGGGACCTTTTCCTCTTTCCACTCCACACTTCGTGTGTCGTCTTCGCGAACCAATCGCGGTTTGTTAAATGGTTGCCTACGGATTTCAAGTTGCTGAGATTTGGTCTTTTGTCTGGTGCAGAACTCAAGCATCCATGGATTCTAACTGCACCAAATGCGCGAAGCACCACTGCAACGGACACTCCACCTCACCGAGAGGTGTGACATATGGGCCCCAAGCGGCCTCGTTCCTCGCACTGCCGGTAGAACAGGTGACCCAGGCCACCACCGGCCTGTTTTTCGGGACCATGGTCCCACCTACAAGCTTCTCTATGCCGATATCCGCACCGGAAGCGAACAAGAAGTCGGTGTTCGACCGGCTCACTGCTACCACGACCCCTGTCAACGGGTCGCCCGCTACTAAACCGACAGCCTCCGTTTTCACCAGGCTAAGTCAGAACTATAAAGTGGTCGTCCCAAAGAGGGCAACGGCCGCTGCTTTGGAAGTCATTAAAGCGGCTTCTCCCATCAGAGAGTCGGTCTTCACAAGATTGACGGTTCCCACTCCTCCCCCAGCTGGTCAAAAGGCATCAGTCTTCGATAGGCTGACATCGGCAGTTACCCCACACTCAAACAGGGGGCAACAAGAAACCATCTCGATTTCCGAGCCAGTCCCAACGGCTCGTCGTGCGCGACGTCGCCATTGGCAACGAATAAGGAAAACAGGAGGCAACTCCCCCTCAGGGCTAACCCCACCTGCTCCAGTGGTGGAGGTCAACGCTGCTGTTCCAACTGGGAACAGTTTTGAATTGCTGAGGAAGGTGAGAAAGAACTCTCCAATTGCTACGTTGAAAAGATCTCCTCCGCCTATGGAAAAAGCTCCGGAGACAAAGCAGGAACAGGCCCCTCAACGGCTGTCGTCAAAAATTTATAAAGTTTGGCGGAGGGTTCAAGATTCCGTGATTGACCCAGACCACTTTCATCGCCAGAAAAAGGCAAAGGTGGAAAAGGACAAAAACCGCCCTATTAAACGGCAGGGGGCAACAAATGCTAGGATGCCCACTTCAACGGCTCCTTCAACCTCAATGGTCCACAAAAGAAAAAGGCCAGAGAAAGCTCCCGTGACACTGACAAAGTTTAAAAGCGGTGAACCTAAACGCCCCAAGTCAGGGGGCATAACAGTTCATACGGTTTATATGGCTTCTGGAAAGGAGGAAAGCCGCACTTCTACAGGTCACCGACCGCTTACCCGATCAGTGACCAAGGCTCAGGAGCAGCAACAAAAGCTCCAGGAGATGATGACTACAATGGCTGCACTCACGGAGCCAAAAGAGAACCCTGGGACGTCCTTAGATGAACGCCAAGAGGAAGAGACCGACGCCGAGTTCCTCCGCAGAGTACTGGAAAAGAGAGACAAAGAGGCTGCTGAACAAGCAGCCAATATACAGCGTATGGGCCTCCTCTTCCAGGACATGATAGGGATGATGATACAACAAGATCCCCCGACTGAAGAACCCCCGATCGTCCTTGGAGATGATAGAGGAGAGACATCAAACCCTCAGCCCGTTCTATCAACAGCTAAAGAGGATACAATCTCTAAGACTGATCTGGACGAATACATAGCCTAGCAAATAAAGGTTCACCACGCGGCAGAAGCAGCCGGACACGTCGTGAAAACGGGGCGACCGTATCCAGGCTGGTATGACCAAATCAAGTACCCGCCGGGTTACACAATTCCCAAGTTTCATGTCTACAAAGGGACCGGCAATCCCCATCAACATGTTGCCCAGTTCAGGGCGCTTTGCGGTAACACTGGCGGCGACGACAAGCTTTTGCTTCGCCAGTTCGTTGGAAGCCTATCAGATACGGCGTTCGAATGGTATTCTGAGCTTCCCAACGACTCTATTAAAACTTTTGCGGAGATGGAGCCGCTCTTCACCCAACGTTTTGCAAGTGCCAGTGAGCGTACCCCGATGACGGCGCTGATTAACGCCAGGGTAAAACCCGGCGAGACATGGGTTCAGTACGCTATACGGTGGCGTAATCTATGGTCGAAGTGTGAACAGCGCATAGAAGAAGCCCCTGCGGTGGGAATGTTTGTTGGAACCCTCGATCCACAAGCAACCATTTCACAGTTTATGATGTTCTTCAAGCCGACTTCCTTCCAGGCTTTGATCGACAAATTAGCGCAGATGGACCAGATGGGCCATAAACCCCCTCTCCCGAAACCGGACTCCCGAAACGATAAAGGAAAGGGAAAAGCGATCATTTTCGCTAATGCCCAACAACAACCGAGCGACTCGAAGCCGGTTGCTCGTCCAAACAATACACGCCCATACGTACCCCTTGAGGACAGGATGGGACGCCCTTACTCTTTCCCCCGTGATAAAACGAGGAGGCTATTCGAGCTGGCGCTGCGCAACAGACTCATAAATCTGCCAGATCCAAAACGTCCGTTGCAACCGAACGACGCCAACGAGCCCAATTACTGCCCTTATCATCGAGTGCTAGGCCATCCGATTAAGGATTGCTACGTTTTCAAGAATTGGCTTGAGAACCAGTACCGTCAGGGAAAATTTGCGCTATCTGACAAATGGAAGGTGATTCCTCCGCAGCCCCACACCTCTAAGGGGACGAATACGCCGGGGGCAACATGCTCCGTTATTGAAGAAACTCCCTGGGAGGTTGTATTATCTGCCAAAACGAGGAGAATGCTAAATGATCTTCAGACCTGTCCAGCGGTCAAGTGGAAGAACCCCTTGGAACCGCAGGTTATTGAGGGGATGTTGAAGCCACGACCGACTCCGAAGACCGATGGTGGTAGTTCAAGCGCTCATAGTCAGCCGTCAAAATCTTTGAAAAAGAAGAAGAAGAAATCTAAGAAGCCCGTGAAACCTGGCGACAAGCGCACGGACTTACAAAAGCAAATCGACGCACTGGATGAGTACAACCAAAAGGCGCGGACTCCCATTACGCTCCAAGATTTCCTTGATCACGTCTTCCAAAAAGAAGATGAGGGAGAAAGTTCATCGGATGAATCCGAGGAATATGTGGCGAGCTGTCATATGATCTCCCATTCGACCACGAACGATGAAGGGACTTCTGGCACTGAAACGCTGGGGGCAAATGCCGAATCAAGAGCCCCAGGGTTATCAGTTGAAATGATTAGCGCGTTTCTTAATGAAGCTCGGTTGAAAAGCAAAGCTGATCGAGAACGCGAGACGGCTATATTCGAAAGGGCCAAGCGCCAGCGACTTGAGGAAGGAGCTGAAATGATCCCGCTGGAGCAAAATGCCTCCACCGCTGACAAAAGCCAATTCAAGATAAAAAAGAAGTTTGCTAAGGCCATATCGATGGGCATGAATCTACCACCCTCTGAAGAAAAAGTTACTGGCGTGGTGGAAATGCACCCCTCTTATTGCTTATATCATCAGAAGGTCTCGCATTCCACCCAAGATTGCAAAGCTTTCGATAAGTGGTGGCAAGGATACGTCGCTAATCGACAACGCTTTAAACGGGAAAAGCGTCAAATTCGTCGGGAGCGAAGAAACACGACCAAAGAGCTTGAAAGAACTGCCAACAATTGTCACATGATTAACACCGCCGGGTCACAAGTGCCTACATTTGGGAGCGATTCCGATGAGGAGCTAGAGCTTGGCCCCCTCTTCAAAGAATCCATTTCGGGAAAAGAAGAAGAACCGAAGGCTTGCGAAAATATACAGCTACGCAATCGGACGCTACCTGAAAAGAATCTCGGACCCTTAAACAAGAAAAACAAAGGGAAAGAGAAGGTCTCTGAAGACATTGCTTTGGATGACCAAGTCGCGGAAGAGTTAACCGCCAAGAACCCGCCAAAGAGGAGTAAAGTGGATTACAATGTCTTGGCGCATCTGAGAAAGCTACTCTCACAACTCAGCATTCTCGATGCCCTATTACTATCAAAAGAGGCGAGGGATTCTTTGATTAAGGCCCTACAAGATCCGGACCAGTTCCAAGCCTTCCTAGCCGAACAAAAGATGAAGGATGAATTGGAAGAGGTGCACACAGCCGACGTTGCTTTTAGTGATGAAGACCTTCTCCTTGGGACGTGCGAACACAATCGTCCCCTTTATGTCTCAGGATACTGCCATGACATAAAGATAGGCAAAATCTTGGTCGATAACGGATCGTCTGTCAATTTACTCAATGTGCGAGTGTTAAAGGAGATTTGCATGAGTGTCCAACACCTCGCCCGAGACAAAATCACTATCTCCGGATTCGACTCTCAATCATCAAAAACACTTGGATCTGTGATATTGACGCTACGCTTCGGGTTGCTTGTCACAGACATCAAATTCCATGTTATAGACGCCAAGACGTGCTACAACGCTCTGCTCGGCCGACCATGGCTACACGAGTACAATATCATCCCTTCTACACAGCATCAGTGCATGAAGCATTCTAGGGATGGCCTTGAGTACACTGTGGCGGGAGAGTTGAATCCGTTTTCCGTAAACGAAGTTCGCAAGTATGAAGATGCCAAGTACTTCTTACCGAGTTTCGAAGACACGGAAAGGTGTCACAAACCGGAGAACAAAACTAACGCCACCATCCCTGTCTTCGGCAGTGACACCGAGGAGGAGGAGGATATAATTTATTCAGGTCCATCCCAATCCACCAGGCCAGGACCATCCGTTCCTTCGTTGATCTTCGGTAGTGATTCAGAGGATGAAGTTCATGCTGTATTCCCTGCTCGGCCTTCAATACGGGTTTCCGCTGATGAAAAGCGAAGTCTGCAGATAACCATGGTGCCGCTTGAACATTACAAAGAACTGGATGCACTCGACACCAACAGCGTAGAAGAATTGCAGACATTCTATATCCCTCCCGGACGAAAAGGCGAGAAGGCAATCCTATTCTACCGTTCTGAAGAAAACAAGGTGGAAAAAGAAATTTGGCATGGCGCGGATCCCACGCTCGACAGGCTTCAGCCCATCCGTCTTCCCAGATATTATACCAAAGGTTTGAAGAAACTGTTGAAGCGCCAGGCAATACCTTTCGAACAAACCGTTAGAAAGGCCAAATTCTATGACAAGGTCTGGAACGTTCCCGGGACTCAATGCAAACTGCCTAACGGGAGAATAGAAACAAAAGGGCTTGGGTACATCCGGTCAAAGAAACGGGAGCTAGTAAACAGCTGTTATGTCATGTATGACTTCGATGAAGAGGCGGACGCTCAATGGGAGGACGCTAATCCTGAGCCAGCAAAAGTTCCTGATACAAAACCGCCCAGTCCATCGTTTGAAGACCAGATGAGCAAACTTATAAGGGATGTGAGTCAAAAAGCCCGAAATGATCACGATCGTGAAATGGCAATCTATGAGAAAGCCAAGACACAGCGCCTCCTTCAACAGGC
The DNA here is from genome assembly GCA_030015575.1 of Agapanthus africanus. Lineage (NCBI taxonomy): Eukaryota > Viridiplantae > Streptophyta > Magnoliopsida > Asparagales > Amaryllidaceae > Agapanthus > Agapanthus africanus. Next base: position 669,260,302 of record CM057343.1, on the reverse strand, counting down.
GGTGAGGGATGAAAATGCCGCTCTTTGTCAACCTGCTGCAAAAAAGGTTCGACGCGAAAGCAAAAACAAGTCGAAAGGCAAGAAAGGCGCTCGACAACCACAAAGCAGAGATAAGAAGCCACGCATCAGAGAGTCGAGCGTTATTGACCTAGCCCTCATGAAGAAAATGGGTCGAGTATACTCATTTCCTCGGAACAAAACAAGGAAAATACTTGATCTTGCTCTAAAACATCAAATGCTTACACTGCCAGAGTCTAAACACCTTGAGCAAGCGAGCGAAGTCTCCAACCCAAATTATTGCTCGTACCATCGAGTAGTAGGGAATCCGCTTGAAGATTGCTTCACCTTTAAGAATTGGGTTGAGGACCAATATCAGCTTGGCAAATTCGCGTTGTCTGACAACTGGAGGGTAGCGCCGCCGCAAAAGCACGAACCCGAAGACACAAGGATAGAACCAACTCCGCATTGGGATTGGCAGAAAATCCGCACTTGCCACGTGATAATGATATCAAGGGAAGAGCCCGAGAACATGGATGACCTTCCCTGGTGCTTTGAAAACGGCAGCGATGAGGTAATCTCAGAATTTCCACCAGCACCAAAAGAGCTGGAAGATGGAATCCATACTACTGCAGATAACCTCAAGAGAATCGAATTGGGGACAATAAATGATCCGCGACCGACATTCGTCAGCGAGCTGCTGTCTGAAGAGAGGGTGGCTGCGTTAAAAGACGTCCTTGTGCAGCATAAAGATTGCTTCGCATGGAACTATTCCGAGATGCCGGGACTAGATCCAGAAGTTGCTGTACATAGACTAGCAATATCCCCGAACATCAAGCCAGTCAAACAGGCGCCGAGAAGAATGCGACCGAGCTTGAGATGAGCATAAATACCGAAGTCAAAAAGTTAATCGACTCTGGCTTCATCCAGGAAGTTCAGTACCCTGAATGGATCGCCAACATCGTCCCAGTGATGAAGAAAAATGGGACAGTGCGCATATGCGTAGACTTCCGGGATCTTAATAAAGCTTGCCCGAAGGATGATTTCCCAGTGCCAGTCACTGAACTGATGATAGACAATACATCCACTCATGAAGTTTTCTCCTTCATGGACGGCTCATCGGGGTATAACCAGATAAAAATGCATCCAGAAGACCAGAAGCACACAGCCTTCAGGACTTCTCTTGGTATATTTTGTTATAAAGTGATGCCCTTCGGTTTGAAGAACGCCGGTGCTACTTATCAGAGGGCCATGACGAAGATCTTCGACGACCTTATACACGAAATCGTCGAATGCTATATCGACGATCTCGTGGTTAAAAGCAAATCATACGAAGAACACCTCGAGCATTTGAAGACCGTGTTTCAACGCCTTCGACAATACAACTTGAAGATGAACCCGCTCAAGTGTGCATTCGGAGTTTCCTCGGGCAAATTCCTGGGATTCATCGTCCGGCACCGAGGTATTGAGATAGACCCGTCCAAGATTAAAGCGATCATGGAAATGCCTCCGCCAAGGACTCTCAAACAGCTACGATCTCTCCAAGGGAAGCTCGCGTATATACGGCGATTTATAGCCAACCTTTCAGGAAAGTGCCGTCCTTACAGCCACCTGATGAAGAAGGGAACCCCATTCGTTTGGGATCACAAATGCCAAGGCGCATTGGATGAGATCAAGCAGTATCTGCAAAACCCTCCGGTGTTGGCTGCTCCAGTTAAGGGAAAGCCTCTCATTCTTTACACGACCGCCCTTGAGGGTTCTTTAGGCGCATTATGGGCACAAGAGAATGACCAGGGGAAAGAAAGAGCACTCTACTACTTAAGTCGGGTTCTGCTGGGGGCAGAAAGCAATTACTCCCCCATTGAAAAACACTGCCTGGCATTGATCTTCGCAATAACAAAGCTTAGACATTACGCATTAGCGCACGAAGTCCATCTCATTTCAAAAGTGGACCCTCTCAAATATTTAATGTCAAAGGCCATCTTGACAGGACGACTCGCTAAATGGGCTCTGCTCTTAATGGAGTTCTCGATAACATATCGACCCCTCAAGGCAGTGAAGGGTCAGGCCATAGCCGACTTCCTTGCTGAGCACCCGATACCTGCCGATTCTCCTCTGAATTGCGATTTGCCAAACAAACATGCATTTGACGCAATCGACGGTGGTGATACCCGTTGGGAGCTTTATTTCGATGGGGCGTCTTCCATGAAAAAGCACAAACAAAGTACGCCAATGATCAAATCGGGGGTAGGACTCATCTTCGTGACTCCACAAGGAGGAATAATGCGCTTCGCCTTCTCCTTAACAGAGCCGAGAACGAATAATGAAGCTGAATATGAAGCTTTGATAGCAGGCCTCGAGATCGCCATTGATATGGGAATTGAAAGCCTCCTCATATATGGGGACTCCCAACTGGTCGTCAGTCAAGTGAACGGCGATTACCAAACATGCAAACCGGAATTGGTAAAATACGGTGAAAAAGTGCAGCAACTGCTAACCCAAATTCCCTCCTACACTTTGGAAAGCATACCGCGAGCGGAAAACAGCAAAGCGGACGCACTGGCCAAACTTGCTAAAGAATTGGCTGATGAGAACCTCGATGACGTTAGAATCGTAGTACAAAGCCGTCGAGTACTCGCCCCGGCAGAAATACCTCCAGGATCATATAAAGAAAAGGGAGCGACTGAGCAGACGACCCTGCAAATAAAAGACCATGAGAAGACCGAAGACTGGAGAGAAGTCTTCATAGATTACTTCAAGTTTCACCGAATGCCTGAAGAAGCGTCCATAAGACATCAGCTCGTGAAACGAGCTCTGTCCTTCGCCTTCGTCAACGATACTCTATACAAAAGGACATTCGATTTTCTGTGGCTGAGATGCCTAGGACCTGACGAAGCGAGAAGGGTCGTCCAAGAAGTTCACGACGGACTCTGCGGTTCCCACCAAGCAGGCCCTAAGATGAAGTTGAAGATAAAACGGATGGGCTACTACTGGCCCACGATGATGCGGGATTGCCTGGAATGCGCGAGACAATGTCATTCATGCCAAATTCATGGGGACTTCATCCATCAGCATCCCAATCCACTGCATCCAACGGTGGCTAGTTGGCCATTCGAAATGTGGGGAACCGACATAGTCGGCCCCATCGAACCAGCATCGTCAAAGGGACATCGTTTCATCTTGGCGAAGACTGATTACTTCTCCAAATGGGCAGAGGCGGTACCGTTGAGGGAAGTGAAGACAGAGAACATCCTCCATTTCTTCAAAACGCATGTCATATACCGGTTCGGAACCCCAAGAAGGATCATCTCTGATAATGGGCCAGCCTACCGAAGTCATAAAATTAGCCGCTTCGCACAGCAGCACAATATAGACTGGAGATATTCCTCAGTTTATAATCCGCGAGATAACGGTCTAGCTGAGGCCTTCAACAAGACCTTGACGAAGATCGTGAAGAAAACAGTGTCACGAAATAAGAGAGATTGGCACGAAAGATTGCAAGAGGCTCTTTGGGCGTATCGAACTACATTCAAGACGGCCACGAACACAACGCCATACGCGTTGGTGTTCGGTACAGAAGCAGTACTCCCCCTCGAGATAGAGCTACCCTCTCTACGAGTGGCAGTCCACTACGAGCTGACAGACGAAGAAAATGCTCACCTTCGGTTTGAAGAGCTTGACGCCCTTGATGAAATCCGGCTTCTAGCACAACAAAATCTGGAAGCTTATAAAGCAAAGATGACGCGCTCATACGAAAGATTGACCCGACCGAGGACATTTCGTCAAGGCGAACTCGTGCTAGTGGTCAAAAGGCCTATGATCCCCAATCGCGCCAAGCGGGGAAAGTTTGAGCCAAACTATGAGGGCCCATACATCATTGATAAGGTCTACCAGGGTGGGGCCTATCTACTCGTGGACATGCACGGTGAAAGGCCTTTTAGGCCAATAAACGGTCGTTTCCTAAAGAAATACTACGCTTAATGAGCTACGGCCTAGGTCAACGGTAGATGACGACAACTATGTCCGCTCGCTATCTTCTTAAGCCCAAACTCTATAAGCAGTAAATGGCCTTCCTTAATGATGGACCGAAATGTCCTTAAACTAATAGCAGACCGAAACGTCTTTAAACTACTACCGCAGCATCCTTAGGCTAAAAAAAAAAAAAAAAAAAAAAAACGGTATGTCCATAAGCAAAAAGGGCACGGATGAAAACCTGAAAGGGCTCCGTGAGTAAAAACAGCAGGGCTACCGGCGAGTGTTCGTGAAAACCCGAAAGGGCGCAACCTCGTTAAAAGACACTTATAGGGTCTTCTCGACCTTATAAGGAGAAACCACCTGCGTGAAATCCTTACGACTCACAAAGGAGCAACACACTTAGGGATCCCCACGATTCCTAAGGAGAAAACACACTTGCGAGATCCTCACGACTCGTAAGGAAAACTCTCTTATGGGACCCTCACGGCTCATAGGATTTGAAAGTCTTAAGTCACAGAGACCTAAACCTGTGCTTAAGCAAACCCCCACAAACTTTCAATATTGCCCTACAAGTGGCTCAGTATTGACCCTTGTATACAATCCACGGGCGCGAATAAACATTTCCCTAGCCAAATTTCATCCGTAATTGGGAATACGTTCGCATGGTGAACAACCCTTATAAATCCCCTCGATTTATGAGGAGAAAACCCTCCTGTAGGATCCTTACGACTTACAGAGGAACAAAACACTTAGGAACCCTCATGATTCCTAAGGAGAAAATACACCTACAAGATCCTCACGACTTGTAGGGAGAAATACCTTCACGAGACCCTTACGGCTCATGAAGTCAAAAGTCTTAGCCGACAGGACCCTAACCCTGGTCGCTAAGCCTCCTTTGTTCGACAACGGCAGAGGCAAATGATGATTCGCTCCTGGTAATATCCCAGTTGTAGCGGTGCTGATGCCGAAATCGGTGTCCAATTTCAGGTTTACAGCGAAAAGCCAGTAGGCCGCACATGCATACGAAATAGCCGAAATGATGGGGCGACTTGCAATAAAAAAAAGCAGCAAGTAAAAAAATGTATACATGCAAAATAGCCGAAATGATTGGGCAACTCGTAATAAAAAGCAACGAGTAAAAAATAAAAAATATATATAGCCGAAATGATTGGGCACCGCGAAAAATAGCCGAAATGATTGGGCAATCGCGACCTTCGCGATATAAAAGCTGAAATGATAGAGTATCGCGGAAATAAAATAAAATAAAAGAAGAAATGATAAAACTTTGGCCCTACAGTTAAGATCGCATCGATCCCTGTATACAATCCAAGGGCGTAAACGAAGAATGAACCATACTTTCCCAGCGGATTCCGTCGGACGACGAACCCCAAACCTCACCGGTTCATTTCAACCGAAGAAGCCAGTGACTTCAACAAAAAACTCCTCAACTCACGGATACAAACACTCCTTGACGAGAGCCTTCTGATCCGCGTCGACCCGCAAAGCCACCAGTGCCTCCGTAGGAACCCTCGACTCGTTTCAAACCCCAAGAAAACAAATAATCCTTGGCGCTTGGGAAACAAATAATCCCAGCAAACTCCTCAACTCACGGATACAAACACTCCTTGACGAGAGCCTTCTGATCCGCGTCGACCCGCAGAGCCACCAGTGCCTCCGTAGGAACCCTCGACTCGTTTCAAACCCCAAGGAAACAAATAATCCTTGGCGCTTAGGAAACAAATAATCCCAGCAAACTCCTCAACTCACGGATACAAACACTCCTTGACGAGAGCCTTCTGATCCGCGTCGACCCGCAGAGCCACCAGTGCCTCCGTAGGAACCCTCGACTCGTTTCAAACCCTAAGGAAACAAATAATCCTTGGCGCTTGGGAAACAAATAATCCCAGCAAACTCCTCAACTCACGGATACAAACACTCCTTGACGAGAGCCTTCTGATCCGCGTCGACCCGCAGAGCCACCAGTGCCTCCGTAGGAACCCTCGACTCGTTTCAAACCCCAAGGAAACAAATAATCCTTGGCGCTTGGGAAACAAATAATCCCAGCAAACTCCTCAACTCATGGATACAAACACTCCTTGACGAGAGCCTACTGATCTGCGTCGACTCGCAGAGCCACCAGTGCCTCCGTAGGAACCCTCGACTCGTTTCAAACCCCAAGGAAACAAATAATCCTTGGCGCTTGGGAAACAAATAATCCCAGCAAACTCCTCAACTCACGGATACAAACACTCCTTGACGAGAGCCTTCTGATCCGCGTCGACCCGCAGAGCCACCAGTGCCTCCGTAGGAACCCTCGACTCGTTTCAAACCCCAAGGAAACAAATAATCCTTGGCGCTTGGGAAACAAATAATCCCAGCAAACTCCTCAACTCACAGATACAAACACTCCTTGACGAGAGCCTTCTGATCCGCGTCGACCCGCAGAGCCACCAGTGCCTCCGTAGGAACCCTCGACTCGTTTCAAACCCCAAGGAAACAAATAATCCTTGGCGCTTGGGAAACAAATAATCCCAGCAAACTCCTCAACTCACGGATACAAACACTCCTTGACGAGAGCCTTCTGATCCGCGTCGACCCGCAGAGCCACCAGTGCCTCCGTAGGAACCCTCGACTCGTTTCAAACCCCAAGGAAACAAATAATCCTTGGCGCTTGGGAAACAAATAATCCCAGCAAACTCCTCAACTCACGGATACAAACACTCCTTGACGAGAGCCTCCTGATCCGCGTTGACCCGCAGAGCCACCAGTGCCTCCGTAGGAACCCTCGACTCGTTTCAAACCCCAAGGAAACAAATAATCCTTGGCGCTTGGGAAACAAATAATCCCAGCAAACTCCTCAACTCACGGATACAAACACTCCTTGACGAGAGCCTTCTGATCCGCGTCGACCCGCAGAGCCACCAGTGCCTCCGTAGGAACCCTCGACTCGTTTCAAACCCCAAGGAAACAAATAATCCTTGGCGCTTGGGAAACAAATAATCCCAGCAAACTCCTCAACTCACGGATACAAACACTCCTTGACGAGAGCCTCCTGATCCGCGTCGACCCGCAGAGCCACCAGTGCCTCCGTAGGAACCCTCGACTCGTTTCAAACCCCAAGGAAACAAATAATCCTTGGCGCTTTGGAAACAAATAATCCCAGCAAACTCCTCAACTCACGGATACAAACACTCCTTGACGAGAGCCTTCTGATCCGCGTCGACCCGCAGAGCCACCAGTGCCTCCGTAAGAACCCTCGACTCATTTCAAACCCCAAGGAAACAAATAATCCTTGGCGCTTGGGAAACAAATAATCCCAGCAAACTCCTCGACTCACGGATACAAACACTCCTTGACGAGAGCTTCCTGATCCGCGTCGACCCGCAGAGCTACCAGAGCCTCCGTAGGAATCCTTGACTCGTTTCAAACCCCAAGGAAACAAATAATCCTTGGCGCTTGGGAAACAAATAATCCCAGTAAACTCCTCGACCCACGGATACAAACACTCCGTGATGAGAGCTTCTTAACCCATGTCAACTGTTCCGTTACAACTGCAGACAGATCCCCGATTCGTCTCAATTTGTAAGAAGAAGTCTCAGACAGCAAGGAAGTCTTGCTTTCTGAGCAATGGGGCCCTGCAAGTCAATCCAAACTGGTCTCTTGCATACTATTCACGGGTCTCACTCTCCGAAGTCGAATTTCGACGAGGAGGGAAACAACCACTTACGAATCCTCTCGACTCGTAAGAGGGAAAATTCTCTTATAAGATCCTTACGACTTATAAGAGAAAACCACGCTTAGGAATCCTCACGATTCCTAAGGAGAAAATCCACCTGCGAGATCCTCTCGATCCGTAGGGAGAAAAGTCTCTATGAGACCCTCACGGCTTATAGAGTTGAAAAGTCTTAGACAGCAGATCTGAACCTGCGGCCTAAGCCATCGCTATCTCTTGGAAAAAAAAAACTAAGTTATCTGCCAATTATGTTTATCAAAGACAACATGCTGATAATAAGAGAATGCAAAAAAAAAAAGTGCATACAAGACATTACAAAAGAAAATGTGTATCTCTATTCATTGACTTCAATCAAATACAAGATGAATCGTACAAAAGAATAAAGAATAGATACATATTATTTTAAAGGAAAATTTTACAAATACATTGATACAAAGGCAGCTACTGGGAAGGAAGCGTCTTAAGTAGCTTTATCAGTTGTTCGCACACTTCCTTCCAGGCCTTTTCCCGATCGGCTACCACCGCCAGCTCTGCCTCCACTTGGGCTCGTTGCTGCAAGACCGACGCAAGCTGCTCCCTCACGACTTGATAGACAGCTTCCCGACTTGGAATATTGCGCTCAGCTACGTCGAGTTTCCGCTTCAAGTTTAGCCCATGGGAGATGCGCTCCAAGAGACCCTCAAAGATAGTCTTCACTTGGATAGCATTAGCCTCAACCTCAGCGCGCAGATGGGCCGTTTCGTTCGAGGTCTTTCGGCATTCCCTTAGTCTTAAAGCTGCTTCTTGCTCCAAGTGGCGGGAGTGCGAAGTGCTTTGCTCGAGCCAAGTCGTGCGTTGGGTGCTCAGGGCTAAAACTTCGGGAGAAGGGCGCGTCGACTCCAGCCGGTATAGACAGGCCTCGATCTCCCTGCAGTGATTAACCCAAGATCTGACGACGCCTTCGTTATGAAAAGTTACGAGCGCCGCCAACATTGGATTAACATCCACAGCGAAATCTACGGCAGAAGGGAGAGCATCCATGTTAAGCTCTTCGATGTACCCGCTCAGCATGCCCAAACTCATCACAGCACCCTTTGAAGATGGGCGTCTCAAGAAAGGGCCTGCCGGTAGAAAGACGCGAGACTCAAAAGGGACCGGAGCCGGAACAATAGCTGCAAAACAAAACATGGTTAAACGATGGTTCAAGAGATATTTAAGGGTTACCAAAAAAGGAATTTGCTATACCAGAAGCAACGGACGGCAGAGCCGGAAGGGCCGGAAGCGCGGCAGGTCTGGTATCCCCTCCTTCGATTTGTGGCACTGCAATAAAGAAAGGGAAAAGTTAGAAATCATTCAATTGCTAGAAAAAGGGGATGAACAAAGATATTGTATTGAACGTACACTCACCAGCGCCACTAGAAGGAGAAGCAAGTTCGGATGGGAAGGAGAAGTGTGGGAGCAACACTTGATATAGATGATCAAAGAGCACTCCTGAAAAGATGCGGTGGTATGGCATTAGTCCATGAACTACACGTTTAAAAGATTAACTTGTGAGTCGCAAATCCATACCTTCCAACATCCGCGATGGCACGAGGGAGGACGGGGAAGTGACCACCGCCAAAGCAGTAGTTGACGGTGCTCCTTCAAGCAATGGAGCGTCGGCACTGGCCGCACCTGCAAAGACAAGCTTGTTAGAAGAGATCGCAAGATATATAAAAAAGGGGGGAAACGATAGTAACCCGAAACTTACCCGACGAACTGCCGGCCGAGACTGAGGCAATTCCTTCCTCCATTGACATCAGGCCACCACCCGTAGCCTCGTCACCCGACTCGATGGGAACCGTTGTTGTGCTTGCAAGCCCGGGAGACGGCAAGGAACCATACGCGGGGAGGGCTATGATTGGAGTATTGCCAGATTCCAGAGAAGGAGCGGCTGGCTCATCCTCAGGAATCATGGCCACCTCACCCGCTACTCCTTCGGGTCCTGCGATCACAGTTGTCTCATCCATCGGCACCGTGACATCTCCAGCCTCAAGCGCCTCGACTTATACTGCCTTCGGCTCGACAATCATCTCATCTGCCACCACTTCAGATGCGGCATCGATGACCCTCTCGGCAGCGGATCCTTCAATTTCTGTCTCAGGTGCCGTGGCCCCGATGACGTTGCTCACTGTCAGCTCGGGCTCGGCAAGTACCGCTTCCTCCGCTCCCCGGGGTTCGACGGTCTCCGCCTCCCCCTCAGTCGGACTTGGCCCTGCAAAAGGAATGCATATGAGCCAACGGCTTGATAATTCTTACAACAAGGTTCTGAAAGAAATGTTACCTGAAGAGGACTTATCGTTTGCATCCCGAACCGTGCGCGCCACCTGCCTATGAGCGGTAGACAGAGCGGCAGGGGCCTCTTCAGAAGGAGTGTCGGCACGAGAAATCGTGCTAGGGCCCGCTCCCGTGGCCAAAGCAGCTCTGCTCGCCTCTGCTTCAGAAGGAGTGTCGGCAAGAGGAAGAGTGCTAGGGCCCGCTCCCACCGCCAAAGCAGCTCTGCGTGCCCTTGCTTCGCGTCTCAACCGCTTCCGCTCCTCTCGAGCCATTGAGACGGATGCCACTAGGGCTTCCTTGAGTGAGGCTCCCTCGTCCGTATATAGGGATGCCTCTAGATTCTTCAAGGCATCCTTCATCGTTTTGTCAAGCCGAGGCTCTTGCGGCAACTTTGACGAAGCCGGGACCTCAGTTACAGACTCGGGAAGGACCCCCGCGTCAATTAATACAACCCCTGCAAAGAAACAAAAGAAAGTCAGGTTGAATATCATAGAGAGACAACAAACTTTCCTTATGAAAGGGAAAGGGGTGAAACATACCAACGCCTGCTAGGGCACGCTTCTCCTCCTCCTCCTGGAAGGTTTTCAAGGATGCAGCAATAGCCTCTTCAGTGGAAACACCTGTTGAAAATGGAGCAAATGTTAGTTAAAGATAATAATACAAGGTGCAATAAAATGACAAACGAAGCGTCTGATGATTACCGGACTCAGCAAGTTTGCTTAGCATCGCTTCGAGCCTAGCCGATCGCTCCGAAGCTGCAATGGCGGCAGCCAGATTGGTGTCCGCAGGATCTACCACGAAACCCTCATTGCTGCCGTATTCACATATGGCCTCGGTGGGAGGAGCCGCAGGATTTAAGCTGAGGATCGCGTCGAGGGATAGGGTGGACTTCTTCTTCTTCTGCCCGCCAGCTTTAGATCCACCCGGAGCAGCTTTGCGCTTGGTAGTCACTTTAGGGCGGCGAGTCCCGATGTCCGCTCCTGCGCCAGACTCTGGCGATACCACTTTAACTGTCTTTGTGGGAGCACGGGGCGCCGGTGGTGCATCCACCGTAGTAGGCAGTGGCAATCCACGCGGGGGGGCCAACACGCGTGGTAGGTCGGCTCCGGCCTCTTTTAGCGGAGGGACGACCGGGCGCCTTGGCTGCAAGGGAGCCTTACGATCACCACCAGGAGGCGCACCCCTACGGTCAACTAGCAAGCGTTTCTCCATTAAAATGATTGGGCCCATAGCATGCGCATACCAGGCTACATACGGATGGATTATTTTAGGGGCACAGCTAGGCTCACTAATAAAAAAATAAGAGCCTGTATTGAGCCGGGTGAAATGATGCATAGCATTCCTTATTCCCCCTTGGTTGGCCGCGGGTGTTTCCCGAAAGGCTTCCATCGGGATCCCTTGATTGTAACTCGATTGTCGGGCAAATCGATGTGGGTTATACCTCATAAAGAGGGCCGTCTCATTCTGCCTAAACACTAGGTAGCCCGGCCGAATGGAGTAAAGATGAAGGATTTCCCGAGCCTTCAGTACAGAAACCCCGCCCTTAAAGTCATCACGCAGCGACACCACCGACTTAGTGGTCTCGGAGCCTATAGTGATGACCTTATCCACAAAAGAAGTCTTCGCTCCGACTAGATGTGAACGCAGGAGCAGTCCCCTAGACTCCCGCGGAGGTGCAACCACGATTGAAGCCCCGACCAACCGCACGATTCTTGGGAGCCTGTATTTCTCAAAAAACGGAGGAGTCTTATGGGCACCAAACACCCCGCGCACATGCAGCTCCATCCAAGAAGTGAAGTAGTGCATCGGGAAGTTAGCAGGCTATACCCCAGGCTCATTAGCATCCACCGCTACGCTAAGTCCATTGTAGAGGTAAGCCAGCCCGGCGATCCCTACTGATAACTGTAAACCAGCCGCCATTCAATGCGCCGGGTAAAAGACAGAGGACCGCATGAGGCGTGGGTGCATGGGAAGCGCGAAGCTGCATAGCCATAGACCCAAGAACCCTATGAAAAAAGTCTCCTCGTCCATGCCAGGAACGGCGATCTCTGAGAAAGGGACGCTGGCAGTGCCCGGGAAATAAAAATCCCGCTGGTCATTTTCCAATGAAGGTCGGCGGTCCAAGCCGAAACCAAAGGGGTCGGCAAGCTGAGCGAACTTCTCGCCCTGCTCTGATAGGAACTCCGGGCGGATAAAACGAGCAATGAAATCCGTGAAACTGACGCCCCGGTCGCCCGATTCCAAATGGAGTTCCTCATAAATCTCCAACACCTTCACTAAGCCCGGGTGCTGATGCTGAATGGCATTTTCCGGAGTTAAGTCAAATACAAGCTGCTTGGTGGCGAAGACATACTCGTCTGGAAGAAGCAGCTCCTCGTAGTGTTCTCCCCTCATTGGCAGACCTGAAATTTCAGCAAACTCCTCCAGAGAGATGGAGACTTCCCTATCCGCTGTCAAGAAGGTATGGGTGGGGATATTCCATTGTTCAATAAAGGTCTTTATCCACCACGTCGGAGGAGAGGGATACTCGAAAAGCGAGACGTAGACGGCGGAGTATAAACCAATCTTCGTCAGGTGAGCCCTCTTCGTCGCCAGAATGTAACGGGCCCATTGCAAATATCCGGCAAGCGGCCGCGGGGTCAATCCAATATTATAAGCCTGTCCCCAAGGGCGTGCTTCACCCTGACAGATTCGCCTCCCCAAGATGTCTATCGCCGGCGGCGGCTGCACGGGGATGGCGCCGATTGCAGGTGAAGGAGGTCATCGGAATTCCAATTCTTAACCTCCACGGCATACTTCACCGGGGGTTCGTCCGCATAAGGGATCGTAACTATGGGCTCAGAGGGCGCGGCGGAACTAAAACTGCGACGGCCTTGGATGATCTGGCTATACCACCTTCCCCACAGATGGAGCTTTTTGCACTCAGGATCGCGATCTTTAATAAGAGCGAACACCACCCGATCCACTGGCGAATGGGGGAACCCTCCTTCCGAGCGAACGAAGGGAAAAGACAAGTCGTGAGACATGTTTTCTATGGAAAGACAAAAAAAATATATATCATTAGTGGCCTAACGCTTGGCATTTTTTAAAAAAAAAATAAAAATAAAAATCTTGCTCCACACTATGATGCAGTGGGTAGGGGACCAAAGGGGGACCCACAAAATCTGGATGATGTGCATCATTTAATAAGACAATCCCATCATTAGATGGGACTGTCAATTCATAAAAAGTTCCCAATAGGATACACCCACTGGTGGAGAAGTCCTTAGAGACAAAGAGAAAATCTCCTCTTTTAGAGCAAAACTCTGTCACAGAGTGACATTTGTCAAACTCTAGTCTCAGGGGAACAAGATTCCTTAAAAGAGCATGGCTTTGTGGTAATAATCGAAAATCCATCAACACTTAGAAGAATTGAAGTTTTTGAATCCTGAAAAATCCATGAAAACTCATAAAAAAAAAAATTCAGTTCATCCAAGAGCAAAGCTCTGTTCATGGGTCAAAACCCATGAACAGGACCTCTGTAAATCTTGAGAGCAAGGCTCTGGTGAAGAAGCCCCAATGAGGTTTTCTTTAGATCAAAGATCCCAAGAGCAAGGCTCTGTTAAAAAAAAAAAAACCCCAAAGGGGTTTTCTTTAGATCCAAGATCTACAAGAGCAAGGCTCTGTCAATTAAATTTAATTTGAATTAATCTGATTTTTTTTACCTAGAAATTCTAAGTTCTGAACTTGAAAGTTCTTGAGAGAAATAAAGAGCAAGGCTCTGAAAATTTTTAAGCAAGAGCAAGGCTCTGAGAGTTAAAATTCTTGAAGATGGTAAGAAAAATTACCAAGGACCAAGGGTCCTATTTATAGGCGCCTGCGCCCCTTCAACTGACCCCCCTTGATCCAACGGCTAAGATCTCGCCACCGTTGCGCTCACGTCGCGCCACATAAGCACAACGGTGGGGGGGCATTTGTTCCCCCAATCTGAGCAAGGCTCATTTGAATTTTGAAAATTCAAATTTTCTGAAGCAACGCTTCGAATTCCGTGCATTGCGCAATGCGCAAGCGGTCCATAGTGCGACACGTGTCTGCGCAGTTGCGCAAGCGCACCGCTGCGCGACACGTGTCTGCGTAGTTGCGCAAGCACTGTTGCGCAAGTGCACCGCTGCGCGACACGTGTCTGCGCAGTTGCGCAAGCACTGTTGCGCAAGCCTTCCACTGCGCGACACGTGTCATTCATTGGGGAGTTGCGCAGAAACAGAATGAAAATTTAATGAAATCTTTTCTGTTCTTTCCAAAACTAGAAGATATTCTTCAGCCTTTGGATCAAAAATCCAGCGGTGGGAAAAATTCCCAAAATCACTCAGAAAAGATCTTGTTAACAAATTCAACAAATTTGTGAGCACTATAAATAGGACCCCAGACCTCATTCGATAGGCATCAACTTGGATAATCGACTTCTAGCAAAAAAAAAAGAAAAGAGAACTCTTGGAGATTATTCAAGAACAAAAAAAAAGAAAGGTAAAAACCCTTTTTTTAAGAGAAAAATCTCTGAAGAACAAAGGATTTTAAAAAAAAAAAGGGAAATAAATAAAAATAATAAAAATAGTGCCTTGCACTTGTTATGATCCTCTGGTTCTCAGATAAAGAAATAAATAAAAATAATAAAAATAGTGCCTTGCACTTGCTATGAACCTCTGGTTCTCTGAAACAGAAAGAAAGAAAAGATTTCTTACTTTTCTTTTCTTTGATCTAAATTTAGATCAAGAAATTAAAAAGTGCCCTGCACTTCTTTTCCTGAATCTAAAAGATTCTTGGTGCTTTGCACAAATGCAATGCATTATTTGAAGGGCTAGGCCCAAGTTAAAAAGACCTAGCAGGTCAGAATAAATTGCAAAGCAATAAAAGGGCTGGGCCCAAATAAAATTGATGCTCTGTATCCCTTTTGGTCAAAGCCCAAATAAAAGCAAAAGAAATGCAAGAGCAATGGACTTAGCCCAATCGTGGCCATAAGTCCTTAAATTAAATTGACTGAGCAAAATGGCTCTCCTAAATCAATCTACGACTGGTTCGAGGGTACATCTCCGAACTCCTTTGACATCTATCGTTGTAATTCCTCAACGACGTCAAAGAGGTGACGGGTCCCAACGACCACACACCCATATGGACTGCGGGGTACTTAAACTCGTGGACCGAAACGTCCTTAAACTAATATCGGACCGAGACGTCCTTAAACTAATATCGGACCGAGACGTCCTTAAACTAATATCGGACCGAGACGTCCCTAAACTAATATCGGACCAAGACGTCCCTAAACTAATATCGGACCGAGACGTCCCTAAACTGGAACAATAGAGCCTCCAAACGCTCTTTTGCCGGATCTAAACGGTCCCGTTTAAGTTGATCTTAGCCCCAAACACGGTTAACGTATCCTTAAACATTCAGATGGATTATAAAACTCCCAATCAATTCTGGTTTGAGGGTACATCTCCGAGCTCCTCTGATACATGTCGTTGTAATCCTTCAACGACGTCAGAGAGGTGACGAGTCCCGATGGCCATACATTAAATTAATCACTACGTTAAGTTGATCTTAGTCTAAAACTGGACTAACGTATCCTTAACGAACGTTTAAGTTGATCTTAGCCGCAACGCGACTAATGCATCCTTAAACTGAAAACACCAAACCCAAATCTAAGTAAATACGGATTTGGACTAATCCACGTCCTACGGGCGACGGCATTACTCAGTCTCCGTATACAATCCACGGGCAACCACAAACAAAACAAACACACACGACACGAAGTGAAATTCTGGAGAAGGAGAAAGTTGTTACCGCGATGCGGTAGCGTAATTAACTACAGGGGCTTGTGCCTGCAGGGAAGAGTGTCCCCACAATCAAAAACCCCTCACCCTGAGGGGGAATCTGACGAAGTCTGCTACATCGGCCGCATCCGTCTAAACCTCCGATACACGGTGCCATAAATCAACTTGGCATCTTCGGAGAGATAAACGGATAAAACCAAATAGCATCTGTCCCGAACCTCTGGCACGGACGCAAAGTCCAGGCCGCCGTTCGGAGGGGAACAGGGTCTAACGGTCTCTGCATCCCCCTCGGTCGGACTTGGCCCTGCAAGATAGAATATATAAGAACCGACAGCTTTATGAGTCTAGTAACGAAATTCTGAAGGAAGTATTACCTGAGGTAGACTTGTCGTTAGCCTCTCTATTGGCGCGGATCGCATGTCTATGAGCTGTAGACAGGGCGACCGGGGCCTCTTCGGATGGAGTATCAGCACGAGGGGCGGTGCTGGGGCCTGCTCCCATAGCCAAGGCAACCCTGCGCGCCTTCGCCTCACGCCTCAGCCGCTTCCTTTCCTCCCGGGCTGTCGCGATGGACCTTTGTGACGCTTCCTTCAAGGCGTCGTCATCCTCGTTCAGGGATGCCTCCAGAGCCTCTAAGGCATCTTTCATCGGCTCTTCAAGACGAACCTCCTGCGATGGCCCAGAGGAAGCGGGAACATCGGCAGCTGGCGGAACATCTGCATCACTTGGCGGGAGCGGCATTGAGGTTCCTATGATAAAAAGGGAAAGTTAGATCGACCATAACACAAGGAAAATGAAAACTTGATGAATCGAGACTTACTGAGGCCTAAAGACGCTCTAAGGCGTTCCTCCTCCTGGAAGGTCTTGAGTGAAGCAGCAATGGCTTCCTCATCAGTGATGCCTGTTAGAAGAAAAGAAAGAAAAACGTTAGTCAAAGGCAATGAGAAAAATATGATGCAATAAAGAAAATGCGACTAGTAGTTACCTGATTGCGCAAGCTTAGCCAGCCATGCGTCACGCTTTGCCAACCACTCTGAAGTTTCGAGAGCGGCTTCCAAGTCTGTGTCGTCCGGCGGCGGCATGATTAATCCCTCGTTAGTCCCATATTCGATTAGGCCCTCGGCGTAGGGAGCATGGGGTTTCTGACCGAATACGACATCTGCAGCGAAGAGCGATTTCTTTTTCTTCTGCCCTCCGACCTTAGGCTCACGTGGGATCGACTTCCGCTTAGCAGCCACCTTGGGACGACGAGTCCCGATGTCCGCACCCACGCCAGACTCCGGCGAGGATACAACCACTGTCTCCACTGGAGCACAGGGTGCGGGAGGTGCATCCGTGACATCAGGGAGCGGCAATCCACGTAGAGAACTTTGCGCACGCGATGGTCTGTGTAACAACTCCAATTTTTGTATACCTAAATTTGAATTAAATTTGAAGTATACTTGGAGTATTGATGTTGCTGATAACATTTTAAGTATCTACTTTCCTACAATAATTACAAGAAGGAGCTTGTAGCTCATTGGTAATACCTTGCACTGCTGAACCAAGCCACCAGAGTTCGAATCCCATGCCCCACATAATTTTTATATCATTTTGTTTTAATTTTTTTTGGGAAGTCAAACGGTCAAACAACCATAACTCTCAAATTAATGTGGTATAAAAAAAATGAAGTACACCAAAATTCCCCCCAGGCGAAACCACACCCAACGAGACCCGACTCGGCCCCGACTCGGCCGAATCGGCCGGTGACTCGGCCGAATCGGCCGGCGCCGCCGGCCGGTCGACCGAGTCGTCAACACGGAAAATTTCCGTGTTGACTTGGTCTTCACCCCTGCATACTTCAATTTTTCAGAACAGTTATCATTTTCCCATTACACCTCTTTTAATCCTAAATTTAATGAAATTTTAATGAATTTTTACATTTTTTAATATTTTTTTAATCCAAACCTTAACCCTAGCCTAGCCCTATATAAACACCCATACCCTCTACCATTTCACCTCACAACTCTAAGTCCACTCTCCCAAATTCTCGAGAACTCGGTACAAAGAGCGAGAAGCGAAGCGCTGCCGAAACCGACGACGGATTCCGGCGATCGTCCTAGAACCTTCGCAACGTTTTCGACTCACCGACAACCATCACTTCCTTAGCCTCCTTAGTTTGTCCAAACCCGTAAGTCCCATCTCTTCTATCTCTCTTTTCTTTTAATAAAAAAATACGACTTTTTGGAACCCGACGGAAATCAGAACAAACTGATTTCCGATTCGGTTTTTCTACAAATTTCCACTTGTCACCTAATACATAATACCTAAACCTATCTATGATGACTATTAATCACCTAGAAACCAATTTAAATAAAGTTTCTCACATGAAATGATAGCTTTCTTGTAAAACCGTATTCTTTTCATAAAAATACCATGAAGTTTATTTTTCTTCGTTTAATCAATTCCCTCACTCCTAAATATGTTTATCTTGATAAATAAACTTGTAGAAATCAATTTGAATGAGTTTTCATACATGAAATGATAACGTTTTCAAATACCGTATTCTTGCGCTTAAATACCTTCAAGTTTAATATATCAATTTAACCTCTAAAACTAAATTAAACTCTAAAACAAGTCACGAGGTAATGACCTACCTCAACACACACACAAATATAACCCTAATTGATAAACGTCAAAATATAGAATACGAAAATACAGGACTTTCACTAAAATACCATTATCTTTATAAACCTTTCTTGAAAGCTTTAAGTTGTATACAATTCTAAATAAAATATTTTAAAATGAAAGCACGATAGGTCATGGACATCGATCGTTTATCTAAACTGTCTTGTGGTGTCTAGGCAAGTGTGTCTAAGGCTAGTGGTTTTTAATTAGGCCCACTACTGTGGTTCCTTCCCACTTACCTGGCACTTACCTGGCCGCAATTGACGGTGAAGAGGCGATTTGAGGCTTCTAATAACTTATCGTTTAGACCTTAGAAATAGGCTAGTTGGCTTAGGAAAACCCTAGAAACTAAAATACGGAAAACTATGTCTTTTTACAAATAAATACCTTATATTTATAAAACTGTTTTTCTAAATGAATAGTATTTGTTAAATCTATGCAAAGCGCCACTACAACCCACCTTTGGGAAACCCGTTAGGGATAGTACGGTTCATCGTGCACCCGCGGGCTAGTAGTGCGAGATTCATACCTCCGCAAGGAGCATTCGATCTCGAAAGGTTTAAAATACGGCATTTAAGAAAAATGTGATTTTGGAAAATAAAATATTTATTTAAAAATTATTCTTGTATTAAAATATATTTAAATACCATTCAGACACCTATTTTATTATAATATAAAGTTTCCACTTTTTCCGAAAAATTACAAGATTAAAAGTTACATTAAAATACCATGAATTTTAAATAAAACAATTAATACTTTATTTAGGATATATTCACTAGAATAACACAAATAAAATTCACACTCATTATAACTATAAAGACGAATAATAAATACTTGAGGTATTTTGAAAACTATACAATAATACTTTTTACATAAAACCCCCTCAAGTTTTATAAATTACAATAAGGCCCCTAACAAATATAGAACTTCAAATTATCTTTCTTTTAGTCTGACTCGGGTTAGAGTCTGACTATTTCTGACTTGAATATGATTCAAGTCAATCTATATTCTTTTATATTACAACACAATTTGAATACATGAATCTCTGAATCCAGTTAACAATCTATTCATTTTGACTGAATCAAACTATGGATATTCATCCATTATTCTGATATTCCATTTACCTGATTATGCAGTTACAACATGTTTACTGATATCATGGTTTTGGTCAGTCACCCAACTTACACAATACAATACAACAATTCTGTCAAAACACTACGGGGCTTAAGGGGTAGATTGGTACGGAAGGTGTTAAATGTGCTACGAGGTGGTCAGATTAAGACACCTAACCTGAATCCTATTGCTGTTGTACCGTGGCATAACGGTTCCTTGTACTTTCCTTTTGCTCTGATCTCTAGCATATAGAGATCCCCCTCGTATACACTGGCATCCTTCGGTACCAAGCTACAAACAACAGCGTTAACTCAATATTCCATAATATTCAACAATATAATACTTTAGAAAATACTTTTACACTGTCTTCCTAATTCTTCTTTATCTTGGGACTTACCGAGCGACCTGTTCACTGACGACATTCTATTTCTTTCTCCTTTGAATGTCGTCAGGTGCGTTGGACCAAGCTGAGATCGAGCCCACCGGTGAAGATTTGGAGCAGTTCCACGAAGATCCCGAGCTCTAGATATTGTACCTTGTTCTTTCCAGTATTTTCATTTTCTGTTATGCCACTGTTTAGGCATCGCTTTTCATTTCAGTTGTATTTTCTTTTCATGCATTGTACAAAGAGTGTTATTAATAAAAATTGATGTTATTTCTACATCACTTGTCTCTTGTGGTTTACTTTATATTACTTAGTTACGCTTAGCGTATGTACTTCTGAGTATATACGTAGCGGGCCTCGTCGCGTCCACTTCGCCGTACACTGGGAAGCGGGGCGTGACAGTCTGCCCCCGGCATCTTTTAAAGAGGGGATTACCGGGGTCCTTGGCACCAAAGAAGCGTTGCGATCGCTACCTGGAGGTGCACCCTTACGGTCGATCAACAACCGCCTTTCCTCCTTTATGACCGCTCCCGTCGAATGACTGTACCATTCTGTATATACCCTGAGAAGTCGTGGGGCGCAAGCCGGCTTACTGATAAAGAAGTGGGAGCCCGTGTTTAGACGCATGAAATGATGCGGCGCTCTCTCCATCCTTTCTTCGGTCGCAGCAGGTTCCGATAAGAAAGCCTCCAGCGGTACCCCTTGATTATAGCTCAGCTGTTGGGCAAAACGATGCGGGTTATATCTCATGAAGATCGCTGCCCCGTTCTGCCTAAACACCAAGAAGCCCGGTCTGATGGAATATAAGTGAAGGGTCCCCCGGGCCGTTAAAACTGAAGCTCCATCCTTGAAAGTGTCTTGCAATGACCACACTGCAGGGGTAGACGCTTTTCCAATAGTCAACACATTGTCAATGAAAGACACACCGGCTCCGACGGTGTGGGAGTGAAGGAGTAAACCCCTGGCATTTCGTGGCGATGGATTTACAATTGATGCGCCGATCTGCTGTATAATACGAGGAAAACTGCACCTTTTGTAGAACGAGGGCCTTTTATGCATACCGAAAACACCCGATGTATGTAGCTCGAGCCACGACATGAAGTAGTGCATCGGGAAGACCGCGTGCAATACCCCGGGTGTAGGGTTCCTAGGCACCCTAATGAGGTCTCACAAGGCATCAACCATGCCAATTTCAAAAATTCTAGGTGCCGAGAAACCCTAATACGGATCGTTGGCTAGATTTAGGCGAAACTAGAAACTAGTTAACAACTTAACTATAAAGAATACGGAAATACAACCTTTGTAGATCCGGTGCTCCACCTCCACGGCTCCGCAATGAATTCCTCTCCGCTGTCCAAATCGAACCATGACTCTCACGGTGGTTGCATCGGAGAAAAGACCGGGCTAGGTCGTCGACAACGTGCCGAAGATGATCTACGTCGAAGCATCACTAGATCAAGCTCCACCTTCACCAAGCCATGAAAACTTGTAAAGGAAACACACTCTACTACTTGGCAAGAGGTAGAGGATGAAGAAATAGGAAGTGGGTAGACTTTAGAATTGGATTTCTCACTCATTCTCATCACTTGCCATTAATGGAGCAAGCTTTCTTCATTTGAAGAAAATGAAGAAGAAGAAGAAGCTAATTATGATAAGTTAGTTAAAATTGGAAAAGAAATGAATACTTATCATATTAGAACCATGGTTAGGTGTAGAGAATCAATCATGGTTAAAAGAGATGGTTAGGGTTAAGCATGAGACAAAATTGGTGACAAAGTCAAACATTCATGAAAGTTCATGAAAGAATAAAAGAAAGCCACCAATTCTTCTTATGCAAAATAATTTCCAAAAAGGAATAAATGAATAATTTAAGAAAATAAAACCCTAATCATTTAGTTAACCATGGTTTAATTCTTTGCACTTAACCAAGTAGGCATGCATCATCAACCATGATACAAACAAGTGCACAAAATCATATCGCATATGCAATGCGCACATCCGAGTGAGAAAATCCATTCAAAGTGAACCGATACTAGTTAATGCAAAGTAATATATCAAATATATATAATTATACATTAAATCATTAAATCAACACTTGATTCAATGATCCGGTCATGTCGCACATAACCGACTGGTATCAATAGTAACAACTTATCGAATCAACACTTGATCCGATAACCCGGCTATATCGCATATAACCGATCAATGTCACATTGCGAGAATCGAATACAGTATCACATACTGGTACTATTCTCGGTCCCGCACATATCTCATATGCGCTCCTATTTCGTTTCGCTTGAGCCAGGAAACCTCTGTGTAGGACTCTAAAGACTCGTCAATACGCTGGCAGCAGATGATGATCATATCAAACACCCACAAGCCGCAAGCGGTCTGCTAAACGTAACGGCCACCCGGGTATTGAGCGATCTGAAGATCGACGAGCAAGCCCGCTCACACTCCAGTGAATCCAACCAGTAACACTACCGTACAGTCCGGTCTGATCGTCTGATATGTCGCATATCTCGCCTAGGGGTGGTAAACGTCAGACCCCAATAGCTCGATAAGTCGTGTCGATATGAGATCTATAACAATTCGAGAAACTACTGGTAACACTTACCAGTTAATCTCAGCAACCCTGGCCAGGGATTTCCTGTTATAGCCAATCGAACACAGCGCAACATCAACTCCCTATACCGGGAGAGACGAATCCCCTCCTATCGCTCATTGCCTCCATGTGACTCGGGACTGTACCCAAAAACCACCGTTTTGCACGCCCTCTTGGACGTGGTAAGATGGAAATCAAAGCACAGTGGGAACCACACAAGACTCTATGACGATCTCGGGTCAACAGACTACTCTGTACCAGTGTCACCAGAGAACTGCCATCTGACGTGAAGTATAATACCATCTAGGAGTTCTCGGCGAGTCCGTCCAGTGTACCCAGTCTCTACTGAGCACCCGTATATCATCTCTGATGTCAAACACCAATGGATATGGGATCATCCATCGCCCATCTGTATGGGTCGAGAAGGTATGCGCTAGTCTACACTGGTATATCGATGCCCCGTCTCGATACACCCACGACTAGGGACTTTGAAGGATGTACTTATAGACTACCATGTCCCCACTAGTATGATCCGCATCATAGTCCAGGTAGTCAAGTACAGATCCTAAGGGCTTTACCAACATGTAACAGAGAGACAATCAGCATACACGTTAAGGTAAAGGGTAACCAGATAGCATACTATCATGTCGAGCAAGAAAGTCCTCCCTATATATGTCCCAGCATCCACTACAATATACATCCTATGTACAGTAATGGCCTCTAGGGCATACATATAACTAACAATCTCCCACTTGCACTAGGGCCATCTGTAGCAGTGGTTGCAGTATCTCATACTCAACCATCCCATAAAAGTCTCTCTCTGGGAACAGGCCTTTGTGAGTGGATCCGCTGTGTTGTCCTCTGAGTCTACTCTCCTAACCTCGATCCCCTGGAGATTAACCATCTCCATGATCAGGTGATACTGCCTTAGAATATGTCTGGATCACTGATGGGACGGGCGTTCCTTGGCATAAGCCACAACTCCATTGTCACACAATGGGAGGAACTAAGTTCATCTCATGAACCAATATACACCCAGACAGCCACTTTGGTAGCATCTTAAGTAGCGATGTATCCAGCCTTTATCGTCTAGTATGTCACGGTATCTAGCTTGGAACTCTTCCAACATACCGTCCCTCCACTGAGGGTAAAGACAATGTCTGTGACTGACATTCAGTCGTCTTTATCACCCTAGAACCCTTCCAGTGATTCTCCCCAGGATCGGTTGATACCGTCTCACTACAACTAGTGAGAGTCCTAACATCCAATTAGATCTATCTCATAGATCTAAAAACCCAGGATTTAGGAGGTATCACTTTGATCCTATATGGAGAATCATTGTGATAAGCGGAGATTGATCGAGCGTAGCATAGGAAACTCTTTCCCTATCAAGAGTATGGCATCCACGTACTCTACGAGGATCGTCACCATACTCCCTACTACCTTTTTGTATATACAAGGTTCATCTACCATTTTGATGATGTCAAACTCTTTGACTACTTCATCAAAACAGATGTTCCAACTCCGCGATGCCTGCTTTATCAAATAAAGCATCTTGCACACGTTTCCGCTGCTCCCACTGTCTACGAAGCCCTCTGGCTGTGTACTTATAGACGCTCTCTTCTAAATCATCATTTAGAAAAGCAGTCAAGACACCCAACCACCAGATATCGCAGTCATGGTATGTAGCCGTGAAAAGTAGTATCTGGATGGACTTAAGCATAGGTACTGGAAAAGGTTTCATCATTATCCACGCCTGGTCGATGACGAAAACCTATATCAAGTCTAGCTTTGAAAGTCTCAACCTTTCCATCTACACCAAGTAATCTTCTCAAGATATACTTGCTCCTGATGGGGATTTAACCCTTCAGATATAGCAACCAAAGTCCATACTTTGTTGGTGTACATGGATTCCATCTCAGATCGCTAAACATCCAGCCATTCTTACAGAGTCTTACTCCTGATGGCCAGCTCGAAGCTAGTTGGGTCATCATCTCATGATGCAATCTTCGCTCCCACTGTCATAGAGAAACCGAAGTATCTCTCAGGTGGGTGAGGAACCCTACTAGATCGGCGGAGAGGCTGAGGTTCGTTGGAATCTACTGAATCCTTTGGCTCTATCAAATCATCTGCTGCAGTTTGTATAGCTGGAACATTTCCAGTTCTACATAACAGACCTTGTCTCGAGCTTGTCCGGATTATGCTTTTAGACATAGGCCGGACAACCCCAAATCTTAACTAACTTAAGATATGGGCTCTTCCCTTTCCATATCACATACGAAGTGGTAGGCATTGATTTGATTTGAACCCTATTCAATAGGTATGCAGCTTCTCAAGTGCATAACTCCCAAAAGGAAAAAGGTAACTCAGCAGTACTCATCATAGAGCACACCATATCATATAGGGTGTATCTGCTCCGCCCCGATATACCATCGTGCTTTGGTGTATTCGGAGGAGTAATGCTGAGAGAGAATCTCATTCTCCTTTAGAATAATCCAGGAATTCCGTACTCAAGTATTCTCCTCCTTGATCACATCAAAGGACAATACTTTTACCCGTATTTTGGTTCTCTACTTCTAACTTATATTCTGTGAATATCTCAAAAGGTTCGGACTCATGTTTCAACAGGAACATAGGTCTGAATCTCGAAAGATCATCAGAGAATGTAATGAAGTACAAAGAACCGGTCTTGGCATGTGTAGACAGGGGACCTTTATACATCAACATGTATCATCCCAAGAGTTCACTAACTCTTTCTCTGTTTCCAATAAACAGAGCTGGTGTCATTATATCTTTGTGATATGACTGGCAAGTTTCACAAGATGTAAATTCAAACTCATTTAAATATGCATCTTTATGTAACTTCAGCTAGTCGGGTCACATTGATATGACCTAGTCTACAATGCCTCAAGAAGGATTCGTTCATTTCTGAACTCTTCCTCTTGTGTGTGTTCCGTATACTAAAGAACTGTAGTTTGATTTAGAACATCAACGCTTTTAGATAACGTGCCTGAACTGATCAACTTTTGATATAGGAAATGTTCAAAACATTATCCAACAATACAAAATTTTATCGTTTCTTTACTAATCAAGAGACAGATATGATTTTGTATATCAGATTCGGTATCTAATAACATTCGTTCAGAATCAATGTATTGGTAATACAGGGTGACAGTGACCAACAGACTTGGCTGCAACTCTTGCCCCGTTTTCTGCCTCATGAAACTTATCACCCGTTCTCAGTCCTTTACCTATCTGTAGCCCTATGTAATAGATTACATATCTGGGATCCTGATCTGGTATCACATACCCAGGACGTAAAGGATACTGAGAAACAGTTCTGTGTAATGAACACACCCGAAGATGATGCATCAGCATGCACTCTCTTCGTTTGGGCGGCACGGGAATTCTGGTAATCCCTAATTTCCTGCTCTGTCTTATAACAATTATAAGTTGGAGCGGGACCAACGTTCCCCAGCTCAGTATAACAAGCGGGTTTGGTCAATATTCCGTATTATTATCTTGATTAAGGCGTGATAGGGTCGCTACCAGGAGAGAGAGAGAAGAAAACACTCAGCGTGCGCTCTTGCAAGAATAGATTGGTTATTATTTTATCTAATCAGGATGGCTCCCACTGCTTTTTATCAAATCTTCCTTCAAACCCTAAAAGGAAAGACTAGCCGGGATTAATTACACACTACAAGTTCGCCAATCTTTCAACCAGGCCAGTGTCGGTACTTTGAGGGAGGTCCCCCGTGCTTTCGCACGAACCTAATTAATGTAAACCTCGTTTTCCCAGAGGCGTAACCCCGTTGACACCTTTCTAGACACCTACTTGATCGGCTAATTGTAATGTGTAAAACTCTCCCAGGAGTAACAATTACTCGCAGCGGGTATCGGGATCCAACTATCTCATAGAAGGTATGCAATCTCATTGCAAATTTCAACACTTGAAATTCCCGATAATATTTTGCCCCTAGCTCGCTATGACCTTGACGCATGCCAAACAACCCATAGTCTGCTAGTCAAGTTCAACCCGTACATTTCTTGATTGAATTAAACCCACCCGCACGACCCTTGACGCATGCCAAACAACGCCGTACGAATACCCTAATCCAATCGCATCGTATGCTAGCAGATAAGCACTAGTTAGCTACCGTACACTACGCCTTGACGCATGCCAAACAACCGCAGCACGAATACTAACTAGTACTTATCTGAAATGACGGAGGGCTACGACAGGTTTTTCTGAAAACCTATTGCGTAATGAACTTGATATCGTTGTAGAATCAAATGAATTTTTAAAATGGAGTGTTTTTTAGGCTTTTCTAGTTTTGCTAAAGGAGTCACTCCCGGTGAAGGGATCGTCGGTCCTTTCCTCGTCAAATGAGGTGCGGGATATATCATATATATCACTGTGCAAAGCAAAAACACTTAAAAGCAATCAAAAGACAAACCGTGTGTGTAGCATCTGCCAGTTATTGCTAAAGGAGTCACTCCCGGTGAAGGGATCTCGGTCCTTTCCTCATCGAATAAGGTGCAGGATATATCACATATACCGCTGTGCAAAGCAAAAAACTGTAGCTACCTGTTTTATTTTGAAATTCGATTCTACAACATCTTAGGTTTCTTTTATTTCATTAATCACATTAATGAAGTCCCATCATTTAATTACCTAAACATCACAGATAAATACGACGTACGCTTATGCCATCCGCATTCGCCTTGATGTCCCCTCGTGCATCGTTAGGTTAGGTAACTAACGACAGAGCGGGGCAGGGCTAGCGCGGGTGTAAAACATAAGTAACGTCTATATAATATATCATATATACTATATAATGTATCTATCACAGAACATCACATGATCACATCACAGATATCGCAGCAGAAGAATCATATGAAATATTGGATATACTAGGACGTCCGTGTTTTCAATACGAGCCAGTATAAAACACGGATTCCACGGTCGTGATGAATAGCCAAACCCACACCCCTAGACCCCTACGAGAGCGGCAAGCAACCCTACCAATTCTAGAGTTAGGAGACCCGGACTCGACTCCTCGAGTTGGTCTCCCACTGGACTCCAGAACCCGGTTACTTGTGCTCCCCTCCTTGGGTCTACCCTAGTGCGGAAAAGTAAATAATATACAAAAGGTGACATCTTCCGCAACCTGGAAGTGCCCCAAATAAAAGAATATTACATACAAGTTTTTACATGAATGAAAATGAAAAACACTCATCTCACATAAAAACCCCCCGGCTATTCAAACACGACGATCCAATATAACATATCCAGCAACGCATAACATCACATGTCATCAACGTAAGTAAATATGCGCATCCCAATTGTCGTTGACATATAGCAACGAAACCGGCGATATCACATATTACACTTACGGTTACAGAAAAGAAAGTGTAAAACTACAACAGTTGGAATCCGCAATCACCTCAAACATCGCATGCCTGACCAAATGAATTCTTTAGACATCGCATGCCTAACAATTATAAACCCCGCATTTTAGTCTCATTATCGAAAACACTTTTCAATACCAAGTCGGGCAATTCAACAGGATTCCCGACATTTTGATCGAATGCTCGTCGCAAACTTTAGTAGGCGGACGCACCCCTGATACCGTCGACGAAGTGCACCAAGGCGGAACACCGCTGCCGCGAGCACCCGAACGGATGCTTTCGGCGACGGGGTTCTCCTACAGTCACTTGGTCGGGGCTATGGAGTGAGGCTGTCTATTAAGTTTACCCGGCGAGTATCCGCGTACGCTACGTGATTGCAACGGACTTTTGATCACATCAAAATTCCGTGGCAACCGATCAAGTGAGACTAAAGTGCTATGTTTATAACATTCATTTAGTTATCTCATAACTCTTGTGAATTCCAATTATTGTATCCCATTCCAGATAATTAGAAAATGTTAAACTTTCCGATTGAACATTCGAACACCCAAGTTTTCCCGATACAGATCAACACATGAAACAAGTCTAAAAACATTCAGTTCGTGCCTCAGTACCAACGGTCCAGCCGTAGAAGGGTCAAGCCAACGCCTCACATGTGGCACGCCGTACTGCCCCAAACCCTAAGGTTCAAAGGGCAGTTCAAGACGGTCACATAATCGAGTTAAGGTTTGTTGTCTTCTAGAGGGTCCATCGCGTTACTTGCACTACTTAGAACGTCGTTAAACTACGGAAAAATCCAACACTTGGAAATTTCCCGACAGGGGAAAAATTGGGTATTTATATCCGGTCGAACTTTTTAACATATTCTAAAATTTATCCGGAAAACACATAGACACATTTTGATAATCCGATCGAATATACGAACTTCCAAAACAACCCCAGAAAACTCAACTGTAGAAAAAATATTAAAAATTCCCAGGAAAAGCACCACTGGAAACTAAGAATTACTGTGCAAACAACTTTAAATAATGTGGTCGTACAGCCGCGGAACCGCCGCATGAGCTTTGCTCATGCCGCGGATCCGCGGCGCCTTAGTGGAATTTGACTGTCGAATTTCACAGTAACTCTTAGATGTTTGTGATGAGTTCTCTGCATATTTTTAATTTTGAAAAAGACCAGATTTCAGAAATTGTCCAGAGAGCAATTTAGGGTTGGGTTTTTGATTCGTTCGGACTTCAAATTGCGTCTAGACTTCGCCTAAGGCTCTAGCTAGGCTCTGATACCACTGTAGGGTTCCTAGGCACCCTAATGAGGTCTCACAAGGCATCAACCATGCCAATTTCAAAAATTCTAGGTGCCGAGAAACCCTAATACGGATTGTTGGCTAGATTTAGGCGAAACTAGAAACTAGTTAACAACTTAACTATAAAGAATACGGAAATACAACCTTTGTAGATCCGGTGCTCCACCTCCACGGCTCCGCAATGAATTCCTCTCCGCTGTCCAAATCGAACCATGACTCTCACGGTGGTTGCATCGGAGAAAAGACCGGGCTAGGTCATCGACAACGTGCCGAAGATGATCTACGTCGAAGCATCACTAGATCAAGCTCCACCTTCACCAAGCCATGAAAACTTGTGAAGGAAACACACTCTACTACTTGGCAAGAGGTAGAGGATGAAGAAATAGGAAGTGGGTAGACTTTAGAATTGGATTTCTCACTCATTCTCATCACTTGCAATTAATGGAGCAAGCTTTCTTCATTTGAAGAAAATAAAGAAGAAGAAGAAGCTAATTATGATAAGTTAGTTAAAATTGGAAAAGAAATGAATACTTATCATATTAGAACCATGGTTAGGTGTAGAGAATCAATCATGGTTAAAAGAGATGGTTAGGGTTAAGCATGAGACAAAATTGGTGACAAAGTCAAACATTCATGAAAGTTCATGAAAGAATAAAAGAAAGCCACCAATTCTTCTTATGCAAAATAATTTCCAAAAAGGAATAAATGAATAATTTAAGAAAATAAAACCCTAATCATTTAGTTAACCATGGTTTAATTCTTTGCACTTAACCAAGTAGGCATGCATCATCAACCATGATACAAACAAGTGCACAAAATCATATCGCATATGCAATGCGCACATCCGAGTGAGAAAATCCATTCAAAGTGAACCGATACTAGTTAATGCAAAGTAATATATCAAATATATATAATTATACATTAAATCATTAAATCAACACTTGATTCAATGATCCGGTCATGTCGCACATAACCGACTGGTATCAATAGTAACAACTTATCGAATCAACACTTGATCCGATAACCCGGCTATATCGCATATAACCGATCAATGTCACATTGCGAGAATCGAATACAGTATCACATACTGGTATTATTCTCGGTCCCGCACATATCTCATATGCGCTCCTATTTCGTTTCGCTTGAGCCAGGAAACCTCTGTGTAGGACTCTAAAGACTCGTCAATACGCCGGCAGCAGATGATGATCATATCAAACACCCACAAGCCGCAAGCGGTCTGCTAAACGTAACGGCCACCCGGGTATTGAGCGATCTGAAGATCGACGAGCAAGCCCGCTCACACTCCAGTGAATCCAACCAGTAACACTACCGTACAGTCCGGTCTGATCGTCTGATATGTCGCATATCTCGTCTAGGGGTGGTAAACGTCAGACCCCAATAGCTCGATAAGTCGTGTCGATATGAGGTCTATAACAATTCGAGAAACTACTGGTAACACTTACCAGTTAATTTCAGCAACCCGGGCCAGGGATTTCCTGTTATAGCCAATCGAACACAGCGCAACATCAACTCCCTATACCGGGAGAGACGAATCCCCTCCTATCGCTCATTGCCTCCATGTGACTCGGGACTGTACCCAAAAACCATCGTTTTGCACGCCCTCTTGGACGTGGTAAGATGGAAATCAAAGCACAGTGGGAACCACACAAGACTCTATGACGATCTCGGGTCAACAGACTACTCTGTACCAGTGTCACCAGAGAACTGCCATCTGACGTGAGGTATAATACCATCTGGGAGTTCTCGGCGAGTCCGTCCAGTGTACCCAGTCTCTACTGAGCACCCGTATATCATCTCTGATGTCAAACACCAATGGATATGGGATCATCCATCGCCCATCTGTATGGGTCGAGAAGGTATGCGCTAGTCTACACTGGTATATCGATGCCCCGTCTCGATACACCCACGACTAGGGACTTTGAAGGATGTACTTATAGACTACCATGTCCCCACTAGTATGATCCGCATCATAGTCCAGGTAGTCAAGTACAGATCCTAAGGGCTTTACCAACATGTAACAGAGAGACAATCAGCATACACGTTAAGGTAAAGGGTAACCAGATAGCATACTATCATGTCGAGCAAGAAAGTCCTCCCTATATATGTCCCAGCATCCACTACAATATACATCCTATGTACAGTAATGGCCTCTAGGGCATACATATAACTAACACCGGGCTCGTTAGCATCCGCTGCTCGGCTGAGGCCATGATATAGGTGTGCCAAGCCAGCGATCCCAATGGCCACCTTTACCCCGATGGCCATCCGGTGGGCCGGGTAAAAGATGGAAGGCCGCATACGGTGAGAGTGCATTGGGAGCGCAAACCAACTCAGCCAAAGCCCAAGAAATCCTAAGAAAAAGGCCTCCTCATCCATTCCAGGGGCCGCAATTTCTGCAAATGACATGGTAGGGAAGTCCGGAAGGAAAAAAACCCTTTTGATCTATCTCCTTCTCCTGTAGGTTGTCCGCACCTAGACCGAAAGGGTCATCCAGAGTGGCAAACTTGGCAGCCTCTGATGAGAGGACGCTTGGGCGAAGGAACCGAGCGATGAAATCTTCAAAGTTAACCCCCCGACTCCCATGTTCGATAAAAAGAGATTCATAGATGTTCAACACCTTAATCAAGCTTGGCAATTGATGTTGAACAGCATTCTCTGGTGTGACCCCCCTTACCACCGGCCTAGCACCAAAGACGTACACATCTGTCGGGAGCAGCTCCTCATAATGTTCTCCCATGACTGGTAGACCGGATACTTCCGTGAACTCCTCCAAAGAGATGGACACTTCCCGATCCATGGCAAGGAAAGTGTGGGTAGGAATGTTCCACTGCTCCAGGAAAGCCTTAAACCACCAGGTGGGGAGCGTGTGATACTGGAAGAGAGAGACGTAGACCGCGATGTACAATCCTAATCTTATCAACTGCGACTTCTTCGTCGACAGGATATACCGGGCCCACGGCAGGTAGCCAATCGGATGGCGGGGGATCAGACCAATGTTATATGATTGCCCCCAGGGTCTCGCCTCGCCCTGACAGATACGACGTCCTACGATATCCAAGACCATAGGACGTTGGACCGGAACCGCATCTATAGCGGGATGAAGAAAGCTGTTCGCGGTCCAATCCACCATCTCCACGGCATACTGCACCGAGGGTGGGGTAGCATAATGAATCGCCATGATGGGCTCGGACGGCACTGCGCATATGAAGCTGCGTCGACCCATAATGATCTGGTTATACCACGACCCCCAAAGGTGGAGACTCTTGTACTCCGGGTCGTATTCTCTAATCATGGCCAAGACTTCACGGTCCAAGGGCGCTTCGGGAAACCCTTCCTCCGAGCGGACGAACGGAAACGAGGTGTCGAGAGACATGATCGCTGCAAAAGAACAATCTAGACGTTAGTGTTGTAATTCCAACACTTGGCGTTTAAAAAAAATACGTTAATCGATTAATTAAATTAAAAACTAAATTAAAATTAATTAATTACACCACACAGCAGTGCGGCGGGTAGAAGACCGAAGGGGGACCCACAAAATTTGGATGACAATATGTCAGTTAATAAGACAATCTCATCATTGAATGAGATTGTCAGTTGGTCCCCAAGAAAACATTCCTACTAATAATAATAATAAAAGAATCCCTAGAGACAAGGAGAAAATCTCCTCTTTCAGAGCAAAGCTCTATCACAGAATGACACTTGTCAAATTCTAATCTCAAAGGAATAAAATTCCTTAAAAAGAGCATAGCTCTATGGTAATAATGGAAAGGTCCATCAGAAAATGTTTACACCTAGAAGAATTAAAAATTTTGGAATTTTGAAAAAATCCATGAAAAACTTATGAATTTTTTTTCTTTTTTCAGATCTAAAAGATCTACAGATGATTCAAAGAGCAAAGCTATGTCCATGGGTTAGAACCCATGAACAAGATCTCTGTAGATCTATAAGTTTTTGAGAGCAAAGCTCTGTTTATGAAATCCCAATGGGGATCTCTTTAGATCAAAAGATCTGTAAGAGCAAAGCTCTATTGGTTAATTAAAATTAATTTAACTTAAGATTAATTTTCCCTAAAATTTTCTAACTTGGAAAATGAGAGCAAAGCTCTAAAGTTCTGGAAACGAGAGCAAAGCTCTGGAGTTCTAAGCAAGAGGAAAGCTCTGGAAATCAAAATCTAGAAAATGGTGAGATTTTTCTAAGGGCCAGAGGTCCTATTTATAAGGCGCTTGCGCCCCTTGAGCTCATCCCTTGATCCGACGATCAGGAGTTTGCCACCGCTGCACTCACGTGTGTGCCACGTGAGCGCAACGTTGGGGGGGCATTTGTTTCCCCCAATCAGAGCAAAACTCTGTTGGAAATTCAAAATTCAAAATTTTGAAGCAACGCTTCAAATCTCGGGCGCAACGCGCCACATGTCAGGCGCTGATACGTCAGCGCAGCGCCCAAGAAGGCGCGCCCAATCAGAGCAAAGCTCTATTTTAAGCAAAATTAAAGGAAGCAACGCTTCAGTTGCGCAAGCACTGCGCTGCGCGACACGTGTCAGCGCAGATGCGCTAGCGCAGTTGCGCTGCGCTTTGCGCTGCGCGATACGTGTCAGCGCAGATGCGCTAGCGCAGTTGCGCTGCGCTGTGCGCTGCGCGACACGTGTCACGCGCTGGGGCATTTGCGCCAAATAGAATTAAGATTTTAAAGAAATCTTTCTGTTCTTGTTAAAACAAGAAGATTTTCTTCTGTAAAACAGAAGCCCTTGGATCAAAGATCCAACGGTGGGGAAAATTCCCCAAATCACTCAGAGAAAGATCTCTTTAACAAATTTAACTAATTTATGGGCACTATAAAAAGGACCCTAGATCTCAATTCAAAGGCATCAACATTTTCTTAAAAAAAGAGAGAAAGAGAACTCTGAAGAACTCCTCAAGAACAAAAAGGTAAAAACCTTTAGAAGGAAGAGAAAGTTCTCTTATGAACAGATCATAGATCTAAAAACAAGATCAATGATCTTTAATAAAAAAATATATATATAATAAAATAGTGCTTTGCACTTTTTATGAACCTTTGGTTCTTGGAGATGAGAAAAACAAGAAAAACTTATCTTTTCTTTGATCTAAATTAGATTAAGAAATCAAATAGTGCTTTGCACTTCTGTTCTTGAATCTAAAAGATTCTTAGTGCTTTGCACTTCCAAACTGCGCTGTTGCGCTCTTGGGAGAGCGCCACGTGTCAGCAGTGCAAGCGCAGCGCACTAGCGCAGCGCACTGCGCTTGCATGACACGTGTCGTCATCACAAGCGCTTGCGCTCTCTGATTGGCGCAAAGCACCTGAAAATGCAATGCATTTACAGAAGGGCCAAGCCCAATTAAAAAGGGCCTAACAGGTCAAATTAAATGCAATGGATTATTTTAAAAAAAGGGCAGAGCCCAAATAAAAACAGATGTTGTGCATCATTTATAAAAGGGCAGAGCCCAAATAAAGGTCTAATAGACCAAACAAAAATGCCCTGCATTATTAAACAGGAGCAGAGCCCCAGTAAAAGTCTAATAGACCAAAAATAAATAAAATGTTGAACATTTTCAACTGGACTTAGCCCAATTCTGGCCGTAAGTCCTTAAATTAAATTGAACTGAGCACAAATGCTCTCTCTCAAATCAATTTACCTCCGGTTCGAGGGTACATCTCCGAACTCCTCTGACACTTCTCGTTGTAATCCTTCAACGACGTCAGAAAGGCGACGGGTCCCAACGACCACACATGGATATGGACTGCAGGGTCCTTAAACTCGTGGACCGGAACGTCCTTAACCTAATGTTGGACCGGAACGTCCATAAACTAATGTTGGACCGAAACGTCCTTAAACTAATGTCGGACCGAAACGTTCTTAAACTAATGTCGGACCACCACGTCCCTAAACTGGAATATGGACCATCACGTCCCTAAACTGAAATGCGGACCACCATGTCCCTAAACTGGAAAATGGACCACTACGTCCCTAAACTGGAACAATAGGGCCTCCAAACGCTCTTTTGCCAGATCTAAACGGTCTCGTTTAAGTTGATCTTAGCCCTAAACACGGCTAACGTATCCTTAAACATTCAAATGGACTATAAAACTCTAAATCAACTTTGGTTCAAGGGTACATCTCTGAACTCCTCTAACACTTATCGTTGTAATCCTTCAATGACGTCAGAGAGGTGATGAGTCGTGACGGCCATATATTAAATGGATCCAGACGTCAGAGAGGTGATGAGTCGTGACGGCCATATATTAAATGGATCCAGACGATCCCGTTAAGTTGATCTTAGTCTCAAATCAGACTAACATATCCTTAACGAACGTTTAAGTTGATCTTAGTCTCAAACGCGACTAATGCATCCTTAAACTAAAAACACCAAACCCAAATCTAAGTAAATACGGATTTGGACTAATCCACGTCCTACAGGCGACGGCATTATTCAGTCTCCGTATACAATCCACGGGCAATCACAAACAAAACAAACACACACGACATGAAGTGAAATTCTGGAGAAGGAGAAAGTTATTACTGCGATGCGGTAGCGTAATTAACTGCAGGGGCTTGCGCCTGCAGGGAAGAGCGTCCCCACAATCAAAAACCCCTCAAGCGAGGGGGAATCTGACAAAGTCTGCTACATCGGCCGCATCCGTCTAAACCTCCGATACACGGTGCCATAAATCAACTTGGTATCTTCGGAGAGGAGGACGGATAAAACCAAATAGCATCTGTCCCGAATCTCAGCGTCAGGACATCGCAGTCTTGTGCGCCGTCCTTCGGAGGGGAACAGTTATATTCTACTCACGAGCTGGCAACTCACCCCCGTTGTGCCACAGTGTCTTGCAGGTCGGACCCATAAGCCTTGTAGCGGCGGGCTTATCTTATCATTGGTTTCTTTTGCTCAGACTCGCGACATTGCTCGTAGGTGGGTTGCGAGGACACTTTATCTCTTTTTGTACTATCATTGTATCTAGTATTCTCCATCTACCACTTCTTATTTGTATATGCGACCTAGTGATGAGACTGAGAGATTTGTGTATATGTGGTTTCTCTGGGGTCGAGCTCACTTGAGCCGACGTTGTGTTTTTCTTATCTTTGCATTTCCTTATGCTTATTTGCTTGATATTGCATATATATTGCGTTTGGTTGTGATCTGCCTTGGGCGAAGAGCTAGCTCCCGCTTGGGGATGCCATTTATTCATTACAGGTTATATATCTTGTTGTACCCATTTTGGGGGGCTAGTATTTACAACAGAGACTCTGCCGAAATTTTCGGAAAATTTTGATGTTTTAAAAAGGGGTTAATGCAACTTAATTGATTTTAAAGTCGTTTTCATGAAAGGTTTCCTTCACTCTTATTGTTTATGGTTTAGATTTTCTGGGTTTTGGCTGACTTAGGTTACGTTACGCCTTAAGACGTCTCGTAATCGAAGTGCCAGTCACGTTCCGTACCTTCGGATCGTGACAAATACGCTAAGCGTAATATAAGCAGTATAACAATGATAAGAAAAGACAAGTGAAAATAAAATCCAACCACTTTATATATTTACATTCTTAACTTTACAGAATTTAATTGATACAAGAAGTCTGAACATAAAAAGAAAATGTTTAAACATATGGCTTACTGAAGAAGAATGCGGGAAAGAAAACTAATGATCTGCTTCAGGTGCGAACTGGTTGTAATTCTCTGCAGTGGATTCCACCTCCTCTGATCTTAAGTCACCTGACGAATATTTCAAGAAACAAAAAATGGGTGGAATGTCCGTCAGCGAACTTGCGCTCGGTAAGTCCCAAAAAGATGTGTAATATATAAATTGAGTGCAAGATGACATGTAATATAATATGAATAAAAAATCGTAATATATGAACATGTATAGTAATATATATATATATATGGCAATTATGTAAGCATAGCAAGATGTCGGCCGAGATGCAGCCGGGAGCCAACCTATACTTTCCTTGGGCTTGCCTTGCCCCAACATCTAATTCAAGGGCGAGCGCCGAAAAGGAACTAGTCTAGCCTTTTCGACGAAAGCTTAGCTTGGTCCGGGCTCACCGGGCTCGTCGGGCAAACAGATTTAATATGGCCGTGGAATATAGGTATAGTGAACATAAAGTGAATATAAATGTCCTAAAAAGGTCTCTAAAAGGGTAAATTTAATTAACGTGAGTTCAAGTGTGAATGTCAACCAAATCTAAAGAGTGTTCTCGAAC
This sequence comes from Agapanthus africanus, assembly GCA_030015575.1. Taxonomy (NCBI): domain Eukaryota; kingdom Viridiplantae; phylum Streptophyta; class Magnoliopsida; order Asparagales; family Amaryllidaceae; genus Agapanthus; species Agapanthus africanus. The sequence continues at coordinate 669,222,771 of CM057343.1, read as the reverse complement.
CCATGGCTATCGTCCAGGGGTAAGGAATCACGGGCCCAAAATAGCGGGACTTCAATTGTTATTGAAGTATTCCAAACCCCAACAGGCTATCGTCAGGGGGTTCAGAAACACGGACCCTTATTAGTGAATTCATGATGTACCGTTTCTGTCACTCCCCGCTTCCCAAAATACGGGATACGGGGGGTTAACAAGGCCAGCCATGCTCCTACGGTCGTCAGGTCCTGGTCCAAACTAAATCCACTTCTCACTCTGAGCATGCATACTCAGGTCGTCAGAGCGATACAATGGCAATAAATATAAATACATGTATAACAAGTGTAATAATGATGAATATGAAACAGTGAGCATAGAGTGATGATATGAGCATGAAGGAGCCAGTACAGGTAAACAGTAAAGCAGGTATAACGGATCAATATCAATGCATGTACATGTCACTAAACCTACTAGTCTCTAAGTCTCACTTTCCAGGTCGCTAAGCCTATCGTCAGTCCAAGTGTGAGAGTCAACCACTCGTGAGTATCCCCCACCCAAGGGTAGGACCCAAAGGCAAGGGAACACGGGCCCGAGTCGCTCGCTAATAATCAGTAATATCACCCATATATCTCCAAAATCGTTGTATATACCGGCAATGGGACTCCCGAGATTCTGTTAAACTCATACTCAAACTACCCCACACCCCGTGGTCTACATCAAACGCTAACCATAAACTCAAATACAAGTCAGTCCATAGCAAGTCTACGCGAGAACTGGAGACAGGATCTCCATCAAGCATGTCTCGACTGATACCCAAGATAAATGGTGGTGCCTTACCTATGACACTAATATAAGTACTCCATAACCGTCACATTCCAGTTATGGTTACACTTATACACGTCCCATAGGCGTCGACAATGCAATAAATCACTAGGGTCCGCTGATTGTGTACAAGTACGTGTCACTTTCACTTATTCATTCACACTTTATCATTACGTACTTGCCACAATCAGAATACTAATACCTAACACCGGATAATGCACACGATCACTAGGTTACCAATGCAATGACATCTACATGATATGATAGGAATACAATATAGATTAGAATATCATCAGCCCGTGCCCTACCAGTTGTATAATTTACTATAAATCATACATGTAAAATATAACGAAACAATGTAAAAGGGGTAGGCGGCATGTTTAATTATCTATCCATCAAAATTGCCAATCGGGTTTCAGTTCTGCTAGATACGGCCATTTCAATTTAAGTGTTCGCTACTGGAAATCCGGTTTCAGAATTGGAAGTCCGTGTCGTAACACATTTTAATCCTAGTTGGGATCGTAATTAGGTGACACTATAGTTGAACAATATTTAGGGTTATCAGTTAGGTTTCCACCGCAATTAGCGGATCAGTAATATCCTATATCAACAGGGAGTTATGCCCAGGTTAAGGTTGATGTGTAAAATCTGTCGCTGCAGAATTCAGCTAGACACGTCGACAGTATAAAATGTGTTAAAAATATCATACAGTTGAGGAATCTAGTGAGACCAATGGGATAAGGAAGCTAACTCAATTTTCTTCGTAACGATATAGGGTTCCACACATTTTCTCATTTGAGAAAGGAAAATACAATGGGTTATCTGGAATTACAGCTCTGGACCGCGGTCCAGAATCGTAATTCTCCGCAGTTTTCTCTATCGTAACTAGTTCAAATTTAGGTACAAAAATAGGGTTCTGTAGCTTATTTTGCTGGCTTCGATACAAGCCAAGGAATGCCAAAAACCGTTTCGTAAAAGATTAAACGTGAATTTAACGGTCTAGCATGTTCAGAAAATTCAGATTTCGTAATGATTATCGGGATTAACATTTCATAGGTGAAACGACCGTGGTTTCCAACCAAATTTATACAGCACATCGGTAAATAGTAGACGGGTCTAATGATCACAAGTTCCGTCATTTAAAGTTAACTTTTCATTTAAAAAGTTTCATATCGAACATTTATATTCATTGGGGCGCGCGAAACTATATATATATGACATTAACTCTAAACAAGATTTAATACGAGCTAATAGCATAAAGCAAGTAATATACTTGCCTGATAACGTGTTGACGACGGTACGGCAGCGGCAACGGCACGAACGCGATACGGACGCGGCACGGCAACGCGACTAGGATCGAGCACGATAGAGTTTACGACAAGCGTGCGCGATGTTGCGACAGCTATTGCATTGACGACGGTGACGAGTAGATTGGTCGAGGTCACGGCTTGTACGGCGTTGACGACGGATGGAACAGCGACAATTGCGATTGCAACAGGTGTTTGATGAAATGTCGGGGCCCGATTGTGCTTGATGGAGAGGGAAGTTATGGCTCAGTGTTGCACAGAGGATGCCGGCGATGACGGCAAGGTGGCAGCTCGGCGATGGCTAGGGTGATCGGTTGGGTTGTGAGAGGAGGTATCGGAGGAGTTGGTGGTCGTGGTCGTAGTAGGGCTCGAAGCTTGGGTTGGTGGAGGTGACGAGGAGGAGGTGATGGGGTAGAGTTCGGTTGCAGTTTGCAAGGAGGTGGTTGCTGGTGAGGAGATGATCGGCGGTGAGGGTCTTTGGAGATGGTCAAAGGCAATGGTTGTAGGGAAAGTGGGGGTTGTGAGTGGAGGAGTTGGGTTCAAGAGAGAGAGGAAGTTGGTTGGAGTTGTGCAGGGAGGAGAGAGAGAGGTGAGCTCGTGGCGGCAGCGTCAGGGAGTGGTCGATGGTGGTTAAGGGTCGATTGGGTCGTCGGTGAGGGGAGGTAGTGAGGGCTGGAGATTGGCGTCACTGGCTAGGGACGTATAGAGCTGGCGGTCGCGGTGGAGGAGAAGGGAGCTCAGAGACTTAGGTGTGGGTGTTAGGGGGCCGGAGGTTACGGCTGCAGCGATGGTGTCTGGAGTTGGCCGATGAGGTCGACGGTGCAGCGGTGAGGTGAAGGTTGAAGACGAGGTCGGGTGACTCGGGGAGGAAAGCTCGAGCTCGGGGAAGGAAGTGGAGGCGAAGGTTAGAGGAGGAGGTAGAGAAAATTGCTTGTAGGAGGGAGAGAGGGAGACGAGGTGATCGCCGGCGGTGATGGCGACAGGGGCTGCTCGTGAAGAAGTGGGTGCGGTGAAGGAGTTGGAGGAGATGGGGGAAGGGAACGTTGTGAGGAGAGAGTAGGTCATGGGTGAGGACGTTGGGGCGAAGGTGAGGTCGCATGGCGCAGGTCGTGGGCGCGAGGGAGGCGGGAGCGTAGGAACGACCGCGGCGTAGGGGGAAGAAAAGAGCGGGAAAGGAGCAAGGAAAAGAAGACGTGGGGAGAAAGGGGGGTGAAGCGGGTCGGGTAGTGAGGAGTCGGGTCGGGTGTTGGGGAAGATGGGTCGGACTTGGGCCGGAAGGGAAAATAAAAGGGAAATAAGGAGAGTGGGCTGGGCTGGGAAATAGGAAATGGGAAAATGAAAAGGAAATAAGTAATAGGATTTGGGTTTAGGGTTTCAAGGCAAATAAAATAATTATAAATATAAATAAATAAATTTTGCAAGTAACACTTTATAAAATTACGGATACTGGTGTACAAAAGAACCGGGTATTACAGTTTCAGCCCGGTACCACAGCAATGTTATTTGTACCATTTCAGCCTGATACCACAGCAACATTATTTATAATCATATGACTCATGAAATTTAGTCGGATTCATACTTAAACTACCCCCAATACCCCGCGTTTATTAGTCTATGATTAATGTTATGAGTTTTGATCGAATTTATGAATACAAAAGGTGATGTATGATATCAAGTTTTCAAGATTGAGTTCATGTAGTCATGTCAAGTGCAAGTCATGTCTATTGTATTCATGGTTCGAGTCAATTTGGTTCAAGTGTACATATTGGGTTCAAGTATTCATAATTGAGTCATGTCAAGATCAATTCAATTCTAGCATGTAATGGTTTAATCACAAATCATATAGATAAAAATAAATAAGCAATCACAGAACATGATATGATATAAGTATACAAGTAACGTCCAAAAAAATATTGCAAATAAGTGTTGTGTACCACTAATCAATCAAGTCAATCAATTTCGGAATATAAACAGAAATATAGATCTAAGTGTTGCTCATGCGTGAGTTCCAGTCTCGCCTAAATATGACTACCAGTTTGGGAGATATACTCGTTTTCGTATCGTCGAGCAAAACAGATCAGAATTTGTTCGGCACCGTCATATATTTTTAAAACGCAGCTTGAGTTAATTTTCATCGGATTTCAGGTTACAAAAATTATTAGAAAATTGTAGGTCTTTCGATTTACTTATCTAAAACACCAAGATTCATGTGATTTGGATTTCTGAAGCTCCAATTATGATCATTTTAATATCAGTATTTAAAACAGAAATTCAGATCTCTGAACAGCAACTATATGTTATATTGCAAAACCTATATCGGGTTGTTTCATATGTTTCTAAGTAATCTAATATACAGAAAATTATAGATTTATCAATTTTGCATCTACACATCTAAAATTTGTTACGAACGAACATCGAGAGTTCGAGTTATGTCCTATATAAAAACATCATGTGAATCAGAACAGATTCTGTCAAGATTCGTCGCTTAATATTGTAACGCGGTTTTCTATATTTTACGTCGATTTTCAGTAAAAACTAAAAAATAAGAAAATCTAGATCTTTCGATGTAAATATTCAAAACATCTGAAAAAACTTAATTTGGATCAACGATTATAGAATTATGGTCTCTCGAAAAAGATCCTTATTGGCAGTTTTCTGGTTTTAAAAACAGTGAATAAAAAACTACGTAACACTTAAACCGTTATTCGAATTGATATGAAATTTTTACTGTAGACATGAAATTCTATCTAATATATAATCTAATCTTTCTAGAATGTTCAAAAATCAAGATTGATTTTCTAAAAATTATTTTGAAGGTAAATGTATTTCTTCAAGGTGGTATTTGAGATTGACAAGATCATGGTATTTATTTGAAATCTTTTTTTCTTTTAAAACTAAATATAAATAAAATAAAATAAAAATAGCGATCAATAAATTATGAAAGGCATACAGACAAGCATACGAATCGGTCATGATATATATACTAAAATCGATATAAAAGATTAATAAAGATTCTACACAAAAATTATTAAACACTTTTCTTTTGTTTTGAATAAACGATCGCTTTATGTGATGGTATGCAATATAGGATGATACAATTCACATATTTTCAGAACTACCAAAACATGAAATAAGATAATCATTACTAGTTAAAAATGTATCCTATTCATGAAGGTAAATTTGTTTACAAAATAATTAACTATTAGATTATCTATTTATTTTATGTGTGTTTTCTAAACAAGGAGTTTACAGACGAAATAAGCAAGCATGGAAATCAGTAGAGACATAACAAGATGGGGATGATTCAACAAGAGGAATAGGAGAAACGAAGGGGACTTACATACATAAACCGGTATTATCGATGGTCTGGTCTATCCGCCGATAGGTTCGTGTTACTAGTGAGACCTTCTTCATATTTTTCTTCGAGAAATCTAGATGAAGAGAGAGATGTGAAATGAAAGAAATGTATGATGAAGAAAAGAAAGAGGAATAACATATAAAAAAAGGTTTATGGCCATCATAATTCTAATAAATTATAGCTCATAACTATTCTAATTATTTTGAGAGTTAAAAAGAAGATGAAATGAAAGGTCTCATTTGTAGATTATGAGGGGGATTTAAAAAATAGATAAAAATAATTGCAAGTCCAAAGGTTTGAACATGTGGCCTATGGAATAACAATGTAAGGATTTAAGCAATAAGCTACAAGTTCATATTTAACAAGAATTAAATATATGTTATCGTTTGAAAAGAAAGCGGGCTAAGGAAAAAGAAAAGAAAGAAATCAAATAGAACTGTTTTGGCTTGGGTTTTGGGTTGAAAAATTATAGAATATGCAAGATAGAAGAAGGGATAAACTAATATATTTAATAGAGAATAAAATATATGGAGATACCCAAAAACAAATAAATGCAGTATTTTAATAAAAAGAAGAATGATATGAAGGTATAGAAATTTTGGGGTCGTTACATACCGCTTCCAGCCAATAGCCCTTTTTCCTTTCGGTTGCTCGATCGGCTTTCACGTTCCATTCTTTCAAAGTGATTTCATCTTCTCTGCTATCACAACAATTTATCGATCCCTTTCCTCTTACCCAATGGCCTTTTTATAAGAGCTGGGATCTCTGCTTTCGGTGACTAGAGCAAATGCGACCATATTTTCAAAACCGTACCTGACCGGTGCCTTATATGTACGTGCTAATCATCTTGACACCATTATCTGTGGGTCCTGTTGTGGTTGGTTCTCACCGTATGTCTCCGTATTCCGCATGTCCACCTCCGCCTCAATAGGCTAAAATTGTACTTCAGTTTCCGTCTCCTTATGAGATCTAGAAAACTCCACATCCACCGAATCATTATCACCTGATGCCCCACTTACCGCCTTATTATTTTTACCTTTCAACGTGGATTCCTCATCGAATATCACATCTCGGCTAGTGAATGCCCTTCTGTTTTCCATGTGGAGTGTTTTTCGTCACCCCATTGAGATGGGAATACGCGCGCGCTTGTCAGGCGTACTACAGATTCCCCCTGTCTAGGGTAAGCCGAGCTTTAATGATTGTGGGGATCCGAATCTCCGGCAGCCGCGGACTAAGCTGCCGTTAATTACCCCTCGCCTTTGGAGCGAGGGAACCTCCGATTGACGGGTTAAACTGGTCATGCGAACTCAATGTGCAGGGAACGTATGTTTTGTTTTGAAAGGGGTTTTTGGATATATCGGGAGCCACGCAGAGTTTTTACGGGGGTCCCGCTACCCGGATAGCGGGCTGGGGGTCAAGGGGGCTAGCAGCCCCCTTGCGGGGTTCGGGGTAGCGCCCCGGCCCAAAAAAATTTTGGAGGGGGGAGAATGTTGCGGAGTATGTGTATGTGTACATATGTATACATATGTATATATATGCATGTATATATAAACAAAAGGGGGGAAAAGACATCCAAAGGATGCATGGGGCAGCACCTCGGGCGCCGTGCGCCTAGGTACTGTGCGCTCAGGCGCAAGCACGCCACGTGTCGGCACGTGGGCGCTCTGCACTTAAGCGCTTGCGCGCTTGAGCGTAGGCGCGCCACGTGTCGGCACGGGGGCGACTTGCGCTCGAGCGCTTGCGCTGGAGCGCAGGCGCGCCACGTGTCGGCACGGGGGCGAGTTGCGCTCGAGCGCTTGTGCTGGAACGCAGGCGCGCCACGTGTCGGCATGAGGGCGAGTTGCGCTCGAGCGCTCGCGCTTGAGCGCAAGCGCGCCACGTGTCGGCACGGGGGCGAATTGCGCGCCACGTGTCGGCACGCGGGTGCTCTGCGCTTGAGCGCCGGCGAGAAAAAGAGGGCTTTTAGCCCCAGAAACCAGAAGCTATGCTTCAGAAAGGAAATATTTATTATATATATATATATATATATATATGTATGGAGTTAAACTCCTAGGATGTTTTGAAGCTGATGAAGGGGGGTTCTTCTTCTTCCTCCTGTTGTTTGGCCGGATCTTGAAGATCAAGAGATGTGAGATTTTAAAAATCTTTTCTTTTTGAGATCTGATGGCAGATCTGAGTTTCCCTTTGTGGGTTTTGTGGTGGAAAACTACTTAGTTTTGGAAAAGAAAGAGTAAAACTCTTGATTCAATTCAAAAGAAATGAGAAGGTTTAGAACCTTGGAGAAGGAGCAGGAGGCACAAAGAACCCTAGGTTTTTGAGGGGAATGAAAAAGGTGTCCTTTTATTCATCATCATGTTGCCTTTTATAGGCTTACATATTTACATATAGCCCCTTTGGCTTTACAAAAATGGCATTTTAGCCATCCCATGGCTCATGTGTCATTTCATTTTTGCACATAAGCCATGGGCTTACAAACTATTGGCTTTATGCCCATTTTGTTTACATTCATGCATAAACAATTACATAAAAATTATTTATTACATGATTTTGTTGTTGGCATGGGGAGGCTGGCTGCGGGTTCGACTTGGACATGGGCCCGCTTGACCTGGGCTTGGGCCCACCTAGCTTTGGGGTTGACCTTGACTTTGACTCGGTCAACCGGGGTGTAAATTTTTACCCCAACAAATTGCCCCCCATCAATAAATGCACACAGCATATGTGGGTCGTGTGCATGAAATTGATGGATCTTCTTTCACGTGGAGGCGACTTGCTTTGGTTCCCACTTCTTGGGATGCACTGTCCTTTTTACGACATGGACGGTCGACGCTTAATGCGTCTCCGAGACAGAGTGTCCATGGTAGACGTTTCCCTGGTCCGGAGCGATCTGGTTCCTGCTTTGTAGGAAGCCTGCACTGCCCTTTTTGCGACATAGACGGTCGACGCTCTGATCCGGAGCGATTTGGGTTCCTAATTTGCGGGAGCCCGCACTGCCCTTTTTGCGACATAGACGGTCGATGCTCTGATCCGGAGCGATTTGGGTTCCTAATTTGCGGAAGCCCGCACTGCCCTTTTTGCGACATAGACGGTCGACGCTCTGATCCGGAGCGATTTGGGTTCCCAATTTGCGGGAGCCTGCACTGCCCTTTTTGCGACATAGACGGTCGACGCTCTGATCCGGAGCGATTTGGTTTCCTAATTTGCGGGGGCCTGCACTGCCCTTTTTGCGACATACACGGTCGACGCTCTGTTACGAAGCGATTTGGGTTCCCAATTTGCGGGAGCCTGCACTGCCCTTTTTGCGACATAGACGGTCGACGCTCTGATCTGGAGCGATTTGGGTTCCCAATTTGCGGGAGCCTGCACTGCCCTATTTGCGACATAGAAGGTCGACGCTCTGATCCGGAGCGATTTGGGTTCCCAATTTGCGGGAGCCTGCACTGCCCTTTTTGCGACATAGACGGTCGACGCTCTGTTACGAAGCGATTTGGGTTCCCAATTTGCGGGAGCCTGCACTGCCCTTTTTGCGACATAGACGGTCGACTCTCTGTTACGAAGCGATTTGGGTTCCCAATTTGCGGGAGCCTGCACTGCCCTTTTTGCGACATAGACAGTCGATGCTCTGTTATGAAGCGATTTGGGTTCCCAATTTGCGGGAGCCTGCACTGCTCTTTTTGCGACATAGACGGTCGACGCTCTGATCCGGAGCGATTTGGGTTCCCAATTTGCGGGAGCCTGCACTGCCCTTTTTGCGACATACACGGTCGACGCTCTGATCCGGAGCGATTTGGGTTCCCAATTTGCGGGAGCCTGCACTGCCCTTTTTGCGACATAGACGGTCGACGCTCTGATCTGGAGCGATTTGGGTTCCAATTTGCGGGAGCCTGCACTGCCCTTTTTGCGACATAGACGGTCGACGCTCTGATCCGGAGCGATTTGGGTTCCCAATTTGCGGGAGCCTGCACTGCTCTTTTTGCGACATAGACGATCGACGCTCTGTTACGAAGCGATTTGGAAGACGTGCCCCCGGCCCGGAGTGTCACTGGTCGACGTTTTCCCGAGGCGGAGTGTCTGCTGTCGATGTGCCCCCGGCACGGAGTGTCTGCTTGACGTTTCCCCGAGGCGGAGTGTCGCTGTTTGACGCAAAGGTCGATGTTGGAATTGGTTGGTTTGATTTGTTTGACTTGAGTTGACATCAGCATTGCTATACTGGAATATGGTACCAGGAGCGAATCATCGTCTGCCATGAGAGGATTTAGGATTGGTTTTTTGTCGGCATCAGCATTGCTGCACTGGAGTAATGCCAGGAGCAACTCATCATTTGCCCCGGGAGGATTTAGGAATTGGTGGCTTAGGAGACAGGTTCATATCCCTGTCACCTAAGGTTTTTCAATTTTATGGGCCGTGAGGGTCCCATAAAAGCATTTTCTCCCTACGAGTCGAAAGGATCTCGTAGGTGTATTTTCTCCTTAGGAGTCGTGGGGACTCCTAAGTGTATTGCTCTTTTGTGAGTCGTAAAGATCTCACGCGGGAATTTTCTCCTCACAAAGTCGAGAGGACTTTGCGAGTGCATATCATCTCTTTTTTACGAGTTTGCGCCCTTTCGGATTTTCACAAACTCGCCGGCAGTCCTGCTTTTTTTTTTTACTCACGAAGCCCTTTCGGGTCTTCATCCGTGCCTATTTTGCTTGTGCACATACCATTTTTTTATTTTATTTTGGGTAGGACTTTGAATGTGGCCCCACCGGTAAGACTTGGGAGAGATTGGGATTGTTTTACGCCCGTGGATTGTATACGGTTTTGCAGGATGTATGATCCAGACCGTAGGGACGGAAAAATTTCAGGACCTTTTTGGCGTCTGCATCGCTGCACTGGAATATGGCACCAGGAGCGACTCATCATTCGCCATTGGGGTACGGGACTTGGAATTTGGTTGGCGTCTGCATCGCTGAACTGGAATATGGTACCAGGAGCGACTCATCATTCGCCACTTAGGGGTTGGGGAGCGATGGCTTAGGAGACAGGTTTAGATCCCTGTTACCTAAGACTTTTCAATTTTATGGGCCGTGAGGGTCCCATAAAAGCATTTTCTCCCTACGAGTCGTAAGAATCTCGCAGGTGTATGTTCTCCTTAGGAGTCGTGAGGACTCCCAAGTGTGTTTTTCCTTCGTGAGTCATAAGGATCCGACGAAGGTTTGTTCTCCTCATATATCGTGAGGACATATGAGTGGGTTTCTCTCGTTCCCAGTTTAATGACTTAGAGGTCGACTGTTTCAAGTTTAACGACTTAGAGGTCATCTGTTTCCAGTTTAAAGACTTAGGGGTCTATTGTGCCCAGTTTAACGACATAGCGGTCATCTGTTTCCAGTTTAAAGACTTAGAGGTCTGCTGTTTCCAGTTTAACGACTTAGAGGTCATCTGTTTCCAGTTTAAAGACTTAGAGGTCTGCTGTTTCCAGTTTAACGACTTAGAGGTCATCTGTTTCCAGTTTAACGACTTGGTGGTCATCTGTTTCCGGTTTAACGACGTGGTGGTCATCTGTTTCTAGTTTAACGACTTAGAGGTCTACCGTCTCCAGTTTAACAACTTGGAGGTCATCTTTTTCCAGTTTAAAGACTTAGAGGTCATCTGTTTCCAGTTTAACGACTTGGTGGTCATCTGTTTCCAGTTTAACGATTTGGTGGTCATCTTTTTCCAGTTTAACGACTTAGAGGTCATCTGTTTCCAGTTTAACGACTTAGAGGTCATCTGTTTCCAGTTTAAAGACTTAGAGGTCATCTGTTTCCAGTTTAACGACTTAGAGGTCATCTGTTTCCAGTTTAAAGACTTAGAGGTCTATCGATGGCGAGCTCAGAATTTTGGGGTAGGGGATTTGGAATTTGGTTGGCGTCTGCATCGCTGCACTGGAATATGGTACCAGGAGCGACTCATCATTCGCCGCTTGGGAATTGGGGAGCGATGGCTTAGGAAACAGGTTTAGATCCTTATCACCTAAGACTTTTCAATTTTATGGGCCGTGAGGGTCCCATAAAAGCATTTTCTCCCTACGAGTCGTAAGGATCTCGCAGGTGTATGTTCTCCTTAAGAGTCGTGAGGACTCCCAAGTGTGTTTTTCCTTCGTGAGTCGTAAGGATCCCACGAAGGTTTGTTCTCCTCATGTATCGTGAGGACATATGAGTGGGTTTCTCTCGTTCCCAGTTTAATGACTTAGAGGTCGACTGTTTCCAGTTTAACGACTTAGAGGTCATCTGTTTCCAGTTTAAAGACTTAGGGGTCTATTGTGCCCAGTTTAACGACTTAGCGGTCATCTGTTTCCAGTTTAAAGACTTAGAGGTCTGCTGTTTCCAGTTTAACGACTTAGAGGTCATCTGTTTCCAGTTTAAAGACTTAGAGGTCTGCTGTTTCCAGTTTAACGACTTAGAGGTCATCTGTTTCCAGTTTAACGACTTGGTGGTCATCTGTTTCCGGTTTAACGACGTGGTGGTCATCTGTTTCTAGTTTAACGACTTAGAGGTCTACCGTCTCCAGTTCAACGACTTGGAGGTCATCTTTTTCCAGTTTAAAGACTTAGAGGTCATATGTTTCCAGTTTAACGACTTGGTGGTCATCTGTTTCCAGTTTAACGACTTAGAGGTCATCTGTTTCCAGTTTAAAGACTTAGAGGTCTATCGATGGCGAGCTCGGAATTTTGGGGTAGGGGATTTGGAATTTGGTTGGCGTCTGCATCGCTGCACTGGAATATGGTACCAGGAGCGACTCATCATTCGCCGCTTGGGGATTGGGGAGCGATGGCTTAGGAGACAGGTTTAGATCCTTATCACCTAAGACTTTTCAATTTTATGGGCCGTGAGGGTCCCATAAAAGCATTTTCTCTCTACGAGTCGTAAGGATCCCGCAGGTGTATTTTCTCCTTAAGAGTCGTGAGGACTCCTAAGTGTGTTTTTCCTTTATGGATCGTAAGGATCCCACAAAGGTTTGTTCTCCTCATGTATCGTGAGGACACATGAGTGGGCTTTCTCAATGGAGCATAATTCCAAAGGCGGAGACCGGCCGCGTAACTGGTGGTTGCGGTGGGGCATGGGTATGCTGAGAATTATTTGAGCCCGTGGATTGTATACGGCAGTCAATTTGGGGACTAGCCGTAGGGCCGGAAGAATTTTGCGAAACTGGATTTTGATTGGCGTCTGCATCGCTGCACTGGAATATGGTACCAGGAGCGACTCATCATTCACCGTTTTTTTTATGCATTTTTTTTTACCGCGTTTGCTCTATCATTTCAGCTTTCCTTATCGCGAAGATCGCGATTGCCCCATCATTTCGGCTTTTATTCGCGGTTACCCAATCATTTCGGCTTTATTTCATCTTTATTTTACTCGCTGATTTTTATTGCGAGTTGCCCCATCATTTCGGCTTTTTATTTATTTTTTATTTATTTCTTTATCTTTTTTTGTTTCATTTACACTTTTTTTTGTTTATTTACATTTTTTTTACATTCCCAGTTTAACGACTTAGAGGTCGACTGTTTCCCAGTTTAACGACGTGGTGGTCCTCTTTGCTTATCCCAGCTCCTTGAACATTGATCTTGGCGGAGCTGTGTTGATGACCTAACTCTGTGGCTTGCCGATACATCCGAGGATTGAGAGGTTTTTTCAAGCTTATATTGGTCCTCTGCCCAATCTTTGAAAACACAGCAGTCTTCAATGGTATGACTCAGCACTCTATGGTATGGGCAGTATATGGGATTGCCAGTCATATTCATTTCATGTGGCCTCTTCGGAATAGGCAGTTGCAGGCCATTGTTCAGGGCTTCCTCGAATATATCGCGGACCTCATCCCTCCTAAAGGAATACACCTTCTTCCTTCTCTCCATCAGAGTAGGTGCCCTCACTGACGCCAGTCCCTGAGGCCGATCAATCTTTGGTTCGCCCTGCACATGTCTGGGAGGGTTAGGTTCTCGAAAGGTTTCGGTCTCATTTGCATGAAATCGGCGGTCGTAGCTTGACTGTTTGCTAACACGTCTTTAGACAGTTCTATCTCTCCCGTCTTGTATTGCCTTTCGACCCAATCTTTGAAGACGAAGCAGTCCTCAATGGAATGACCTATCACCCTGTGATAAGGGCAATATTTTGGGTCGTCGGTCATATTCTCTTCTTGCGGTCTCTTTGATTCTGGCAGTTGTAGACCGTTTCTTAGGGCGTCCCTGAATATCTTGTGGACCTTTTCCCTTTTGAAGGAATAGACCTTTTCCAGCTTCTCTTTCAGAGGCGATCCCCCCCCGGCGTATGTATCGGAGGGACTGGAGGCTGATTGCGGCCATTTTTCGCGAAGGCGCTCCGCTTTTAGGTTTAAAGGGATATCAGTTGGCTGCTCCCGGGTACCAATCCCTGGCTCATGAGCCAAAATTTGATTCTACTGTAATTGCAATCGGGCGACTTGGGTCGCGAGATCTGCCACGATGTTTGTCAGCTCGTCGACTTTGGAATAGACCTCGGCCATCTTCTCATCCATGTCCTGAAATTGCCTTTGAAGCTATTGGAATAATGCTTGTTCTGTAGTTCCGGCTATGACAACCGGGTAATCTTTATTGCCTCAGCTCCATTCCGTAGGAACCACGAGCTCCTCTGGCTTATCGGCCTGAGCGGGCTCTTCATCATTTAGATCAAGCCGATACTGGGTAGCGTCAACCATATCATCACCATGGCTGTGAAGAAGAAGAGGGTTCGTTTCTTCATGTCCGGCCATGTAGACAGTGTGGATAACACATTCAGCCCTCCTTTCACCACTGGCAGCTGGTTTCGCGGAGCGGTCCGGGCTTTGGAAATTCATAAATTTTAACATGGCCAGAGCCCTAGCCCTTTTGTTGGCTCTATATCTGAGCCGCTTCTGCCTCAGCTTCTTTGCCTTAAGTGCTTGGCAGGCTTCTGCTCTTCGGGAAGCCGCCATAGGCCGAGTGATGGGGATGCTTGAGAAGATACCCAATCGAGCAATTGTCAAGGGCACCGCCGGAGCTTGCTCGAGAGGCCTTATTGCTTTGTCGGTGTTGATGGCGTCGTTCAGATACCGACTTGCGTTTGGGTTGGGACGCTCTCGAGATCACCACATTTGGTCTCCTGCCTTTCGAGACCGGTTTGTCTGTTGCTGGAGCTTGAGGAGCTGGTATGGCGCCAATTGGTATGAACATAATAGAGCCAAAAGGTAGCAGCGGCTCCTCCCATTGTCGCCCGAGACTGGCCGGGATGACCGTCCTAGAATCTATCCTCATCGTGTAAGAGATGGGAGTCGTGTTGAGAGCTGAGATCGTCCTTGGAGACATTGTTGGAGGTGATTGCTTGAAAACCTGCATGAAAGAGTATTATTTTAGTATAAATACAGACATGTATATTGATTGAGTTCGCATGAACGTTTAACCCGAAATATGGGAGGAGAGATTGGTCCCACTGGGCGTGCCAGAATCTGTAGAGTGTTTTTCGTCACCCCATTGAGATGGGAATACGCGCGCGCTTGTCAGGCGTACTACAGATTCCCCCTGCCTAGGGTAGGCCGAGGTTTAATGATTGTGGGGATCCGAATCTCCGGCAGCCACGGACTAAGCTGCCGTTAATTACCCCTCGCCTTTAGAGCGAGGGAACCTCCGATTGACGGGTTAAACTGGTCATGCGAACTCAATGTGCGGTGTACGTATGTTTTGTTTTGAAAGGGGGTTTTGGATATATCGGGAGCCACGCAGAGTTTTTACGGGGGTCCCGCTACCCGGATAGCGGGCTGGGGGTAAGGGGCTAGCAGCCCCCTTGCGGGGTTCGGGGCAGCGCCCCCGCCCAAAAATTTTTTGGAAGGGGGAGAATGTTGCGGAGTATGTGTATGTGTACATATGCATACATATGTATATATATGCATGTATATATAAACAAAAGGGGGGAAAAGACATCCAAAGGATGCATGGGGCAGCACCTCGGGCGCTGTGCGCCTAGGTACTGTGCGCTCAGGCGCAAGCACGCCACGTGTCGGCACGTGGGCGCTCTGCACTCGAGCGCTTGCGCGCTGGAGCGCAGGCGCGCCACGTGTCGGCATGGGGGCGAGTTGCGCTCGAGCGCTTGCGCTGGAACGCAAGCGCGCCACGTGTCGGCACGAGGGTGAGTTGCGCTCGAGCGCTCGCGCTTGAGCGCAAGCGCGCCACGTGTCGGCACGGGGACGACTTGCGCTCGAGCGCTCGCGCTGGAGCGCAAGCGCGCCACGTGTCGGCACGGGGGCGACTTGCGCTCGCGTTGGAGCGCAAGCGCGCCACGTGTCGGCACGCGAGTGCTCTGCGCTTGAGCGCCAGCGAGAAAAAGAGGGCTTTTAGCCCCAGAAACCAGAAGCTATGCTTCAGAAAAGAAATATTTATTATATATATATATATATGTATGGAGTTAAACTCCTAGGATGTTTTGAAGCTGATGAAGGGGGGCTTCTTCTTCTTCCTCCTGTTGTTTGGCCGGATCTTGAAGATCAAGAGATGTGAGATTTTAAAAATCTTTTCTTTTTGAGATCTGATGGCAGATCTGAGTTTCCCTTTGTGGGTTTTGTGGTGGAAAACTACTTAGTTTTGGAAAAGAAAGAGTAAAACTCTTGATTCAATTCAAAAGAAATGAGAAGGTTTAGAACCTTGGAGAAGGAGCAGGAGGCACAAAGAACCCTAGGTTTTTGAGGGGAATGAAAAAGGTGTCCTTTTATTCATCATCATGTTGCCTTTTATAGGCTTACATATTTACATATAGCCCCTTTGGCTTTACAAAAATGGCATTTTAGCCATCCCATGGCTCATGTGTCATTTCATTTTTGCACATAAGCCATGGGCTTACAAACTTTTGGCTTTATGCCCATTTTGTTTACATTCATGCATAAACAATTACATAAAAATTATTTATTACATGATTTTGTTGTTGGCATGGGAGGCTGGCTGCGGGCTCGACTTGGGCATGGGACCGCTTGACCTGGGCTTGGGCCCACCTAGCTTTGGGGTTGACCTTGACTTTGACTCGGTCAACCGGGGTGTAAATTTTTACCCCAACATTCCAGATTCCATAATTTGTAACCTTTAACTCCAAATTTGAATCCCAAGAAAACACATCATTTTGACTTTAAATCCAGCTTGGTCCTATCTTTCTGATTCACAAGTGAGTAAGCAGGGCACCCAAACACTCGTAACGAAACTGAATGGCTCTCCTTTCCATAGTTCTTCTGAGATCTGAAGATTTATGGCTGTAGATGGAGACCTGCTAACCAAATAGTACACATAATTCATCGCCTCTGCTCAGAAGTCCTCCAAAAGGCTTGAGTGCAACCGCATACTTCTGGCTCTCTGTAGTAGTGTCCTATTCATGCGCTCCGCTGCCCTATTTTGCTCTGGAAGTCCTGGAACTGTCCATTGCCGCAGTATTCCCCGTTCTTTACAGTAGTTTGTAAACTCTTTCAAGGTGTATTCACCTCTATTATCTGTCCACAAATACTTCACCAGTCGCTTCTTTTGCTTCTCCACGGCAGCTTTCCATTCCTTAAATCTGGCAAACATCTCTGATTTGTGTTTGGGAAAATAGACCCATACATTCCATGAGAAGTCGCCAATGAAAGTGACTTAGTATATGGCGCCTCCCTTTGATGGAACCGGTGATGGTCTCCATACGTCTGAGTGTATATAATCGAGAAGTCTTTTGGCCTTGTGCACGGCTTTCTTGAATCCGACCTTATGTTGCTTCCCCATTGTGCAATATTTGCAGAAGTCCATCTTGCACGTGATAATACCTTTCAGTAACTCCTTTCTGTGCAACTCATGAAACCCCCTCTCACTCATGTGGCCAAGATGCATATGCCACGACTTTACGGTATGCTCCACTTATTTCTCTGTAGCCATGGCTATACCACCCGTCACTATGATGCCGTCCAAATGATACAAATTCTTCAGTCGTTGTCCCTTCATGATCTCTAGGGCACCTTTGACAACCTTTAGCACTCCATCTTGACCAAAAAACCTGCATCCTGCCGCATCCAATACTCTTCGAGAAATCAGATTCTTCTTTAATTCCGGAACGTATCGCACGTTCACAAAAGTTTGTGCCACACCATAAAACATATGGACTTTGATTTTCCCTATGCCAATGGCCTTGCACGCCACATTTTCTCCCATGAGAACACTACTGCTATTGAACTCCTTATAGGTGTCGAACAACTCCTTTTTAGGACACATGATAAGAACGTTTGGAGTTAAGTAACCGAGCATCAAAATTTTCTTCCTTCCCGGTATGTACTGCGTGTACATCACATGAATTTTCTTCTACTTTGGTCTCAACACTGGCTTAATCCGAACTCTTTGTATTGGCACATTTACCCCTCTTCTCCAACCACTGTCTGTACATTTGGCATTGCTTCTTCATATACCCTGACTGTTTGCAAAAGAAGCATGGTTTGCCCTCTCGTCCGAATGATTTGGATTTCCCCTTATTTTTTTACCTCCGTCTCTCGTCTTCGACCTTCTCCTTTCACTGGCAAACAACCATGATAACTCCTCTGATAGATTTTCTTTCTTCATGATCTCATTGTTGAGAAGCGTAGCTCTAATCTCCTCCATTTCGAGAGTTTTCGTCCCATAGAGAATTGTTGTCACCAAGTGTTCATACAAATTTGGAAGTGAAGAAAGATGTAGAAGTGCTTGGTCCTCCTCCTCTAACATTACTTCAAAGCATAGAAAATCGATGACCATCTTGTTGAAGCTATTTAAGTGGTCCTGAATTGGAGAACCATTCTTCATGCGTAAACCATAGAATTGCATCTTTAAATACAACTTGTTAGACAAAGATTTTTTTCATATACAAGCCCTCTAACTTTAACTATAAACTTGCCGCAAAAGTTTCTTTCATGGCGTTTTACATCACGTTATTCGCCAGACAAAACTCTATCGTGCACTGTGCCCTCTGATCCATGTCTTGCCATGTATCATCTGTCATGTCGGTAGGTTTCTTACCGCCAAGAGTTTTAAACAGTCCTACTTTTACAAGAAGTGCCTTTACCCTTCTCTGCCACATCGAGAAGTTCTGTTTCCCATTAAATTTCTCCATCTCGAACTTGGTGCTATTGAACTTGTTATTCGTCATTCTTAATTCCGAAGCAAAAAAACCTTTCCCTCGGATCCGTATGAACCAATTCAATAGAATCACAATCTAAGAAGATAGAGAATCGACACAAGTATCGTCACCCACCGTAAATTTAGATCGAAAAACTAAAGAACGTGTCTCTAATACTAGTTGTTGGGCGTGCAACGGAGGTAAATACCAACCTTGATGGGTCTAAACTAAGATCTCCTTTAACGGACAATAACTAGAACAAACGTAAAATCAAATAACACAAGAAGAGATTAAGGGAAAATGGGAGAACGCTTTATTAGAAGTTTGGAGAAAAAAGAAAAACCTTATAGAAGATTACAAAACCCCTCTCCTTATAGATCTCTAACGAGATATTTTTCTTCTCTCTCGAAGTTCTGTTTAATGGCACCTTGATCCCTTATGAAGACGTCGTTTCATCTCCTTTAAACATTATGATCAAGATTGCACACTTTAAAGTTTACAACATCATATTTATACCCTATTACAAATCTGTTATAATATAGGAATACAATAATTACAAAACTGCCATCCAAAATTGAATATTCGAGATAAACTCGGATTCTGAACCGCACGATTAAACCGTCGACGGACTTCTCGAGCCGGTTCAATATCTCCTTGAGACGACTCAAAACTTATCGGGTTCTCTGTCTCTAAGAAACGGCTCAACACTTCGATGAGACGGCTCATAGAGTGCATGGAAATATTATTTCTTCTCTGGATGTATGAGACGGCTCATGTCAAGCATGAGCCGACTCAACACCTGAAACTTGATGGTGTGTAGTCTCGATATACAAGACACCTTCACAACACCGGCATCGCTGTTCTTTAATATAGTTGACAATATATGGATTTTTGTAGGCAAGAAATATAACAAATACATGATCAATAGCAATCTATATATGTAACTAGAACCAAAATATTGATATTTAAAATGTGAGAAAGTTAACTTTAAAACAATTGTGATAGATTTTAATTATAAAGAGAGAGGGTTTTTAAAAAAAATTGTTCTTGACCGTTTTAGTAGGAAAAAGATAATCTTTTCCCCTTGATGGAACAACAATATTAATTCTTTTAGCTTACAATAAAGTGTGAACTCAATAAAAATATTTTTTCATCTTTACAAATGTATACTCAAATCTCAAATCAAATATTCAGTTAAATTATCAAAATAATTATTTGTTCATGTGTACCACTCCGATTTTATTAATAATATTCTGCATGAGACACTTTTTTGGAATCTTGCTTTGTCATTAAAAAATTCAAAATAATTATTTAGAACCATGATGTTTATAGCATTGTCAATCGTTGCATATTTATAGTGAAATATAAACAAACAAATCACAAATCTCGCACACTTTGACCACCAAACTTAGATCTTTTACTAAATGAAAACAAAAATAAAATAACACATAAAATGTTGACAAAAGATATTCTTAAAGTTATGTGATCCAAAATATAGATTTTTAATACAAAACTCCCAACTCTCCTGATATGTTTGCTCGAATGTCAGAGAAATTTGCACAAAAATTCACATGGCTCAACTCTTTCATCACCAACTCATATCTTTTATAGATCGACAAATAGAAAATATCTTTAAACTGATCCCTGAGTAGAAACATGGTGCTCATGCAAAATCTCGAACCATGAAATTCTTACAAGGAAATCTCACATCTCATCTACTTCCATCAACTTTTCGCTTTTATCAAAATAAAAAGGAAATTATCATAAAATGTTAAAAGATCTTATCATAACTTAAAAACTATCATCTCTTCTTCAAGAAGATCATGCTCTTACAAATCGTTGGCCATTAAAGATCCATCGATGATCTCGAACCAGTATTAAATCTATAAAATCCATCTCATGAAAAAATAAATCATAGAAATTTTTAATAATAATAGACAAAAATGATGGAGAAATAAATTGTGAGGAAGAAGGTTTGAGGATTTGTAAGCTTAAATAGCAGTGAGTTGAGGAAACCATAAAGGAAGAGGAAGAGTTGAAAATGCTTATATGTAAATTATTTTGTACAAAATAATTAAGCTAGTTTTGGTAACCATTCATCGTCTTCTGCAATCAATTGTTTTTGGTAACCATTCTTTGATTTTTTTCAATCAATTATTTACTTAATTTAAAGAACTAATCAGAAAAAATTAATAGCTTTCGAAACTTATATACCTGAGCTCAAAATGGTAATGATGCGGAGAGAACCTGCAATTACAATTGAAAACCAAAAAAGATATAGTTAAAAAATATTATGCCAATATATATTGTATATCATCATCATCAATGCAAAAATATGAATTTTTTTTGAAATAAAAATTTAAAATATCCTAAATACTCATACCAAAACTCTTACCTAAGTGGAAGTAATGTGAGCTTGATTTCAAATTCTCTGGCTCTTAGTATATTTATACTACTTCATGATAATGGTAAAGATTTTGTTAGGATTAAGATTTGTTGCTGAGTGTGATCGAGGAATTGATTTTATTGAGGAGGGGCTGGATTTAATATGATGACAATCTTTATTATTACTGATTTTTATTTCGCCTTTGTTGTATCACAAATTCTCATTATTTAGTGCGGGGCTTGGATTTGTTAACGTGTGATTAATTATTTAGTGGGGAGCTTGGATTTGTTAATATGTGATCGTTGGATGGATTATATGAGAGGAAACTGAGCTTTGTTATTAAGATGTGATTACTGTATTGGTTTTATGTGAGAGGAGCTGAGATTTATTGTTAAGATGCGAGTACAGGTTGATTATATGTGAGAGGACTTATTATTTAGATGCAATTACTGAGTTGATTATATGTGAGGGGGGCTGGGATTTATTGTTAAGATACGATTACTGGGTTGATTGTATGAAGGGGGGGTAGGATTTAGTATGACGAAAAACACCAATTTGCTTTAAGGAGTGTGTGTAGATTTAAATTATATTATATTTTCTTTTTCCTAACAATAACCATAAATAATATGAGAAATGAAATATAAATAATGGAGATAATTGACGATGAATAATGGTAAACATAAAATACATTATGATAAATTTATCCCATTCTTTTTCTATCCCATTTTTTTTTAACCATCTCTCATAATTCTTGCCGCTATTACCACTCTATTTTTAACAAATTAAAATCATAAGTATACTCAATTTAACAAGTACAAATGAATGATATATAGTAATTGAGTGTGAAATATAGAAGGGACTGCCAAGATTACCCAAAATTAGTTCTCATTTTAATAGAGTTCTATTGATACATATAGATATGGAATTATTTGAAACTCTGTTCATGGTCATATAATTTTAGAACCAATAAAACTTAATTTTTAGTGCTTTATTTGTTTTGATGAACAAGAATACTTGTGTAAGTCCGAATGCATAGTCAAACTTTTCTAACCTCGTCACAATAAACAATCTAACCGGAAAAACTTTCTATTACCCAAGGAAAGAAAAGCTTAAGAGATAAAAAGAGAACAGAAATCTACTTTTTTCCCCTTTTATGTTCAAGTTAAATAAAATAAGTGATGCAACTACCAATAATTGAAATTAGCAGCACCCAATATAAAAACTCTATCAAATACTTTCAGTCTGAGCAGCAATATCTAACAATCTAACAATCGAAACAATAAACATACATACAATCACAACATTATCATAATCAAAGCAACTTAAAATCCAAGAAAACCATTCAGTTTATAGTCCATTCTTCATCTCACAACAATTTCACTTATTCTCGAATAAGCCCCATTTCCTATATAGTTCAAAGCACCACTTAAGAAATTACACAGTAAACTTAAGATTACATAACACAGGGACAACACGGACACGTCACTTGACCTTATTGGTATCCTCTTCAGGGTCACGAAGAGTACCAAACATCCAGTCCATCCAAATGGTGTAATGCCCGTAGTTGTGGCGGTAGGTGGTGTGGTGGATGGTGTGGTAACCTGCGCCCATTACAGGCCATATCTTCCCGTTGATGCAGTCGTGGATGTTTGCGGTCCAAACCGCCTCGCAAAACAGGAGGAGGATGTGGGTCATGAAATGGGTCGGGATTAGGAAGAGGCATATGACATGAGATACGGCCTGCAGGATCCCGTCCAATGGATGAAATGCCAATCCTGAATAAAGAGAAGGAAAAAATTTGTGAGATGATTTAATCTAATTGTGTTATTAGAGAAAAATTGGAAAATAATATGAACAGTAGATACGTACGAGTGCATGAATTCTGAGTGTTAGTGTTGTTCTTTAGGTAGCAATAGTAAGAATAGAAACTGTTCCAGAAGCTCTTTAGTTAGGTCATATGATAAGAACTTATCAATCTATATGTGTCTAGGCTACATGAGGTCAGAAACCTTGAAAACACAGATCAAACTCTAACCTGGATATCTGGCTAGGTAACCAATTTACATTGCAATTTCATAGTTCTTAGTTTCATAAATTGAAAAGAATTACGAAAATTGAATTACTTCTATTAAAGTAACTAAATATACGGATATGGGCAGGTATATCAAAGGTAAAGAATACATGTGTTAAGTGTGAACAGCAATCATACAAAAATGATGTTTATTCACGTGTAATTCATGCCTTAGCCTCATATTTTCCTTGTCATTCGTTAAATATTACTAGACATTTTTTGCTTGAATTAAGATGATACACGTATAAATAATTCCTTTAAATAATTCACTTCAATAAATTGTTGTCAAATTTACATATAATAATTGTATTGAGATGATGGAGAAAATTGAAGAATAATTTATTAATGTCAAAATAATACTCACACGTTGATTAGGAGTTGTATTGAGGAGTTGTATTGGGACGATACTAATACATTGATTAGGAGTTGGGACGATGCTTTGGTAAACCATGACAAAAACACTTAGCTTGACTAGGAGTTGAATTGAAACGACAAAATAAGTTTAGGATGTTACTTGGTAAAATATTAGAAAATATGTAATTTCTTTTTTTTTTGTAACATAGCCCTATATGGATTAGGAGTGGGTTAATAGTCTAATGGTAACTCAAGTTTTTAAAGTTTTAAAGTTTAGTGGGAGAAAAATAAGAGTCTACTTTTGGAGAGGAAAAACTTCTCTCAACTAAATCCGTTGTCTTTTACTTCTCTTATTTTCGCTTTCGCATGTATCAAAACCACAAAAAAAAATTATAGTTTTTAATTATTTGAAGCCTTTCTTAATTATTTGAAGCTTCCCAAAAAGATAATATTTTTACATAATCGAGTTTTTCAATATTGGGTCCACATTGATTAAAAAGCCAACGGCTGACACAATTCAGTATTAGTATATTTTATAATAAGAAGAAGAAATGACAAATCGAAATAGGCCGTTAAGGTATTATAATGCAAATATTAAGTTGCATACCAAGTGTGTCATCATGGATACCTTCGACTATCCAAACAGTGCATTGGTTCTTAAATGGAATTGATCCGAAGTTTGAAATTTAGGATAGATGAACGACTGGAGGCCAAGGTTGATTATGATGTTAACATATGTAGTTTTTTTTCATGAAATTCAAAACACAACAGTTGCATGTTATGAATAGCCTGACAAGAGCCTTAGCACAACAGCAGCCAGCCTTCATACCAAATTTTGGGATCTTCTTTTCTATTTGTCTGTCAAGAGTCATTCCCTTAATTAAATTTGCAGTTAGCATGTCGTTCTTAATAGCCTCTATCCATGTTCTTTTATGGTCTACTCCTACCCCTAATTGCGCCAAGAACTATAATTTTCATTTTTTGTAATATGGGCATCGACTGGTCTTTATTGCACGTGTCTTCTCTCGCATCTTATTCTCTATTGGAGCTACATCTATCTTGTTAGTGTATCATCAGTCATCCATCTTAACACTCGCATTTCAGCCATATTTATTTTTTGGACATATTGTTTCTTAATTGCTCAGCATTTTGATCTATAAAAAAGAGCAAGTCTTATTGCTATTTTATTAATTTTCCTTTTAATTTCAAAGGTACTCTATGATCATATAGCACTCCTGAATCATATCTCCATTTCAACTATACAGCTTTGATCTTATGAGTTATATCCTTCTCAATCTTCTCATCATAATAAATATAGTAGATCTTAATTAACGAAAATGGTTTTTGCTAGATATTTCATGACATTTGCACCAAACGCTTATTCTTTCGCACTGTTTTGCGAAAATTACATTCCATATATTTAGTTTTTATTCTGTTAATTATAAATCCTTTAGATTGCTAATGACGTACTAGCACGCATCCAAATAATCTAATCAAAACCTATTCATGTCCTAAAATTCTGTTATTAAAGTTCACTTTCAATCTTATCATGTTAATTGTTTTTCTTATTCTTCCAAACATTTCTTCGTATTATATGAAATTTTGAGAGCCATGAACATGAGCATTGGAAAACCTAAGGTTCCAATAAGTATACTAGCAAAGAAACATTATTTCATACAAAGCTACGCTAAACTTGTCGGCTGAAGAATTACCATTAGCAAGTTGTATGGCTATGGACTAAATAGCTATTCTTTTGAGTAATGTCTCCCATGATTTGGTTGAATGGGATGGATTGCATGAGTAACATTTGTGATAATTTATTTCATCATTTTGCGCTAGTAACAACTTGATAGGAGCTATCACTAATCAAGAGTTCAAGTCCCACATTGCTATCATGCCTAAATAAGTTGCCGTGAAGCATTCTCACCTTAATGCCAAGATCGGCAATTTTAGATGCAGCTAATTTGCCCGTTAGACAAGACATCAAAGAAATGTATTAAAACTTGTATTCAAGTATTTTTATAAAAAAAATTGAAGGAATAATATGCAAAATGATTTTATAGAAGATTGCATAGGAGTTGTTTTCCAAGAGTTTTTGTTCAGATATTGAACATGAACATTAAGCTTGATGTAAAGGTAAGACTCATATGTTCTGCATCGAAAGGGTTTAAAATATACAGCCTCCAATCTATTATACAATAAGAGAAACTCTTTTCTCTTTCAGAAAAATTTGACGCACGCCTAAAATCTAGACTGAGCAAAATTATGTTTGCTTTGAACAAAAAGAGATCTAATACCAAGTTAAAGAGAACCAAAAATCAACCTGATGGATCCAAGCAATCCACATATATCAAGCAGCTTGAACAGTAGTAAAGGCTTGTGCAAAATAACTTAAAAGTAGCCTTTGCATTTTCTAAGCTAAACAGCATAACAAACATATTACAAAGGGTCTCCAACTACCAATGTACGCCATGATCAGTGGCTACCACTTTATCATGGTTAGGTGCACCTTACATGTTATCGTTTGTCTCTTTGCTGGCTTTTCTGTAAGTTTTGTTAATGTTCTAACTTTTTACTCCCACTAAATTAATGTGATGTACTCATGTTCGGATTTGTCACCAATTGCTTAAAGGTCCCTTACAAACTTCTTAGTTTACTCCATCACATCTCACGCAAAGTATTCCCACTTATTTTAAGTTTTTAGGGATCAAAAGCGCAAAATGATTGGAAGTCTGGAACTTCACTTCCCAATATTGCGGAGCTATGGGAAATTACCAGGTAAGATAGAAGAGTCCATAGATCGGATAATGATTTGCCTATACAATATATCATCTAAATATCGTTCTGCATAAATAAATTTAGCATAGACATCACGTAAGGAATTATAATAAAACTATAACTCATGAACTAGCAGATACAAATAGGACTGCCTACTTTCAAGACTATGGATTAAAAACAATCAAATTAAAAATTCTATTATGTCATCCTAGATATTATCATATTAAACCAAAGGTCTATGTAACAAAGACAAGTTAAGTTTTATTTTTTTAATAACAGAAGACGCAGTCTACAGTTTAATCAACCACATAATTAGCCAGAGCATACTTTTCTACATCAATTAGAAATAATAGAAAAAAGGTAAAAACTTACCAGCAAATGGAGAGAGTGTATTCTGCTTATTATAGATATGATGAGTAGCATGAAGATGCTTGTATAATGGCTTTATATCATGCAACTCTCTGTGCATCCAATAGATCCCAAACTCGCAGGTGGCAAGATAGGTTAACAAATACACAAAGTACATCGGCCAGCCAACTTCACTGATACTTGAATAACACTTCGTCCAACCACTTTCGACCATGTATTCTGAAAGTGTTGGGAGAGCACAGTACCATGGCATAGCCTTCATCGCAACTTTTATTTGCAAAAGCATCGCATTGTTTGTAGGAATTGCATCTGCTCAGAGTAAAAAGTTTGAGAAAAATGCAAGGGGGTAAGCGGAGCTCAAGAGACATAAACATCAACATGATATCTTGATATACTATGGTCTATGGCATATGTAGATTTCATTTCAACTTTGAGGGAATAGTTCCCAAGTAATTTGAAATAGAGAACTAATCTGAATAAAAACATGTCTCGTAATATTAGCATTTCCTTGAAAACAGAAATCTATGCCCAGATTCGATGCAAAATACTGAAAATTTTACAATCATATAGGCCTAGAACCAAAAAGTAAAACTGGCATATGCCTTGCGTGATTTTTAGAAAAGGAAAAGGAAAAAAAAAAGAGAGTGCGCAGTGAACAGAAAAGTAAATCCATATCTTATCTTTTTGTAAAGAGAAGTAGATATATAGTTTTGTAATAATAACCAAGCATTCTACAAAAACTTCTACCAAAATTATTAGGCCAATCACCCCATCTTCTTCAATGATTGTGATCTCATTATATTTCACAATAATAAATGAGAAGCTTTCAGAGCAGCTAAGGTTTAATAATTTCAAGAGTAAGTACTTAACCGATTGCTACCACGATTTTCACCAATTATACTGAGGCAGATCAATGATGATAAATTAGCTATAAGATTTGATTTTTCTGCCTCTTGGGTGTCTTTTCCGACTAAAATTTCAAGTAAATATATCAATCGATGTATGAGACGGCTGGATTCACAAAAATCAATCTTTTTTTTTTCAGTCCGTGCATGTTAGGGGTCTCATAGTGCACCATATTGTCTCCATACTGAATCCTACAAAGATGCAATCTAGCAGTAGCAAAACAATAATTTATGAGTAAGCAATCAAATAATCACATTTTGTTCATCATCAATCTCGGTAACAGAAATCAGATCAAAGCAAAAGGAAAAGGGGGGACCTTTGGGGAGATAGACGTTGCGCTTGAGGTAGTAGATGTAGAAGCACCACAAGAAGCCGGAGACGAAGTAGAGGAGGGTGCCGCCGATGTAGTTGCGCAGCCATGCGCGGGCGGGGCGGGGGAGGGGCTTCCACGCCCATTCCGGCAGCATGGCGGTGAGCACGATGTCGTTGTACCAATCCGTCTCGTCCACGAACTGCTGCAGGTACTCCTCCCTCTCCATTCCTCCGGCGGCGGTGAGGTTGCTCATATCGCCGGCGGCGATGGGATCGATCGCTGCTGATTTTATCAGATTTGGGGTTTTGTTTTTAGGGATTTAGTTTGGGTGTGAGAGGGTGGTTTTATTTGTATTTTGTTTGGGATCTTTTTCTATTCTATTTGTGGAGTGGTTGAGAGGGTTTTTAAAATTTTGGAAAGTTTGGGTGTGTCACCGGCTGGTGAATTGACCCCCCGTGCATGCGATGCGCGTGGATGTAAATTTAAATATTTAGGTTTTAAGGTTAAACTTATGCTTTGGGTGGGAGGAGTGAGAGGGATGTTTGGATTTTAATTTTTAAAGAGGTATTTTTAAATTTTAATAACGATGATAATATGGTTACCTTGAATATGTGAATATATATACGCGCGGGGAGGAAAGAGGCCCTAAAAGAGTTTTTACGTTAGGTGGCGGCAAAAGTTACGTCCTCCATCATTTTATTCGACGATCGGCATATTCCAACTTGATATCCATCCTTTAATTTGTCGATACACCAACTTCATATGACTACAACACCATTTCATCGTTGGTTTATAACTCAAAAATAAAAGAATTCGTTTAAAAAATCTTTGATCCTTCGAACTTAATTAGAAAGCATATTTTATAATAGAGATCTTGAAATAATTTTTTTTAAATTTCTTAGTGAACGTAGCATTTGTCGTCTTGGTTTAGTCGAAATTGATATTATAGTAACTGCATTTATGCTTATACGGACGATTTAGGTTTAGCGTAGAAATAAAAATAATCAATGATTATAAATTTCTTTTGGGATATAGATGTTGCATTTGTACGCAAGCAATTTGACACAACATTTGATATAGGCATTTATTTTTCTTTTTAACAAAATGGGGAATTTTTTTTTCTTTTGATAGAAATTCTAGTTTACATGGGTTTAGAATTGGAAAACCAAATCGAAAAGTGTAATATTCAGATCGTTTACAGTAGGTGACGGGATCAAGGTTCGTCTGTGCTTTACAGCTTGGACTGCTGATATTTCCACTCCACTTTCAATACGCTTCACATACTTTTGAAAGTTGTGCGGTGCATGATGTGTGCAAATAGGAGTAAGAATATCGAAAGCCAATTTATAATGGCAGCACGTGCGATCTCGTACAAAAGATCTCAGCCGTTTGTTTAGCTACGCACGAATCATAAAGCGCCAATGAAACGAAGAAAGGCCTCCTCTGGAGCTTCAATGTTCGCGACGAACATATAATTGTCAGGCCGTTATCTACCTGTTAATTGGCACATCCCCAATGTGAATCAAAACAGCAGACACCATTATTTTCTGTTCAAAAGATGACACGTGTCCACCCGAATTACCAGGGAAGCAAAGGGATCTCATATGAAGCCGCATGCCTGTTACCGTATCAGCATCCGTAAGTCAACGGCGAATTGGAGTACAGATACAACTAAGTATCTGATGATGCTCGATATCGGCGATCTCCCAGATCGTGACACGTGGCAGATGACGTGTCCCGAAGCCAGCAAGAAAGGACCAGGGACCGTACGTCGGTAAAATACCCCGGGTCTGCGACCCATCGACGTAGCCGACCTCCTGCGACCGTCCACACCTTTCCTGTGCCCGCCTTGCAAAAAACCGTTGGCTCACCTCCGAGCCCCTGCACAACTGGCCTTCTCATCCCTCTCAGCTCGTCTTCGGACTACTGCAGAACCAAGATACCTCAGCCACCCGCTCGTCCCCGAGCCTCCCGCCGAGCTCACCTTCCTCGGTCTCATCGATCGACCGACGGCACCAATCGCAGGCGCAACCGTCTTACCTCCGCGAATCTCGCTATGCGCGAGATATCTGCCGGCCACGTCCCGCGTTCCACGCCATCACGACCTTCCATTAACGAGCATGTCTTGTCATTAATGCGGGATCCCGCCTATCACGCGGGCGTGACGCCGGGAGCGTAACGGCCGGCGCGATTCCCGCGCCTGCCTGCCTGTTGCCACCACTATATAAACCCCTCTTTCATACGGTTCTAGTAAATCATTCTTTCCCCACTAGGCCGTTACTCTACTTAAATATCCGGTCTAACTTTATCGTCGGAGGGTCCTCGGTGGTACAACCATCCCAGGACCTCCTTGCAGGCAGCTCGGCCTCAACCACCTCAAACACATTGAGATCCACACGTTTCAGGAGGCAACCTTCAACTCAATCTCAGCCGTCCATCATCGCCGACAGCAGATCTACGGAAGGTAACATCTTGACGTGATCCGACATCCGTCAGCTGGCGCCGTCTGTGGGAACTTCTTGATTCCACTGAACAAAGTTCATCTTCCGATCTCAACTCAATGTCAAGCGATCACCGCGACGATCCGAGCATTAGTCGTAGCCTCCCTCACAACGGAGACGCGAACGACTCTCCTCCCCCGAACTCCATTAACGCCCTAGCCGCCCGGATAGATCGACTCGCGTCCGTCGTAGATGCGCTCGTCCGTGTCCAAACGGCAGGACAAGCTCCCCAGGTCGCCGCTCCCCCACCTCGGGACCGGGACCCCTACAGAGGGAGAGAAGACTCTGCTCGCGTTGGCACTGCCGACCACCGCCTCGCTGCCTTCCACGGCCGCAGATCTCCCGGTCCAACATATTCTATGACCCGCTGGGCGCCCCGCAGTTCAATACCGAGGTCCATCGCCAAAGCGCCTCGCCCCGAGCCCCATCGCGCCCCTGTCCCTCCCGAGGAGGTGTCGGTCAGCTCGCCTGCGTCCAGGCATGACCAACACCCTATCCCTCGACGGGGTCGCGCGAACGGGACTCGTCATGGCAGCTCGAAGACTACCTCGCCAGGGGATCTAAGGAACCTCATCGAAAGAAACCGGGGCCGCGGCCAGACACAGGTCTCTAACAGCAAAGGCCAAAGATCAGAATGTGCCGAATCGTCGGGATACCACGTCCAACTCGATGCCCTTGAAAAGAGGATCGAAGATATGCATAGGGAAGGTCATCATTCGAGCGACGGGGCTAAGTACGCCACCGACCCGCTCACAAAAACCTTCACCGAGGAGCTGCTCGTCGTTCGTGTCTCCTCCCGGGGGAGAAGGATCAAAGCCCTCACCAAAAGGCTGCCGAGCGGCAACTCCGCTCGGCTATCCCTGGCCGGTAGTTCCATACTCCACAACGCTAAGGATCGAAGCCCTCGTCAAGAGGAAACCGGCCACGCCCTTGCTCGGTTATCCCTGGCTAGTAGTTCCCAACCCCGCAACGCCAGGGATCAAAGCCCTTACCAAGAGGCACCGGGCAGCAACCCTGCTTGGTCCATCCTTAGCAGGCCTCTTACGGCCCCTCCCGCGCTAAAGATCGAAGCCCTCGCCAAAAGGCAGCCGAGCAGCTACCATGCTCGGCTATCCCTGGTTGGTAGTTCACTACCCCGCAACGCCAGGGATCTAAGCCCTCGCCAAGAGGCAGCCGAGCGGCTACCCTGCTCGGCTATCCCTGGCTAGTAGTTCATCACCCCCACAACGTCATGGATCGAAGCCCTCACCAAGAGGCAACCGGGCTCGCCCTTGCTCGGTTATCCCTGGCTGGTAGTCCCCTACCCCGCAACGCCAGGGATCGAAGCCCTCGCCAAGAGGCACCGGGCAGCAACCCTGCTCGGCCAGTCCTTAAGGATCCAAGCCCTCGTCAAGAGGCACCAGGCAGTAACCCTGCTCGGCCCGTCCTTAGCAGGCCTCTTACGGCCCCTCCCGCGTTATGAATCAAAGCCCAAGCCAAGAGGCACCGGGCAGCAACCCTGCTCGGCCCGTCCTTAAGGATCTAAGCCCTCGCCAAGAGGAAACCGGACCCGCCCTTGCTCGGTTATCCATGGCTGGTAGTTCCCTACCCCACAACGCCCGGGATCGAAGCACTCGCCAAGAGGCAACCGGGCCCGCCCTTGCTCAGTTATCCCTGGCTGGTAGCTCCCTACCCCCACAACGCCAGGTATCGATGTCACGCCCCGCTTCCCAAAATACGGAATACGAGGGGTAGACAAGGCCAGCCATGCTCCTACGGTCAAGGAATGTCCTGCCGTAGTCACACTTCGGCTTCTAGTTTTTCATGGTAAACAGTAAATGATGCGCAGGTAATGAGAAATGCAGTAACTGAAAGAAACAATAATATAAACTGACCTGATAGGAAACAAACGAATGTGACTCGGAATGGCAAGTCAAGAAGTCTGTGATGCACTGGTCCAGGCTAAATCTTCTCCTCACACTGAGCATGCATACTCAGGTCGTCAGAGCGACACAATAGCAATATAATATATATAAAATCAAGTGACAGTTCTAATAGTGGTAATAGATATGTGAAACAGTAAATCAATGACAGCATGAATATGAATGTGCAGTAATCAATGCAGCGGAACAGTAAAGCAGTAGAACGATATGTCACGCATGTCAACACAGTATATATGGTATATAGATGCCAGTATCCCTATCAGTCTCTAAGTCTCACTGTACAGGTCACTAAGCCTATCGTCAGTCCAAGTGTGAGAGTCAACCACTCGCGAGTGTCCTCCACCCAAGGGTAGAACCCAAGGGCAAGGGACCACGGGCCCAACATGTAACATGTATATCACGGTGTATATCACATACCCTGTAAATCTCCATATATCTCCCTAAATATATAAGCCGGCATGGGACTCCCGAGATTCTATTGGACTCACACTTAAACTACCCCACACCCCGTGGCCTACATCAAACGCTAACCATAACCCTAAATACTAATCGATCCGTGACAAGTCTGCGCGAGAATTGGAGGCAGGACCTCCATCAAGCACGTCCCGACTAATACCTAAGATAAATGGCAGTGTCTGGTGCCTTATCTGTGACACCCGTGCAAGCGCTTCCATAAGTGTCCCATACCACTTATAGTCACACGTACACGCATCCCACAGACGTCGACAATGCAATAGAATAATATGGTCACTGATTGTGTACAAGTACGTATCACTTTCACTTAATCACGGATACACGAACACTGACGTACTTGCCACAATCATCACTAAAACCTAACACTGGATAAATGCACGATATCACTAGGTTATCACTACAATGATGTGGGTAAGATATGATACGTAAACAGTATATGAAGTATGATTAAAGTGTCATAAAGAACAGTACTCTATCACTTGCACAATTTATCATGAAATGTACGTATATAGTTTAGCGAAACTATAAACAGGTAATAATTAGTATGTTCAGTTAGCTATCCATCTAATTTAGTTGCAAGCCAATCGGGTTCCAGGATCAATAGTTATAACCATTTCATTTTAAGCGCTCGCGGCTGGAAATCCGGTTTCAGAATTAGAAATCCATTTCGCAACGCATTTTAATCCCAGTTGGGATCATATTTTAGCGACGCTACAGTTGTATGAATTCTAG
Organism: Agapanthus africanus; assembly: GCA_030015575.1. Taxonomy (NCBI): domain Eukaryota; kingdom Viridiplantae; phylum Streptophyta; class Magnoliopsida; order Asparagales; family Amaryllidaceae; genus Agapanthus; species Agapanthus africanus. The sequence goes on along the minus strand of CM057343.1, from coordinate 669,189,414 downwards.
GGTTTTCGGTAAGGTTTTCAACGCAACTGACGAATCTTCAATCGCATCTGCACGTCAGGAGATATACATTATTCAATACTAATATGTCAGTTCTGATTCTGCTGGAACTGTTATGTGTCCCGATCTTTTAAATTACAGAATAAATATTAAACGGTAACGAAACAGAAAGAAATCAATTATGTTGTCTAGCTAACAGATTCACCTATAATAAGAAGTGGAGTTCCACAATCTACGAGTTAAGGAGATCTTGTGGTACCCAATACGGAACAGCAAGCAACGACTGGAGTCACTCTGGACTGCAGTCCAGAGTCGCACTCCGATCCAAATATCATCACAATCTAAGTACATGAATGCCTGGAAACTGATATAGGGTTAAATTTCGTCGAATCGTCTTCGAATTGAGCCCTCGAACGCACCATTCTAGTATGTATATGATTTATGGTGAATTTAACGGTTTTCGGGTACAATAAAATTCCAGTTTTACGGTTAAACTTGGGGGTAGTTGTTTTAGTCATTAACGATCAAATTATCCAACGAAACTTGCACAAGGTACTCAGCACAGCAAGGGCCAATGAGAGCACTCAAGTTCCGTCAATTTAGACAAGTAATTTCATTGGGATCATATATCAAACGGTTGCATAGTGTAATATATCGAGGATGTTTAGTATAAAATTTATAAGATTATAGTTCGTAACAAATACTAATTAGCATGTAGCAAGTAGAAAACTTGCCTGGTGACGCACGCCAGCGAAATACAGCACGGTCGCGCAACGAACTGGCACGACGACAGCAGCAGCTCCGGGTGAGCACGGGTTTCAGGAGGGGTTCTTGCTCAGGAATGATAAAGAGACGAGCTCTGGCGAGGGTGTGTGCAAGCGATGAGTTCAGCGGCGAGGAGGTTGGAGTTCAGGTGAGGTGCAGGGACGAAGGGTTGGGTCCGGGTGTTGTGGCTGCTCGGCTGAAGATCAGAGATGCTGGTGCTCGAAGTGGCCGGAGCTCGGGTGTCTGGTGGTGCTGGGTCATAAGGCTCGAGGCAGCGATGAGGGAGCTGTACGGTGGTCGTGGTGGTGTGAGGTCGCCGCTCGTCGGCGGATTGGTAGTTGGGGTCGATGGGTTCCAATGCTTGGGTGCTCAGGCGATGGTGTCGGAGGGTGTTAAGGGGGAGAACGAGAGAGAGAGGTTGAGGGAGTCGACTGGGGTGATGTTGCTGACGACGAGAGGGAGGTCGAAGGTGCGGGGTGCAGGGAGATCGGCCGGGGTCAGCTCGAGGTGCATGCAGGGGTCTCGTGGAGGATGAAGGAGGGAGTGGGGAGCTCGGGTTTAATGGTGGTCGACGGTGGAGGTGAGGGAGAGAGGAAGAGTGATGAGAGTTGGAGAGATGGGGAGGTGATGGGAGGAGATGACGGTAGAGGTCGGAGCTCCGGTGAGGGGAGCGGAGTGCCAGGGGCGGTTAGTGGGTTCGAGAGAGGGAGGAAGAAGGAGGACGAGGGAGAGAGAAAACGAGATGAGGAGAAGGGTGCGTGGGTGTGTACGAGAGAAGAGATATGGAGACGGGATCGCGCGTCGTGGGTGTAACGGGCGCGAGCGCGGGCGTTGGTGGAGGCGAGGAACGCGGGCGTGAGCGGAGGAGGCGGGAAAGAGAGCCGTTGTGGGGAAGAAAGGAGAAGGCGGGTCGGGTCGGGGGTGAAGCGGGTGGGCTTGGAGTTGGGCCGGGCCGAGGAAAAAAATGGTGCTGGGCTCGTTGAATTTATTAGGAAAAGAGTTTGGGAAAATAGAATGGAGTGGGCTTGTTTTTAAAATAAAGAGAGTTTCTTTTACAAATTGAGGGGATGGGCTCGGGGATGTGTTTTGGGTTTTAAAAAAAATAATTTAAGTTATAAAAGAATGGTTTAAGGATTTGGCTTTACATTTAACATTTTGTTTTAAACTTGGCTAAGGAAAATACTTAAAATGAAATGGAGTTCTAGCCGAGATCGAGGTTTATATAAATAGGAAAGGAAAATAAGGGATTGGAATTAGGGTTTGAGAAAATAGCGGGGTAAAAATGATTGGGAGTTTAGGGTCTAATGGAGTTTCCAAAATAAATAAACTAATAATTAATTATAAATAAAATGAAATCTCATAAGTTAACGAGAAACTCAAATATTGGTATAAAGAGGGCCGGGTGTTACAATCGAAGCCCTCACCAAGAGGCAGCCGAGCGGCTACCCTGCTCGGTTATCCTGGCTGTTAGTTCACTACCTTGCGACGCCAGGGATCTAAGCCCTCGCCAAGAGGCAACGGAGCAGCTACCCTTCTCGGTTATCCCTGGCTGGTAGTTCCCTACCCCACAACGCCAGGGATCGAAGCCCTCACCAAGAGGCAGCCAAGCGGCTACCCTGCTCGGCTATCCCTGGCTGGCAGTTCCCTACTCCACGACGCCAGGGATCTAAGCCCTCGTCAAGAGGCAACTGGGCCCGCCCTTGCTCGGTTATCCCTGGCTGGTAGCTCCCTACCCCATAAGCAAGGGATCTAAGCCCTCTTCAAGAGGCAACGGAGCAACTACCCTGCTCGGTTATCCCTGGCTGGTAGTTCCCTACCCCACAACGCCAGGGAACGAAGTCCTCACCAAGAGGTGGTCGAGCGGCTACCCTGCTCGGCTATCCCTGGCTGGTAGTTCACTACATCGCGTTGCCAGGGATCTAAGCCTTCGCCAAGAGGCAGCCGAGCGGCTACCCTGCTCGGTCCATCCTTAGCGGGTAACTTCTTATCCATCTAAGGATCAAAACCCTCGCAAAGGAGCACCGAGAAACAACAACGCTCGTCTAATTCTTTGGAAAGCACCAACCTTCTTGCAACTAAGGTTCCTCCAAACTGTTCCTGCAAACGATCACCACATCAACTCCGGGGGCTGGAGGACACCGACATTCTTTCACAACGGTTAACCGACAAGCACTTAAAGGGCGATCGTTATCTAAAACACGAGCCATCGACCTGCGACCTAATGCTTGATCGAGGTCAGAACTGACAAGCACAAGTACTCACGCAGGAAAAGCATTGTCACGCAGAAGAAAAAGACTAAGTTTCATTCAAACTTCCAAAATCCTTTACAAGGTACTTTGGGCTCCCCAGCCTTACCAAATTGCCCGGAGGCTTACAAAAGAAAGAGAAAAAGGAAAAAAGTTCAGGTCGCAAGCCCCGCCTAGGCCTCACCTTCCTCGGAACCATCCCAAAAAGCCGGGGCTTCCGCTTCAGTAGCAGCCCCTCCTTCATCACCATCTGCCGGAGGCATGACCACCGAAAGTGGAACCCCAGCACAGAGCTCACCATCGGCGAATTCCGGAAACTGCACCATGACGGCATTAAGAGCTTCATGCCATACAATGGCAGGGGCTTCGCCGAGGTCGGCGTAAAACTGGTACGACCCCTTGTAAACGTCTACCGCCTTTCGAGCTCGAACCTCAGCGACCTTCGCCTCCTTAAGCGCATCCTCGGCATCCCGTCTGCTGGTATCCCTTGCCCTCTTCACTGCTGCATAGCGATCGGCTAACTCCGCCAACTTACCATCGATGGCTCGGTGGGACTCACTTAGCCGGCGATGAGACTACGGTACTTTGAGACGGTGAGCTCCCCGGCGGCCAACCGGACTTCGAGGACGGCCATCCCCTCTCTTTCCTGACGCAACTCGAGTCGCAGGTCCTCGACCCCTGAAGGAGACTCCCCCGCCAACCTCACAGCAGGGGTAGTCTCCTCGGCCTCCATGCGAGCAACGAGGGTGCAGTGTTGAAGGACCTGATAAAAAACAGCAGAAAGACTTAGAGACGCTCGAATTGAGAAAAGGGCGCTCAAAATAACACATAAGGGAGTACGTACCTGCACCGCCCTCTGAGCTATAGCTGTCACTTGGGCCCTCAGGATCCCCCGCGGAATCTTGCCTCCGGCCGACTCTTCCATATCAGCGAGCAGGTTGGCGGCAATGGAAAGCCTGGACGGGACTACGTAACAGGCGTCCCCCTCCTGCACAGGAATCCCCTCGGGAATCTCAGTCGGTAGCGCACGAGATACCGTCTTCTTCCTCTTAAGAGAAACCCTGTCTTCATCCTCTTCCGCTTCCCTCTTCAGGGGTTCGGGAACCCGCGGACGCAGCTGGCCGCTACCGCGGCAATCATCGGGTCTCTGGTCGAGGAGGATGTCCTCGTCGCCGGCGATTCCCTTGGTGCGGAACTCGGGCCAGCCCAAGGTACGGCCATGCCCCCGGCTCTTTTCTAGGACAAGGCACCAAGGGCGGCAAGAATCCTGGATCGGTCCGTTTGTTCTGCCAAGGGGGGAAGCAGGCTCGACTCAAAAGAAGAAGAAGAAGAAGAGGAAGAATCTACTGGGGGCTCCCTAAACTTTACCCGATCTATTTTCTACAGACTCATCACAAAAAACATCTAACCTGATGAAGGGGATGAATCCTCAGAAGAGCAAAACGTAGATATCCCGACCTAAGAAGAAGAGCGCCGAGCTAACGAGACTCAAGACGAGGGAATTATGAAGAGGTATGGGCCCGGGTAGGGACCCCACCTTTGCTTATAGCTGCTGGCGTACAAATCCAACGGTGACAGTCATCTCCCGCCAAAACGACTCATCACATTCGATAGCCTCCATCGCTCCACCTGTCGCACGCGCATCAGTCGTACCCCATCGGACGCCGGAAATCCGCGACCCGTTGTGTCAACTAACCAGCGCCAGATACGTGGGCTATCACTTCGTTGAACGTGCGCACAATCCGGCGTATCCTTTTTATTGCAAGATCTGGCCCCTGACCTGCTGACGTCATCCAGAAAATACAGCTGATTGCCCGGGAAAGCACGCTTATGATATCTATGAAAAGGAGCTCACCTCGGGTGACCCGGCAGACCACTCTCGACCCGACCCGTGAACAGGTCGGGACGAGAGTGGGGGGCTAATGATGATGCTCGATATCGGCGATCTCCCAGATCGTGACACGTGGCAGATGACGTGTCCCGAAGCCAACAAGAAAGAACCAGGGACCGTACGTCGGTAAAATAACCCGGGTCTGTGACCCATCAACGTAGCCAACCTCCTGCGACCGTCCACACCTTTCCTGTGCCCGCCTTGCAAACAACCGTTGGCTCACCTCCGAGCCCCCTGCACAACCGGCCTCCTCGGCCCTCTCAGCTCGTTTCCGGGCTACCGCAGAACCAAGATACCTCGGCCTCCCGCTCGTCCCCGAGCCTCCCGCCGAGCTCACCTTCCTCGGTCTCATCGACCGACCAACGACACCAATCGCAGGCGCAACCGCCTCACCTCCGCGAATCTCGCCATGCGCGAGATATCCGCCGGCCACGTCCCGCGTTCCACGCCATCACGACCCCCCATTAACGAGGCTGTCTCGTCATTCATGTGGGATCCCGCCTATCACGCGGGCGTGACGCCGGGAGCGTAACGGCCGGCGCGATTCTCACGCCTGCCTGCTTGTTGCCACCACTATATAAACCCCTCTTTCAGACGGTTCAAGTAAGTCATTCTTTCCCCACTAGGCCGTTACTCTGCTCAAATATCCGGTCTAATTTTATCGTCGGAGGGTCCTCGGTGGTACAACCATCCCGGGACATTCTGGCAGGTAGCTCGGCCTCAACCACCTCAAACCCATTGAGATCCACACGCTTCAGGAGGCAACCTCCAATTCAATCTCAGCCGTCCATCATCGCCGACAGCAGATTTACGGAAGGTAACATCTTGACGTGATCCGATATCCGTCAGTATCAGAAACGAAAACCGATATCGTGTTTGGTAAAACTGAGATACAGATAAAGATATGAAATAAATAGTTGAAAAACAGTTTTCGCTGCGTCGATATTGCTAGTTTTGCTCATCATAACCGCTTTAAAGAGTCGGCACGAATGCATAATGAATATAAGTATGACCATATATGGATAACTGTCACTGGATTAAGAATACAGAACAATCGTGAAATTTAAAAATCGCTATCGTATTTGATAAAAACACGATAATGTTAAAATGTGTATCTGGATCCGTTTGCGTCATGGTTGGGCCTCCACCCAAACCCTTAACCCCATCACGTGGAACGAAGCAGCTGTCACGTGACTTGAGGAAAAGACGAGGTTTTAAATATGTAGGGCGTAGGCACATGAACTCGTGGGCAATTTTCAATTCATATTGTGTTGTTGTCTGTTCATAAATTTTCGCTTCGTTTTCTGACCAACTTGTATGACACGTGGCAGGTTGTGGAGATGGCTGCATGGTGTTTGGCACGACGTTCATATTGTTTGGTCTTTGGGATTTTGCTCTCGCTGACGTCGACGGGAGCTTTGTCGTGAAATTCCATGCCAAGGTCGTGGGGAATAAAGAATTTGGAGCTCGACTCACGTGATCTGCATGGAGAATAATTTATTCGATTTAACATAGGTACCTTAATTTGGAGAAATATCGGATGTGCCGGGTGTAATACATCCGGGCAGTGGATGAGACAGAGGGAAAGTTTCGGATAGCCTTAAACAGCGTGTGAAGCTCACACTTGTATTTATTCTCTTTCTTGTCCAAGTGTATACGACCGGTATATAAAATAATTTTTTCTTAATTTGTGAAATTAATAAGACTCGGTTTTGGTCCCAAACAGGCTTAACGAAAAAAATCTTATCAATTTGGTTGGGATTCACATAAAAACCTGTCATAAAAAACCTGTCATAACAATAAGTTCTATATGTGCGAAGGGTACATCTCCTGTAAAATTTTACTTTTACGAGACCAAAGTCGATGTTCCTATCTAAAAACATACAACAATAATAAGAAGAATAAAGAAAAGTTACGATTTTGAAAAGGTACATGTGCATTAAATGAATAAGAATTATTGAGAAAGTCCAAAAGTATTGAATACACTACTACAAATAAGGTTTGCCCCTACGGATTTATCCGTAGGAGCAAACCACTGCCCCTACGGATATATCCGTAGGGACAAGAAAATACCCTGTAGGTACAAACGCCGTAGGTGCAAATCGAAACCTTGAACTTGCCCCTACGGACTAAAATTTACCCCTACGGAATTATGTGTAGGTCCAGTTTGCCCTACGGAATAGGCCGTAGAGGCAAAAAATTTATTTTATTTACGGTTTTATAAAATAGATTAGGTGTACCTACGGATGTATCCGTAAGGCCAAGTAGTGGCCCCTACGGATACGTGCGTAGGTATATATCCGTAGGGGCAAAATATCAGGAATCCTGATATTTTGCCCCTACAGATAACTGTGTAGGGGCATTTGTTTGCCCCTACGGATATATCCGTAGGGGCAAGCTTAACCCCCGATACTGAGATCATAGGGGAAAAATATCAGGTATTCTGATATTTTGTCCCTACGGATAAATCTGTCGGTACATAGTTGGGCCCTACGGATTAATCCGTAGGGGCAATGAAGGGCCTTACGGTGAAATCCGTAGGTACCGTAATCAGTTTTTTTAAAAAAAAATGGCTGCCTATTTTTTTCTCGCCCTTTGCACAATAATATATATATATATATCAATCATGTATAAAATTAATCATCACGCAGAACATATATCGCAGTATTCAAAATCACATCCCACGCATAATATACAAAAGAAACCAAAAAGCAGAATATGATATCAATATAAACACGCAAACACAACCAATATCAATATCGTCCAAAATGTAGTACAATATGTATCATATAAATAGATACATATTTAAAATATAAGAATCAAAAAGCTATCCTAGTTCGGTCCAGCTCCACCTCTGATAAACGCCAGAATCTGGCACGTCTGCTCCTAAGTCAATAAATCATGCAATGCGGAGCGTGCGGGAGTCTGAGCGAGCTGTGGAGCTGGCGATGTGGTCTGCGCAGCCGCCGTCGAGATAGTGGCTTGCGGAGCCGCGGCTGCAGGAGTCTGAGCGGACGGTGGAGCTATATGAGTTGTCTGCGGAACCGCAGCCGATGTAGTGGCTTGCGGAGCCGCAGCCGAAGGAGAAGCATGTGGAGGCTCGGCCGATGTACCCTGTCGCGTCTGGACCTAATGTGTGTAATAAGCGAGTAAGAACTGTGTATTATTCGGATTCGTATCATTATCAAGTTATTTCGAAACCCCATTTGGATATCTAGTTTGGAAAACCGTAGTTTATTTTAATTAGATATGTATGTATGATTAATCAAAGCTAAGTCTACAACCAAATAAGCTCAGGATACGTACTAATATTAGATATGTTGATATCTATAATATGACATGATATTTTACTATTAAGTAGTATACATACAAGCATCTCCTTCAACTCCTGAACGGTGGCCTTCAACCTCTCCAGTTCCTGCTGGACACGTCGCTCACTGGAGACAGAGGAAGTAACCGCCGGGGTAGAGTCCAACCTCATATGGGCCCTGCTAGGGCTCAGTCCCCGGCCTTTCTCCCAACCTCCGTGGTGCCCTCCGTGTGCGGCGTCCAGGACTGGGGTCAGCAGCCTCGGATCGCTCTGTCCGGTAAAATCGATCCCCGATGCCTCGGCCTGCTCAACCACCCGCTCCTACACCCACATTAACCAGTAAAATATAAGTACATCATTTAATTTTGAACCTTCCAAAACTAAAATTTCAAATAGGGGTTGAATAAATATTAACACTTACGCAATACTCCTTGGTAGCGACGTCGGGGTATCGAAGCTCGCCCGTGGCGGTATCTGTCGAGGTGCCGTGGACGGCAAGATATGCGGACAGCACGCTCGGTGTACCACCTTGTGCCAGGGTCTGAGATGTCTGTAATATTAGAAAATAACTCTTAATATTAGATATATTAGAAAATAACTCTTAATATTGCATTTTATCACAATGGCCGGTCTATTGTAATTTACCGATAACTTCATGGCTCGAGTAATATTCCTCGAGCCACCTGTATAAGTGGGGCGACCCCTCTTCGCCGACTTCCTATTCTCTATATTTTGAGTGGCCTGTTTCTGCACAACACATTCACATTTAGTTTTCTAATTAAGGAATATAAAAAAATAAATTATATACTAAACAATGAATTACATTTAAAATACATACCTGTTTGCGTTGAGAGCCGAAATATTCGCACAATAGAGGCCATGTCTCTACGTCGACTCTCGCAAAGGCCGGAGTGGATAAGAGGGCCGCTCTCTCTGCCTCGGGGGTCGCCATCCACAGGGAGTAGAAGTCGGCCTTCAGCTCATTCCTGTTGTATCGGACCTTGGTTTGCATGTTCTTCATCAGGCCATTGTACAGAGCATGAAGGTCGAGCACCCTCCCAGGGTGATCAAGGTCGGGTACAGGCTGAAAATCGTAATCCAACTGAAAATACAAAAAAAACATTGTTATTAGATTGCAAGTGTTAATAATAAATATATTGGATAAATCAAATGAAAATATATATTAATACCCGAGCCTGATCAAAGAAGAGGGCGAATGAGCGCCGGTGCTGGGCGCCCCACTCAACGTAAAGTGGATAGTTCTTCATGAGCCGGCTCTCATCCCCCATATACCGGCTGAACCTCTCGGCATGAGGACCGGTATAGCGATAATCAAGGGTAAAAAAAGGAGAAATGCTGCCTCCCCCTAGCTCTGTCGAGCCTCAGCCTATGAGACTGATTCGGGCCTCGAGTCCCCCTCTGGGGATGGGGAGGCCCTGCGTCTGCAAGAAATATCAAGACAATCAATATTAAGACAAAGTTGTATTAAGAAAACAAGGTTAAACGAAAATTGAAGTGTGATATATACCTCCGGTGACTAAAGCACGGGCCTGGGCCCGGGTAGCAGCACGAGCGGGATGATAGTTCCTCCGGTGAGGAACAGCCGGTGTCCCGAATGCGGACGTATCCCCTCCAACTAGAAAATAAACATTGACGCTAAATTTCCATGAAGTTCATATTTATTCTATAGAGGATATGTAAAATAAATAAATATTTTATATTTATTCATACTAACCTACAGACGATGCAGAGGGTACGGAAGTGGCAGGAGTGGCCATGCGTCAGATGTGGACGCACCACCTATAATTAGACAATTAAAAATAGATTATATAAGTAATTGCAAAAAGAATGTGTAGATCAATAATATAACATTCTAAATCAATATGCATACACTATAGGATATATAAACATACCCGCAGGTGCGGTGGTGTCACCACCTATAGCTAGACGATAAAAAAAATTACTATCTAAGTAAGAGCGAAAGGAATGTGTGTATATTTATGATATAGCATTCTAAATCAATATACATGCACTATATGATATATAAATATACCTGGAGGAGCGGGAGTGGTCTCTGTCCCTGATGTGAACGCATCACCAACAATTAGACAATCAAACATTGACAATATAAGTAATTTTGATATGAACATGCATGAATATCTATAATATTACATTCAAAATGGATATGCATGCAATATACCTGGAGGTGTGGCAAAGTCCACATGGAAAGAGGCATCCGAAAGGGTCTCCGATCTGGGTGCAAGACCGGCCCTCTGAAGCTCCCTACGCAGCTCTCCGGACGGCAGAACCGCTCTGCCTCTGCCTCTGCCGGTGCCGCGGATGGAGCTCCTGCCGCCCTTCGCTGCTCCCGTCATCGTCATCAAATCTAGATAAACGGTTCGTGGACGCATTAGACAATCATTACAAGTATTGACTATATATGTATAGATCGTAAAATGTGAAGTAATAATATAACATTACTGATAACCTTTTTCGTTTTGTGGGCGCATTATACATATCTACTTGGATTTCATCATCAATGTCATTTCTAACCCATGTAACTTCATGATCGGCCGAAGACAACCCGTCCTTCAAAACAGACGGTCGAAGCACTTTAAGCCTTCTCTCTTCTTCATCCTCATTGCTGTCCTCGAATTCTGGGATATCGTAAACATCCCTGGGTTTCCAACGGCATACAACACTCCATCCCGGATTCTTCAAATACTGTGAGTAGTATACTTGGAACGCTTGGTTCGGAAAGATAAACGGATCTTCCTGACCGTAAAATCGAACTGTGTTCACACTGGTCAATCCATATTCATCTTTCTAAGTCCCAAGATTGCTTCTCCACTTATCTGTATCGGTTCGCGTATCGTACCAAGTACACTGGAATATATAAAAGAGTTCTGATCGTCCGGGATAGTGGATGCCGAATATATAATTTAAGTACCCATAATAAATCACACCGTCCGATCCTACCGTCGCAATACCACTATTCTGAGTGGTTCTAGATGTTTCTATGTTCTTAACTTCGAATTTGTATCCAATGACACCAAATCCTTTGTAATATGCAACCTCCATATTAGGAAATTGAGTTAAACATCTTGAATCACTCTCAAATGATGCAGACAAGTTCGGATCGTGGATCTAAAAAAACAAATTTTACGACAAATAGATAACAATATAAGTTTAGATTAAAACTGATAGCAATAAAATGTTATTCGAATAACTTACATGATCTGTGACCCAATCACAAAGATTATCCTGATGATATTTTTCCAATCGTTCTTCGTTCCAATCAGGATGCCTCTCACGTACCTCGTTAAAATGAATTCTGTTTTCGACAAATAATGGTGACATTAATATTATATTATTTCATACACACACAAACACAAATATAACAATTAATCCAAAAAAAACTTGCTCTCTAATTTGTTCAAGGCATGCGCAATTAAGCAAGATAAACCGGTATATCTTGTTGATAAACATAGTGTCTACCTTCTTATAATCGGCTTTACCATATGGCCCGTCTTGAATTCTTCGAGGCCGGTTAAGTCTCGTCTCAATGTTCTAGTCCAGATAGCGGGAACAAAATGTGGTTGCTTCATCAAGAAGATAATTTTGCATGATAGAACCCTCTGGTCGATTTTTATTGCGTATATACTTTTTAAGAGTGTAGAGGCACCTAAAGAAAATATGTTGAATAAATAAATACGGGCATACAGGATAACAATAATTTTAAAAATTGCGCGAAACGAAAAATTACACGTACCTCTCGACGGGATACATCCATCGATATTGTACCGGTCCGGCTAACTTAGCCTCAGTTGCAAGATGAACCGTCAAGTGTATTATGATATTGAAGAATGACGGTGGAAAAATACGCTCAAACTTGCAAAGTATCAACGCAATAGAATTTTCTAGTTTATCCAGCGTCACAACCTCCAGTGTTTTAGTACACAGCTCTCTGAAAAAACAATATAGGTCGTTGATTACTAGACCAACCGATTCGGGGAGAGAAGTCCTGAGGGCTAATGGAAGAAGGTGCTCCACGATAACATGGTGATCATAAATTTGCAGCCCATCGATCTTGCCTTTCACAATTTTTATTTTCTTGCTGAATGATCCTGAGAAACCTGTGGGAACTTTCAAATCATGCAACACCTGCAGGAATTTTTTCTTCTCCGGTTGTGACATATGATAAGCGGCATTGGGAAGTACAAACTTGCCTGGTTTACCCGCTACCGGTCTAGGGTGCAATTCACTTCTTATTCCCCACTCCTGTAGATCCATCCGAGCATTCACGTTGTCTTTCGATTTCCCGTCTTTACAAAGAAGCAAGTTGAGTATGTGCTCTGATACTCCATTCTCTAAATGCATGACGTCCAGACAATGACGCACTAAATTTGTTGACCAGTACGGAAGCTCGAAGAAAATGCTTAACTTGTTCCAAAATGGTGGTTTGACCTGTTTCGTCGAATCCATCCCGAAGGTCACATTATTGTAACCATCCCATTGAGCAGTCACGTTCTCTCCGGACAATAGGGATGGAGGTCCAAGAAACTCCTGATGACCATCAAAGTGAACCGTGTCTAACTTATAGGGGTGGTCTGGAGGCAGGAAACGTCGATGGCCGCAATAACAAACCTTTCTGCTAAAATTCAAGAATTTCGATATTGTGTGTTGATGGCAATGAGGACATGCTTTGTGACCATGTACGGACCAACCTGATAACATTCCATACGCAGGAAAGTCATTAATTGTCCACATTAAAGCCGCACACGGTATGAAGGTTGTATTTGTGTTTGCATCATATGTCTCTACACCATCAATGAACAAAGATTTTAACTCCTCGATCAGAGGTCGGAGATAGACGTCGATATTGTTTCCCGGGGAGTTTGGTTCCTTGATAAGAAGAGGCATCATAAAGTATGATTGGTCCATAGCCAACTAAGGCGACAGATTATAAATTATCATTACAACGGGCCATGTGCCGTGATTTCCAGCCATATAGTTGAATGGGCAGAAGCCATCACTAGCCAGTCCGAGCCGGACATTGCGAGGATCGCTACTGAATATTGCGTGCCTCCTATCGAAATCCTTCCATGCCGATGAATCTCTTGGATGGCTCATTTTTCCATCTTCACTTGGAGGAGCACGGTGATGCCAAATCATTGCCTCGGCTGTTTTCTTGCACCTGAATAGCCTCTCTAGCCTCTGTGTTATGGGAAAGTATCGTGCTATCTTGACAGGTATATCAGGCTTCTTATCAGAATCTTTCGGCTTATACCTGGCCTGTCCGCATGTTGGACACTCTTTCAAATCTGAATTCTCTTTCCGGTATAACACGCAATTTTTAGGACATGCTTGAATCTTCTCGCACTTTAGACCCAAATCAGACATCATCTTCTGGGCTCTGTACCGGCTGTCGGGCACGTTATTTCCCGGGGGCATAGAATCTTTCAAGAACGAAAGAAGCATTGTGAATGACTTGTTGCTCCATCCATTTAGGCATTTAATCTGGAAAAGTTGGACGAACCATGAGAGGGTGGAATACTTTGCATTCTCATAAATTGGTTTTCTAGCATCATTCATAAAATTTTCATATTTATCCGCACGCGGTCCTTGACCGGAAGGAATGTCATTTTCGGTAAGAATAGATTCACCTAGGGCAGCCTCTATCATATCCTCCATTTCTTCTGATGGAAATAAATTACCGTCTTCTCCTTCTACCGCATTACCGTCTTCTCCTTCTTCTCCTGCCGCATTATCGTGTTCTCCTTCTTCTTCTGCCGCATTACTACGTTCTTCTCCTTCCACGTGATATTTCCAAGTTGTATAAAGTCTAGTAAACCCATATTTTACAATATGAAGCTTTGCCAATTCTACCTTCTACCAGTACTTATTGCCACATCTATCACACGGGCAGAGAATCTTCTCTATTATGATCTTATTATGTGCGCGTGCAAATTCAATAAAAGCAGCAACTCCTGCGACAAACTTAGGTTGCATACGTTGTTACCAATCCACATACATCCAGTCCTTAACTCTGACGTACTCATGGGCCATGTTAGACTGTATAACATATAAATTGTAGGTTATGGTGACTATATTGAGAAATCTAATAACGGGATAGTTACTGACAAAGGAGAAAATCCGTGTATATGCTTTGTGTGTGCGTTTGTCGTTGAAAAGAATAAATTATCGAACGTATGTTAACCGATAGACGAGTACTAAGTGGCGCTTTTAGTTTCATATATGAGTATCGATGAGAATACGAAGGTTTCATATTATCATCGAGTACCATATATTGATTTTAACTTGAACATCTTGAATCACTCTCTAATGATGCGTTTGTTGTGTATTCTTGTTGTATGTGTGTGTTCCGGCTGTCGGGGGTAAGGCTTCTATCCCATTAAGAATGTATAGAGCGAACACCCATTCGCTTGTGCTTTCAACCGTTTCGAGTAAATTTCGGCAGCACCTCCCCGCTGTTCTCCGAGTACACTGTAATAGAATAGATAATCATTTCAAAGCTGTGAAACAACGTTGAAATGAACATCTAATCTATCTTTGTACATGAAGAACCAGCGGAAAGGTACCGACGAAATATCTCGAAACGGATGAAAACACAAGTGAATGAAAGTGTTTGCTTTATACATTCCTAACTTGTCCACACGGGACAAATCTATCGGTTATCATACGATTGAATCTTCTCATCACATAGACTATACGACGGTTGTTAGTATCGAGCTATACCGTCCGATATTTAACAACCTTCGTATAGTTCTATGTCACGACGAATATCGAACGTATGTTAACCGATAGACGGGGACTAAGTGGCGCTTTTAGTTTCATATATGAGTATCGATGCGAATATGAAGGTTTCATATTATCATCGAGTATCATATATTGGTTTTAACTTGAACATCTTGAATCACTCTCTAATGATGCGTTTGTTGTGTATTCTTGTTGTATGTGTGTGTTCCGGCTGTCGGGGGTAAAGCTTCTATCCCATTAAGAATGTATAGAACTAACACCCATTCGCTTGTGCTTTCAACCGTTTCGAGTAAATTTCGGCAGCACCTCCCCGTTGTTCTCCGAGTACACTGTAATAGAATAGATAATCATTTCAAAGCTGTGAAACAACGTTGAAATGAATATCTAATCTATCTTTGTACACGGAGAACCAGCGGAAAGGTACCGACGAAATATCTCGAAACAGATAAAAACACAAGTGAATGAAGGTATTTGTTTTATACATTCCTAACTTATCCACACGGGACAAATCTATCGGTTATCATACGATTGAATATTCTCGTCACATAGACTATACGACAGTTGTTAGTATCGAGCTATACCGTCCGATATTTAACAACCTTCATATAGTTCTATGTCACGACAAACATCGAACGTATGTGTTTCGCCCAATCAGAGCAAAGCTCTGTTGAAATTCAAAATTCAAAATTTTGAAGCAACGCTTCAAATCTCAGGCGCAACGCGCCATATGTCAAGCGCTGATACGTCAGCGCAGCGTCCAAGAAGGCGCGCCCAATCAGAGCAAAGCTCTATTTAAATGAAGCAATGCTTCAGCTGCGCAAGCACTGCGCCGCGCGACACGTGTCAGCGCAGATGCGCTGACACAGTTGCGCTGCGCTGTGCGCCGCGCGACACGTGTCAGCGCAGATGCGCTAGCGCAGTTACGCTGCGCTTTGCGCCGCGCGACACGTGTCAGCGCAGTTGCGCTGCGCTGTGCGCCGCGTGACACGTGTCACGCGCTGGGGCATTTGCGCCAAACAGAATTAAATTTCTAAGAAATCTTTTCTGTTTTTGTTAAAATAAGAAGATTTTCTTCTGCAAAGCAGAAGCTCTTGGATCAAAGATCCAACGGTGGGGAAAATTTCCCAAATTACTCAGAGAAGGATCTCTTTAACAAATTTAACTAATTTATGGGCACTATAAAAAGGACCCTAGGCCTCAATTCAAAGGCATCAACATTTCTTGAAAAAAGTCAAGAGTTTCAAACAGAGAGAACTCTGAGAAAATTTCAAGAAAGAGGTAAAAAACCTTCACGAGAGAGAAGAAATCTCTTTTAAATAAATCATTGATCTAAAAACCAGATCAATGTTTTTCACATAACAGTGCTTTGCACTTCTTTTTGAACCACTGGTTCTTTAAAAACAAAAAAACAACAAAATAAAAAAAATAGTGCTTTGCACTTTTATGAACCTCTGGTTCTTGAAACAAAAAAGAAAAATTTATTTTTCTTTGATCTAATTTAGATCAAGAAATTAAATAGTGCTCTGCACTTCTGTTCTTGAATCTAAAAGATTCTTAGTGCTCTGCACTTACAAACTGCGCTGTTGCGCTCTTAAGAGAGCGCCGCGTGTCAGCTATAGAACCACTTGCGCTAAGCGATCTTGAAATAGAGCTTTGCTCTCTGGAATTGGCGCAACTCACCAGAGCGCGCCACGTGTCAGCAGCGCAACAGCGCAGCGCACTGCGCTATTGCGCTTGCGCTCACCAGAGCGTGACACGTGTCACCACCATATGAGTTTGCGCTCATTACTTAGCGCAAAGTGCCTGACAAGCCACGTGGGGCACTGTCAGAGTATTTAATGCTCTGCATTATTAAAGAAAAGGGACAGAGCCCAATTAAAAGGCCTAACAGGCCTAATAAAAAATGCTATGCATTTTAAAAGGGGGGCAAAGCCCAAACAAAAAAAATAGATGCTCTGCATCATTTATAAAAGGGCAAAGCCCAACCAAAACAAGAATAATGCAGTGCATTACTAAAAAGGGGTAAAGCCCTAGCACATGCCAAAGACAAAAAATGTTGAAACTGGACTTAGCCTAATTTTGGCCATAGGTCCTTAAATTAAATTGACTGAGCAAGATTGCTCTCTTAAATCAATTTACTACGGGTTCGAGGGTACATCTCCGAACTCCTCTGACACCTATCGTTGTAATCCTTCAACGACGTCAGAGAGGTGACGGGTCCCGACGACCACACACTAATATCGGACCGAAACGTCCTTAAACTAATATCGGACCGAAACGTCCTTAAACTAATATTGGACCGAAACGTCCTTAAACTAATGATGGACCACTACTTCCTTAAACTGGCGATGGACCGAAACGTCCTTAAACTAATAATGGACCACCATGTCCCTAAACTGGAATATGGACCACTACGTCCCTAAACTGGAACAATAGAGCCTCCAAATGCTCTTTTGCCGGATCTAAATGATCCTGTTTAAGTTGATCTTAGCCCCCAAACACGGCTAACGTATCCTTAAACATTCAAACGGACTATAAAACTCCAAATCAACCTGGGTTCCAGGATACATCTCCGAACTCCTCTGACATCTGCCGTTGTAATCCTTCAACGACGTTAGAGAGGTGACGAGTCCCGATGGCTAGATATTAAATCGATCATCACGTCAAGTTGATCTTAGTCCAAAACAGGACTAACGTATTCTTGACGAACGTTTAAGTTGATCTTAGCCGCAACGCGACTAATGCATCCTTAAACTAAAAACACCAAACCCAAATCTAAGTAAATATGGATTTGGACTAATCCACGTCCTACGGGCGACGGCATTACTCAGTCTCCGTATACAATCCATGGGCAACCACAAATAAAACAAACACACACGACACGAAGTGAAATTCTGAAGAAGGAGAAAGTTGTTACCGCGATGCGGTAGCGTAATTAACTGCAGGGGCTTGCGCCTGCAGGAAAGAGCGTCCCCACAATCAAAAACCCCTCACCCTGAGGGGGAATCTGACGAAGTCTGCTACATCGGCCGCATCCGTCTAAACCTCCGATACACGGTGCCATAAATCAACTTGGCATCTTCGGAAAGGTAGACGGATAAAACCATATAGCATCTGCCCCGAATCTCAGGCAAGACGCAAAGTCTAGGCCGCCATTCGGAGGGGAACAGATTCTGGCATGCCCGGTGGGACCTCTTCCTCTTTCCACTCCACACTTCGTGTTCGCGAATAAATCGCGGTTTGTTAATGGTTTCCTTCGGATTTCAAGTTGCTAAAATTTGGTCTTTTGCTTGGCGCAGAACTCAAGATTCAATGGCCTTCAACTGCACCAACTGCTCGAAATGCCACTGCAGCGGACGCTCCACCTCACCGGGAGGTGTAGCATATGGGCCCCAAGCGGCTTCCTTCCTCGCTCTGCCGGTAGACCAGGTGACCCAAGCCACCACTGGCCTGTTCTTCGGGACCATGATCCCACCAACGAGCTTCTCTGCGCCAATACCTGCACCGGAAGTGAACAAAAAGTCGGTCTTCGACCGGCTCACTGCTACGACGACCCCTGTCAACGGGTCGCCTGCTACCGAACCGACAGCCTCTGTTTTCATCAGGCTAAATCATAACTCTAAACCGGCTGTCCCAAAGAAGACAATGACTGCTGCTCCAGAAGTCGTCAAGGCGGCTTCCCCTGTCAAAGAGTTAGTCTTTTCAAGAATGACGATTCCTGCTCCTGTCCCTGCCCGAGGATCCGTCTTCGACAGATTGACTATCACCCCTCAAAAGACAACCTCAGTCTTTAAGAGGTTAACACCGGCGACGCCCCATTCAGACAGGGGGCAAAAAGAAGATGTCTCAATCTCCGAGCCAGTCCCAACGGCTCGTCACGCTCGACGTCGCCATTGGCAACGAGTGAGGAAGGCAGGGGGCAACTCCCCCTCAGGGCTAACTCCACCGGCTCCAGTGGTAGAAGTCAACGCTGCTGTTCCAACTGGGAACGGCTTTGAACTGCTGAGGAGGGTACGGAAGAACTCTCCAACCGCTACACTGAAGAGATCTCCTCCACCTGCGGAGAGAGTTCCAGAAACGAAACGAGAACAGCCCCCTCAACGGTTGTCTTTAAAAATTTATAAAGTTTGGCGGAGGGTTCAAGACTCTGTGATTGACCCAGGTCACTCTCTTCACCAGAAAAAGGCGAAAGTGGAAAAAGACAAGGACTGTCCCATTAAACAGCAGGGGACAGCAGCTGCTAGGCTGCCCCCTTCAACGATTCCTTCAACCTCAATGGCCCACAAAAGAAGAAGGCCAGAGAAAACTCCCGTGTCAGCGGCAAAAGTTAAAAATGGTGAACCTAAACGCCCCAAGTCAGGGGGCATAACAGTTCATACGGTTTACATGGTATCGGGAAAAGAAGATAGCCGCATATCAACAGGTTATAGACCGCACACGAGGTCAGTGACCAAGGCTCAGGAGCAGCAACAGAAGCTCCAAGAAATGATGAACGCTATGGCCGCACTTACAGGGCCGAAAGAAACCCCGGAAACATCCTCGGAGGAACGTCAAGAACAAGAAACGGACGCCGAATTCCTTCGGCGCGTATTAGAGAAGAAAGATAAAGAAGCTGCGGAGCAGGCAGCCAACATAAAGAAAATGGCCCTCCTATTCCAGGATATGGTGGGTATGATGATTCAACAAGATCCACCTGCTGAAGATCCCCTGATCATTCTTGAAGACGATAGGGGAGAGACGTCGAATCCTCCACCGGCTCTATCCACTGCTAAAGAGGATACCATCTCAAAAGCTGATTTGGATGAATACATCGCCCAGCAAATACGGGTGCATCATGCGACCGAAGCGGCCGGTCAGGTCGTAAAAACGGGGCGGCCATACCCAAGTTGGTACGATCAAATCAAGTACCCGCCAGGTTATACAATTCCCAAGTTCCATGTCTACAAGGGGACGAGCAATCCTCATCAGCATGTTGCCCAGTTCAGGGCACTCTGCGGCAATACCGGCGGTGATGACAAGCTTTTATTGCGCCAGTTTGTTGGAAGTTTATCGGATACGGCGTTTGAGTGGTACTCTGAACTCCCGAATGACTCTATCAAAACCTTCGCGGAGATGGAGCTACTGTTTACTCAGCGTTTTGCAAGTGCCAGTGAGCGTATCCCGATGACGGCACTGATTAATGCCAGGGTAAAACCCGGCGAGACGTGGGTTCAGTACGCTATACGATGGCGGAATTTATGGTCGAAGTGCGAGCAACGCATTGAAGAAGCTCCCGCAGTGGGTATGTTTGTGGGAACCCTCGATCCACAAGCAACCATCTCGCAGTTTATGATGTTTTTCAAGCCGACTACCTTCCAAGCCTTGATCGACAAACTAGCACAGATGGATCAGATGGGCCATAAACCTCCTCTTCCGAGGCCGGACTCCCGAAATGACAAAGGGAAGGGAAAAGCGATCGTCGTCGCTAATGCTCAACAACAACCGAGCGACCCGAAGCCAGTGGCTCGTCAAAATAATATGCGCCCGTACGTACCCCTTGAGGATAGGATGGGACGTCCTTATTCCTTTCCCCGCGATAAAATGAGGAGGTTATTCGAGCTGGCGTTGCGCAACAGACTCATAAATCTGCCGGATCCAAAACGTCCGTTGCAACCAAATGACATCAATGAGCCCAACTACTGTGCTTATCATCGAGTACTAGGCCATCCGATCGAAGATTGCTACGTTTTCAAAAATTGGCTTGAAAACCAGTACCGACAGGGCAAGTTCGCGTTATCTGACAAATGGAAGGTGAATCCCCCGCAGCCCCACACCTCTAAGGGGACGAATACGCCGGGGGAAACATGCTCCGTCATTGAAGAAGCTCCTTGGGAGGTTGTATTATCAGCCAAGACAAAGATGATGCTAAACGATCTTCAGGCATGTCCAGCGATCAAGTGGAAGAACCCGTTGGAACCGCAGGTCATTGAGGGGATGTTGAAGCCACGTCCAACTCCGAAGATCGATGGTGATGGCTCAAGCACTCGCAACCAGCCGTCAAAATCCTTGAAAAAGAAGAAGAAGAAGTCAAAGAAGCCCGTGAAGCCTGGCGACAAGCACACAGACTTACAAAAGCAAATTGACGCGTTGGATGAATACAACCAAAAGGCACGGACTCCCATTACGCTCCAAGAGTTCCTCAATCACGTCTTTCAAGAAGAAGATGAGGAAGAAAGTTCATCGGATGAACCCGAGGAATATGTGGCGAGCTGTCGTATGATCTCCCATTCGATCGCGAACGATGAGGAGACTCCTGGCACTAAAACGCTGGGGGCAGATACCGAATCAAAAATTTCGGAGCTATCAGTTGAAATGATTGACGCGTTCCTTAACGAAGCTCGACTGAAAAGTAAAGCTGATCGAGAACGCGAGACGGCTATATTTGAAAGGGCCAAGCGCCAGCGACTTGATGAAAGAGCTGAGACGATCCCGCTGGAGCAAAACACCTTCGCTACCGACAAAAGCCAATTCAAGATAAAGAAAAGGTTTGCTAAGGCCTGTTTCCCCCAATTAGAGTAAGGCTCTGTTTGAATTTCAAAAATTCAAAATTTTGAAGCAACGCTTCAAGTCCCGTGCGCAGCGCGCAATGCGCCACGTGTCAAAAGCTGATACGGCAGCACAGCGCCTAAGGCAGCACACCCAATCAGAGCAAAGCTCTATTTTAAGCAAAATTAAAGGAAGCAACGCTTCAGTTGCGCATGCACTGCGCTGCGCGACACGTGTCAGCACAGATGCGCTAGCGCAGTTGCGCCGCGCTTTGCGCTGCGCGACACGTGTCAGCGCAGATGCGCTAGCGCAGTTGCGCCAAACTGAATTAAGATTTTAAAGAAGTCTTTCTGTTCTTGTTAAAACAAGAAGATTTTCTTCTGTAAAACAGAAGCCCTTGGATCAAAGATCCAACGGTGGGGAAAATTCCCCAAATCACTCAGAGAAAGATCTCTTTAATAAATTTAACTAATTTATGCGCACTATAAAAAGAACCCTAGGCCTCAATTCAAAGGCATCAAGATCTTTCTAAAAAAAAAAGAGAAGAGAACTCTTGAGAGCTCCTCAAGAACAACAGAAGGTAAAAAAAAAAACTTTAGGAAAAAGAGAAAATTCTCTTATGGACAGATTATTGATCTAGGAACAAGATCAATAATCTTAAATAAAAAGAAAAATAAGTAATAATAGTGCTTTGCACTTTCTTATGAACCATTGGTTCTTTGAAAACAAAAGAAAACTTGTTTTTTTTGATTTAAAATCGATCAAAATATAAAACAGTGCCTTGCACTTGAAAAATTGCGCTATTGCGCTCCTTTGTTGGCGCAAGCCACCAGGGAGCGCCACGTGTTAGCAGCGCAACAGTGCAGCGCACTAGCGCAGCGCACTGCGCTGTTGCGCTTGCGCTCGCGCTCACCAGAGCATGACACGTGTCATCACCA
This sequence comes from Agapanthus africanus, assembly GCA_030015575.1. Taxonomy (NCBI): domain Eukaryota; kingdom Viridiplantae; phylum Streptophyta; class Magnoliopsida; order Asparagales; family Amaryllidaceae; genus Agapanthus; species Agapanthus africanus. Next base: position 669,166,962 of record CM057343.1, on the reverse strand, counting down.
TATGGGCTTGCGCTCATTACTTGGCGCAAAGCGCCAGACAAATGCACCGCATTGCTTACAAAAGGGGCCAAGCCCAATTAAAGAAGGCTTAACAGGCCTAATAAAATGCAATGCATTATTTTAAAAAAAAGGGCAGAGCCCAAACCAAAACAGATGATTTGCATCGTAATAAAAAGGGCAGAGCCCAGTCAAAATGGGCATAAATGGCCTGAAGTGATGCAATGCATTACTTAAGTATGGGCAAAGCCCTAACACAGGTCTAATAGACCAGAAGTAAATAAAGGTATTGAACATTTTCAATTGGACTTAGCCCAATTGCGGCCGTAGGTCCTCAAATTAAATTGACTGAGCAATATTGCTCCTTTAAATCAATTTATATCCGGTTCGAGGGTACATCTTCGAGCTCCTCTGACACACGTCGTTGTAATCATTCAACGTCGTCAGAGAGGTGACGGGTCCTGACGACCACACCCTTTAATATCGGACCGAAACGTCCCTAAACTAATATCGGACCACCACGTCCCTAAACTGGAATACGGACCGAAACGTCCCTAAACTAATATCGGACCACCATGTCCCTAAACTGGAATATGGACCACCATGTCCCTAAACTGGAATATGGACCACCATGTCCCTAAACTGGCACAATAGAGCCCAAATTCTCTTTTGCCGGATCTAAACGGTCCCGTTTAAGTTGATCTTAGCCCCAAATACGGCTAACGTATCCTTAGACATTTAAATGAATGATAAAACTCCAAATCAACTTTGGTTCAAGGGTACATCTCTGAACTCCTCTGACGCCTGTCGTTGTAATCCTTCAACGACGTCAGAGAGGTGACGAGTCCTGACGACCATATATTAAATGAATCACTACGTTAAGTTGATCTTAGTCTAAAACAGGACTAACGTATCCTTAACGAACGTTTAAGTTGATCTTAGCCGCAACGCGACTAATGCATCCTTAAACTAAAAACACCAAACCCAAATCTAAGTAAACACGGATTTGGACTAATCCACGTCCTACGGGCGACGGCATCGCTCAGTCTCCGTATACAATCCACGGGCAACCACAAACAAAACAAACACACACGACACGAAGTGAAATTCTGGAGAAGGAGAAAGTTGTTACCGCGATGCGGTAGTGCAATTAACTGCAGGGGCTTACGCCTGCAGGGAAGAGCGTCCCCACAATCAAAAACCCCTCAAGCGAGGGGGAATCTGACGAAGTCTGCTACATCGGCCGCATCCATCTAAACCTCCGATACATGGTGCCATAAATCAACTTGGCATCTTCGGAGAGGTGGACGGATAAAACCAAATAGCATCTGCCCCGAATCTCAGTGCCAGGACATCGTAGTCCTATGCGCCGCCGTTCGGAGGGGAACAGATTCTGGCACGCCCGGTGGGACCTTTTCCTCTTTCCACTCCACACTTCGTGTGTCGTCCTCGCGAACCAATCGCGGTTTGTTAAATGGTTGCCTTCGGATTTCAAGTTACTAAGATTTGGTCTTTTGCCTGGCACAGAAGGACTCAAGATTCAATGGCCTTTAACTGCACCAACTGCTCGAAATGGCACTGCAACGGACGCTCCACCTCACCGGGAGGTGTAGCATATGGGCCCCAAGCGGCTTCCTTCCTCACTCTGCCAGTAGACCAGGTGACCCAAGCCACCACTGGCCTGTTCTTCGGGACCATGATCCCACCTACAAGCTTCCCTACGCTAGTACCTGCACCGGAAGTGAAAAAAAAGTCGGTCTTCGACCGGCTCACTGCTACGACGGCCCCTGTCAACGGGTCGCCCATTACCAAACCGACAGCCTCTGTTTTCACCAGGCTAGATCAGAACTCTAAACTGGCTGTCCCAAGGAAGGCAATGACTGCTGCTCCAGAAGTCGTCAAGGCGGCTTCCCCTGTCAAAGAGTCAGTCTTTTCAAGACTGACGATTCCTGCTCCTGTCCCTGCTCGAGGATTTGTCTTCGATAGGTTGGATATCACCCCTCAGAAGACAACCTCAGTCTTTAAGAGGTTAACACCGGCGGCGCCTCATTCAGACAAGGGGAAAAAAGAAGCTATCTCTATCTCCGAGCCAGTCCCAACGGCTCGTCGTGCTCGACGTCGCCATTGGCAACGAGTGAGAAAGGCAGGGGGCAACTCCCCCTCAGGGCTAACTCCACCGGCTCCAGTGGTGGAAGTCAACGCTGCTGTCCCAACTGGGAACGGCTTTGAACTGCTGAGAAAGGTACGGAAGAACTCTCCAACCGCTACATTGAAGAGATTTCCTCCACCCGCGGAGAGAGTTCCAGAAACGAAACGAGAACAGCCCCCTCAATGGTTGTCTTCAAAAATTTATAAAGTTTGGCGAAGGGTTCAAAACTCTGTGATTGACCCAGGTCACTCTCGTCACCAGAAAAAGGCGAAAGTGGAAAAAGACAAGGACTGTCCCATTAAACAGCAGGGGACAGCAGCTGCTAGGGTGCCCCCTTCAATGATTCCTTCAACCTCAACGGCCCACAAAAGAAGGAGGCCAGAGAAAACCCCCGCGTCAGCGGCAAAAGTTAAAAATGGTAAACTTAAACGCCCCAAGTCAGGGGGTATAACAGTTCATACGGTTTACATGGCATCGGGAAAAGAAGATAGCCGTGCATCCACAGGTCATAGACCGCTTACACGGTCAGTGACCAAGGCCCAGGAGCAACAACAAAAGCTCCAGGAGATGATGAACGCTATGGCCGCACTTACAGGGCCGAAAGAAACCCCGGAAACATCCTCAGAGGAACGTCAAGAACAAGAAACGGACGCCGAATTCCTTCGGTGCGTACTAGAGAAGAAAGATAAAGAAGTTGCGGAGCAGGCAGCCAACATAAAGAAAATAGCCATCCTGTTCCAGGATATGGTGGGTATGATGATTCAACAAGATCCTCCGGCTAAAGAGCCCCCGATCGTCCTTGGAGACGATAGGGGAGAGACATCAAATCCTCCGCCAGTTCTGTCAGCGGCTAAAGAGGATACAATCTCCAAAACTGATTTGGATGAATACATCGCCCAACAAATACGGGTGCATCATGCGACCGAAGCGGCCGGTCAGGTCGTAAAAACGGGGCGGCCATACCCAAGTTGGTACGATCAAATCAAATACCCGCCAGGTTATACAATTCCCAAGTTCCATGTCTATAAGGGGACGGGCAATCCTCATCAGCATGTTGCCCAGTTCAGGGCACTCTACGGCAATACCGGCGGTGATGACAAGCTTTTACTGCGCCAGTTTGTTGGAAGTTTATCAGATACGGCGTTCGACTGGTACTCTGAACTCCCGAACGACTCTATCAAAACCTTCGCAGAGATGGAGCTACTGTTTACTCAACGTTTTGCAAGTGCCAGTGAACGTACCCCAATGACGGCACTGATTAATGCCAGGGTAAAACCCCGCGAGACGTGGGTTCAGTACGCTATACGATGGCGGAATTTATGGTCGAAGTGCGAGAAGCGCAACGAAGAAGCTCCCGCAGTGGGTATGTTTGTGGGGACCCTCGATCCACAAGCAACCATCTCGCAGTTTATGATGTTTTTCAAGCCGACTACCTTCCAAGCCTTGATCGACAAACTAGTACAGATGGATCAGATGGGCCATAAACCTCCTCTTTCAAGGCCGGACTCCCGAAATGACAAAGGGAAGGGAAAAGCGATCGTCGTCGCTAATGCTCAACAACAACCGAGCGACTCGAAACCGGTTGCTCGTCAAAATAATATGCGCCCGTACGTACCCCTTGAGGATAGGATGGGGCGTCCTTATTCTTTTCCCCGCGATAAAACGAGGAGGTTATTCGAGCTGGCGTTGCGCAACAGACTCATAAATCTGTCGGATCCAAAACGTCCGTTGCAACCAAGTGACATCAACGAACCTAACTACTGTCCTTATCATTGAGTACTAGGCCATCCGATCGAAGATTGCTACGTTTTCAAGAATTGGCTTGAAAACCAATACCGACAGGGCAAGTTCGCGTTATCTGACAAATGGAAGGTGAATCCCCCGCAGCCCCACACCTCTAAAGGGACGAATACGCCGGGGGCAACATGCTTCGTCATTGAAGAAGCTCCTTGGGAGGTTGTATTATCAGCCAAGACAAAGAGGATGCTAAACGATCTTCAGACATATCCAGCGATCAAGTGGAAGAACCCGTTGGAACCGCAGGTCATTGAAGGGATGTTGAAACTGCGTACAAATCCAAAGGCCGATGATGGTGGCTCAAACATTCGCAGCCAGCCGTCAAAATCTTCGAAAAAGAAGAAGAAGAAATCTAAGAAGCCCGTGAAGCCTGGCGACAAGCGCACGGACTTGCAAAAGCAAATTGACGCGCTGGATGAATACAACCAAAAGGCACGGACTCCCATTACACTCCAAGAGTTTCTCAACCATGTCTTTCAAGAAGAAGGTGAGGGAGAAAGTTCATCGGATGAATCCGAGGAATATGTGGCGAGCTGTCATATGATCTCCCATTCGATCGCGAACAATGAGGAGACTCCTGGCACTAAAACGCTGGGGGCAGATACCGAATCAAAAATCCCGGAGCTATCAGTTGAAATGATTGACGCGTTCCTTAACGAAGCTCGATTGAAAAGTAAAGCTGATCGAGAACGCGAGACGGCTATATTTAAAAGGGCCAAGTTCCAGCGACTTGATGAAAGAGCTGAGATGATCCCGCTGGAGCAAAATGCCTCCACCGCTGACAAAAGCCAATTCAAGATGAGGAAAAAGTTTGCTAAGGCCATATCAATGGGCATGAAGCTACCATCCTCTAAAGGAAACATCGCCGGTGAAGTGGAAACACACCCCTCCTATTGCTTATATCATCAAAAGATTTTACACCCCACTTAAGAGTGCAAAGCTTTCGATAGATGGTGGCAAGGATATGTTGCTCATCGACAATGCTTTAAGCGGGAAAAGCGTAAAACTCGTCGAGAGCAAAGAGATACGACCGAAGAGCTTAAAAGAACTACCGACGATTATCGCGTGGTTAACACCGGCGGGTCACAAGTGCCTACATTCGGGAGTGATTCTGATGAAGAGCTAGAACTTTCCCCTCTCTTTAAAGAGTCCGCTTCGGGAAAAGAAGAAGAGCTGAAGGTCTGCGAAAATATCCGATTGCGGAATCGGACGCTGCCTGAAAAGAACCTCGGACCCTTGAACAGAAAAGATAAAGGGAAAGAAAAGGTCTCTGAAGATATCGTCTTAGATGACCAAGTTCTGGATGAGCTAAACGCCAACAACCCGCCGAAGAAGAATAAGGTGGATTACAACGTCTTTGCACATCTGAGAAAGCTGCCCTCACAGCTCAGCATTCTCGATGCCCTTTTGCTATCAAAGGAGGCGAGAGATTCGTTGATTAAGGCGCTCCAAGACCCAGAACAATTCCAAGCATGCCTGGCCGAGGAAAAGATGAAGGATGAATTGGAGGAAGTACACACGGCCGATGTGACTTTTGGCGATGAAGACCTTCTACTAGGGACGTGCGAACACAATCGCCCTCTCTATGTCTCAGGATACTGCCACGATATTAAGATAGGCAAAATCCTGATCGACAATGGATCATCCGTTAATCTCCTCAACGTGCGGGTGTTAAAAGAAATCTGCATGAGCGTCCAGCACCTTGCTCGTGACAAAATCACCATCTCCGGGTTCGACTCCCAGTCGTCAAGAACTCTTGGGTCTGTGATACTGACGATACGCTTCGGGCTACTCATCACGGACATTAAGTTCCATGTCATAGACGCCAAGACATGCTACAACGCTTTGCTCGGCCGACCATGGTTACACGAGTACAACATCATCCCTTCTACACAACATCAGTGTATGAAGTATTTTAAGGATGGTTTCGAGTATACCGTGACGGGAGAACTGAACCCGTTCTCTGTGAACGAGGTCCGCAAATATGAAGACGCCAAATACTTCTTACCGGATTTCGAAGACACAGAGAAGTGTCACAAGCCGGAGAATAAAACTAACGCTACCATCCCTGTATTCGGCAGTGATACTGAGGAGGAAGAGGAGATAGTTTATTCGGGTCTGCCCCAACACAACAAGCCGGGACCATCGGCTCCGACATTGATCTTTGGTAGCGACTCGGAAGATGAGATCCGTGTTGTATTCTCTGCTCGACCTTCCATACGAACGTCCGCTGACGAAGAACAAAGTCTACAAGTCGCCATGGTGCCGCTTAAACACCATGAAGAACTGGATGCACTTAATATTTACAACGTAGAAGAGCTACAAACATTCTACATCCCTCCCAGGCGAGAGAGCGAGAAAGCAATTCTGTTTTACCGCTCTGAAGAAACCAAGGTAGAAAAAGAAATCTAGCATGGCGCGGATTCTACGCTTGATAGGCTTCAGCCCATCCGTCTCCCCAGATATTATATAGAAAGCTTGAAAAGGTTGCTGAAACGCCAGGGGATATCCTTCAAGCAAACCATTCGAAAAGCCAAGTTCTATGATAAAGTCTGGAATGTTCCCGGGACTCAACGTAAACTGCCTAATGGGAGAATGGAAACAATTGGGCTTGGATACGTCCGGTCAAAGAAACGGGAGCTACTAAACAGCTGCAATATCGTGAATGACTTCAATGAAGAAGCGGATGCTCAATGGGAGGACGCTAATCCTGAAACAATGAAAGTGCCGGATGCAAAAGTGCCTAGTCCGTCGTTCGAAGAACAAATGGACAAGCTTATAAGGGAAGCGGGTCAAAAAGTCCGAGACGATCATAACCGTGAAATGGTCATCTATGAGAAAGCCAAGACGCAACGCCTTCTTCAACAGGCCGCGAAAGATGAAAAGGCGGCTCCCTGTCAACCTGTTATAAAGAAGGCTCGACGCAAAAGCAGAAATAAGTCGAAAGGCCGAAAAGGCGCTCAACAGTAACAAAGCAGGGCTAAGAAGCCACGCAAACGGGAGTCAAGTGTTATTGATCTATCCCTTATGAAGAAAATGGGCCGAGCGTACTCGTTTCCTCGGGACAAGACGAAGAAGATACTTGATCATGCTCTAAAGCATCAAATGCTTACACTGCCGGAGTCCAAAAACCCCGAACGAGCAGGTGAAGTCTCTGACCCAAATTATTGCACCTATCACCATGTGATAGGACACCCTCTCAAAGATTGCTTTACCTTTAAAAATTGGGCTGAAGATCAGTACCAGCTCGGCAAGTTCGCTCTATCTGACAACTGGAGGGTAGCGCCGCCACAGAAGCACGAGCCCAAAGTCACGAAAGAAGAACCAGTTCCGCATTGGGATTGGAAGCGAATCCGTACTTTTCACGCGATAATGATATCAAAAGAAGAGCCTGAGAACATGGATGATCTTCCCGGGTGCTTCGAAAACAGCAACGATGAGATAATCTCAGAATTTCCACCAGCGCCAAAAGAGCTGGAAGATGGAATCCATACCACTGCAGATAACCTCAAGAAGATTGAGTTGGGGACGGCAAATGATCCACGACCGACATTCATCAGCGAGTTACTATCTGAAGAAAGGGTAGCCGCATTAAAAGATGTGCTTCTACAGCATAAAGATTGTTTCGCGTGGAACTGTTCCGAAATGCCGGGACTAGATCCGGAAATTGCTGTACACAGATTGGCGATATGCCCGGATATCAAGCCAGTCAAACAGGCACCGAAGAGAATGCGGCTCGAGCTTGAAATGAGTATCAATGCTGAAGTCAAAAAGCTGATCGATTCTGGCTTCATCCAGGAAGTTCAATACCCTGAATGGATCGCCAACATCGTCCCGGTGATGAAGAAAAATGGGACAGTGCGCATATGCGTGGACTTCCGGGATCTCAATAAAGCCTGCCCGAAGGACGATTTCCCAGTGCCGGTCACCGAACTGATGATAGACAATACGTCCACTCATGAGGTTTTCTCCTTCATGGACGGCTCATCGGGGTATAACCAGATAAAGATGCATCCCGAAGATCAGAAGCACACCGCCTTCAGGACTCCTCTGGGTATATTCTGTTACAAGGTGATGCCCTTTGGTCTAAAGAACGCCGGTGCCACCTACCGAAGGGCCATGACGAAGATCTTCGATGACCTTATACACGAAATCGTCGAATGCTATATCGACGATCTCGTGGTTAAAAGCAAATCATACGAGGAACATCTCGAGCATCTGAAGACCGTATTTCAACGCCTTCGACAATACAACTTGAAAATGAACCCGCTCAAGTGTGCATTAGGAGTTTCCTCGGGCAAATTCCTGGGATTCATTGTTCGACACCGAGGTATTGAAATAGATCCGTCAAAGATCAAAGCGATCATGGAAATGTCTCCGCCGAGAACTCTCAAACAGTTGCGATCTCTCCAAGGGAAGCTCGCATACATACGGCGGTTTATAGCCAACCTTTCAGGCAAGTGTCGTCCCTATAGCTACCTGATGAAGAAGGGAACCCCGTTTGTCTGGGATCAAAAATGCCAAAGCGCACTAGATGAGATCAAACAATACCTGCAAAACCCTCCAGTGTTGGCTGCTCCGGTTAAGGGAAAACCTCTCATTCTTTATACAACCGCCCTCGAAGGTTCTTTAGGCGCATTATGGGCACAAGAGAACGATCAAGGAAAAGAAAGAGCACTCTACTACTTAAGTCGAGTTCTACTGGGGGCAGAAAGCAACTACTCCCCCATTGAAAAACATTGCCTGGCGTTGATCTTCGCGATAACAAAGCTTAGACACTATGCGTTGGCGCATGAGGTCCGTCTCATTTCAAAGGTAGACCCCCTTAAATACTTGATGTCAAAGGCCATATTGACGGGACGACTCGCTAAATGGGCCCTACTCTTGATGGAGTTTTCGATAACGTATCAACCTCTCAAGGCAGTAAAAGGCCAGGCTATCGCCGACTTCCTCGCTGAGCATCCCATACACGCCGATTCTCCTTTAAATTGCGATTTGCCGGACGAACATGCGTTCGATGCGATCGACGGTGGTGATACCCAATGGGAGCTTTATTTCGACGGAGCATCTTCCGTGAAGAAGCGCAAACAAAATACCCCTATAATTAAATCGGGGGTAGGACTCATCTTTGTAACTACACAAAGAGGGATAATGCGCTTTTCTTTCTCCCTGACGGAGCCGAGGACAAATAACGAAGCCGAATACGAAGCTTTGATAGCAGGCCTCGAGATCGCCATTGACATGGGAATTGAAGACCTCCTCATATACGGAGATTCTCAACTGGTCGTTAGTCAAGTAAACGGCGACTACCAAACGTGCAAACCGGAGTTGGTGAAGTACGGGGAAAAGGTGCAACAACTGTTGACCCAAATTCCCTCCTATACTTTGGAGAACATACCGCGCGCGGAAAACAGCAAAGCAGACGCGTTGGCCAAACTTGCTAAAGAGTTGGCTGACGAGAACCTCAATGACGTTAGGATCATGGTACAAAGCCGTCGAGTGCTTGCCCCAGTAGAAATATCTCCGGAATCGTCCGAAGAAAAGGAAACGACTGAGCGAATGGCTCTGCAAATAGAAGATCCGGAAAAGGCCGAGGATTGGAGGGAAGTCTTTATAGACTACTTCAAGTCCCACCGATTGCCCGAAGAAGCGTCCACAAGACATCAGCTCATGAAACGAGCTCTGTCTTTCGCCTTCGTCAATGATACTCTGTACAAGAGGTCATTTGATTCTCTGTGGCTGAGATACTTAGGACCTGACGAACCAAAAAGGGTCGTCCAGGAAGTCCACGACGGACTCTGCGGTTCTCACCAAGCGGGCCCAAAGATGAAGTCGAAGATAAAACGGATGGGCTACTACTGGCCCACGATGATTGAAGACTGCCTCGAATATGCGAAGCAGTGTCACTCGTGTCAAATCCATGGGGACTTCATCCACCAACACCCAAATCCACTACATCCAACGGTGGCTAGCTGGCCATTCGAAATGTGGGGAACTGACATAGTCGGCCCTATCGAACCAGCATCATCTAGGGGACATCGTTTCATCCTGGCAACGACTGACTACTTCTCTAAATGGGCAGAAGCAGTACCGTTGAGAGAAGTTAAGACGGAGAATATCCTCCATTTCTTCAAGACGCATGTCATATATCGGTTTGGAACTCCGCGACGGATCATCTCCGATAACGGGCCAGCTTACAGAAGCCACAAGATCAGTCGCTTTGCGCAACGGCATAATATAGACTGGAGATATTTCTCGGTTTATAATCCGCGAGCTAATGGTCTAGCTGAAGCCTTCAACAAGACTTTGACAAAGATCATAAAGAAAACGGTGTCCCGAAATAAGAAAGACTGACACGAAAGACTGCAAGAAGCTCTTTGGGCATATCGAACTACGTTCAAGACGGCCACGAACACAACGCCGTACGCGTTGGTGTTCGGTACCGAAGCAGTACTCCCTCTCGAGATAGAGTTACCCTCTCTACGAGTGGCAATCCACTACGAGCTGACGGACGAAGAAAATGCTCACCTTCGGCTTGAGGAGCTTGACGCCCTTGACGAAACCCGGCTCACAGCGCAACAAAATTGGAAGCTTATAAAGCAAAAATGACGCGCTCATATGAAAGATTGACCCGACCGAGGACCTTCCGCCAAGGCGAACTCGTGCTAGTGGTCAAAAGGCCTATGATCCCCAATCGCGCCAAACGGGGAAAATTCGAGCCAAACTATGAAGGCCCGTACATCATACATAAAGTTTACCAGGGTGGAGCCTATCTACTCATGGACATGGACGGTGAAAGGCCTTTCAGGCTGATAAACGGTTGCTTCCTAAAGAAATACTATGCTTAATGAGCCACAGCCTAGGTCAATGATAAATGACGACGACTATGTCCGCTCGCTATCTTCCTAAGCTCAAGCTTTATAAAAAAGTAGTCGACCTTCTCAACGACGGACCGAAACGTCCTTAAAGTAATGCCGGACCGAAATGTCCTTAAACTAATAGTGGACCGAAATGTCCTTAAACTAATACCACAGCATCCTTGGGCTGGCGAGATAAAAAAAAATAAATAAAAAAAAATAAATATAATAAATAAAAACGGTATGTCCGTAAGCAAAATGGGCACGGATGAAAACCCGAAAGGGCTCCGTGAGTAAAAACAGCAGGGCTACCGGCGAGTGTTCGTGAAAACCCGAAAGGGCGCGACCTCGTAAAAATAATATATATATAAAAATAAAAAGAATAATAAAAAAAAATGGTATGTCCATAAGCAAAATGGGCACGGATGAAAACCCGAAAGGGCTCCGTGAGTGAAAACAGCAGGGCTACCGGCGAGTGTTTGTGAAAACCTGAAAGGGCGCAACCTCGTTAAAGGACACTTATAGGGTCCTCTCGACCTTGTAAGGAGAAACCACCCGCGTGAGAGCCTTACGACTCACAAGGGAGCAACACACTCAGGGATCCTCACGATTCCTAGGGAGAAAATACACTCGCGAGATCCTCACGACTCGTGAGGAGAACTCTCTTATGGGACCCTCACGGCTCATAAGATTTGAAAGTCTTAAGTTACAGAGACCTAAACCTGTGCTTAAGCAAACCCCCACAAACTTCCAATATTGCCCTACAAGTGGCTCAATATTGACCCTTGTATATAATCCACGGGCACGAATAAACATTTCCCTAACCAAGTCTCATCCGTGACTGGGGATATGTTCATATAACCCTTATAAATCCTCTCGATTTATGAGGAGAAAACCCTCCTGTAGGATCCTTACGACTTACGGAGGAAACGAACACTTAGGAATCCTCACGAGCCCTAAGAAGAAAATACACCTACGAGATCCTCACGACTTGTAGGGAGAAATACCTTCGTGAGACCCTTACGGCTCATGAAGTTAAAAGCCTTAGCCAACAGGACCCTAACCCTGGTTGCTAAGCCACCTTTGTTCAACATTGACAGAGGCAGATGATGATTCGCTCGTGGTAATATCCCAGTTGTAGCGGTGCTGATGCCGAAATTGGTCTACAGCAAAAAGCCAATAGGCCGCACATGCATACGAAATAGCCGAAATGATAGGGCAACTTGCAATAAAAAGCAGCAAGTAAAAATGTATGCATGCAAAATAGCCGAAATGATTGGGCAACTCGCAATAAAAAGCAGCAAGTAAAAATAAAATAAATAGCCGAAATGATTGGGCACCGCGAAAAATAGCCGAAATGATTGGGCAATCGCGACTTTCGCGATATAAAAGCTGAAATGATAGAGTATCGCGGAAAAAAAAAAAGAAATGATAAAACTTTGGCCCTACAGTTAAGATCACATCGATCCTTGTATACAATCCAAGGGTATAAACAAAGAGGGAACCATACTTTCCCAACAGGCTCCGCCAGAAAACGAAGCCAAATCTCGACGGTTCAGTCCAACTCCGAAGAAACCAGTGTCTTCAGTAAATTCCTCGACTCAGGGATACAAACACTCCTGGACGAGAGCCTCCTGATCCGCGTCGACTCGCAGAGCCACCAGCGTCTCCGTGGGAATCCTCGACTCGTTTCAAACCCCAAGGAAACAAATAATCCTTGGTGCTTGGGAAACAAATAATCCCTAGCAAACTCCTCGACTCACGGATACAAACACTCCTTGATGAGAGCCTCCTGATCCGCGTCGACTCGCAGAGCCACCAGCGTCTCCGTGAGAATCCTCGACTCGTTTCAAACCCCAAGGAAACAAATAATCCTTGGTGCTTGGGAAATAAATAATCCCTAGCAAACTCCTCGACTCACGGATACAAACACTCCTTGACGAGAGCCTCCTGATCCGCGTCGACTCGCAGAGCCACCAGCGTCTCCGTGGGAATCCTCGACTCGTTTCAAACCCCAAGGAAACAAATAATCCTTGGTGCTTGGGAAACAAATAATCCCTAGCAAACTCCTCGACTCACGGATACAAACACTCCTTGACGAGAGCCTCCTGATCCGCGTCGATTCGCAGAGCCACCAGCGTCTCCATGGGAATCCTCGACTCGTTTCAAACCCCAAGGAAACAAATAATCCTTGGTGCTTGGGAAACAAATAATCCCTAGCAAACTCCTCGACTCACGGATACAAACACTCCTTGACGAGAGCCTCCTGATCCGCGTCGACTCGCAGAGCCACCAGCGTCTCCGTGGAAATCCTCGACTCGTTTCAAACCCCAAGGAAACAAATAATCCTTGGTGCTTGGGAAATAAATAATCCCTAGCAAACTCCTCGACTCACGGATACAAACACTCCTTGACGAGAGCCTCCTGATCCATGTCGACTCGCAGAGCCACCAGCGTCTCCGTGGGAATCCTCGACTCGTTTCAAACCCCAAGGAAACAAATAATCCTTGGTGCTTGGGAAATAAATAATCCCTAGCAAACTCCTCGACTCACGGGTACAAACACTCCTTGACGAGAGCCTCCTGATCCGCGTCGACTCGCAGAGCCACCAGCGTCTCCGTGGGAATCCTCGACTCGTTTCAAACCCCAAGGAAACAAATAATCCTTGGTGCTTGGGAAACAAATAATCCCTAGCAAACTCCTCGACTCACGGATACAAACACTCCTTGACGAGAGCCTCCTGATTCACGTCGGCTCGCAGAGAAACTGTGTCTCCATGGGAAATTCCCGATTCGTCTCGACATGCAAATGAAGCCTCAGGCGGCATGGACTAAGAAGACTTGCTTCTTGAACAATGGGGCCCTGCAAGTCAATCCAAAATGGTCTCTTGCATACTATTCACGGGTCTCACTCTCCAAAGTCGAATTTCGACGAGGAGGGAAACAACCGCTTGTGGGTCCTCTCGACTCGTAAGAGGGAAAAATTCTCTTATAGGATCCTTATGACTTATAAGAGAAAACCACACTTAGGAATCCTCATGATTCCTAAGGAGAAAACCCACCTACGAGATCCTCTCGATCAGTAGGGAGAAAAGTCTCTATGAGACCCTCACGGTTCATAGAGTTGAAAAGTCTTAGGCAGCAGATCTGAACCTGCGGCCTAAGCCATCGCTATCTCTTGGAAAAAACTAAGTTATCTGCCAATTATGTTTATCAAAGATAACGTGCTGATAATAAGAGAAGGCAGAAAGCAAAAGAGTATACAAGACATTATAAAAGAAAATGTGTATCTTTATTCATTGACTTCAATCAAATACAAGATGAATCGTACAAAAGAACAAAGAATGGATACATATTATTTAAAAGGAAAATTTTACAAATACATTGATACAAAGGCAGCTACTGGGAAGGAAGCGTCTTAAGTAGCTTTATCAGTTGTTCGCACACTTCCTTCCATGCCATTTCCCGATCGGCTACCACCGCCAATTCTGCCTCCACTTGGGCCCGTTGCTGTGCGACAGATGCAAGCTGATCCCTGACGGCCTGATGAGCAGCTTCACGGCCCGGAGTTTCATGCTCGGAGACATCAAGTGCCCGCTTCAGTCTCAGCCCATTTGATATGCGCTCCAGAAGGCCCTCGAAGACGGCCTTTATCTCAGCGGCGTTCGCCTCAACTTCAGCACGCAGGCGCGCAGTTTTGCTTGAAGATTCTTGACACTCCTTCAGCCTCAAAGCTGCTTCTTGTTCCAAATGACGGAAATGAGAAGTGCTTCGCTCGAGCCATGCTCCCCGTTGAGTGCTCAAGGCTAAAGTCTCGGGGGATAGGCGCATCGATTCCAGCTGATGAAGGCGAGCCTCAATCTCCCGACAATAGTTAACCCAAGAGGCGACAATGCCCTCATCATGGAAGGTGGCAAATATCACCAACATCGGGTTAACCGTCGTAGCGAAGTCCTCAGCAGATGTAGGAGCCTCGATGTCGAGTTCCTCGATATAGTCGCTTAACATGCGCAGACTATTCGCCGCACCTTTTGAGGACGGACGTCTCTGGGAAGGGCCGTCCGGCATTATAATGCGAGATTCGAAAGGCACCGAGACTGGAACGACAGCTGAAAAAGACAAAATGCGATTAGATGATGATTCAATAGATATGGGGAAAGTCATTGATAAGATATTTTACTATACCGGTTGAAGCAGGTGGCGCGGCCGGAAAGGTCGGTGGCGCAACCAATCTTTCTTCTCCCACTTCGATTTGTAACACTGCAGTCAGGATAAGAGAGAGTTAGAAATAATTCTACCACTGAAAAACAAAGATATCAATCGGGAACGGTACTCACCAGCGCCACCAGAGGGAGAGGCGAATTCAGATGGGAAGGAGAAATGTGGGAGCAACACTTGATAGAGATGATCAAAAAGCACTCCTGGAACATACAACAGTGTGACTTTAGTACACAAATTATGCGTCTGGAAGATAAGATTAATAAATCGCAAACACATACCTTCCAACATCTTCGAGGGTATGAGAGAGGGTTGAGAGGTGACCACCGCCAAGGCAGTCGTTGAAGGCGCTCCTTCAAGCAGTGGGGCATCGGCGCTGGCTGCACCTGCGTTACAAGAAAGGTGAACTTGTCAGAAAGGATTGTAAAATAAAAAAGACAGTAACCTAAGGTTTACCTGAGGAGCTCCCGGCCGAAACAGAAGCGACTCCCTCCTCTATCGACATGAGGCCACCACCCGTAGCCTCATCACTCGACTCGATGGGGACCGTCGTCGTGCTAGCGCGACCAGGAGATGGCAGGAGATCGTAAGCAGGGAGGGCAATGATTGGAGCGTTGCCGGACTCTTGGAAGGAAGCGGCTGACTCTCCCCCAAGAGTCATGCCCATCTCACCCGCTACTTCCTCGAGCTCCGCTGTCTCCATTGGCTCATCTACCGTCACCACGAGGTCGCCAGCCTCAAGTGCCTCGTCCGCCATCCCCCCGGACTCAGTTATAATGATCGTTTCATCTGCCGCCACTTCAGGCCCGGCATCAACGACCTTCTCAGCTATAGGCCCCTCAACCTCCACACCAGGCTCCATGGCCTCAACGATGTTGCCCACTGTCGGCTCGAGTCCGGCAGGAACCACCTCCTCTGTTCCCCGGGGTTCAACGGTCTCCGCCTCACCCTCGGTCGGACTTGGCCCTGCAAAATAATGTATGTAAGAACCGTCGACATTATAACTTTCACAATAAAAATTTTGAAAGAAATGTTACCTGAAGTGGACTTATCATTTGCGCTTCGAACGACACGCGCCACTTGTTTGCGAGCAGTAGATAGGGCGACAGGGGCCTATTCGGAAGGAGTATCTGCCCGAGGGACGGTGCTTGGGCCCGCTCCCGTAGCCAAAGCAGCCTGGCGCGCCTTCGCCCCGCGCTTCAGCCGTTTTCTCTCCTCCTGGGCCGTTGAGACGGACCTAACCAGAGCCTCTCGCATTGAGGCATCCTCGTCCGTATACAGGAATGCCTCCAAACTCTTCAAGGCATCCCTCGTCGACTTATCAAGTCGAAGCACTTGCAGCAACCCGATGAGACCGGAACTCCAGTGACGGGTTCCGGAAGAATATCTTCGTCGACTGGTATAACCCCTAGAAGGAAACAAGGAAAGAAAGTTAGGTTGATCATCGAAAAGAATGACGAAATTTGCTTAAAAAAAGGGGGGGTGGGACATACCGGCGCCCGCTAAAGTGCGTTTCTCCTCCTCCTTTTGGAAGGTTTTCAAAGAGGCAGCGATGGCTTCTTCGGTAGAGACACCTGTTGAAAATGGGAAAAAGTATTAGTCAAGAATAATGATGAAAAATGCGATGAAATGATGAGGAGAGCAGCTAATAATTACCTGACTCAGCGAGTTTACTTAACCACGCTTCAAGCCTCGCTGATCGCTCAGAAGCCGCAATGGCGGCCGCCAGGTCGGTGTCTGCGGGGTCTACCGCGAAGCCCTTATTGCTGCCATACTCACTTATTCCTTTGGTAAGAGAGGGCTCAGACTCTAAGCCAAGAATCGCGTCAAGGGAAAGGAGCTGCTTCCTCTTCTTTTGCCCGCCAGCTCTGGATACACCCGAGACTGATTTACGTTTAGCGGACGCCTTGTGGCGGCGGGTCCCGATATCCTCGCCGGCGCCAGACTCTGGTGGTACCACATTTACCGCCTCCACTGAACCACGGGAGCTGGTGGCGCATCCACAATATCGCGGAGTGGCAATCCACGCGGAGGGCTTAACACGCGCGGAGGTCCGACTCCAACACCTTTGAATGGAGAAATAATCGGGGTCCTCGGCTTCAAGGGAGCCTTGCGATTGCCGCCGGGAGGCGCACCCTTGCGGTCAACCAGCATACGTTTTTCCATTTGGATAACTGGACCCATAGCATGCGCATACCAAGCCATGTACGCGTTGAGGACTTTGGGGATGCAGCTCGGTTCGCTGATGAAGAAATAGGAACCTGTATTAAGCCGTGTGAAATGGTGCATTGCATTCTTCATCCCCTCTCGGCTGACCACGGGCTTTTCCAAGAAAGCTTCCATCGGGATCCCTTGGTTGTAACTCGATTGCTGAGCAAATCGGTGCGGGTTGTACCTCATAAAAAGTGCTGTCTCATTCTGCCTAAACACTAGATAGCCCGGCCGAATGGAGTAGAGGTGGAGGATTTCCCGAGCCTTCAATACGGAAGCCCCGTCCTTGAAATCATCGCGCAGTGGCATTACTGACTTAATAGTCTCTGAGCCTATGGTTATAACCTTATCCACAAAGGAAACCTTCGCTCCGATCAGACGTGGACGAAGGAGCAGCCCCCTAGACTCCCGCGGGGGTGCAACCACAATTGAAGCGCCGACCAACCGCATGACTCTCGGGAGTCTGCATTTCTCAAAGAACAGAGGAATCTTATGGGCACCGAACACCCCTTGCACGTGCATCTCCATCCAGGAGGTGAAATAGTGCGTCTGGAAGTTAGCGGGCTGCACCCCAGGCTCACTAGCGTCCGCCGCTACGCTAAGTCCTTTATAAAGGTAGGCAAGCCCGGCGATTCCTACCGATAACTGCAAACCAGCCACCATCCGATGCGCTGGGTAAAAGATGGAAGGCCGCATGTGACGCGGGTGCATGGGGAGCGCAAAACTGCATAACCACAAGCCCAAGAACCCAATAAAAAAGGTCTCCTCATCCATGCCCGGGACGGTGATTTCTGAGAAAGGGACGATGGCAGCACCGGGGAGATAAAAATCCCTTTGATCATTTTCCGATACGGGTCGGCGGTCTAAGCCGAAACCGAAAGGGTCATCGAGCTGGGCGAACTTCTCACTCCGCTCTGATAGGAACTCCGGGCGAATGAAGTGGGCAATAAAATCTACGAAATTGACGCCCCGGTCGCCCGATTCCAGATGGAGTTCTTCATAGATCTCCAACACCTTCACCAAGCCCGGATACTGATGTTGAACGGCGTTCTCCGGAGTCAGGTCAAACACCAGCGGCTTGGTGGCAAAAACATATTCGTCAGGAGGGAGCAATTCCTCATAATGCTCCCCCCTCATCGGCAAGCCCGAGAGTTCGGCAAACTCCTCCAAAGAAATAGAGACCTCCCTATCCGGTATCAAGAAAGTATGGGTGGGGATATTCCATTGTTCAATAAAAGCCTTGATCCACCACGTTGGAGGAGAGGGATACTCGAAGAGCGAGACATAGACGGCCGAATACAATCCAATCTTCGTCCTTTTCGCCGACAAGATGTATCGGGCCCACTGCAAGTATCCGGAGGGCGGTCGCGGCACCAATCCAATATTGTAGGCCTGTCCCTAAGGGCGTGCTTCACCCTGACAGATTCGTCTCCCTAAAATATCTATCGCCGGCGGCGGCTGCACGGGAATAGCACCAATTGCGGGTTGGAGGAGGTCATCCGAGTTCCAATTTTTAATCTCCACGGCATACTTCACCGGGGGTTCGTCTGCATAGGGGATTGGAGTTATGGGATCAGACGGCGTGGCAAAACTGAAGCTGCGGCGACCCTGGATGATCTGGCTGTACCACCTTCCCCACAAGTGGAGTTTTTTGCGCTCGGGGTCATGATCTTTAATAAGAGCGAACACCACCCGGTCCACTGGCGCATGGGGAAACCCTCATTCTGAGCGAACGAAAGGGAAAGATAAGTCGTTAGACATGTTTCCTGTAGAAAGACAAAAATAAACGTTAGTGTTCTAACGCTTGGCATTTTAAAATCTTACTCCACACTGTGATGCAGTGGGTAGGGGACCAAAGAGGGACCCACAAAAATCTGAATGACGGTGCATCATTTAATAAGACAATCCCAGCATTAGATGAGACTGTCAATTCATGAAAAGATTTACAAGAGAATATCCTCATTGGTGGGAAATCCCTAGAGACAAGGAGAAAACCTCCTCTTTTAGAGCAAAGCTCTGTCACAGAGTGACATTTGTCAAACTCTAGTCTCAAGGGAATAAAATCTCTTTAAGGAGAGCCTAGCCCTATATTAATAATGGAAAATCCATCAAAAAGAAAACTTCAACCCTTAAAGATTAAAATTTGGGATTTTAAAGATCAATGAAAACTTTTAAGAGTTCTCCATTTTCAGATCAGAAAAGATCTACATTTGATTCATGAGCAAAGCTTTGTTCACGAGTTAAAACCCATGAACAAGATCTCTGTAGATCTATGAACTTTCCAAAGCAAGGCTCAGCTGATGAAACCCCAAAAGGGTTTTAGATCAAAGATCTATGAGAGCAAGGCTTTATTAATCAATTTTAATTTAATTTAATTAATACCTAAGATGTTTTCAAGTTCTGAACTCTGGAGTTCTTGTGAAAAAGCAAGAGCAAGGCTCTAAAATTCTTAAACAAGAGCAAGACTCTGAAAACTCAAGATTCTTGAAAATGGTAAAACATTTACTAAGGACCAAGGGTCCTATTTATAGGCGCCTGCGCCCCTTCAACTTGTCAGTTGATCCAAAGGCTGGGATCTTGCCACCGCTGCACTCACGTGCGCGCCACGTGAGCGCAACGGTGGGGGGGGGGGCATTTGTTTCCCCCAATTAGAGCAAGGCTCTGTTTGAATTTCAAAAATTCAAAATTTTGAAGCAACGCTTCAAGTCCCGTGCGCTGCGCGCAATGCGCCACGTGTCAAAAACTGATACGGCAGCACAGCGTCCAAGGCAGCGTACCCAATCAGAGCAAAGCTCTATTTTAAGCAAAATTAAAGGAAGCAACGATTCAGTTGCGCAAGCACTGCGCTGCGCGACACGTTTCAGCGCAGATGCGCTAGCGCAGTTGCGCTGCGCGACATGTGTCAGCGCAGATGCGCTAGCGCAGTTGCGCTGCGCTGTGCGCTGCGCGACACGTGTCACGCGCTGGGGCATTTGCGCCAAACTGAATTAAGATTTTAAAGAAATCTTTCTGTTCTTGTTAAAACAAGAAGATTTTCTTCTGTAAAACAGAAGCCCTTGGATCAAAGATCCAACGGTGGGGAAAATTCCCCAAATCACTCAGAGAAAGATCTCTTTAACAAATTTAACTAATTTATGGGCACTATAAAAAGGATCCTAGGCCTCAATTCAAAGGCATCAAGATCTTTCTAAAAAAAAAAAAAGAGAAGAGAACTCTTGAGAGCTCCTCAAGAACAACAGAAGGTAAAAAAAAAACTTTAGGAAAAAGAGAAAATTCTCTTATGGACAGATTATTGATCTAGGAACAAGATCAATAATCTTAAATAAAAAGAAAAATAAGTAATAATAGTGCTTTGCACTTTCTTATGAACCATTGGTTCTTTGAAAACAAAAGAAAACTTGTTTTCTTTGATTTAAAATCGATCAAAATATAAAACAGTGCCTTGCACTTGAAAAATTGCGCTATTGCGCTCCTTTGTTGGTGCAAGCCACCAGGGAGCGCCACGTGTCAGCAGCGCAACAGTGCAGCGCACTAGCGCAGCGCACTGCGCTGTTGCGCTTGCACTCACCAGAGCATGACACGTGTCATCACCATATGAGCTTGCGCTCATTACTTGGCGCAAAGCACCAGACAAATGCACCGCATTGCTTACAAAAGGGGCCAAGCCCAATTAAAGAAGGCTTAACAGGCCTAATAAAATGCAATGCATTATTTTAAAAAAAAGGGCAGAGCCCAAACCAAAACAGATGATTTGCATCGTAATAAAAAGGGCAGAGCCCAGTCAAAATGGGCATAAATGGCCTGAAGTGATGCAATGCATTACTTAAGTATGGGCAAAGCCCTAACACAGGTCTAATAGACCAGAAGTAAATAAAGGTATTGAACATTTTCAATTGGACTTAGCCCAATTGCGGCCGTAGGTCCTCAAATTAAATTGACTGAGCAATATTGCTCCTTTAAATCAATTTATATCCGGTTCGAGGGTACATCTTCGAGCTCCTCTGACACACGTCGTTGTAATCATTCAACGTCGTCAGAGAGGTGACGGGTCCTGACGACCACACCCTTTAATATCGGACCGAAACGTCCCTAAACTAATATCGGACCACCACGTCCCTAAACTGGAATACGGACCGAAACGTCCCTAAACTAATATCGGACCACCATGTCCCTAAACTGGAATATGGACCACCATGTCCCTAAACTGGAATATGGACCACCATGTCCCTAAACTGGCACAATAGAGCCCAAATTCTCTTTTGCCGGATCTAAACGGTCCCGTTTAAGTTGATCTTAGCCCCAAATACGGCTAACGTATCCTTAGACATTTAAATGAATGATAAAACTCCAAATCAACTTTGGTTCAAGGGTACATCTCTGAACTCCTCTGACGCCTGTCGTTGTAATCCTTCAACGACGTCAGAGAGGTGACGAGTCCTGACGACCATATATTAAATGAATCACTACGTTAAGTTGATCTTAGTCTAAAACAGGACTAACGTATCCTTAACGAACGTTTAAGTTGATCTTAGCCGCAACGCGACTAATGCATCCTTAAACTAAAAACACCAAACCCAAATCTAAGTAAACACGGATTTGGACTAATCCACGTCCTACGGGCGACGGCATCGCTCAGTCTCCGTATACAATCCACGGGCAACCACAAACAAAACAAACACACACGACACGAAATGAAATTCTGGAGAAGGAGAAAGTTGTTACCGCGATGCGGTAGTGTAATTAACTGCAGGGGCTTGCGCCTGCAGGGAAGAGCGTCCCCACAATCAAAAACCCCTCAAGCGAGGGGGAATCTGACGAAGTCTGCTACATCGGCCGCATCCGTCTAAACCTCCGATACACGGTGCCATAAATCAACTTGGCATCTTCGGAGAGGTGGACGGATAAAACCAAATAGCATCTGCCCCGAATCTCAGTGCCAGGACATCGCAGTCCTGTGCGCCACCGTTCGGAGGGGAACAAGGCCATATCAATGGGCATGAAGCTACCATCCTCTGAGGAAAAAATTACTGGTGAAATAGAAACGCACCCCTCCTATTGCTTATATCATCAAAAGATTTCGCACCCCACTCAAGAGTGCAAAGCTTTCGATAGATGGTGGCAAGGATACGTTGCTCATCGACAACGCTTTAAGCGAGAAAAGCGCAAAATTCGTCGGGAGCAAAGAAATACGACCGAAGGGCTTGAAAGAACTACCGGCGATTGTCGCATGGTTAACACTGGCGGGTCGCAAGTGCCTACATTCGGGAGCGATTCTGATGAGGAGTTGGAACTTGTCCCTCTCTTTAAAGAGTCAACTTCGGGAAAAGAAGAAGAGCCGAAGGTTTGCGAAAATATTCGGCTGCGGAATCGGACGCTGCCTGAAAAGAATCTCGGACCCTCAAACAGAAAAGATAAAGGGAAAGAAAAGGTCTCTGAGGATATTGTCTTAGATGACCAAGTTCTGGAGGAGCTAGCCACCAAGGACCCGCCAAAGAAGAATAAGGTGGATTACAACGTCTTAGCGCATCTGAGGAAGCTACCCTCACAGCTCAGCATTCTTGACGCTCTTTTGCTATCAAAGGAGGTGAGAGATTCGTTAATTAAGGCACTCCAAGAGCCGGAACAATTCCAAGCTTGCCTGACCGAGGAAAAGATGAAGGACGAATTGGAGGAAGTGCACACGGCCGATGTCACTTTCGGCGACGAGGACCTTCTCCTTGGGACGTGCGAACACAACCGCCCTCTCTATGTCTCAGGATACTGCCATGATATTAAGATAGGCAAAATCCTGATCGACAATGGATCCTCTGTTAATCTCCTCAACGTGCGGGTGTTAAAAGAAATCTGCATGAGCGTCCAGCACCTTGCTCGTGACAAGATCACCATCTCCGGGTTCGACTCCCAATCGTTAAGAACTCTTGGGTCTGTGATACTGATGCTACACTTCGGGCTACTCGTCACGGACATTAAGTTCCACGTCATAGACGCCAAGACATGCTATAACGCTTTGCTCGGCCGACCATGGTTACACGAGTACAACATCATCCCTTCTACACAACATCAGTGTATGAAGTATTTTAAGGATGGTTTCGAGTACACCGTGACGGGAGAACTGAACCCGTTCTCTGTAAACGAGGTCCGCAAATACGAGGATGCCAAATACTTCTTGCCGGATTTCGAAGACACGGAGAAGTGTCACAAGCCGGAGAATAAAGCTAATGCCACCATCCCTGTCTTCGGCAGTGATACCGAGGAGGAAGAGGAGATAGTGTATTCGGGTCCGCCCCAACACAGCAAGCCAGGACCGTCCACTCCTACGTTGATCTTTGGTAGCGACTCAGAAGATGAGATCCATGCTGTATTCTCTGCTCGACCTTCAATACAAATGTTCGCTGATGAAGAGCAAAGTCTGCAAGTCGCCATGGTGCCGCTTGAACACCATAAAGAGCTGGATGCACTTAATATTTACAATGTAGAAGAGCTACAAACGTTCTACATCCCTCCCAGGCGAGAAAACGAGAAAGCAATTTTGTTCTACCGCTCTGAAGAAACCAAGGTAGAAAAAGAAATTTGGCGTGGTGCGGATCCTACGCTCGACAGGCTTCAGCCTATCCGTCTTCCCAGATATTATACAGAAAGTTTGAAGAAGCTCCTGAAACGCCAGGGGATATCTTTCAAACAAACCGTTAGAAAGGCCAAATTCTATGACAGGGTCTGGAACGTCCCCGGGACTCAACGCAAACTGCCTAATGGGAGAATAGAAGCAAGATGGCTTGGATACATCCGGTCAAAGAAACGGGAGCTACTAAACAGCTGTTACGTCATGTATGACTTCGATGAAGAAGCAGATGCTCAATGGGAGGACGCTAATCCTGAGCCCGTGAAAGTTCCAGATGCAAAAGTGCCCGGTCCGTCGTTCGAAGAACAAATGGACAAGCTTATAAGGGAAGCGGGTCAAAAGGTCCGAGACGATCATAACCGCGAAATGGTCATTTACGAGAAATCCAGAACGCAACGCCTTCTCTAACAGGCCGTGAAAGATGAAAACTCCGCTCCATGTCAACCTTTTATAAAGAAGACTCGGCGCAAAAGCAGAAATAAGTCGAAAGGCCAAAAAGACGCTCAACAACAACAAACCAGGGCTAAGAAGCCACGCAAACGGGAGTCGAGCGTTATTGATCTATCCCTCATGAAGAAAATGGGTCGAGCATACTCATTTCCTCGGGACAAGACGAAGAAGATACTTGATCTTGCTCTAAAGCATCAAATGCTTACACTGCCGGAGTCTAAAAACCCCGAACGAGCAGGTGAAGTCTCTGACCCAAATTATTGCTCTTATCACCGAGTGATAGGACACCCTCTCGAAGATTGCTTCACCTTCAAAAATTGGGTTGAAGATCAGTACCAGCTCGGTAAGTTCGCTCTATCTGACAACTGGAGGGTAGCGCCGCTACAGAAGCACGAGCCCAAGGCCACGAAAGAAGAACCGGTCCCACATTGGGATTGGAAGCGAGTTCGCACCTGTCACATGATTACAATATTAAAAGAAAAGCCCAAGGACATAGATGAGCTCCCTTGGTGCTTCGAAAACAGCAGCGACGAGATAATCTCAGAATTCCCACCAGCGCCAAAAGAGCTGGAAGATGGAATCCATACCATTGCAGATAGCCTCAAGAAAATTGAGTTGGGGACGGCAAACGATCCACGACCTACATTCATCAGCGAGTTACTATCTGAAGAAAGGGTAGCTGCGTTAAAGGACGTGCTTCTACAACATAGAGATTGCTTCGTGTGGAACTATTCCGAAATGCCGGGACTAGATCCAGAAATTGCTGTACACAGATTGGCGATATCCCCGGACATCAAGCCAGTCAAACAGGCGCCGAGAAGAATGCGGCTCGAGCTTGAAATGAGTATCAATGCCGAAGTCAAAAAGCTGATCGACTCTGGCTTCATCCAGGAGGTTCAATATCCGGAGTGGATCGCCAACATCGTCCCGGTGATGAAGAAAAATGGGACAGTGCGTATATGCGTAGACTTCCGGGATCTTAATAAGGCTTGTCCGAAAGATGATTTCCCAGTGCCAGTCACCGAACTGATGATAGACAATACGTCCACTCATGAGGTTTTCTCCTTCATGGACGGCTCATCAGGGTATAATCAAATAAAGATGCATCCCGAAGACCAGAAGCACACTGCCTTCAGGACTCCTCTGGGAATATTTTGTTACAAGGTGATGCCATTCGGTTTAAAGAATGCCGGTGCCACCTACCAAAGGGCCATGATGAAGATCTTCGATGACCTTATACACGAAATCGTCGAATGCTATATCGACGACCTCGTTATTAAAAGCAAATCATATGAGGAACATCTCGAGCATCTGAAGACCGTATTTCAACGCCTTCGGCAATACAACTTGAAGATGAACCCGCTCAAGTGTGCATTCCGAGTTTCCTCAGGAAAATTCCTGGGATTCATTGTTCGACATCGAGGTATTGAAATAGATCCGTCAAAGATCAAAGCGATCATGGAAATGCCTCCGCCAAGAACTCTTAAACAGTTGCGATCTCTCCAAGCGAAGCTCGCATACATACGGCGATTTATAGCCAATCTTTCAGGCAAGTGCCGTCCCTATAGCCACCTGATGAAGAAGGGAACCCCGTTTGTCTGGGATCAAAAGTGCCAAAGCGCACTAGATGAGATCAAGCAATACTTGCAGAACCCGCCGGTGTTGGCTGCTCCGGTCAAGGGAAAACCCCTCATTCTTTATACAACCGCCCTCGAAGGTTCCTTAGGCGCATTATGGGCACAAGAGAATGATCAAGGGAAAGAGAGAGCACTCTACTACTTAAGTCGAGTTCTGCTGGGGGCAGAAAGCAACTACTCCCCCATCGAAAAACACTGCCTGGCATTGATCTTTGCGATAACAAAGCTTAGGCACTATGCGTTGGCGCATGAAGTCCGTCTCATTTCAAAGGTGGATCCCCTTAAATACTTGATGTCAAAGGCCATATTGACAGGTCGACTTGCCAAATGGGCTCTGCTCTTGATGGAGTTCTCGATAATGTATCAACCTCTCAAGGCAGTGAAAGGCCAGGCCATCGCCGACTTCTTCGCTGAGCATCCCATACTCGCCGATTCTCCTCTAAATTGCGATCTTCCAGACGAACATGCGTTTGATGCGATCGACGGTGGTGATACCCGATGGGAGCTCTATTTCGATGGAGCATCTTCCGTAAAGAAGCGCAAACAAAGTACCCCTATAATCAAATCGAGGGTAGGACTCATCTTTGTAACTCCACAAGGAGGGATAATGCGCTTCGCTTTCTCCTTAACAGAGCCAAGGACAAACAACGAAGCCGAATACGAAGCTCTGATAGCAGGCCTCGAGATCGCCATTGACATGGGAATTGAAAACCTCCTCATATACGGGGATTCTCAACTGGTCGTTAGTCAAGTAAACGGCGACTACCAAACATACAAACCGGAGTTTGTGAAGTACGGTGAAAAGGTGCAACAACTGTTGACCCAAATTCCCTCCTATACTTTGGAGAACATACCGCGTGCGGAAAACAGCAAAGCAGACGCACTGGCCAAACTTGCTAAAGAATTGGCTGACGAGAACCTCGATGACGTTAGAATCGTGGTACAAAGTCGTCGAGTGCTTGCCCCAGCAGAAATATCTCCGGAATCATCCGAAGAAAAAGGAGCGAGCGAGCAGACGACCCTGCAAGTAAAAGATTGGAAAAATGCTGAGGATTGGAGAGAAGTCTTCATAGACTACTTTAAATCCCACCGAATGCCTGAAGAAGCGTCCACGAGACATCAGCTCATAAAACGAGCTCTATCTTTCGCCTTCGTCAATGATACTCTGTACAAAAGGTCATTTGATTCATTGTGGCTGAGATGCTTAGGACCTGACGAAGCGAAAAGGGTCATCCAGAAAGTTCACGACGGACTCTGCGGTTCTCACCAAGCAGGCCCAAAGATGAAGTTGAAGATCAAACGGATGGGCTACTATTGGCCCACAATGATTCAGGACTGCCTCGAATATGCGAAGCAATGCCACTCATGCTAAATTCATGGGGACTTCATCCACCAGCATCCAAATCCACTATATCCAACGGTGGCTAGCTGGCCATTCGAGATGTGGGGGACTGATATAGTCGGCCCCATCGAACCAGCATCGTCTAGAAGACATCGTTTCATCCTGGCGACGACTGACTACTTCTCCAAATGGGCAGAAGCGGTACCACTGAGGGAAGTGAAGACGGAGAATATCCTCCATTTCTTCAAGACGCACGTCCTATATCGGTTTGGGACTCCACGAAGGATCATCTCCGATAACGGGCCAGCTTACAGAATCCACAAGATCAGTCGCTTCGCGCAACAGCACAATATAGACTGGAGATATTCCTCGGTTTATAATCCGCGAGCTAACGGTCTAGCTGAGGCCTTCAATAAGACCTTAACAAAGATTATGAAGAAAACGGTGTCCCGGAATAAGAAGGACTGGCACGAGAGATTGCAAGAAGCTCTCTGGGCGTATCGAACTACGTTCAAGACAGCCACGAACACAACGCCATACGCATTGGTATTCGGTACAGAAGCAGTACTCCCCCTCGAGATAGAATTACCCTCTTTACGAGTGGCAGTCCACCACGAGCTAACGGACGAAGAAAATGCTCACCTTCGGCTTGAGGAGCTAGACGCCCTTGATGAAACCCGGCTCATAGCACAGCAAAATCTGGAAGCTTATAAAGCAAAGATGACGCGTTCATACGAAAAATTGACCCGACCGAGGACATTCCGCCAAGGCGAACTCGTGCTAGTGGTCAAAAGGCCTATGATCCCCAATCGCGCCAAGCAGGGAAAATTCGAGCCAAACTATGAAGGCCCGTACATCATAGATAAAGTTTACCAGGGTGGGGCCTATCTACTCATGGACATGCACGGCGAAAGGCCTTTCAGGCCGATAAACGGTCGCTTCCTAAAGAAATACTACGCTTAATGAGCCACAGCCTAGGTCAATGATAGATGACGACGACTATGTCCGCTCGCTATCTTCCTAAGCTCAAGCTTTATAAAAAGTAGCCGGCCTTCTCCACAACGGACCGAAACGTCCTTAAACCAACGACGGACCGAAACGTCCTTAAACTAATAGCAGACCGAAACGTCTTTAAACTACTACCGCAGCATCTTTTAGGCTGACGAGATAAAAAAAAACATATAAAAATAAAATAAAATAAAAAACGGTATGTCCATAAGCAAAAAGGGCACGGATGAAAACCTGAAGGGGCTCCGTGAGTAAAAACAGGAGGGCTACCGGCGAGTGTTCGTGAAAACCCGAAAGGGCGCGACCTCGTAAAAAAAATATGTAAAAATAAAAGGAATAAAAAAAAACGGTATGTCCATAAGCAAAATGGGCACGGATGAAAACCCGAAAGGGCTCCGTGAGTAAAAACAGCAGGGCTACCGGCGAGTGTTTGTGAAAACCTGAAAGGGCGCAACCTCGTTAAAAGACACTTATAGGGTCATCTCAACCTTTTAAGGAGAAACCACCCACGTGAGATCCTTACGACTCACAAGGGAGCAGCACACTTAGGGATCCCCACGATTCCTAAGGAGAAAATACACTTGCGAGATCCTCACGACTCGTAAGGAGAACTCTCTTATGGGACCCTCACGGCTCATAAGATTTGAAAGTCTTAATTTACAGAGACCTAAACCTGTGCTTAAGCAACCCCCATAAGTTTCAACATTGCCCTACAAGTGGTCCAATATTGGCCCTTGTATACAATCCACGGGCGCGAATAAACATTATCCTAACCAAGTCTCATCCGTGACTGGGGATATGTTCGTATGACCCTTGTAGGTCCTCTCGACTTATAAGGAGAAAACCCTACTGTAGGATCCTTACGACTTACAGAGGAACATACACTTAGGAATCCTCATGATTCCTAAGGAGAAAACCCACCTACAAGATCCTCACGACTTGTAGGGAGAAATAACTTTGTGAGACCCTTACGGCTCATGAAGTCAAAAGCCTTAGTCGACAGGACCCTAACCCTGGTCGCTAAGCCACCTTTGTTCGACATTGACAGAGGCAGATGATGATTCGCCCCTGGTAATATCCCAGTTGTAGCGGTGCTGATGCCGAAATCAGTGTCTAATTTCAGGTTTATGGCGGAAAGCCAGTAAGCCATACGTGCATACGAAATAGCCGAAATGATGGGGTAACTTGCAATAAAAAGCAGCAAGTAAAAATATATGCACGCAAAATAGCCGAAATGATGGGGCAACTCGCAATAAAAAGCAGCGAGTGATAAAAAAGAAATAGCTGAAATGATAGGGCAACTCGCAATAAAAAGCAGCGAGTGATAAAAAAGAAATAGCCGAAATGATTGGACAACTCGCAATAAAAAAACAGCGAGTAAGAATAAAATAAATAGCCGAAATGATTGGGCAATCGCGACCTTCGCGATATAAAAGCTGAAATGATAGAGCGTCGCGGAAATAAAACAAAAAAAATGATGATAAAACTTTGGCCCTACAGTTAAGATCACATCGATCCCTGTATACAATCCAAAGGCGTGAACAAAGAGGGAACCATACTTTCCTAACAGGCTCCGCCAGAAGACGAAGCCAAATCTCGACGGTTCAGTCCAACTCCGAAGAAACTAGTGTCTTCAACAGATATCTCGACTCACGGATACAAACACTCCTTGACGAGAGCCTCCTGATCCGCGTCGACTCGCAGAGCCACCAGTGCCTCCGTGGGAAATTCTCGACTCGTTTCAAACCCCAAGGAAACAAATAATCCTTGGCGCTTGGGAAACAAATAATCCCTAGCAAACTCCTCGACTCACGGATACAAACACTCCTTGACGAGAGCCTCCTGATCCGCGTCGAGTCGCAGAGCCACCAGTGCCTCCGTGGGAAATTCTCGACTCGTTTCAAACCCCAAGGAAACAAATAATCCTTGGCGCTTGGGAAACAAATAATCCCTAGCAAACTCCTCGACTCACGGATACAAACACTCCTTGACGAGAGCCTCCTGATTCGCGTCGGCTCGCAGAGAAACTAGTGTCTCCGCGGGAAATTCCCGATTCGTCTCAACAGGCAAATGAAGCCTCAGGCAGCAGGGACTAAAAAACTTGCTTCCTGAACAATGGGACCCTGCAAGTCAATCCAAAATAGTCTCTTGCATACTATTCACGGGTCTCACTCTCCAAAGTCGAATTTCGACGAGGAGGGAAACAACCGCTTGTGGGTCCTCTCGACTCGTAAGAGGGAAAAATTCTCTTATAGGATCCTTATGACTTATAAGAGAAAACCACACTTAGGAATCCTCACGATTCCTAAGGAGAAAACCCACCTACGAGATCCTCTCGATCCGTAGGGAGAAAAGTCTCTATGAGACCCTCACGGCTTATAGAGTTAAAAAGTCTTAGGCAGCAGATCTGAACCTGCGGCCTAAGCCATCGCTATTTCTTAAGAAAGTCAGGATACTCGTCCTAATCATCCGTCAACCATGGTTACTAAGGTGGCATGCTGATAATGAAAGAAAGAAAAGACGGAGAAAATGACACATTACAAAAAAAGGTGCATCTTTTATTCATAAACTTGATTGGATACAGGATACATTATGTCAAAGAGTAAAAAAAAAATATATATATATATATATCTATATATATATACATTCTTTTATCTACAAGCACAAACGATACAAGGATGGATAGCTACTGAGGAGGAAGTGTTTTTAATAAATTCACAAGCTGCTCTCGCACTTCCTTCAGCGCTTCCTCCTGAGTGACAGCCGCAGCCACCTCCACCTCCACCTGGGCCCGCTGCTGCAAGAAGGATGAAAGTTGCTCCTCCGCCGCCTTCTGGGCTGCCTCCTGGCTGGGTGCATCTCGCTCGACAACGTCAAGTTTTTGCCTCAATGATAACCCTTCGGAAAGACATTGCAGAAGGCCCTCAAAGACAACCTTCAGCCGTGCGGCGTTGGCCTCCACCCGAGCATGCAGTTGGGCAGACTTGCTCGAAGTCTCACCACGCTCCTTACGCCTTGAAATGACTTCTTGTTCGAGGTGGCGGAAGTAAGGAGTGCTCTGCTCAATCCACGCTGTTCTTTGATTACTGGCAGCCAAGGTCTCGGGAGCGGGACGTAGCGACTCCAACTGATATAGGCGACCCTCGATCTCCTTACAATGGTTAACCCAGGATGTGATGATGCCCTCATCATGAAAGTTCACGAGTATTGCTAGCATCGGGTTAACCACCATAGCGAAGTCTGCAGCAGATGTAGGAGTTTCAACGTTGAGTTCCTCGACGTAGTCACTCAACATGCGCAGACTATTCGCGGCGCCTTTTGAAGACAGACTCCTCAGATAAGGACCCGCCGGCATGGTAATACGAGGCTCGAAGGGTGCTGAGACCGGAACGACAGCTGAAAAGAAACAGGATGCGATCAGATAACAGTACAGAAAATAAAGAGAGGGAAGTTACCAATGTGATGGTCGCTGTACCAGTTGAGACAGGTGGCAAGGTCGGAAGAGCCGGTGGCGCAACTGATCTTTTATCCCCTCCCTCAATCTGTAGCACTGCAGTTGAGATGAGAAAAAGAGGTTAGAGGTAATTCCATCAGTAAAAAAGAAGAAGAAAGATGTCAATGGAAATTATACTCACCAACGCCACCCGAGGAAGAAGCAAGTTCGGATGGGAAAGAGAAGTGTGGGAGCAACATCTGATATACATGATCAAAGAGCACTCCTAAAGAAACATGACAATATGACTTTAGTACACAAATTATATGTCTGAAGTATACGATTAATAAATTGCAAACCCATACCTTCCAACATCTTAGATGGTATGAGAGAGGGTTGAGAGGTGACCACCGCCAAAGCAGTTGTTGAAGGCGCTCCCTCAAGCAGTGGAGTATCGGCACTGGCTGCACCTGCGTTACAACAAATGCGAGTTTGTCAGAAAGGATCATAAGATAAAAAAGATAGCAACTTGGGATTTACCTGATGAGCTGCCGGCTGAAATGGAAGTGATTCCCTCCTCTATTGACATGAGACCACCGCCCGTGGCCTCATCACCCGACTCAATGGGAACCGTTGTGGTGCTCGCGAGACCTGGAGACGGCGGAGGACCATAGACGGGGAGGGCTATGACTGGAGTATTGCCCGATTCCAGAGAAGGAGCGGTTGGCTCGTCCTCGGGAATCATGGCCACCTCATCCACTACTCTATCAGGTTCAGTGGTCGCGATTGTATCGTCCACCATCACCACGAGATCGTCGGCCTCGAGCGCCTCGTCCGCCACCACCCTGGACTCAGTTATAATGATCATATCATCTGCCACCACTTCAGGTTCGGCATCAATGACCTTCTCGGCGGTAGGCCCCTCGACCTCCACCTCAGGCTCCAAAGCCACAATGACGTTGCCCACCGTCGGCTCGAGTTCGGCAGGTACCGCCTCCTCTGTTTCTTTGGGATCAACGGTTTCCGCTTCCCCCTCGATCGGACTTGGCCCTGCAAGATAAGAGACATAAGGACCAGCGACATTAAAATCCTTATAACCAAAAAATCTGAGAGAAACATTACCTGAAGCGGATTTACCGTTTGCGCTCCAAACTGCGCACGCCACTTCTCTACGGGCAGTGGATAGGGCGACAGGGGCCTCTTCAGATGGAGTATCAGCACGAGGGGCAGTGCTGGGACCCGCTCCCATAGCCAAGGCAGCCCTGCGTGCCTTCGCCTCACGCCTCAGCCGCTTCCTTTCATCCCGGGCTGTCGCAATGGACCTTTGCGACGCCTCCTTCAAGGCGTCGTCATCCTCGTTCAGGGATGCCTCCAGAGCCTTTAAGGCATCTCTCATCAGCTCTTCAAGATGAACCTCCTGCGGTGGCCCAGAGGAAGCAGGAACATCGGCAGCTGGTAGAACATCCGCGTCACTTGGAGGGAACGGCATTGAGGTTCCTTTGATTAAAAGGGAAAGGTTAGATCGACCATAACACAAGGAAAATGAAAACTTGATGAGTCGAAACTTACTAAGGCCCATAGATGCTCTAAGACGTTCCTCCTCCTGGAAAGTCTTCAGAGAAGCGGCAATGGCTTCTTCATCAGTGATGCCTGTTGAAAGAAAGGAAAGAAAAGCGTTAGTCAAAGGCAATGGAGAGGATATATTGCAATAAAGAAAGGCGACTAGTAGTTACCTGATTGCGCAAGCTTAGCTAACCACGCGTCACGCCTCGCCAACCATGCTGAAGCTTTGAGAGCAGCCTCCAAGTCTGTATCGTCCGGTGGCGGCATCACTAATCCTGCGTTAGTCCCATATTCGAGCAGGCCCTCGGCATAGGGAGCATGGGGTTCCTGACTGAACACG
Source organism: Agapanthus africanus (assembly GCA_030015575.1). Classification (NCBI taxonomy): domain Eukaryota; kingdom Viridiplantae; phylum Streptophyta; class Magnoliopsida; order Asparagales; family Amaryllidaceae; genus Agapanthus; species Agapanthus africanus. The sequence continues at coordinate 669,133,342 of CM057343.1, read as the reverse complement.
ACGTCCGCAGCGAAGAGCGACTTCTTTTTCTTTTGCCCTCCGACCCTAGGCTCACGGGGGATCGATTTCCGTTTAGCAGCCACTTTGGGACGACGGGTCCCGATGTCCGCACCCACGCCAGACTCCGGCGAGGGTACAACCACTGTCTCCACTGGAGCACAGGGTGCGAGAGGTGCTTCTGTGATATCAGGGAGAGGCAGCTCACGTGGAGGACTTTGCGCACGCGAGGGTCTGCCCCCGGCATCTTTTAGAAGAGGAGCCACCGGGGTCCTTGGCACTGAGGGAGCGTTACGGTTGGTGCCGGGAGGTGCTTCTTTACGGTCGATCAACACTCGCCTCTCTTCCTTTATAACGGCCCCCGTCGCATGATTGTACCATTCTTTATATACATTAAGGAGTCGTGGAGCGCAGGCCGGCGTGCTGATGAAAAAACGAGAACCCGTGTTCAGGCGCATGAAGTGATGCAACGCGTTCTCCATCCCTTCTTCATTGGAAACATGTTCCAATAAGAAAGCTTCCAAGGGTACCCCTTGATCGTAGCCTAGTTGTTGGGCAAAACGATGCGGGTTATATCTCATGAAGATTGCCGCACCGCCCTGCCTGAAGACTAGAAAGCCCGGTCTAATAGAATACAAGTGGAGGGTCTCCCGGGCCGTCAACACTGAAGCTCCATCCTTAAAGGAATCCTGTAATGGTCGCACCGCAATGGTGGACGCTTTTCCAATGGTTAATACCTTGTCAATGAAGGACATCCCGACTCCAACGGTGTGAGGGCAAAGCAGTAAACCTCTGGCGTTTCGTGGTGAAGGGGTCACGATTGATGCGCCAATCAATTGAATAATGCGAGGAAAACCACACTTGTCAAAAAACGAGGGCCTTTTATGCATGCCGAAGACACCCGCCGTATGTAGCTCGAACCACGACATAAAGTAGTGCATCGGGAAGACCACGTGCAATACCCCGGGCTCGGTAGCATCCGCTGCTCGGTTAAGACCATGATATAGGTGTGCCAAGCTAGCGATCCCCACAGCCACCTTTACCCCGATGACCATTCGGTGGGCTGGGTAAAAGACAGAAGGCCGCATACGATGAGAGTGCATTGGGATCGCAAACCAGCTCAGCCACAATCCAAGAAATCCTAAGAAAAAGGCCTCCTCGTCCATCCCGGGGGCTGCAATTTCTGCAAAAGATATAGTAGGGAAGTTCGGAAGGAAGAAAGCCTTTTGGTCTATCTCCTTCGCCGGCAGGTTATCCAAACCTAGGCCGAAGGGATCATCCAGGATAGCAGACTTGGCGGCTTCTGATGAAATGATGGTTGGGCGAAGGAAACGAGCAATGAAGTCCTCAAAATTAACTCCTCGGCTCCCATGTTCGATAAAGAGAGATTCATAGATGTTCAACACCTTAATCAAGCTCGGGAATTGATGTTGAACAGCATTTTCCGGCGTGATCCCCCTTACCATCGTCTTAGCGCCAAAGACGTACTCATCTGTCGGGAGCAGCTCTTCATAGTGTTCCCCCATGACTGGTAGGCCGGATACCTCCACGAATTCCTCCAAAGAGATGGACACTTCCCAATCCATGGCAAGGAAAGTGTGGGTGGGAATGTTCCACTGCTCCAGGAAAGCCTTAAACCACCAGGTGGGGAGCGTGGGATACTGGAAGAGAGAGACGTAGACCGCGGTGTACAATCCTAATCTTATCAACTGCGACTTCTTCGTCGACAGGATGTACCGGGCCCACGGCATGTAGCCAATCGGATGGCGGGGAATCAGACCAATGTTATATGATTGCCCCCAGGGTCTCGCCTCGCCCTGACAAATACGACGTCCTAGGATATCCAAGACCATAGGACGTTGGACCGGAACCGCATCCATAGCGGGATGAAGGAAGATGTTCGCGGTCCAATCCACCATCTCCACGGCATACTGCACCGAGGGTGGGGTAGCATAATGAATCGCCGTGATGGGCTCGAACGGCACTGCGCATGTGAAGCTCTGTCGGCCCATGATGATCTGATTGTACCACGACCCCCAAAGATGGAGACTCTGGTATTCCGGGTCGTACTCCTTAATCATGGCCAGGACTTCACGGTCCAAGGGCGCCTCGGGAAATCCCTCCTCCGAGCGGACAAATGGGAATGAAGTGTCTAGAGACATGATCGCTGCAAAAGAACAATTTAGCCGTTAGTGTTGTAATTCCAACATTTGGCGTTTAAAAAAGAAAATGCATTAATTAAATTAAATTAAAATTAATTAATTACACCACACAGCAGTGCAGTGAGCAGGAGACTAAAAAGGGACCCACAAAATCTGGATGACAATACGTCAGTTAATAAGACAAACTCATCGTTGGATGAGATTGTCAGTTGGTCCCCAATAAAACATTCCCATTAATAAAGAATCCCTAGAGACAAGGAGAAAATCTCCTCTTTCAGAGCAAAGCTCTGTCACAGAGTGACACTTGTCAAACTCTGGTTCCAGGGAAATAAGATTCCTTAAAAGAGCCTGGCTCTGTGGTAATAATGGAAAAAGTCCATCAGAAAATTTTTGGAATCTTGAAAGATTCAAAAAAATAATTTTTTTTAAAAAAAAAAATTTTCAAATCTAAAAGAGCTGTTTATTTTAGATCTATGAGCAAAACTCTGTTCATGGGTTAAAACCCATGAACGAGATCCCTGTAGATCTATAAATTGTGAGAGCAGAGCTCTGTTTATGAAACCCCAATGGGGATTTCTTTAGATCAAAAGATCTGTGAGAGCAAATCTCTTTGGATTAAGATTAATTTAAATTAATTTGATTTAAGTTAATTTTTACCTAAAGTTTCTAACTTGGGGAAGGAGCAAAGCTTTGGAGTTCTTAGGAAAGAGCAAAGCTCTGTTGAAATCAAAAATCTTAAAACGGTAAGATTTTTTTTCTAAGGGCCAAAGGCCCTATTTATAAGGCGCTTGCGCCCCTTGAGCTCACCCCTTGATCCAACGATCAGGAGTTTGCCACCGCTGCACTCACTTGTGCGCTACGTGAGCGCAACGGTGGGGGGGGCATTTGTTTCGCCCAATCAGAGCAAAGCTCTGTTGAAATTCAAAATTCAAAATTTTGAAGCAACGCTTCAAATCTCGGGCGCAACGCGCCACATGTCAAGCGCTGATACGTCAGCGCAGCGCCCAAGAAGGCGCGTCCAATCAGAGCAAAACTCTATTTAAATGAAGCAACGCTTCAGCTGCGCAAGCACTGAGCGGCGCGACACGTGTCAGCGCAGATGCGCTAGTGCAGTTGCGCTGCGCTGTGCGCCGCGCGACACGTGTCAGCGCAGGTGCCGCGCGACACGTGTCAGCGCAGTTGCGCTGCGCTGTGCGCTGCGCGACACGTGTCACGCGCTGGGGCATTTGCGCCAAACAGAATTAAATTTCTAAGAAATCTTTTCTGTTTTTGTTAAAACAAGAAGATTTTCTTCTGCAAAGCAGAAGCCCTTGGATCAAAAATCCAACGATGGGGAAAATTCCCCAAATCACTCAGAGAAGGATCTCTTTAACAAATTTAACTAATTTATGGGCACTATAAAAAGGACCCTAGGCCTCAATTCAAAGGCATCAACATTTCTTGAAAAAAGTCAAGAGCTTCAAATAGAGAGAACTCTGAGAAAATTTCAAGAAAGAGGTAAAAAACCTTCACGAGAGAGAAGAAATCTCTTTTAAATAAATCATTGATCTAAAAACCAGATCAATGTTTTTCACATAACAGTGCTTTGCACTTCTTTTTGAACCACTGGTTCTTTAAAAACAAGAAAACAACAAAATAAAAAAAAATAGTGCTTTGCACTTTTATGAACCTCTGGTTCTTGAAACAAAAAAGAAAAATTTATTTTTCTTTGATCTAATTTAGATCAAGAAATTAAACAGTGCTTTGCACTTCTGTTCTTGAATCTAAAAGATTCTTAGTGCTCTGCACTTACAAACTGCGCTGTTGCGCTCTTAAGAGAGCGCCGCGTGTCAGCTATAGAACCACTTGCGCTACGCGATCTTGAAATAGAGCTTTGCTATCTGGAATTGGCGCAACTCACCAGAGCGCGCCACGTGTCAGCAGCGCAACAGCGCAGCGCACTAGCGTAGCGTACTGCGCTATTGCGCTTGCGCTCACCAGAGCGTGACACGTGTCACCACCATATGAGTTTGCGCTCATTACTTAGCGCGAAGCGCCTGACAAGCCATGTGGGGCACTGTCAGAGTATTTAATGCTCTGCATTATTAAAGAAAAGGGACAGAGCCCAATTAAAAGGCCTAACAGGCCTAATAAAAAATGCTATGCATTTTAAAAGGGGGGAAAAGCCCAAATAAAAAAAATAGATGCTCTGCATCATTTATAAAAGGGCAAAGCCCAACCAAAACAAGAATAATGCAGTGCATTACTAAAAAGGGGTAAAACCCTAGCACAGGCCAAAGACAAAAAATGTTGAAAATGGACTTAGCCCAATTTTGGCCATAGGTCCTTAAATTAAATTGACTGAGCAAGATTGCTCTCTTAAATCAATTTACTACGGGTTCGAGGGTACATCTCCGAACTCCTCTGACACCTATCGTTGTAATCCTTCAACGACGTCAGAGAGGTGACGGGTCCCGACGACCACACACTAATATCGGACCGAAACGTCCTTAAACTAATGATGGACCGAAACGTCCTTAAACTGGCGATGGACCGAAACGTCCTTAAACTAATAATGGACCACCATGTCCCTAAACTGGAATATGGACCACTACGTCCCTAAACTGGAACAATAGAGCCTCCAAATGCTCTTTTGCCGGATCTAAATGATCCTGTTTAAGTTGATCTTAGCCCCCAAACACGGCTAGCTTAAACATTCAAACGGACTATAAAACTCCTAATCAACCTGGGTTCCAGGGTACATCTCCGAACTCCTCTGACATCTGCCGTTGTAATCCTTCAACGACGTTAGAGAGGTGACGAGTCCCGATGGCTAGATATTAAATCGATCATCACGTCAAGTTGATCTTAGTCCAAAACAGGACTAACGTATCCTTGACGAACGTTTAAGTTGATCTTAGCCGCAACGCGACTAATGCATCCTTAAACTAAAAACACCAAACCCAAATCTAAGTAAATACGGATTTGGACTAATCCACGTCCTACGGGCGACGGCATTACTCAGTCTCCGTATACAATCCACGGGCAACCACAAATAAAACAAATACACACGACACGAAGTGAAATTCTGGAGAAGGAGAAAGTTGTTACCGCGATGCGGTAGCGTAATTAACTGCAGGGGCTTGCGCCTGCAGGGAAAAGCGTCCCCACAATCAAAAACCCCTCACCCTGAGGGGGAATCTGACGAAGTCTGCTACATCGGCCGCATCCGTTTAAACCTCCGATACACGGTGCCATAAATCAACTTGGCATCTTCGGAGAGGTAGACGGATAAAACCATATAGCATCTGCCCCGAATCTCAGGCAAGACACAAAGTCTATGCCGCCATTCGGAGGGGAACAGTATGTTAACTGATAGACGGGGACTAAGTGACGCTTTTAGTTTCATATATGAGTATCGATGAGAATATGAAGGTTTCATGTTATTATCGAGTATCATATATTGGTTTTAACTTGAACGTCTTGAATCACTCTCTAATGATGCGTTTGTTGTGTATTCTTGTTGTATGTGTATGTTCCGGCTGTCGGGGGTAAGGCTTCTATCCCATTAAGAATGTATAGAGCGAACACCCATTCGCTTGTGTTTTCAACCGTTTCGAGTAAATTTTGGCAGCACCTCCCCGCTGTTCTCCGAGTACACTGTAATAGAATAGATAATCATTTCAAAGCTGTGAAACAACGTTGAAATGAACATCTAATCTATCTTTGTACACGGAGAACCAGCGGAAAGGTACCGACGAAATATCTTGAAACGGATGAAAACACAAGTGAATGAAAGTGTTTGCTTTATACATTCCTAACTTGTCCACACGGGAAAAATCTATCGGTTATCATACGATTGAATCTTCTCGTCACATAGACTATACGACGGTTGTTAGTATCGAGCTATACCATCCGATATTTAACAACCTTCGTATAGTTCTATATCACGACAAACATCGAACGTATGTTAACCGATAGACGGGGACTAAGTGACGCTTTTAGTTTCATATATGAGTATCGATGAGAATATGAAGGTTTCATATTATCATCGAGTATCATATATTTGTTTTAATTTGAACATCTTGAATCACTTTCTAATGATGCGTTTGTTGTGTATTCTTGTTGTATGTGTAACATAATTTTAAACCATTGAGATCAATATTGATAGAACTGATCATCTACAAAGAGATTAAGGATTGATTTTTGACAGCCATATGAAGTAAAATTTTCTCCTACGGCAACCTAATAATATACCCATTATCCTCATATATACATATATGCAGGCAGGCATGGATACATACTTGCAAATATTTGAAAAATTAATATATCAACCAAAAACTATTATTGCAATGGCATTCATCTATAACAATCAACAATTAAAACTACAAATGTAGGATACTGATATCATAAAGCGTAATACGCAACATATGAATTCACATGACTGAAACATGCATCAAAAAAACATGTTCATCCAAAAGAAAGGCCACTGTCAACAAATATAGACAAATACGTCATAAAAACAGTAACTAACAAGTTGATTAGCATCTGGATCAAGAAAATGATAGGAAAAACAATTGACTATGATCTATAATGACAAGTCTATTACCATGACTCTCGACTAACAAAGGTGGTTTTTCGTCCTCGGTAGCTTGATAATTGGGATTTGATGGCGAATAAAAATATGCATATGCCGTTTGACCAGGAACTTCAATAGGAAACTCAATGAGGTTAGGTGTACTGAAGTACGCTTTGTATTTCGCTATATCAGGTGATGAAGCCCAAGCCCTAGCCCCATCCCAACCGAACCCTAGCCCCAGCCCCAGCCCAGCCCCAGCCTCAATCGAACCCGAACCCGAACCCGAACCCGAACCCCAACCCCAACCCCAACCCTAACCCTAACCTAAACCGAACCCGATGCCGATGCCTAACCCTAGCCCTTACCCCTACCCGAACCCTGAACCCTAGACCTAACATCATCAAAATTATAAATAATTTGAGATTCACTAACCTGTAGCGGGCGGTGGAGGAGACGACAGAGAAGACCGGTTGTCGACGATGATCGGCGACGACGATCGGCGACGAGTCGCTGACGGCGGCGACGAGGAAGCCGACGAGAAAGTTTTGGGAACGACCGAGGAAGGTGGAGACGAGACGCGGAGGGCGGTGGCGACGAGGTGCAGGAACGAGCGATCGAGACGCGGGAGAGTGAGAGAGAATTTTTGGGAACGATCGATGACTTTTCTGTGCTTTTTTTTATTAATAACCTATTTATATGCCCCTATGGACATAACCGTATGTCCACCGTTTGCGGCTCCGCAGGGCCAAACAACAAATTACGATTTAATATTTTTAAATTAGAACGTAAGGCATAGTAGGGACAACGATGGGGACCTACGGATAAATCCGTAGGGACAAGAAATAGTTGTCCCTACGGATTCCTGAGTCCGTAGGGGCAACCCCATAATGTAGTAGTGATAATACACTTTGCAATATGTAAAAAAACCATTAAACAAGAGAATCAAGAATAATACTAATACTTTTCCCACAGAATTGGTAGATTTCATATGACATTCCAGCTTGATGATTAGATACATGGTTAATATTGCTTTAAAACTTAAAATCTTACATCGACTATAGAGAGCCAGTAACTTGGCAGCTTATATGAAAATTACCCGATTGCTAGGTTAACCTTTTTTTTGGAATTGTTCTTCTGTCTTGTCTCGTTTAAGTATCACTTAGCATCTTGCAAGCACAATATTCTTTAGAAAGGTGTAAAACAAAGATTAAGCAGACTTGTTCTTGTCAGATTTAAGTATCCCTTGGCATCCAATAAGCAAGATAAATGTCGGTGAAATTCATAAAATTTAAAAGGGTAAATTGTCAAAAAGCCCCAGGCCTGCTTCAAACTTGTGAAAACCCCCCTGGGTTTTTTGGCTCTTGTTAAAAAAACCTGGGCCCAATCAAAACCATCCGTACACCAGTTGTCTATAATATCTAACCGGTTGTTTATAATATCTAAACAACTGAAATTGCCTGTAATATCTAAATAGTTGCCTGTAATATCCAAGTAGTTGCATAAAATATCCAAGCAGTTGAGAGAATATAAGGGGTGAATTAAATACAGCTTAAAGGTTTTTTCACTAAGATTTTGAACAATTGTGCCTTCCCAACAATTTCGAAAATTACTGGTTTTTAAGACAACTCCGGAGTGGGCCAGGGGATTTTTGACAAATTACCCAGTTTAAAATCCTTACGACTGGTAGGAGCAATTTAGCAAATAATTTGATGTTTACGCACAAATGTAATGTTAATTCCGAGACTATGCCACTATATATACTAATACGTGCACGTGCGATCTGATACCACTACCATCTGAACTCAGAAATGGAGGAGGATCTAAAATTGGAATTGCGATTTGATTATAAAAATGACACTTTGTAAGAAATAATTCATAATTCTAAAGTAAAAAATAACATTTATCAATTTCATTTTTTAAAGCGATTAAATATTTTCAAACCTTTAAAATTTTATAAATTATCACTTTCGCCGACTCATATAAAATACCAGTGGATTGAATAGTAGTCCCAAAAATGAACTGCATGTTTTTTCCTTTGCAAAAAATAACATTCATTTCCTGTGAAAATACACTTCATAAGGGGTTCATATTGTTTGTGTAATACCCAGTTCCCTTGTAAATATCTTCCGTATTTTAAATAAATGTTTTCCCCAAATTTTTTCTATTTAACGTTTTACAATTAATATTTCCTATATTTTTCTAAATATAACTTCAAATTTTATATTTCCTGATCTAAACCTAAACTACCCAAACCCAACCTGACCCGACTCCCACTCCCGCTCCCTTCTTCTTCTTCTCCTTCTCCTTCCCCTTTTCTTTCCCACGCCTTTTTCCCTCACGACCCGCTCGTCCTCGCCCCACGTCCTCCCCTCTCTCGCGCTACCCACGAGGCCCGCTCCCCAACGGCCACGACGACAAAGCCCACGTCCCCGCTTCTTACTCCGCACGACCAGCTCCTGCAATGGCCTCGACAATGAACCCCACAATCACCACCACTTCATCACCATCTCCTCCACCCATCAATATCACCGAGCCTCCTCAAGAACCTCACTGCACCACCGACCTTCCCTCCTCCTCCGACCGTGAGAACCCCCACCGCGACACCGCGCCCCTCCTCGAGCTCTCCCATAACTCGTGCCACAACCTCCATCGCCCCCACCACCTCTCTGCCGACACCACTACCCAACAGCCACTACCGAGCCTTCAACCTCACCGCCGACGAGCCCCCCCACACAGCATCACCTCCCATCTTCTCGCCTCCGAGCTCCACCTCCTCGCACTGCTCCTCCTGGAAAAGAACTCACGATCCCAAACCGACCTCCTCCTCCGGCAACCCTCTACACCCCTACAGATCGATATCTCCCACCATTGCCAACAGCCGCAACTCGTCACCACCTCCTCTCCCTCGACCCAACAGCCGCCGGCCTCCTCTTCAAGTCCATCGCTTACTCCCGAGCCCCCTCGCCACCTCGCACCACCGAGCGCTACCATAAACTCCCGTTGCTCTCCTCTCTTTCAACCAGTGATCACTTCCTCTCTCCTCCATCTATCCTCAGCTTCGGTCCTTTAACTCTAGCAAACCCAACCTTCAACCCCGTACCCGAGCTCCCCTTGCTCTCTCCACCTGCTCCGGCTACGACCACTCCACCATCAACGACCTCATTATGCGAACTCGGAGCCTTCAAGTACCGCCACCAACGTCGATCTGAGCAAACTGTAGCCAATCGAAAGCAAAGATTCGAGGCTATGTCACTACGATTCCAAGGCTTGCGAACTCCGGCTCTATCGCAGCGACCATTTTCGCATCCGTGACATGCATTGCAGCGTCTGATCGATCCATCATCTCCGTGATATCGTCAAAAAGGCAAGTGAACCCATTCACTTGTTTTCATGCTATAGTTAGGACATTTTGTGTATAAATACAACGCTTTTAATATTAACTGAACCGAAATTGAAACTCTAGTGTAAATCACCCATTAATGTTTGCGGAACATGTGACCAATGAATTTTATACATGATGACGAACAACATATTGAAAATTAGCACCAATCGGATAATATTTGACCACGGATTCGATACCTCCAGGTCGAGTATCGAAACAGACTAACGCGGCTCACTTTAGGTCAATCCTCGTCTTTATGCCTTGATGGCGGTACCACTGATACTTATATTTTTTTAATGATAGATAGCGACACATTAAAAGTTTCGTAGCAAAGAGCGCAATTTCACACCTAAAGTGATACCCCTAATGTGTATACCGAAACTCGTGTTTTACCGAACACTTAACACTGTTAAATTCATAACTAATTCCAAAAAAATCCAATTACAGCATTCTTGGGCTCTTTGCGAAGTTCACTACGTAGTATTTAACTTGATATATAGGTATGCCATTAAATATAACATTTGAACACCAGGAATAGAGAACTTACCCGACTCTGTACTACAGTCCAGAACAGGAACTTACCCTTGACATGCATTTATACACCTAAAACCTTAATGTTTAATTGTGATAGTGTGCGGATCCAATTAACGCTGTGTAGACAATTGTTTTAGCTTTCCAGTTGTACCAGTTTCACTAAATTCCAGTATCATTTGGTATTTAAATCATATTTTAAACAGATGACATGTACGACAGATTTCTGTCATTTCGGCTTGCACCCTTCATCAGTAATCTGATCATAACTTCTAAACCAAGATGACTATTGTTGATCGGTCTCTTAGCTGTAAATTTAACTCATAGCCCTACAATTAGTTGAACAGTAGCTGTTTCCTGCCGAAAGACGCGATCGGGACGTTGGGACGTCTGGCCTGAATTTTGGGGGTAGATACTATTTGGTTTTATCCGTCCACCTCTTTGAAAATGCCAAGTTGATTTATAGCACCGTATATCGGAGATTTATACAGATGCGGCCTTTGTAGCAGACTTCGTCAGATTCCCCATCATTTGAGGGTTTTTTTTATTGTGGGGACGCTCTTCCTTGCAGGCGCAAGCCCCTACAGTTAATTATGCTACCTATCGCATCGCGGTAACCACTTTCTCCTTCTTCAGATGGTTACTTCATATCGTGTGTATTTGTTTTATCTTTGGTTGCCCGTTGATTGTATACGGAAACTAATTTATGTTGTCGCCCGTAGGGCGTGGATTAGTCCAAATTTGTATTTTCTTAGATTTGGGTTTTGGGTTGGGTTTAAGGATCGTTAATCTTATTTGAGACTAAGATCAACTTAAACGTTTGTTAAGGATACGTTAGTCTAATTTTAGACTAAGATCTACTTAACAGGATCATTTAGATCCAACAAAATAGCATTTGGACTCTATTGTTTTAGTTTAGGAACTTTGCGGTCCACAAGTTTAAGGACATCATAGTCCATGAAGTTTAAAGACGTCATAGTCTGTAAAGTTTAAAGACGGCATAGTTTAAGGACCTCACAGTCCATGGTAGTTTAGAGACATCATAGTTTGTAAAGTTTAAGGACATCATAGTCCATGAGTTTAAGGACCTCATAGTCTATGAGTTTAAGGACCCCACAGTCCGTGGAATGTCTGGTTGTCGGGACCCGTCACCTCTCTGAAGACGTTGAAGGATTATAACGAAAAATATCAAAGGAGTGAAGAGATGTACCCTTGAACCAATATTGGTTGGGAGATCTGTAGTCCAATTTGGGACTAAGATCAAAGATTTATGAGCATATGAGCTCAATTAATCTGAATTAGAGATCTGTGGCCAACTTGTGCTCGGCCCACTCAGTTAAAATGTTGGACATTTAATTAGGCTCGGTCCTTTTTTTTATTTAACAATGCTGAGCATTGGTTTGGATTCTGACAACAGTTTTTGTCTTTTATTGAGTGCCGAGCACTCATTATAGCCATGGGACTTTTATTTAAAGAACACTTTGTGTTCCCTCAGCGCACACGTGAGGAGCACGTGGCGCGCTTGGCGCTGTGCGCCTGTCAATGAGCGCATGGCGCTTCTTGTGAAATAGCGCGCACGTGAGGAGCACGTGGCGCGCTTGGCGCTGTGCACCAGTCAATGAGCGCAGAGCGCTTCTTGTGAAATAGTGCACACGTGAGGAGCACGTGGTGCTGTGCGCCAGACAATGAGCGCAGAGCGCTTCTTTAAATTTAGAGCGCTAAGGCTCTTTTTAGGCAACTCTGCTCTCTGAGAATTAAATTCTCTCTTATAAGAGATTTTATCTCATGGATCTAAGAACAAAGTTCTTATTTTATAAGAGATATTTCAATCTCTTATGTTTTTGGTGAAAGGCTTTGCCTTTATGGATCTGTGATCTGAAGAGAATTGAATTATTCTCCCCTCTTTTTATAATGAGATGTTATGATCTCTTTCTGAAAGACATTTTCCTTATAGATCTATGATCTAACATAAGAACTAAGTTCTTTTTCTGATGAGATACTTTGATCTCTTTATTTTACCTCGAAGAAATTCTTCTTCTACCGAGAGCTTGCTCTTCTCTTTGAACTTTCTCAAAGTTTGTGGGGGGTTCCTCTCTATGAAACTTGAAGTCTTGGGGCCTTTATATAGGGTAGGCTGACTTGTTGAATCGGTTGAAGAGATCTTTTCTCTAATTAATTTGGGGATTTCCCCACCGTTGGATTTTTGATCCTAGGGTTTCTGTTTTACAGAAGGCAATCTTCTTGTTTTTAACAAAATTGGAAATCTTTTCCCATACAGAATTTATTCTGTATTTTGGTGATTTTTAATCACCATTGGATCATTGATCCAACGGTGCTATGATTTTCAGAGCATAATCTTTCCTGTTTGGAAAGATTCTAAGGAATGTTTCCTTAACAGAATTTTATTCTGATCAATTGATGATTTTTAATCATGTTCGTTGGATTTTTGATCCAAGGGCCGAGAACATTTTATTCTATCGCTAGCGCTCACGTATTTTGCACGTGGTGCGCTGCTTAGAGTGCAGCGTTCTTAGCGTTAGCGCTCATGTGCTTTGTACGTGAGCGCTACCTCAAAGTCTTTGACTCTCAGAGCCGGCGCTGCTATGAAGCGCTGCTTCATTTCAAATTTCAAAATTTGAACAGAGCTTTACTCTAATTGGGGAAACAAATGCCCTCCCCACCATTGCACTCACGTGGCCTACACGTGATTGTAGCGGTGGCAGCATCTATGCCATTGGATCAACTCAGAAGTTGAAACGGCTCTCAGTGCCTATAAATAGGGCTTTTGGTCCTTGAGATGATCTTTGTTTATCTTCTTTCTTGTTTTCTGAGAATTAATTCTCCTTCAGAGCATGGCTCTTTGTCTTAAGAACTTTCTTAGGGACAGAACTCTGTCAAAAATTTAGGTAAAGATTAAATCTTTGAAGGGATTAGTTAATAATTTAGGGTTTCACCCATTAACAGAGCCCTGCTCTTTTCAAATCATAGATCTAAGAATTTTTTTTTAGGCTTTTGTTAACAGAGCTTTGCTCTCATAGATCTAAAAAGATCTTTTTTAGGGTCTCTTAACCCATTTTTAAAGAAGAACCATTAGAGTTCATCTTGGAGATCTTAAAGATCTCAGAGTTTTTAACTCAATAAAGTTTTACTTCTTAATGTTTTTGATGGATTATTCCATCTTCAGAGCGTAGCTCTTCAAATTTTTTTTGGGGGAATTTTTATTCCTTCATTATTAATTATGACAGATGTCATATCTGTTGAAGAGTACTACTCTCAAGGGAGATTTACTCCTTGGCCCGAGGGGCCCTCATCAAATGAGAATCCTTTTAGGATTTCCTCATTTAACGACTGTCTCATCAAATGATGAGACTGTTTTATTAGTGATGAGTTATCATCTAGATTGTGCGGGTCCCCCTTGGTCCCTTTTTACTGCATTGCTGTGCGGCACGAATTTAAAGTGCCAAGTGCCAGAACTTAAATTGTAGCATTTGACGGCTAATTTTTTGTTCCTTTTCGCGCAGGTACTATGTCTTTCGACATTTCTTTTCCGTTCGTCCGTTCGGAAGGCGGATTCCCCGAAGCACCTATGGATAGGGAAGTCTTCGCGCTGATCAAAGATCATGACCCGGAGAGAAAGAATCTTCATCTGTGGGGCAGATGGTACAGTCAAATCATCAGGGGCCGACGGAGCTTTTTTTGTGTGGCACCTTCGGAGCCTATTTTGGCGATCCCTTATGCTGACGCGCCTCCGGTGAACTATGCCGTGGAGGAGGTCAACTGGACCTCAAAGTGCCTCCTTCAGCCTGCTATGGCTGCAATACCCGTACAGCCGCCGATGGCTTTGGATACTCTAGGGTGGCGCATATGTCAGGGCGAGTCGCATCTTTGGGGACAACCGTACATGATAGGCCTAACTCCTCTCCATCCAGCCGGGTATTTGCAGTGGGCCCGCTACATCTTGTCGGCTAAGAAGTCACAGATGCTGAAGCTCGGGTTGTATCCCGCGATTTACGCTTCTCTCTTTCAATATTCCGTGCCTCCTGCATGGTGGGTCAAGGCTTTTCTGGAGCAATGGAATATTCCGACCCACACCTTCCTTCTGTCGAATCAAGAAGTCTCAATATCTTTAGAAGAGTTTGCAGAGGTCTCTGGATTACCCGTTAGGGGAGAACATTACGAGGAGCTGGTTCCTCCGGACGAGTACATCTTTTCCACCAAATCAGTGGTAATGGGTCTCGCCCCAGAGAACGCCATTCAACACCAATTGCCGAGCTTGATCAAGGTGTTGAATATCTATGAAAGTATATTTCTGGAGTCCGGAGGGCATGGAGTCAGCTACTCAGACTTCGCCGCTCGCTTTCTTCGTCCGGAAGCTTTATCGAAACAAGCTGCGCTGTTCGCCAACCTTGATGATCCGTTTGGCTTTGGTTAACCAACTCACGGCGGAGGCGGACTTAAAAAGTTTCTTTATTCCAGCTGCTCCTGTCGTTCCCTTCGCGGATCTTGCTGCTCCGGACATTGACGAAGAGACGTTCGTGCTGGGGTTCATTGGCTTATGGCTGAACTGGTTCGTGCTTCCATTGCATTCTCGTTATATGAGGCCATCAGTCTTTTACCCAGCCTATCGTATGGTTGCGGGAATACAAGTGAATATTGGAATTGCTATGTTAGCACACCTGTACCATGGTCTCAACTTAGCGGCGGACACCACTCAGCCAGGGGTACAGCCCGTCACTTTCTCCCTGCATTATTTTATGTCATGGATCGAGCTGCACATACTTGGCGCCTTTGGTGTCCATAAACGACCTCGATTCTATGATAGTTACAACTTCCCTCGGATTATGTGCCTAGTTGACACGTCCGTTGTAAATCCGACACAGCGGGAGACTAGAGGTGTGCTCCTTCATCCGCGTACGGTTGGAGATGGCATGACCTTTGTCGATAAGGTTTTAACCATCGGCAAAGAGTCCAGAAAAACGGTGCAGCCACCGCGGGACACTTTTAAAGACGGAGCATCTACCTTGAAAGCTCAGGAGATTCTTCATCTATACTCCTTCAGGCCGGGCTTTCTCGTGTTTAGACAGAACGATTCGGCATTATTCATGCGGTACAACCCGCACTGTTTCGCCCAGCAATCAAGTTATAATCAGGGTGTCCCGCTCGAAGCCTTTCTAGTTGAGCCAGCTGCCACAGAAGAAGGTATTTGAAATGCATTGCACCATTTTATGTGGTTGAACATCGGCTCCAATTTCTTTATCAGTGAGCCGAGTTGCGTCCCGCGAATCTTGAACGCGTATGTGGCATGGTATCAACATTCGATGGGCACCGTTATTAGGGAAGAAAAGCGATTACTGCTTGATCGCAAGGGCACCGCTCCGGCTGGTAATCCAGCTGTTCCCTTGAAGCGACGGACCATAGTCCGTCCTCCTTTTAGAGAAACTGCTGCGGTTGTGGTACCACGTGTTATGCCTGAGCTGCCCCTACCCCACGTGCTTGTAGAAGCGGTGGCTATGGCATCTCCTGAGTCTGGCGTGGGTACTAAGATCGGGACTCGTCGTCCCAAATTGCCAGCCAAGCGCAAGCTCGTGTTGTCGGCTGCTGGCACTCGCTCATAGAAAAAGAAGAAGTTGATGTTTTCTGTCGACGTCGTACTCGGTTAGGAGCCCCATGCTCCTTACAGCGAGAGCTTGAGCAAATACGGGACCAATGAAGGTTTATTCACGGCGCCGGATGATACTGATTTGGAGGCTGCTATCGCGGTTTCAGCGCAATTGGCTCGCAATGAGGCAGCGCTGATCACCATTGCTCAATCAGGTATACTTCAGTCTTATCTTTCCGTGGTCATTTCAATTATTATGCTTTGACTAACTCTTTCTTCTTCAATAGGTATCTCCGCCGAAGAGGCTCTTGCAGCTTCCCTCAAGACTTTCGAAGAGGAGGAAAGGCTTCGCGCTTTCTTAGGCCTCGGTATCTTTCGGTTCATTGTGCCTTCGTTCCCTTTTTCTTTATGGACAAACTAATTCTTCTTCTTTATTTTATTGCAGGGACTACCTTGACTCAGGTTATCCCAAGTGCAGTGCCGATCGCAAGTGGTGACGCAGCTGCATCGTTAGCGCCGGCCATTGCAGCCATGGCTATCCCTAAGTCGCCACTAGGGGTCTCGCAGAAGCAGCCGATGATGGACGTCGTAATAGCACCGGAGGCAGAACTTGGTTCAGATGATGGTCTACCTTTATCGGAAGTCCTGAGGAGGTCAGCTCTCGCGGCTCAGGCTGAAAGGAAGCGCAAGAGGCGTGCATCGAAAGAATGCAATGCCGCCTTGGCTGTAGGTGCAAGCTCAAGCACTGCTTCCCCTGTCCTTATTTCTCCAGAGGGTGCTCCGGCCGCTCTTTCTACCGCTCATAGACAGGTGGTACGCGCGGCTCGGGAGGCAATTGAAAGGCCGTCCCAAGGTAACGTAACATTGGGTCCTTTTATTAGAGTTTGATCTTCAGATTCTCATATATAATACCCTGCAGGACCAAGTCCTGGTGAGGAGGTGGTAGGTGAGATGACGACAATTACCGAGCCCGAAGTGGCCACTCTTTCTTAGGAGTCCGGGACTGCCCCAACTGCCACTCTTTCCCCTGGCGGTTCCCTGCCATCACCTGGCATTGCGAGTGTCACGACGGCTTTCGTAGAATCGGGGGATGAAGCCACGGGCGGCGAAACCCTTCCAATGGAGGAGAGCGAAGCAGTCGCTGTGCCTAGTGATGCTCTTGTCGCAGTTTCGATTGGCGACTCATCAGGTAGATCTTGGGTCATTGTTTTCCTTTTTATTCCGCAATCCCTTTAAATCCCTTCTGACGGAATTTCTTTTGTTTCTAATGTAGGTGTGGTGAGCATTGAGGTCGTGCCACCCGAAGAAGCGTCACCGGTTGCTGCTCTGACGGTCGCCGACCCTTCGCCTTCTCTCGTGTACTCTCAAATGCTGGAAGGTATGGGTTTGCGATTTGTCTAATTTAAATTGTGGACGTAATCTTCCTTGTACTGACCATGCATCGTCGTAATCTTGTAGGAGTTCTCTTCGATCATCTGTATCAAGTGTTGAACCCGCACTTTTCCTTCCAGTCGGAAGTTAGTCTGCCTGCTGGTGCCGGTGAGTATCTTTTCTAACCGAGATCTTTTCTTTTCTTTAATGGATGACCTTGCCGTTGTTAACTTTGAATTGATTACAACGCTACAAATTGAAGGAGGGGACAAGAGAAACGTCGTGCCACCAGTACTCCCAGCTCTGCCACCTGCCCTAGCCGGTATAGTAGTCTTCATCGCTCTTGCATCTTCTTTATCTCTTAAGCCGATATCTGATTATGATTTGTTTTGCAGCAATCACACCGACTCCAGTTCCCTTCGAGCCTCAGATTCCTATGCCGGCAGGGCCTTTTGCTAAATGCCCTTCTTCCAGGGGTGCTGCGAATAGTGTGCGAATGTTAAGCGAGTTCGTTGAGGACCTTGACGCCGAGGCCCCCGCATTTGCTGTAGATTTTGCTGCCGAGGTTAATCCCATGCTGGTGACGCTCGTGCACTTCCACAGCGAGGGCGTCGTCGAGTCTTGGGTTAATCATTGCAGAAAGATTGAGGTCTGTCTGTATAAGATTGAGATCAGGCGTCCCGTTCTACAAATGTTGGCTTTGAATTCTCAACGGGCTGCATGGGTTGAGCAGAGCGTTCCCTTCTTCTGCCATTTCGAACAAGAAGCGACCTTGAGGCGGAAGGAACACGAGGAAGCTTCAGGTGAATCCGCCTGGCTGCGTGTCCAAGTTGAAGCAAACGCTGCGCAATTGAGGGCTGTCTTTGACAATTTGCGACAATGCATTTCAGACGGACTAGCACAATGGCAAAAGCTCGACCTTCTGGAGCGGGTTACATGGAATCGCGAAGTTGCTGAACGGGAAATCGATGAGAAACTTTCGTCTGGCTTACAGCAACGGGCTCGAGTCGAAGTGGAGCTGGCCGCAGCGGCTGACCATGAAAAGGAGTTGAGAGGAGCGCGCGAGTAAATGGCTGACTTATTGAAAACACCTTGATTGTTTGAATGTTTTTATGCGTGCGTGCGCTTTCAAAAGATGAATCTAAGAATATTTAACCGCAATCAAGAACGGCGTCGCTTGGTAGCTAGCCGGTGAGTATGGGTCGGTCCACAGGGATTTTGTGTATTTTCTAATTGTTTTAACGAGTTAATTCCAATTTGGGTTGGATTGATTATCACTAAAAACTGAAATGAGTTGATTTAAAATCTTGCTAGGGTTAGGTTTAGGTTAAGTTTGGAAAATCAATATTTTCCTCACCGCTTTCTATGCCCTAATTAAGATCTATTTAGGTGTTATGGTAATAATTAACAAAGTGGATTAGTACCATCGGGAAGAAACTATGTTTCTTCCTCTAGGTCCTTGTCCGTCCTTTCTCAATTCTTACCCTAACCTCCATGGAAAACATACACAACCGGTCTTTTAAACTACGGCATCACTGCTATCTCGTGGGATAGGGTGCCGTAGTGAACGGTGTGTGTATGTATGCATAGAGCCCTATTAAAATGTATGATGGGAAAGAAAGGGGTGAGAGATTTTCATCTCTCAAACCTTTCCTATTCCTAACCCTAACAAGTGAGAAACTACTCGCTCATTAGGGAATTAAAAGATTTCATTTTTTATGATTGTTTTTAATAACCTAGTTATCTAATCTACGGCAGATAAATAAAATCTAAACTAGGGCAGATAAATAAAAGTTATACCAGGGCAGAAAGGAAATTAAACTAAGACAAGAAAAGAAAGACTTACTTTAATTTTTATTTGATGCACTCTTCATACATTACAGGAATTGAAATTCTGAATTTGATAAATAAAATGAGGCACAAGAAGAGGCATACTCCAAAAAGAGCTGTAGGGTTCCTATTTATAGATTATAGAAACCCTAGGGTTACATCTGATCCCTATCTATATTTACAAAACTACCCCGAGAAGCCTAGTCAACGCACCGACAACACCGTCGATTTTGCACCGACACGTGTTCACCATGGCCGCGGAACCGCTGCCATATGCCCTGTTTGGCCACGGTTCCACGGCCATATAGAGGGGTCTTGGGCTGTATTCTTCTGGGCTGCTTCTTGTTGCATTGTTATTCTGGTTTCTTTACTTGATTTCTCAGAATGTCTTCTAGTTTCTTCCAGATTTCCACAGTGTAGAATGTTGTAGACTTTTACCGCTTGCTTCGTGTTGAAGTCTTGAATCTTGCACTGCCTTTGTCCTTTGTGAAATTGTTCATTAATCTTTGTTTGTTCTTCAAACTGTAAGCATGATCAAGATTCTTCTATTTGTTGGTCGTAGTCTCACTTTTGTATCGTCTTTTCATCATTTTCACTGCTTTGTTCCGAGAACCTGTAACCTGCAACTATGTAGCAGACATGGATCAAAAGCACATGTTTATGTGTAAAAAGAATAAGAATAGGGAATATAATAATGCAAAATTATGATATGAACAAATACCCCCAAACTTATTTTTTGCTCTTCCTCGAGCAAAACTAGTTTTATTCTCGAAAAAGCCTAACTCACTTTCGCAGGGAAACACGATTGCACTGAGCTCGTGCAACAAGCCGTTAAACCTCTAGGTGTCCCTAGTAGGAGGAGTGTTGTCTCCTGAAGGTTTTCCGCGGATACTACCCACAAAATCCTATCAATTTGGCCTATTGATTTTTATTCTCCAATTCGGTTTTCTAACAAGGAATTCTATTATCTTTAACTCAGAAATTATCAATCCGTATTTTTCACGCTTCCTTATCATTTAACTTAAGATTGTATATGTTTTGTAATTTTACTTAGTTTTTTACATCTTTTGAGTTTTCCTTCTAAGATTCCATCTCAACTTAGGAATTTCTATCATCTCTATTAAAGATATAAGTCCTATTTTTCATTCCTATCTCTCATCCAAACCCCAATCAT